>JADMNL010000024.1:280645000-281845000 GCA_016271365.2 Neoceratodus forsteri | reverse complement strand
TGCAGGCCCCTAACAAGCAGGTAATCTTTGATTTTAATTAGAACTATGAATATGATCTTAATAGTATGCCAACATAAATTATGAAGAGAAAGAGATCTCTCATGCTGATGCAGTAAGTCCAACCTGATGGTACTAGGTGAATATCTCATGGATGAAAAAGGCCAAGGATAACTGTGTGGTCTAAAGCGTGTAATGGAATACAGCAACAGAGGTATGACAGCGATAGAACACTACCACTACCCCTGCCACTCACTCTGAAGTGGCTGAAGGCCTGAAGATGCCACAGGTGCTGTGTATGGTTGAGCTGCTCCTGTGGTAGAGTGGCTAAGACACATGCATCTGGTGCAGTGGAAACCTAGTGACTGGGGTTAGAATCCCTGTCTCCCAACATGTTTTATTCCCCCCAATAAAACTAAATTTCCCCGATCAGAGTTTCCCCTTTTCCCTTGGTCCACATCCCCCTCAGAGATAGAAATTAAAGTTGAGGGGGTACCCCCCCTCCCCGCCAAAAACAAAGATTTCCCTATCTGTCCCAGTGGTGTGCGCTTTTGTGTTGTGGTCAGTGGTTTGTTCCAACCTTATTGTGCCACATGCTGTAATGTCTGAGGCATTGTTGGGGTGCTTGTTTTCATCCACAACATAATGACCTCATGCAGGAAAAATCCATGGGGCCGGCAACACTGTGATGCACCTGGACCTCCACCAAAATGATACCCCAGGTGCAAGCCTTAGCTGGATCTTCAGAGGGATCTTGGTCTTTCCCTTCAGACAGCCCAGCCACAGGGGGTAAAGTGTGGGCTTCCCAGTCTGGGCAGCTGGGGGGATGTCAGTTGGAAGGTTCAGGCACTGAAAGGGGGTACATCCCATGCACAAGCCCTAGTGGAAAAAAAGACAGTGAAAACAAAGAAAATATGATGCATCAAAAACATACATATGCAGCAGCATATATGAGTTCCAGGGCTGGTAGTAGCAGTAAAGGAGTTGTTGGTGGCAGTGGCAGGTGGCATTAGTGTGGCCATATTTTTCTGTGCCACATTAATGGCATCCATTCTGGTGAGGACTGGAGGAGTTGGTGACAAGAAGAGATGTCTAAGAGGCAGCAAAATGTCTGGCTCAGGCACAAGGGTCAAGATTGAAGCTTGCTGGTGTCCCCATGATTCCTGATGCTGGTTGCACTGAGCCTAATCTTGATGATGGTTTCTCATTCCCAAATGAAAGTGCAGAGCTTGACCATGAGTCAGAGCCTGGAGAGAGAGAGAGATCTGACTATTTCTTAGAAGAGACTAAAAATTTAAAAATGAGTTTCTGACTAAAGATGAGACGGAGAGAGCCTTGAGAAAGTGAAGTTGAGTAGAACAGAGCTCAGGAGGAGGAGGAGGATATCAGTGACAGTGTACATGATGATTTGCATGCCTTATGGGAACCAGAAAAGAAAAGGAGGAAGGGTGATGCTGCTGAACATGTGGGGCTTTGCACACCAGTATGTCACACAACTACCAAAGTCCCTCCAGTATTACAACAGTTGTTCCTTTTTTCCAGTGTTCAGCCCATTACACCACGTGAGTTGCCTGGTGTTGAAGCGCATAAATCATTCCAAAAACAAGCATTTCCACTCCTCCTCTGTTCTGCTCCCACCACCATGTAAAATCAAGGCATACAAAATCCCTAGTTAGGGATTTTTATATACTGGACCCAGCTGACAAAATAGCTGCTGCCTGTCAGCTGTGTCAAATGCGAGTTAGTTGAGGAAAAAAGTGCAGCCACCTAGGCTCTAGTAGCCAACGTGCACACACCTCTGCAAGTCATGTGATGCCTGGCTAGGGTGAGCAGCTCTTCTGCTCCACTCCCACCTGTTGTGCTTTATTTTTCTTATTTTACCCACTTACCTCACAATTTGTTGACCTCTAAGTACTTCCACAGCAAGTAAGAACCTCCCATTGGCTAGTGTTGTGGTATTTTCTGTAAAATTGTGTTTACTATGGACGCGGAGATGAAACAAGGACTGCAGCACCATACCCCCTGCAGACACCAGATAAGGCCTCAAAGAAGACCAGGGACTTGATTCTAAGATGTATGGTGCAACTCACTGGCAAATGCGAGTTGTGACATATGCTGCTACAACGGGGACCCTGCGTTAGATTCCAGAACAGGCAGGGTCCCCGGCGACTACGACCTGTGACTTGTGACACCTTCAATGTTGCGCCACAGGATGGGTGCACTTGACTTGAGTGCCGCAAGTCACCAACATGCCCAACAGCAGAGTGCAGCCACCCTCCCAGCCCCAAGACCCAAGCCCCAAACCATGCCAGCAAGCCCTGGTGGGCCATGGGGGGGTGTTGGCAGAGGCACACTGGCAGCAGGGGCGTTGGCATTACCGCATTGTGGTACCAGGAGCCAGCAGGTGGAACCCCAGTATTGCCAGGGATTGGGGGGACTACTATGCAGTGAGGGGATCGGTGTGTCATGGCAGTGTGCAGGTTCGGTTCATGTGGGGGCATCAGGCTGTTTGGGCACGAAGTGGAATTCTACACGCCTACACACATAGCTGGTCTAACCCCATATTACCAGAGGTTTTCTCTGAATGGCATTGTGGGGTTAAGTGACAGCTGCTCCTTTCAGAATAGGTCACAGATGCTGCTGTAACCCCCCTTCTGCCATGCTGTAGGGGCTTTGGGTGGCATAGGTCCCCCTGGGTGCAGGCCACCTGTGCCATGGCATAGGCCACCTCTTAGAATCCCGTACAGCGGAACCCATGACACAAAGTCTGACTTACACCACATGTGTTGGCACAAGTCGCACTGCACCACTGCATATGTGTCTTGGAATCAGGCCCCAAGAGTCATAGCGTTAAATCTGGATCAGTCACTACTGCTACGGCAGCTGTAAATCTGCTTACAGAAGAATGTTTTTGTTAGAACTGCAGCCACTAAAAGACTCCTGATCTATTTTAACTTCGGAGATTACCTCTATGAGGAAGAATATCAGGCACATCTCTTGGAGGGTAGGGGATGTTGAAGCCTGGACCATGCCCCTTGAGTAGTGTTGTTTCAAAACAGACCCAAACCTGTCCTCCCTCCGAGAATAGCTTCACAAGATAAAATTAAAATTAGAGGATCTGAAGGGGAGGAGTCAGTTAAACAATTTATTAGTCCTTGGGCTCCATGAGGATGCTGAAGGGTCCATCCCAGTCCAATTTACTCGGCAGCTCCAGGAAAGGTTGGCAGGGCAATTGCTGAATGACCTGTGTTACATCGTGGAACAGGTGCACTCGTCTCTGCATACAAAACCCCCACCACCCCTCCCATTTATCTTGAAACTTCTTAATTACCTCGATAAACAGCACAATTTGAATAAACTATGAGAAATACAGTCACTTTTGTGGGTGGGCAGCAAGATTTGTATTTCTCAAGATTTGCCAGTCTCCATGCACCAAAATAGGGCAGCTTTCCATTCAATAGTGTCCAAACTCAATCATTCAATCAATCAAAATCTTTATTTAATCAGGCGAACATCATTGAGCATAGCCCATTTACAAGATGGACCTGAGTGGTCAAGAAGTGCAAGTGTTATTACATTGACAAGGGTATCATAAACAGTAATACAATGGCAGGGGTAACAAAAAACAGTAATACAATGACATAAGTGCTAGTATATAACAATATACATATGTACAAGGCATTAACACTTTTAATCTGGGAGACAGTAGGCAGTTGGCACATCAGAGTTAATATGTAGATTATAGGACCTAGCAGGCATTTTGAGGGTGAATATTGGGACTGGGAACTGGAGAATTTCAGCATATAGAAACACGAGCAGAAAAGGGGGTGGGGGCGTGAATTAGGCCTTGTGGAAGCAGTTGCAGAGTTCTGGGAATAGGGGTGGTGAATAATCATTTGAAATATATTATGGGTGGAGGTTATTTAGCTTCATGGTTTTTGGAGTGAGTTCAAACAATTGCTAGTGAGTAGCTGATAGCAGCCCTCCCAAGCTGGGTGCAGGCATTGGGGACCTTAAGAATGATAATTTTGCTGATCCTTAGGTTGTATGGCCTAAAAGTGATTTGAGTAAAACAGTCCGAGATGTAGGTAGGTAGCTTGCCTGATAAGGCTTTGAATATCCAAATTGCAGCATTCCTGTTTCTTCTGTGTTGTAATGATGACCAGTTAACTGCCTTATAAAGGGAACAATGGTGGGTGCTGAAGGGAAGGTCAGTAATGAATCTGATGGACCTGTGGTATAGGGTGTCCAGTTTATTTAAGAGGGGGAGTGAACAGTGTCCATACAGAAAGTCAGCATAGTCAATGAGGGATAGGAATGAAGCCTGGATTAATCTTTTTTTGGAGTCTCTGTTGAGGTAGTGCTTTATTCTAAAAAATAAACCAAGCCTTTGTCTCAGTTTCTTTAGTAGTTCCTCAATATGTACAGAAAAGTCAAGTTTGTTATCAATCCAGACACCAAGATATTTGAAGTTATCAACGTATTCCAGCTTCTCTCCAAACTGATTCCAGCAGGTATAACATTTTGGATGCTGTACCCAGCTCGCTTGTGGTGTATATCTGAGGCAGCTGCCATTCTTTCAAAGAAAGCAACCAAGCCACCAAGGAACTCCAGTGTCTCCTCCCACACTTGTTTAAATCAGGGTGATCTTGTTTTTCATGTCCAGTGGTTGCTCTGCTCTACATAGTGCTGGATATCTTTCATGGTTTTGGACTTGATTCCTTTCTACAGATCTTCCAGTTGGCAATCGGCTTGGTCCGATGGTCTTAATTGGGATTGCTCTGCTGTTCAGTCAGTGGACTATACTTGGACATTTTTAGTCATCTCAGCAACATCTATATGTTTGATTGATTGCCCTCTTATTTACCTATTTTGCAATGTTCCCTTCCTGAACCCTGATAAGACAGAGGTATTGGTGGTGGAGTCGAACAGAGTGTGGGACAGGATGGCCTCTGGATCAGAGACTGGACTTGTTCTGGGATCTATTCCACTAAAGGCCTCCTCAAAGGTGCAAAATATTGGTGTCATTCTGGACAGGGGTTTGACGATGGAGGCGCAGGTGTCTTCCACCATCCACTCCTGTTTTTTCCATCTCAGAAATGTTGCCAGGATAATGCCCCTTATTGTCCCCTCTGGACCTCCCCACTTTGATGCATGCTTTAGTTACATCAAGGTTTGACTACTGTAATGTGCTCTACCTCGGGGTCATGAGAAGATCTTTCTGCAGGCTGCAGCTGGTGCAGAATGCAGCTGCCTGGTTACTTAGTGGGCAGCCAAAATTTTGCCATATTACACTGGTACTGCGTGACCTGCACTGGATGCCAGTCAGGTGGAGGATCCTCTTTAAAGTGGGTCTTCTCACCTATAAGGCCCTACATGGTCAGGACCCTGGTTAACTCTCCGACCTTCTTGCACTGGCTCTCCCGGTCCACCCCTCTGCTCCTCCTGTGGGGGTGCCCTGATGATTTCCAGGATGAGGTTAAAATTGGTTGGTGATAGGGCTTTTAGTGTCCCCACCCCGTCCTGTGGAATTCACTACCTTTTGGGGTTGGGGGTCCCTAACCTTGGAGGTATTCAAGGCCCACCTTAAGGCCCTTCTATGTGCCCAGGCCTTTCCCGATTCAGCTATTAGTCTGCTGGTATGGATATAGTTCTCAGCACCGCTTTTTAAGTTTACTTTTTGTATAGATTTGTTTTTTGTGGATTTGATTATTTCTTTCTTTTTCTTTTACTGTTTATGGACCTATTTATGTATATTTGTTTATCTGATTTGTATGGTGCCTAGAGCCTCTGGGATTCTGCGTCTTTTAAATAAACATTGCCATGCCTTGTTGCTTGGGGTCCCATCATTTTGTGGACTCACTTCTCAACCTGCCTTTCTCATGTCAGCCTCAGCCTTGATCTCCTTTTTTGGATTGCTCTTGTTGATTTGGCTGGATTTGTCACTTGTTTGCTTTTCTACTTTGTTTGAAGATTTGGATACGGCTCTTCTTTCTCATGGGGATCCCATCATCATGGTTTTGTCTTCATAGCATCTGCTCCTGGCTCTGCTCCTTACCACAACAGGTTGTTGCTGCTGATTTACTGATCGTTTGATTTTTTTGTTTCTTTGTTTATTCACCTCCTTGTGCTGTCCTGAATTATTACTGGGAGTTGTTTGGGACCTTGATTCACCTCCGTGGACACTTCTTCAGCAGCAAGACTGTTTGCATTTTATAAGTTTTGTTGCACGCATATATAGTCCTGTTTTCATTGAACACATTAAACTGCTAATATTATTTTTTGTCGTGATCCCAGGGATTGTCTGGGACCCTTAAGCACTATTGGGATGTTCCTGCTTTGTGTCTAATTATATATGTGTTGACCTTTTTAGGGCTCCACTGTTCATGCTATTTTTTACTGCTTTTAGATTATGGTACTAGAAGGTTATGGTGGGTGTGCTTTTTAAAGTTCATTGCTTGTTTCTCTCTTGATATTTGACTACTGTTTGGTAAGATGTTAGTGGGTGGAGGTGGGGGTGGGAATGGATATTATGTTGCTGATCTTGGGAGGTTTCATGAGCCAAAATTTGGGATGGGGCAATGCCACTGTTCTGGTCCTGGGGGTATATTTTATTTTAGTTCATCTGGATTCAAGGTGTCTGCTCTGCTTTATATTCAGTGGAGGACAGGCGAGTATTTGCATTGGCTTATGACTGTTTGCAGGTCTGAACCTTTTTTTTTATTTTTATTTTTTTTTAGAGTGTTTCAGATTTCTGGGAGCCTGCCTCTTTAGAACCTGCTTATATAAGGTTCTGTTGCCTTGGTTTTTCACTGACCATTTGTATTGGCTTCATACCCCAGTCTGTGGGTATAGCTGTTTTTAGTGACATTTTAGTATTTTTTATATTTGGGGCTGTAGGGGTTCTGTCATTTTTGGGGGATGGATTATGTTTTTTGTTTGGGGGTTGGAAAGTTTATTGTTGTTTTGGGGGGGTTATCTGTTTTCTCAGTACATGTAGTAATTGTCTTCTTGTTAAGATTGAAGTTGGGGGGGATCGGTTGGTAGGTCAGTGCCACCAGAGCAGGGGTTCTATTAGTGTTGCTAGCTACTCCATTTCTGCTTTTTTACCTGCACCTTAGTTTGGCTTTCTGTCCTCTTCTACTATTTATTCATGGCAGTTTACAACTTTTGCACCTGGAATGTTAAAGGTGTATAGTCTCTTACTAAAAGGTCTAAAATGTTACTTCACTTACACAAATTACAAGCTGATGTTGCTTTCCTTCAGGAGACTCACCTGCTTCCCTCCCAGGTTCTCCTCCTTGGGCGATCTTGGGTGGGACAGGCTTTCAGAGTGGGCTCTGACTCTCATAACAAGGGTGTTGCTATTCTTATAGTCCAAAGAATTCCTTTTCTTCTCCTTCAGGAAGTGGCAGAACCTCGTATCACTATATTGTTCTTCGAGTTTGCTCAGACACCTGGAGGTGGTAATGGGTGCTATATACAGCCCTACTATTGATGATCACTGTTTTGTTACCACTCTGATGTCTATTTTAGCCCCCTGGAATTCTCTCCCAATTATTCTTGGAGGGGACTAGAATCTGGTTCTGTGCAATGAACTAGACAGAACTGACCAGACTCGACAGGCTGTTTCACCTGGACAATTGGCTCTCCAAGATTTCATGCACTCTGTGGGATTGGTAGACCTGTGTAGGGCATTAAATCCAGACAGTCAGGAATACTGTTTCCACTCCGTTCTACAAAATTCCTTTTCTAGGGTTGATTACTTTTTGCCTGGGGTAGAATACCTTCCCGGAGTTGTTTTGTATCATTATTCCACTATTGTTGTCTCAGACGACTGCCCTGCCCTCATCCAGCTTAATTTCATTCCCTCATTGATTAGAGATAAAGTGTGGAATTTAAATAATCAGTTACTTAAATTAAAAGATTTACTTAAGCACCTTGAATCTTTTCTTACCACCTTTATAGAACTTAATTCTCCTTCCATGCCTAAACTTGACATTCTCTTGGGCTCCTTGAAGTGTGCCCTCTGAGGAGAATTGATTAGTTTAGCTGCTAAGCAAAATAAATAGACCTCTGCTGTTTTATTGTCTTTGTAAACTCGTATACAATCCCTCGAGGGGCACATTTTACAGATTTCACCTCAGTTGGAGTGGGAGCAGTTGGACTGTGTTAGATTCCAATACAACACTTTGCTGGGGGAGAAGGGGGAGCATCTTATATTATGTTCCAAAAAAATTATTTTGACAAAGGGGAGAAGGCTGGGATGTTACTGGCTGTTCCCCCGCAGTCCCAAGCTATGGATAGGATTGTTTCTTCAATCTGTATTGATTCTGGGCATCTCTTTACTTCACCCCGTGACATTGTAGATACTTTTAGATTTTTTTACCAACAATTGTATGCTCAGGTCTCTCTTCCTTTCTGCTCAGTTCTGTTTCTTCCTCCAGGATATAACCCCTCCCCAATTAACTGATTATCATGTGGCAATTCTATAAATTCCACTGACCAACTTGAGATTTCTCACACCATTGACTCCCTAGCTTCAGGTAAGTCCCCCAGCCCAGATGGGTTCACCACCAGTTTTTATAAAACCTTCAAAGACCAAGTGGCCCCCATTCTTTTAGACACCTACAATTATATTTTCAAGGAATGCCTGTCTGATTATTCTCTGACTGCTGACACTGTTGTGGTTTTCCCCTAACCCAGTTGGGATCCATTGTTGGTCTCCAGCTACAGGCCAATATCGTTCATCAACGTGAATTTAAAAAAAACATGCTAAAGTATTGGCTTGTAGATTAGGACTAGTATGGGACTCGCTTATTAGCAGGGAACAGGTGGTTTTGTGAGAGGTAGATTCTTGGCTGACCATCTCTGGAAACTAGCCTACCTTCTTTTGGCGTCCAGGGATTCCTACATTCCTGTGGCTTTGATATCCCTGGATGCTGAAAAGGCCTTTGATAGGGTTTTGTGGGATTACTTGTTTGCCTTATTACCTAAGTACCATATTCCCCAAGAGTTTATACAATGGGTCAAGGTGCTCTAATCCTCCCCGATGGCCCATATGCTCTGTAATGGCATTTTTATCCTTGTTGTTCTAGCTTCACCAGGGCACCAATATAATATTGATTATAAATTATCTGTGTACACGGACAATATATTGTTATATTTTTCTTCCCCTGTCATGTCCGTGCCTGCTGTTTTACAGATTATTTCTCAGTTTGGCACCATCTCCAATTACAAACTAAACCTTAATAAAACCGAGGTCATGCCCCTAAACAGTGTCACCTTTAAGGCAGACATCGAGCATCTTGGCCTTGTCTGGAAGAAAGATAAACTGAAATACCTGGGAATTTATCTTAGCACGTCACCTCTTAGGATGAAACAATTTAATCTTGATCCTATAGTGTCCTGCCTTCAGGTGGACCCGGACTGTTGGTCTATGTTATCTTTTTCCTCATGGGGCTAATTGAATATCATTAAAATTAATGTTTTACCCTGATTATCGTACCCCCTCCAGAAGTATAATTCAGCTCTCCCCAAGCTGTGGTTTGCCCAAGTGCATGGGATTCTTGCTTCCTTTTTATGGCAAGGTAAAACAGCCCATCAGGCTTTCTCCAAACTAATGTGCTCTAAACAGGATTGTGGCTTACAACCCACCATTGTTTTTATAATATTTGCCTTGCATCTTACTAGGTTTTCTTACTGGTTGTGGCCTCATGGGGGTAACCTTTCTATACCATATGCTCCATATTGGGTAGGTATAGAGCGTTTCCTGCGTTCTATTAATGGCTTGGATATCTGGTCACTTCCCTACCTCTTCAGGAAGAAACTTCCCTTGGAGTCAAATACTTCCCCACCAGCCATGCTGCCAGGACAAGTCCTGCTGTTTGGTAGCCCAGCACCTAGAATTATCCAGCCAATGCTCCATAGCATGTTTGAGCATCGTGCCTTATACCTACCCAATCATGCTATTGCACATGAACTGAATGGCGTAACAGCTAAAATGCTGGCAATTGCTCTACTGAATTTCTCTTTTATGGAGAATGTGGGATTTATAAGAATGATGGTGTATGCCTGTCCCAAATGGCAGATTCCCTGAAAAACTTAATTCTCCCCACATGCCATTCCTTAACTTTGTGGGATGGTGCCACTCATGGTAATCCATGCCCTGCTGCATTCAGCATCACCATACATACATCTCAGTCTGGATATATGGACCAGTGACAAGACAGTTGGTAGATCCTATCTGTGCATTACAGCACATTGGGCAGAGGTAGTAATTGATTTTGACCATTAGAAAAAGTGTACTAAGCCCAGTTGCAGTGGTAGCAACACTCTTGGTATTCACCAGCATGCCATGCTGACAAAGAAGAGTACAACTGGATCACTCATGGGTCATGGTAAGCAACTGAAATTGAATCAGATTAAGCTGTTGGTAGTATTTTAGTGAATGGGAGAAATTTGGCCAGGACACTGTGGAAATTTTTCGATAAGTGCCATGGGATCTTTAACATCCACCTGAACTACCACCAATCCAGGCAGGCGGGACCTCGGTTTAACATCTCATCCGAAAGACAGCACCTCAGAAGTGCAGCACCCCCATGCTGCACTACAGTGTCAGTATTGGGATATTAACTCAAGTGCTAGATGTGGGAATTGAACCCACAGCTCTCTGATCTCCTGGCCTCAGAGGCGAGTGTGCTACCTACTAAGCCACTGACACTCCTGTATGTACATAAAGTGCTGGAGGCAGGTGGTGATATGGGAAACTGTGGCTTAAAGAAACACATGCTCCATGTGCTGGACTGCAATGCCCATATTTCCAGCATTCTGGAGTCAGCAAATTTTGGGATTACCACCATGCTTGACCCATGACAGAGCCTGTCATCAATACTTGAAGGTGGGCTTGATCAGGTCCAAAATATAATTGATATTCTAATAAGTGGGGTACATGTGGCACAGATGTTAAAGCCACAGTTACATAAGGCACAATGTGAAACTGTACAGAGACCGGGTGTTTCTACCATGTCACATGGTAAATGGGCTGATAAAACATGGAAGGTAACAGAAAAAATAATCAGACCCTTTTATATGTTTTGTACCAGGTGGGAACTGAAGACATGCAGGAAAAGGAGGCGGTCAGGCAGCAGGATTGCAAGCAGCACAGTGCATGGTGGATGCTTATTAGTCAGACACCAGGCACCTTACCATCAAGGAAAAGCCCTTGCTCTACTGGGGTAGCAAGGTCACTGATTGGCCAGCACTAACCTCTGTAGCAATGAAATACCTGACCTGTCCATTTTTGAGTGTTAATGTGGAGAGGGTATTCGGCTTGGCAGGGGCCATTGTGCAGGACAGGCATACAAATCTGTCCTCTAGAAATGTTAGCATACTAACATTTACAAAATTGAATGTGGGACACATTCCAGTGAACACAGTCAGGACAGCATTCCTATTACATGAAGGTGGTGGTAGTGAAATTGAACCTGAAGAGCCTGAGGCTGTCAGCATTGGCAAATTGCCTTCTACTGAAGGAGATGAAGCACAGATGGAGAAAGAATTCTCATGTGGGGACAACTCCAGCCTGGAAGAACATAAGGGCTACTTCCTTTATGAGCGTGCTTGAAGCCTAAAAAAATGTGTTCTGCCCCTCCTTTCCTCCTTATCCGTTGAATCCTTTTCTGTATGATTCAGTTTTGTTTTCCTGTTATTACATTTCTCCCCAAGCTGTGCTGCTGTTTCATACATAGATCTAATTACCGACCTCCACCCTTTATTATGGTAAGTGATGCCCATAGTATTGGCCACCACCACCTAAACCACATGAATCCAGATGGAAACTCTTAAGTGTAAATGCCATTACCAGCCATGCAGACCATATATCCGACAGGAATAAAGACATTGCCTCCTCCTCTGTAACCCTGCCTGTGCCCTCCATATGCACCAACAACATGGGCCACTGCTACATTCCACCACACGCATCAAGACCAAGAGACCCAGACTCTTAAGCCAGTGTAAATGCCATTGCCAGGCAGACCATCAGCCAGCCAGCCTTTAAGCTGAGCCACCAGTCAGTTAGCCCACCATGGCAGCAAGAACTGAGTAGCAGCAAGGCCCAGCTTTGTTTGCTGTGATGGTAAGATACTTTCACTGTTGTTCGTACTCCTTATCCTCAGCGTTGGTGGTGACTCAGTCCTTGCAAAGAAGGGGCTTCTGTCTTGCTTGTCAGACTTAAAAATGTGTTTCTTTCCTTTTGCCTCCCTCTCGCAGTAGGTCTGACCATTTACAGGGATGACTGGCAAGTCAGTTGCAATGCCAGATAGCATGCAAGGCACAGGCTTATGTTGCCTTTTCCTCCATCACCCCTCTCTGTGGCACCATTGTGACCTTACACTGTGTGGATCTCACTAATTTGATAGTAAGACTCTTTACACGATTTTTTCTTTTTTAAATTTTTAAATTTTAAGTTTTCCATTCACAGGTACACAGTCATGGCACGGGGTCAAAACAGCGCAAGGAAAATAGCCCTGACAATCAATGCCGCAAGCACAATCGCATACGAGGAAATAAGGCTGAGAAAAACACTGACCTGACAAAACAGCGCACACCGCACATTTCAATGGGATGGCCATTTTCTTCCGGGGGGGGTTTCATCCCCAACACCCCCCTCCCCACATAGGGAGATTTTCACCCTATACCTCCTGGTCTTAATATAACCAACTCTGGGAGGGGGTGGACTTAGGGGATGGGGTGAAATTCAGGAAGGGGGAAACTTGTTTTAAAAAAAATGCAGCAAAAGCAGGAACACCAGGATACCTGCAGGGAACCGAACGACAGTCCCAGGTCTCCAGTCCCACCGTGTGCTGGTGCCTTAGCCACTCCACCATATGAGCGGCTTGGCAAGGCACCAGACCACAAGGCCATTTGTTCCTTTCACTCTTACAGCAGAGACTGACAGGGTAGCGGTAACTCCCTACCACTATTATAACCCTGTCGCTCTAAATCATTTAATGGTTCTTACCATGTAGTAATTGCAGCACTGTTTTCCTTGCGCTGTTTTGACCCAGTACCCACAGTCACTGTGGCCAAATGTGACTAAACAATATCTATTTTTTCTTCACAGGTGACAGATATAAAAAAGACACTGGGAGTGGACAATGGGTTTACCATGCAGTCACCATAGTGACCAAGTCAGGTTAAATAACTTCTCTTTTTTCTTCACTGGTGACAAGTATGGTGTGAAATAGAGTGGATAATGGATATACCTTCTGTGCAGTCACCTACAGTGGTTTATTGAGCAGAGTCTAAATAATTTTCTCCTGTTTTCAGGTATCATCTGTTCTGTTGCCTTCTTATCCCACAAGCAAGACTTCTTCTCCTCCTCCTCCACCTCCTCTGTCTTGGGCACCTTTGTACCATTTCAAGGTACAGCCATCACAAATATGTTAGAAAGCATCCTTTTTAAAAGTTATTTTTAATTCTGATTTTCTGTTTCATTTCACAGGTACAACACAATAGAGAGTGTACTAGAGTCTAAATTTCTATCTTGCATTTATAGGTCTCTTTCCATTCTGTTATGAATATCTCCTTCTCCAAACAGCAAGTCATCACCATCTTCTCCACCAGATCATTGATGTAGTCAACACTGTAGCCACATGCTTAGACCTCCCCCTCCACCTCCTCCACCACCACTGTGTGTGGACTTATTAAAGTCAACCCTTCCTCCTTATCCACCATGAATATCGATCATCAACCTGATGCTGCTGCTGCCCAATTCTAAGGTTGCTAAGCTACTGAGGGGAGGAACAGACCAATTTAGTCCTCCTAGCCTACCCTTTCATGGTTCCATGTCATAATAGGGAAATATTTGCAGTGACCTGCAACCTAGTGAGTACATCTCACCAAATACAATAGACATACTACACCAACCGGAGCAAGCATCAATAGAGCAATGGCAGTGCAATTCAATACAGGGACATAATTATTAACGTTCCACCCCCTTTGCAGGGGAAGCCCCCCCACTCCCCATATTTATATAATCATCTCTGGGGGAGGCAGACACTTGGGGACAGGAGAATGCACACAGGAGCACAGTAAACAGGGGATACCATAGCCAGCCTCCAAAAAAA
Organism: Neoceratodus forsteri; assembly: GCA_016271365.2. NCBI lineage: Eukaryota > Metazoa > Chordata > Ceratodontiformes > Ceratodontidae > Neoceratodus > Neoceratodus forsteri. The sequence goes on along the minus strand of JADMNL010000024.1, from coordinate 281,830,874 downwards.
CTGTTAATGTCCAACACCATACATAGTCACAAAAACGTACTTGCATGCTGACAGTCCCAAACTCAGGGCCATTGACTCCATGGGCGGCATCCATAACCACTAACGCCAGGTGGCCAGCTTGGTAGCAGTTAGCTGAACTCCTTCATTTAACCAATTGCAGCAGAGCAATCCCCCCATCATTTGCTATCGCTGTTCCATCCTTAATCCTTCAATATTCTCTCCCTCACTATAACCTAACTATCACTATTTCTATGGGCACGTAAACTGCGTCACTCATATTTGAGTCACTCAGTTTTCTTCACTTATCTCACTGGATATCCCCTTTCACTACACGGTGGTAGATTCTGTTATCTCCTTTAAGTCCAAGAATGTATCCAAAGTTTTTTGAAGCCATTTACACTAGTTGCATTCAGAACATCTTGTGCCACTACCCTTTTAGTATAATATGAGCCTCTGAAGTTAGTTTTGTAGATTACATTCTACATTGTCACAAAGCTGAAAACTACCTAAAATAAGAGAAATGGGAACAAAAAACAGTTGGAGTGAGATATAAAGAACATTTAAGAATTTAAAAACAAAAATGAAAAAAGGAAAAAAGAAAAAACTTCCCTTCCCTGGTAGGAAACACTACTAAATGAAATAGTCAAACCTGGTACATACCAATGCTGCAACATGATTTCGTCACCCTACTGATAAATACATGAAAAGAAAGAAACAGAATTAAAAGGTGATAAGAAAGATACAGGTTCCACTCTCCAACCAAAAAAGTAAAAAAAAAAACTTACCTTAGCTGATAGGACACACAGTGATACTTGAAGAGTATCATCTGGATCTGTGCCTCAAACAGGCAACATCATTTCTTGAGAAATGTTCAGAATTTCTGGTCACCACTGTTCCTCAGGACAGGTGCTGTGGGGGAAGCCTTACACAGTGCAGAAGTAGCATATTAATCCAGTAAGTCCATCTCATTTCTTTTACTTATGCAAACAAAAATTTCCAGACAGGAGACTGTATTAGATTGAGAATTTCTGGGCACTAAAATTCATCACATAACATGCTTTACGAGAACTGTGTTGATGAGACTGATGCATAGTTCAGCATCATGTAGCAGTATAAAGCAGCTTGACTTATTTTTTCTTGTCATTGAGAAACAAATTCTTGTAGGATGATTTTCTGTAAAATGTGCTTTTTGCACTATGTCCCCAAGAGTGCATTACAAGAAGTAAGCTGGATGGTTGGCAGGACTGACACATAGTGTGATTCCATGTAGTAGCAGGCAGCAGCCTGACATACTTATTCTGGTAGTTCAGAAGAATTCTGGAAGAGGAGAATTTATGTATGTTATGCTTTTCTCATAATTACCTCTAAGGTGCATTGCAGGAATGTTTGTGGGGGGACTGACACAGCAAAGCACCGTGTAGCAGCATGCCACAGCCTGACATATTCATTCAGGAGGCTGAAAACAATTCTGGGAGCAGAGCATTGTATGCAGTGCCTGTTTCACAATTTCCCCTAAAGCACATTATAAGAACTGTATTAGGGGGACTGACACACAGCGTAGCACCTTCTAGCAGCATGCATGAACCTGCTGTATTTATTCATGCACCTGAAAAAATGCTGGGAGCACAGAATGTATGTATGTTGTGTTTTTCTCAGAATGTCCCCTAAAGAGCATGCAAGAAGTCTGGCTGGGAGAGTGACACATAGAGCAACACTTTGTAGCAGCATTTATGAGTCTGACATATTTATTCTGGTACAGTAGTTGACAAAAATTCTGGGAGCACAGAATTTATGTATGCTGTGCTTTTCTCACAATTTCCCTTAAAGTGCATTACAAGAACTGTGGCATCATGACTGTCACACAGTGTAGCACCATGCAGCACCATGATGTGTTTATTCTGGTAGCTGAGAAATTCTGGGAGCACAGAATTTATGTGTGTTGTACTTTTCTCACTATTTCCCCTAAAGTGCATTGCATGAACTGTTGTGGGGAGCTGATGCACAGCACATCACCTTGTAGCAGCATGACAATCTTATTCTGGTAGTTTACAAAATTAGTGTGAGCAGAACACACAGCTATAACATATGGAGTGAGCAGCTGTACAAGAAAGAAAACAATATAGAGAGGAATTCAGAGTTGGTTTCTTTCATTAAACAGGAGGAGGAGGAGGAGGATAGCTGATGGCAGAATTAGATAGAATGAAGCTCTATCAGCAATCAGGAAAAGGAGAAATGAAGATGTATAAAATTTGTTGTGGTTTTGGTTTTCTTAATTTTTTAATATTTTTTTTCAACAGGTGAGGACAAGAATAAAAAGGCCAATAAGACAGATAGCATATCTTGAATCAAGGAGTGTAGAGACCGTGAATATAGTGCTATGACCTGGGGACACAGGGTGCACTGCCACCATGGATTGCTGCCAGATCCTCAAGAATGCTCTGTTTGTTTTGTAACAACACCTCCAAAGCTTCTTTCAAGGCCACCACTTGGAAGGAGGGCTCCTCTGTCTCCTGATGTGGCTGTGCCACTTTCATACAGATGGATATAGGAGGAGGATCTCTTGCTGGACTCTCAGGTGACCCCCAGAGCACCGAAGCCTGGCTGCAGCTCCCTCTCCTAGTCTCCTCCAACCACTCTGTGCCCCCTCCTGGACCTGTACACCACGTGACAACCCACCACATCACCCCTTCTTGCGCTACCTACCCGGTAGCATGAAAGGAGCACTAGAGGTACCACCACCTACACCCCTCAAATCTATTTTTGCCTTTCTCCTCCTTACATGCTCCACCCACTCCTGGTGGTGCTTACCTTAAGGTGGGTGTGCTGCCCACCTGTGCCTAAACAGCTACCCCATTTTCCATGCCAAACAACAGTGCAACACAAGGTGCATGTTACCACATTATTTTCAACAGGGTCAATTATAAGAAAGTTCTAAACAAGAGACTTTTGCTGTTAACAAGAAGAGGAGGAGACATATGGTCATCTATCCCTCAAGTAAGTTATATGTGCACTGCTGCCTCCTCTCCTGATAGCTTTGAGAGGTCAGTGTCTATAGGTATGTTTTATACTGACTGTTGTTAGTCTACTACAACATTGTCCCATTTTTCTCCTACACTGAATTGTATATTCCTTTCTGTGATGTATATGTACATATATATATATATATATATATAATAATCGTCATCATGTTGTAAATCCTTATGCTGAACTGGGAATTACTCTCCCAGGCCAGTTTTGTACATATTATTGTTTTGTAAATACTGTCCATTGTTACTGTTGTAACTGTTTGGCCCTACCAGGTCCATCTTGTAAATGAGCCCTGCTCAATGGTGATCGCCTGGATAAATAAAGATTCTGCTTGATTGATTGATTGATTGATTGATATGATCCCAGGTGGGAATCCTCCCCATCATGAGGCTTAGCTGGTGGCACAATCATGGGGAGGGGGATCTACAGGGGCAGGTGTTGCATTACGTACAGGACTTACCAGAGCAGAGTCAGCTGGTGGTGGTAGTACCACAGCATGCTGCTTCTGGAGCTGAGATGGGGGGGGCAGGTTCCACTTCCCAGTGCCCCGAGTGCCAAAACAAGCCTCTTCAGAGAGATGGGACTGTGTCTCATCCATGGCCTGCATCTCCTCTTCTTGCTGGGATTAGTCCTAGTCCCAGTCCTCCCAGTCTCCTCCTCACCAGTCACACTTATTTTGAGTTGAGAAAAATACAGTAAAAAATAAAACAGAGCAAAAAAATAGAAAAACAGAACAAACGTGGGCAGTATAAGGAAAAATACAGAGACATAACAACTAAACAAATCAAAACAAACTGCTAGGTAGATAGAAGGTGAAAAGAAAAGCAAATAATCTGTAAACATGGGTTTTTCTTTGCTGTTTTAAACCCTCTCAAAGCAGCAGATCTGACCTCCTTCACTAACTCACTCTGACTGCAAAACAAAATTAAGATCGATTCATCTGCTTTCACAAGAGATTTTCTAAGTTTGATGGAATCTTTAGATCCATCAGCATGTAAGACCCTTATGCATGTTGCCGGCCACTCACTCAGTTTGATCTTTACCTCCAGTATTGAGGTTTCTAAAATATCTATTGAACCTGTTGTTTGATCTTACAGTTTTGTGCTTTGGTTCAAGATGGTGTGTGACAACATTATAACTCCTCCTCCCACTGAGGATTCCATATCAATTCCACGCAAGATAATGCCATGTATGCAATGTGAGCGAAGTCAATTTGTCATATGCATTTACCATGAACAGTAATTTCAGTGCAAGACAACCTCGGCGCACTGACATGGCAAAGGGAAACGTTATAATTACTGTCTGCCACATAAGGAAATAAATGGTTAGGCATACACATTCCACCGATGGTGACTGAGTTTGCTGCATTAAAGTGCATACCATTATGGTACTCTGCAGTGTCTGTAGCTTGTAGCATGTGAGGTTACTCTCATTCACCGGCCATTAATGATTGCAATCATGTGCAGCTGTTACCTGCATAAAGGTGGAGTCCTGATACAAGTGACCTGTTGGTTGCTTCTGCCCACCAAGATGCCTTTGTCTTTTGTGCTTAGTCAACGTGGACAGCAGTTGCTGTCAGACAGCAGTTTCCTGTACCGCAGAGAGCGAATATACATAAAGAAAACCTACTGGAAATGTGTGCTTTATGATAAGCAGAAGTGCAGTGCTCGCTGTCACACTGTGGGTGATGCCATTTCGGAATATGTTAGCCAACAGAATCACGTACCAGATGTGGGAAATGTACTGTAACCGAAGTAAGCGCTATATTTGTGCAACATCTGTGTTCTGTGTCTATATTTGTCATGCATAGCAACAAACTAGAACAGCAGTGAAAGATATGTGCTGAAATGGTTTGCAATGTTATTCACAGTGCAATGAAAAAGCTTGCGATATCATGACCATGCTGTTTTGCTTGCGCAGTTATGACATGATACCTTGCTGAGACTATTCACATACATGGGTAGAAAAATGTTGAGTCTGATGTCCTTTATAATGATTTTTATCACTTAAAGAATGTAGCTAGATTGCATTCTTTTCTTGACCACAGCGACCTGCACACAATAGTGCAAACTTTCACTACCTCAAAAACTGACTACTGCAAAGTGTTCTGTTGGCATACCTGCTACCCAGTATCACCGACTCCAGCTGCTTCAAAATTTGGCAGCCAGGCTGTTAATGGGGACATCGATATTCAGTCATGTTACTCCCACTATCTGAGGCTTACACTTGATGCTGGTAGGATGGCATTCTGAGTCTAAGATTCTTTTACTGGTTTATAGGGTCATAAATGGACTGGGCCCCCTCTACAGCCATGTGCTACTGGCAACCTGCCATGATGATTTCTGTGTCAGCAACGTCCTTTGCTCATAGTCTCAGGGACTTTTAATTGCTCCTTTATGAGACTGAAATCTGTTGGAGACTGAGCATTCTCTTCAGCGGCTCCAAGATTATGGAATGCCATCCCAAGTTTGATCCATTCTGTCCCTTCGGTTGAAATTTGTAAATCTAAACTGAAGACCCAGTTATTAAGACAGGCTTTCACTGATGAATGATAGATAAGGGTAAATTAGTGATGCTGATTATAATTGATCCAAGTTGTATAACATTGTGATATTTATTTGTTCAATGGTGAAGTGCTTTGATCTCTGGAAAGGCACTATATAATGCTCTATCTGTCTATCTATCTATCTATCTATCTATCTATCTATCTATCTATCTATCTATCTATCTATCTATCTATCTATCTATGACTCGGTACATAGAGAAGTATGTGTCAGTGTGGCTCAGTTGGTAGCACATCTGCCTCTGGAACAGAAGGTTGTGGGTTCTCATCCCACACTGGGATTGGACTTGCTCCTAAAACACTGGCATCCAAGTGCAGTATTAGGGGAGTGCTGTACTTCTGGGGTGTGCCATCCTTCAGATAAGATGTTAAACTGAGGTCCCTTCTACTCATCCTGGTGCTGTCCAGGTGGAAGTAAAAGAACCCAGGGCACTCTTCGCAAAGAGTAGGGGACATTCCTGGTGTCCTGGCCAACATTCCCCTTCCCATAAACCTGTTCATGCAATTGTCCAGGTGTTGATGTGCGATATGGCTGCCACTACACTTTCTGTCACTTCACTAGCAGTCTAACATTGCTTGTAAAGCCCTTTGGGATACATAGTGTATGAAAAGCACTATAGAAATGCTGATCCTTCTTCTATGTGAGCTGCAGAATCGGTTTCATGTGACCTACAGGCACCTGTTTACTAGAAGCCTTAATTTGAGCAAACTTTGCCCAAAGGCTCCCCCAAAGGCAAAGTTGCTGTTGAATTTGCCAGGCAAAGTTACAAAAAGTGATTTTCATATTGAATGGCAAAACACATGGTGCATTGATCTGCTAAGATGAAGTTGGTGACCTTGCTGGAAATTTGCCAGTGAATTAAAACTTTACAGTATCATTAGTCACCAGTGTAATGGTAGAGACTTTGGTGTCATACCTAGCAGGTCAATATGTTGCACGCTTCATCGCACATGACAAAACCATGCAAGAGGAACAGTGCAGCAGGGAAGAGTGAGAGGGGTGCAAAACCGTGAAAGGATGTATGCACAGTAGTGCACACTCTCATTCTTCCCAGGCAGAGGATAAGACCTCTGCTGTGACAGGGGGCTGATGAGCAGCTGCTGTGGCTCAAAGAGATGAGCCACAGGCAGCTAGGGAGAAAGGGCATGTGCTTGGGCCGGGTTTGAATTCCCGATCCCAGATGCATGTATTTTTTTAATTTTTCACACTTTGTGCAGATTTAACTGTTAACCCCTTCCCCCGGAGTTAGTTATATTAGTTAGGAGGGTTGTGTGCAGCCCCCATAATGGGGTGGAGGCATAGCTCTTGCAAAAAGACACATGCTGCTGACAGTATATTGCGATGTGTTGCAGCATGGTATATTGCGGCATAATGTCTTGCAACATTATGACCTCATGCCTGTTTCGTATGGCAGACATTCCACAGAATTTCTCATCGCATTCAATGGAATTCCATGATTCTGAATTCCAAATTTTGCCCATGACACTTCTTGAAACATGAATGTCCACCCATAGCAATGGCAGAAGTAGTGGAGTTTTCCAAGCCTGGCAGTGTAGACTAGAGGGTTGGAGTAATGAGCTGTTAATCAGCTTGATACTGTAAATCCAACAGACCTGGATTTGAGTTCCACTACATCCATTTTCATACTGTGTGACCCTGAGGAAGTCATGTAACCTTCCTGGTGCTCTTGGGTTGCCCCTGAAAACAAAAATTATGCCTAGTGGGCCTTACCCGGTTACCAAAGAATTACTTTTTTTCCTTTTTTGGCAGCATTGGAATATTCCATGGAGATGGAAATGTTTTATTTATCCTTCATTACAGTATCTCTACTAACTACAGGCTGTCTTTTGGGAAGCCTGACAATTCCATTATTTGGTTCCACCAAGTTGCTTCAACAAAAAAAATTGTCGAAGGACTTTACAGTGATAGCACTTTACTAATGGCGATCACATCATTTTGTGGCAAAGCACCAATGGACCCAACAGTGTCCACAGTCATGTACTGCTTGTTGGGGGGCTTCACACCCCACACCCCCTGGACTTTTTGATTCCTAACTCTAGGGGGAGGGAGTTGTTGGGGAAGAGCCCGGGAGTTGATGAATCCATTCATTGCTCCCACAACCCGTTCAACACTGCAGTTGTTGAATGGGTTGAATTGCTGTGGGTGGGGATTCGTTGTAACAGCATCACTGTTACAACAGTATACACCATTATTTCCTATGTATGTGTCTACTACATAAGTTGAGATACTGTATGATGTAAAGAGATATTGTCAACCTTTTCTGCATCATATTATTTCTAGTTAAATCTGACATTTTATGATTGCTTACCATCCCTAAAATTCATTGATGTTGCTGGTTGATTTATCTGTCTCCTTATTTAGTAGGACTGAAATGCATGCTAATATATAGTTATACAGTAAGTAACCTTTTTTGTTTCGGATCCTGGATCTATTCTTACTGCATACTCCCTGAACATAAGAAACACCCCCAAACAGTACAGTCACTCCTAATGGTCTCCTCTGATCCCACTGCATAATGAATGGCTAGACTGTGTTGGTGGTGTTCCTAATTACAGGAAAGATGCAGTGGGAGTTGATCAAGAAATGTAAAAAAATATGTTTTTGTGCGGTAACACCAGTATGGTGAGCAGTCTGTTTTTCCCCTTCTTTGAAGAAGAGAAACAATGTCAAAGAGCCAACTACATCAGCAGTCTCTATAGAATATGAACAATCATAAAATGTGTGTTTTAAACTACAGACACTTTGAGGCTGAAGTGGATTGCAGTGTCCCTTTAAATGTGCTTTCAGCATGAATGTCTTTCTTGGAGCCTTTCATGGAAATTTGGATTTCAAGCACATAGTACATTTATTTGTCAGTGGACTGGAAACAATTAATTAGCTATACCCTTGTTTCAATGCACATTTTGTTCAGGTCTATAACCATAGCATTGATCTCTCGTATTAGGGACATACAGGTTGAGGCCTCTTTACAAAGGCCTTAGATATTAAGAATTTGCAAAACAGGGCAACAAAGAACAAAGCTCACCTTTCTTGCAGGGAGCAACTGTACAAAGTTCTTCAAAGAGTCATTGAATAAGTACTGATAACTGGCTAACATAAATGGGTAGAACCACTGAGTAATCGGGAATGGTCACATGGGCCATAACCATACATCGTCCACATTTCCTCCGTTCTTCTGTTTCTTTGAGCCTACATACAGAGTGTGCTTTCAGAACGGAGTGCTCTATGTGACACCATAATGCATTTCTTGAGCTTGTCCATTTTGCTTGGCTCAGTAACGTTAAGGGTGAATACTTATTGATGACATTCCTTGATAGTACGCTGTGCTACACCAAACAGTTCCCATGTGCTGTAAGGGAGTCTTGTCACAAAAAGTACAGAAAATGTTTAAAACCAGCACCATGTCTCACTTTCTGTCATGTATTTAGATACAGGCTTTTAAGAGGAATTACTTCCAACTGTTTTGTTTGTCAACTTCCCATTTTAGACAAAATCATTAATCCCATGGCATCACTACATTAGCTGGTGTTTGTAAGAAGCTTACATGTTGTTGACATTCAGTGATAACTAGAAATAATAGCTTTCTAAACCACAATAAATTCTACCTTAAAAATCATTAAACGTGGTTCTGCTTTTAAACCTGTATCAATATGAAGAAACACAAGTGAAAAATTAGGACAGTTTTTAATGTTTTTCTAACATAACATTGTTTCAGTGTTGTGCCAGCTATCAGCAGTTGTATGAGAACCTGTAGTGTGGCATGGTGTAGAACAGCACGGTGCAGAATACATAAAAATTCCTTCATTGTCACTCATTTGGTATTTATAAATATGTTTGTTCAGTATTGCACATTTCAGCACAAATATTTAATTATTTACACGTACTCAAAAATAGTTTGAGATATTTAATGAAACTATGTTTGTACTGTTGAGTCATTTTGCATATGGACTAGTTTTGGTCTGTACTAATAAATGTTCATTACAGTTGGTGAACAGACTACCTGTAAAACTGAGACAAGAAAAAGCCAAAGTGCTTACAGTAGTGTGGGGCAGAACTGTAAATTCTGATTTCAATAAGATTTTGTAAAATCTGGAAATTTCATAAAATACTGACTTCGGCAAAATCCGAATCCTCAAGGTGTGTTCCGCAACTTTAGTTTTCACTAATCTGCAATATATAAAAAACTACTGCAATTCTGTAGGTAACAGATTGATCTGTTCTGCATAATTCCATTGCACAATTTAAGACATCTAGCTGTAATACATACATTAATTTTGCTATTGTAAGTCAGAATTTAATGAACGTTGCCAAAGTGCATTCTGAAATTTGGCAAAAACAAGAGTATTACTTTTACAGTAATTCTGCTGCAGAATTTTATTTTCTGATGCCACTGCTTACTAATTATATTGTCTCTGTTTTTATACCAAGTGGGTAGAAAAATAGATTAGCTTTATTAGAGTAGTGAAATAACTAGGCACCATATAATGCAAGTATTGAAGAAATTGGTAATTAACAGTTTTGAAGCACTGAGGGTGGACAGGTCGGCTGTGGCAAAAAACATACATAGTTGTGTTTTAGAAAAATAGAATATGTAAGTAGTGGTGTGCTAGTGAACATTTTGGTATTTCAGTATGTACCTGAGAGATACCACTGCATAGGAAATTGCAAATCAATCAATCTGTTCCTTTGTAACCAAGTAAATGATTAAGTTCTTAGTTACAGGGTTCTTTGGGCAAGAAGGCCTGCAATGCTGTAAAAAGACATGATCAGCATGAAATTATCCAACAACTACTGGTGCCATAGAGGACACACCAATTTAATAGATAGCACTTACAGTTAGTATTTAGTGCTGACCCCAATTTCAGACGTAATACTCCTATTGAAATAAAGGATCTCAGTGTAAAATCTTTTTGGAGGAAAATACAGCTCTAAGTAACTGAGCATATCACACCATTATTTAAAAAACTATTGCCACATCAAAGAAAACTTTGAAAAACATGCCATTTAAGTACAATTTAGCTTGTTTTCCATAAATATTCTATAGATTTCTCCTATCTATTAGTTATTACTGAGGACATTTGTATGAATATATGATCTTTATCCCTTAGAGTTCATCCGCCCCTGTATCTTACTCCCTGCTTCAAGTCATAATCCTCTGATGTGACATCACAATCTGTTGTGGCAGAGTAAATGTGATGGCACAAGCAGTGCATTGTAACTTAAGGTAGGGAGAAAGCAACAGAAATAGATGAACTCTTCAGGAGCAAAGATCCTGTTTTCATGTAAATGAACTCAGTCATAATTAATGGGAAGGAGAAAAAAGAACTATTGTAAAGTGCAGGCTGAGCTGTGTTGAATTAGTATGTTTTGTTAAAGTGCTCCTGAAGGCATCAGCTACTCTTTAAGAAGGGGCTACAGGCATGGTAGGGAATCATAGACCTGCCAGTTGAAATTCCATGATGGAAAAAGTCCTGGAACCCATTTTAAGAGAATTAGTGGGTCAACATTTAGGAAAATCCAAACCTATCAAGAACAATTATCACGAGTTTCAAAAGGATGGTCTTCTCTAACAACTGGATTACAATTTTTAGAAACAGTAGGCAAGAGAACTGCAGTTTCTGGCATTCACTCAGACTTTCCAAAAGTATTTGAAAATATTCCACATGACAGGTTAAGGTTCATTGACCTGTAGGTAACGTAGGGCACTGCATACAAGAGTGGCATAAGAACACATGTAAGATATTTAGATGCAGTAGCCTCATTAATTTGACAACAGACATAGTGGCTTACCCAATAAGCATTCTATTTAATCTGTCCTTGTGTTTTGAGGAATGTCCTGCTTTATGGAAGCAGGGAACTGTAGTCCCTTTTTTAAGGGGCGTATGCAACTGTTATTGATAATTACTGTCCCATTTCCCTCCTATCCCTGTCTAAGATTCCCTGAGTAGATTGTTTTTGATCAAATGGCTGAGCATCTGCAAACCTCTTATCTGCTGACTGATACCCAAAATGGTTTTCGGGTAGGCTGCAGCATCCATACTGCTCTTTTGGTACTGGTTGAGTAATTGGTTGAGTCATTGGGCATGGGTTATTGGGCATGGTCATGTTCTTGGATTTATGAAGGCTTTTGATCTTGTGAACCACAGTTGCCTGCTGACCAAACTGGACACTTTAAACTTTTCTAACAATGGCAAAGTATGGATGACTGATCACTTGGTGAGTAAAATACAATTAGTAAAATTTGGATCTCAGTTTTCTAAAGTTAATCTGTCTCTATCGGAGTATTACAGGGCTCAATAATTGGCCCATTATTATTCAGTATGTATATTAACTATCTGGCAGACTGTGTTAAGGAAGCTTCTGTTTTGCTCTATGCTGACAACATCGTTCTGCTCTCTAGGGGTTCAGAGCTCTGCACCCTTAATCCAGATTTACAGACTGACTTTCTGGCCATTCAAAACTGGTTGCTCACAAATAAAGTTGTACACAATGCCACAAAAATTAAGCATGTGCTCTGTAAGAGATCCACCAAGGAGGACTTATACTGTGTACTTATACTGGGTATAGAATGGGAGAAGGCTACCATAGCCCATTGTACTGTTCCCCACATTAGTGGGACCATTTCTGTTTGTTTTGTGTTAACCAAGTGTCAATACCCTTCTAAAAAAATAACAAGGTTGGACTCAGTTCCAGTTCACTTGGCAGGGCATTCCATATTCTGCCTGTTCTATTTGTAAATGTAAAACGTTGACTGTTATGTCTTGCTGTATCTACTTTCACCTGTCTGCTATGCTGTCTTAAATATGCTGGTTTTTCTTGTATGGATATCCCATTTCCTGCATTAATTTAGGGTCCTGCATAATTTTGTACACAGCCAGGAGGTCTCCCCTCACTTTTCTTTGCTGAAGTGAAAACAACCTAATTTAAGTCATCTTTCCTCATAGTCTTATTTCTTGAGTGACCATATCATTCTTGTGAACCTCCTCTGTGGTTTTTCCATCCATTTAATTTCATCCACTGTATATGGACTCCATATTGTTGAGCCATAATCTAAATGCAGTCTCACGTAGGTTCTATAGATTGACATCATGCAACCTATTGATTTATTTATAAAATTCCTATTTATGTTTCCTATTATATAATTTGTTTTTTTTAATTACATTTGTCCTGTGTTGTTTTAATGTAATTTATTATCAACAGTAGCACCACAATCTTTTTCATATGATGATACTTTTAATCTATTTCTGCTCAACAAATAAGACTATGGTGTGCTCTGCCTACCTTGGTGCATCACTGTACAGTTCTTGACACTGAAGGGCATTCCATTACTGACTGACCAGTCCTCAATTCTTCCCAGATCTTCTATGATGCTTAGCTTTTGTTCAATCATTCCTACCAGTCCTCCCAACTTAATATTGTCAGCAAACTTCACCAGCATATTATTTATGTTGGCATGTAGATCACTTATATACAATGCAAACATAACTGGCCCCAGCACTGAGCCCTATGGTACTCCACTGGCCACACCATCTGGCTCCAAATACTCCCCTCTAATACGTATTCTGCTTTTTCCCATTTAACCATTTCTTAATCCATTTTATTATTCTGTCAGTTTTCATTTTATTAAGCTTTTACACCAATTTGTCATGAGGTACCTTATCGAAAGCCTTAGAAAAATCCAGATACAGAACTTCCATTGCTATACCATTGTTTAAGTTTTTATTTATATATTCATAGAAGTTCAGCTGGTTAGTAGTACACCCCTATTTCTTTTAAAGCCATTATGTCTTTTGTCATCATATCCTAAATAGCCCAGGTTTTCTTCTAGCTTTTCCTCGAGTAGACTTTCAGCAATTTTACACAATATGGCTGTCAAGCTTATGGGCCTATAGTTTGAGATTTCAGCTCTATTTCACTTCTTATATACGGGTACCACTGTTGCTAGCCTCCAATCCTCAGGTATTTCCCCAGTTGAAAAGGATTCATTAAAATATATTTACCAATGGTTCAGCTATATAACTCCTTATTTATTTCAATAATCTTGGATGTAGAACATCTGGCCCTGCTGATTTATTAGATTTTAATTTATTTAGTTTGTCCAATATATTTTTTTTGTCTATAGATAAGGCTAACACTAGATATGTTTCTGAATTTTCTCCATTGTTATATTTGGTGCCACATTCATATACTGAGCTGAAATATTTATTAAACTGTTCTGATATTTCTCTTGGATCTGTTGTTTTCTCTCCTTTATTTTTATTGGTCCTACTTGATTGTTACTATGTCTCTGTCTGTTGGTGTATGCATAAAACCTGTTCCTTATCGTCTCCTATGCATGAGATTGAATTCCAATTTACTTCTTACTGATTGTATTGTTGTTTTTACTTTTTTGCTCATTTTATAATTATTTTTTTCCTCTGATGGTCCATATTTTTTCATTCTTGCTTATGTGTTCTTTTTATTTGCTGTCATTTTGAGCACTTTATTTGTACACCATCCTGGTCCTTTTCCCCTCTTTGTGCACAATTTTTATTGGGAATGTAACTATCTTCCATCTGCCTCAATTCCATCTTTAGTATAACTCATTTCTCATTGACATTCTTCCCTACAAATTCTTGTTCCCAATTCCATTTGCTCAATTTCTGTTTTATTTTTGTGAAGTCTGCTTTACTACAGTTGAACCTTTTATATGTAACAGATGTTTTCTGACCACAAATTCAATAATATTGTGGTCGCTGTTACCTATTGTTTCCCTTATTTTAATTTTGTTGACCATTTCTTCCAGATTTGTTATAATAAGATCCAATATTTCCCCCTCTTGTGGCTTTATAAACTAGTTGAGCTAGACTGGTAGTTTGTAACATTTCCATGAAATGGTGTATCTTAGTAGTTTGTATCACCTGGGTTGACCAATTAATTTCTGGGTAATTAAAGTATTCTGTTACAGTCACATTTCCTTTCTTTGCCATATGCTCAATTTCACTTTCAATTTTCTTATCTGCATCTCTACTTGTGTTTGGTGCTCTGTAGTACACTCCTAAATATACTTTTTTTCATCTGCTCCTTTTACTATTAGCCATATGGATTCTGTTGCGGATTCTTCTAATTCACTATATACAGTACACTCCAGTGTGTTTCTTATATAAACTGCTACTCTTCCTCCCTTCTTAAATGGTCTATTTTTCAAATACAATTTATAGCCATCGATCTCTTTATTCCAATCCAGATTTTCTTCCCACCACATCTCTGATATCATACAGCTGTCCACCCTTACTTTTAATAGTAGGGCCTCAAGTTCTGATTTTTTGTGAATATTTAAACATCTTGTGTTTAATGACCATATTTTGATTTCTGATGTTTTTTTTTATCTTCTTTACTTTTATCCTCTTGCAGCCAAAGTCTCTGCCTACCTCCAGCCACTGCTTCTCCTCACCACCGACCACGGAGTTGTGCATGCCCAGCTGGCATAAGCATCTGTACTGTCGAGAGGGGCCCTCAATGCCCCCTACACCAGGCCAGGATCCACTACCGCACACACCTTCTGTCCAGGCATTCACCGCCAGTGAAGCTGCAGCTATCAAGCTGCTGCGGGCTTTGTGATGCCATTTTTCCTCCTATTTTTGTCCTCTGGAGTGCGAGCATGCAATGACATCATGCAAATGCTGACGTCTGCTGCACTCCACCCCTTTCTGCACCACTCTAGTAGTGCTCCTGGTTATCACCAGAACCACTACAGAGCAGAGGTTCCTGATTCTCCCTTGGGATGGGAGAGCAGTCCTCCCGGATGCTCAATCCCATCCCTCCCCTGCTGACCCCTGACATCCCAGGCTCACATCCCAACCCAGGTTGCCAGCATAGTGTGAGGTGTGTGCCCAGCACCTCAACCCTCAGTGCCACTAGGCCAGCCTCTCTGATGTTTTTTTATTGTTATCCATGTTACTTGTTACTTTCCTCACACTTGTTTCTACCGAGTGCTCCCCTCTCCCCTATTTCCTAGTTTTAAAGAGATATCCACATATCTCTTCAGTGCTAGGCCCAATTTTCTGTGGCCTTTCTACTAAGGAGCAAACCATCATGACAGAAGTATGATTGATCATTTATGAAGACTTCTCAATGTTTAATACAACCAATTCTTTCCTGTAGTGTCCATTTTCTTAACCAGTAATTTATGTCCTTGATTTTGCCCATATTCAGGTCATTTTCTCTTGGAACTGGTAATATTTTGGAAAAGTACAACTTGCAATTGAGTTTTCTAGCCTCTATCAAAATATTTTCATATTCTTTCTTTATATCTGCAGAACTTTGCCCTCTGATATTATTAACCCCCAAGCGGATAATTATCATGGCATTACCATCCCGTTCCTTCACTATATCTTGTAACATTCTCTGCACTTCCCTTATTTTGGCCCCTGAAAAATAACTAGTTGTTACATTTTCCTTATTTCCCTTAGATGTGTACCTATCAGTGTATTTTGCAATTGAATCTCCCAAAATGTATACTTTTTTATTTGCACTATCTGTTCGGGTATTTCCATCTCAGTTGTTTCACCATGAGTCCCTACGTTGTCCTTTATGGTAACGGGAGGTTCTTCACCCATCTCTTCTGAACTCCTTGACTGTATCTGTTCTTCCATGTTTACACTGATACTTGTCTCCCCTATGGATCCCACTTTCTGATAATTAAATCCTTCTATCTGGGGTCTGTCCTCATTCCATATATTATTCTCCATCACACTGTTGTCTCCTGCCTCTATATTTGTATTTTCACTGGTTTCATCCAGCAGTATTAGTGGTTCAAAACTATTATATAATTCTGCACTAAATTCTATCACCTGTCCTCTAACTTTCTGGTTTCTGTTGTCCAATCTCCTCATTATCAAGATCTCTGTCTCTCTTTAATGATATTCTTTCTTTGTTTTTCTCCACTCTGTATTCAGGGAACTGCCTTTGGTTTGTTGCAGTATGTTCTGCTGCATTGTATTTGTAATCATCTGTATTTCAGCTTCCATCAATTCTTGTTTAGTTGTTTTATTAGACTATCATTCTCCACTTGTAAATACAAGGACTTCATGTGCCACTTATTTTGGTACATAAAATACACCTTATGCCTAATTCTCCACCTTCTAGGTAAACTAGATTAGTGTCCATATTTATTGCTCTTTGGTGTGTGAGTTTAGTAATAGTGTTTGTAATGTTTTACTTACATAACTGCTGTTGCTATTGAATTTTCCTGGGCCTTGTCACCTTCCTCCCCTTCTGACACTTCAGACATGCGCAGACACGCTGCACATGTCTTAGCATGCATTTTCACGTGTGCCCACCCCGCACATGCTTGCCCCACTCACACAGGGTCGAGTATTATGCTAGTGAGACCCGGAAATGCTATGGGTCACATGACACTTCCGCTAGACCTCACAGCACGCTGCGGTGCTCAAATACTGTTAAAATATAATTTGCACACAGAACCCCTTCACCTAGTTAGATTAAGCTATTAAACATACAGGCCTTCTGCACTTCTTTACTAACAGTGCTTTTGTTCTTTAGCACACAGACATGAATCAGGCAGTCTCTGGTGAGCTCCCAGACTACAGCTCTCAGGCTCTTTCCTGTTTCTGCCTCCAAGCTATTCATGCAAATGTATTCAATTAAAACTGCTCCAGGTCATCTATCCATCTCCTGTCTGTACTGTCTCACCCCAGCAAGGGGTCGCACAGCATAAGCACAGGAATTATTCAGATAGACATCTCGGGGTTGATGCTGCAGAAATCTGTTCCTGAAGATCAGGGTGATTGACTCCAAGGTTATTCAATCAGTTGATAAATGTAAATACTTAGTTATTATTTTGGATTGCTCTCTTAATCTTACATCACCCATTGATCATTTAAAACTGCTTATGCTTGATTAGCCACATTGTTTAGAGTTAGAAACTACTTGTCTATTGAGAGTTGAAAAACGGCATCTCAAAGCATGGGCCTTTCTCATGTGTACTATGTTTTACCTATACTGTGTACACAGTAACTTATCTAATGAGTCTTATCTAAACAGAGTACAGGTCTTGTTCAATGCTGTCAGTCACTTTATTTGTAATGTGGAGAGAACAACCCATCACTGCAATCCTTATGCTCTCCTTGGGTGGCTGCCTTCTCATGATCAATTTTAACCCCTTACCAACCTCTGAAAATTGTAAGATACTGACTGTGATGTGATGGTCTTGAGAGAGCCATTTCAAATATGCCACAGTGTTTATAGCACACATTTTAGTGTTTTGGGAGGCTGATTCTTCCTAAATATCATTCAACCTTAGACCAGAGAGATTTTATCTTTCTTGCTGTTAAAATCGGAACTCTTGTTTACCCACAATTCATGGCAGTCATACCTTGGGTTAGTAAGAGTAATTTGAGATCCCATATGATGTCAAAATATGTTTGCAACTGTAAATGATGTTTTATTCTTCATATGCAACTTTGTTTAACTGATACATAATGCCATTTTCAGTTTTTGCCTCTATCAAAATATAATTGGCTGTTCTGTGTATTTTACATAACTAATTTGTTTGTTGTACTGTTTCTGTGTTTGTCCCAGACCATCTTTGAAAATGGGAACACAGCTATCTAGATTTATGACTTCTGGAAGAATGGGTCAGGGGATAATGGAATAAGTGGATGCATGGTGATGAAAATCAAACTATTACAGGTAGGCTTTCTGAGTCAATTAAACGTTTCCTCACACCATAATTTAAAAATGTGTTATTAATTCTTTACACCTTTTCATGTAATAGTGGTGGGTTTCAGTCACTTAAAATGTGAAAACTGTTGTTCCCAAATAGAAACATAGAATGTGATGGCAGATAAGGACCACTTGGCCCACCTAGTCTTCCCTTTTTCTATCTAACAGATAAGCTGCAGACCCTAGTTAACCAACAGCTTACTTTCTTCTACCCCCCCCACTAGGACTGCCTTATGTCTGTACCATGCATTCTTGAATTCCCCCACTGTTCTTGACTCCACGACCTCCTCAGGGAGGCTGTTCCATGCATCCACAACCATCTCCGGGAAAAAATACTTCCTCACATTACCTCTGAGCCATCTCCCCTCTATCTTCAAATTGTGCCCCCTTGTTCTTGCACATCTCTTTTCTGAAAGATACTACCTTCTTGGAATTTGTTGATTCCTTGAGGTACTTGAAAGTTTCTATCATGTCACCTCTCTCCTTCTTTCCTCAAGGGTATACATATTAAGCTCCTTTAGTCTTTCTTCAGATGTCTTCTGGTGCAGACTCTGCACCATTTTGGTTGCCCTCCTCTGAACAGCCTCCACTCTGTCTATGTCTTTGCGGAGATGGGGTATCCAGAACTGCACACAATACTCCAGATGGGGTCTTACCAACTGTCTGTACAGAGGGATAACAACTTCCTGTTTTCTACTATTGATGCCTCTCCCTATGCATCCCAGTATCCCCCCCAGACTTCCTTACTGCCTTCTCACATTGCTTACCCACCTTTAGGTCATCTGACATGTGTAGTGTTCACATAATTACACACAATTTTCTCTTCACATTCTGTATCATCATGTCATTCCCTTCATGCTGCAGTATATCTAACAAAATTATGTTTCCCCATGTACAAGTCACAGAGAAATAAAAAAAAAAAATAAAGTTCCTTGAAAGATTATTGTAAAACAGTAGAAGTTGTTTGATAATGGTTTCACTGCATTGGAAAGGAGATGTAAAGCCAAAGTGTCATGTCTATTAAGGAAAGGAATGGATAGCAGATGTAGAAAGGACTGACACTGAAATGTACATGTCAATCATTTGATTTAAAGTATACTGAGGTAATATTGTACAGAAATCTGTGGGAAAATAGCTATTCTTTAACAAATTGCTAGGCAAGATGAACAAATATCTGTGATGACCTTGCTTAAAAATTGTACTAAATGTAGTTTAAAGAGGTATTCATGTTGCATTTTCTTAGTTTTCAGGCAAACAGATAAATCAATCTAAAAGACTGAAGATTGTCAATACACAGCAGCTCCACACTGTCATACAGTGCGTTTTCCAAAAGATTTGTTTACAATTGTCGATAACAGATGTTTGTGAGAATCCATCGACTACACTCCAAAGTCTGGCATGAACCTAAAGAGAAACATCTGTGCACAAATGTTGTTAACCATGGGAAATTGATGTCAAATAACTTAATGGCCAAGGCTTTGACTCTTTATGAGTTAGAAATATATAGCATTTAATCACTCCTCCATAAACAGTGGCAGGCATACATTTTCCAAATCACTAGCACAGGAAATGACCTAACACATGGATGATAGCAGTAAAACACTCTGTGAAAGTTTTGAAAATGTGTGTTGATGGCATTTACAGACACCAGCACTCCTATGATCTTGTAAAATTGTAAAGCCAGCATTTCAGAGACCTACATTTTGGCCCCTGTGGAGTAATGTTTTTATGCTGGCAGTGGTACCAGTTTCTAAAACATTTTCTGTCTCTGTTGCATAGCATAATATTTTGTGACATACTTATTTAGAAAAAGTGATTTGTGCCTTTGTGGTTTGCCAAATGTATTTCTGTTAGTACCACTTCATGTAATTTTTATGCCAGTGCCATTTTACATGTCTTTATTACAGTTGTGGGTACTATATCTGCAGCATGCACTATTCTGAAACTTAGAAACATAAACTTTGATGGCAGATAAGGACAGCTTGGCCCACCCTGTCTGCCCATTTCCCTACCCATTGGAAAAACTTCAGATCCTAGTTAACCAACAGTCTACTTCCTCCTACCCCCCACTAGAATTGCTTTATGTCTTTCCCAACATTCTTAAATTTTCCACTGCTTTTGACCCCATGACCTCCTTAGAAAGGCCATTCCATGTGTCCCACCTCTCTGTGAAAAATACATCCTCATGTTGCCCTGAGTTGTCCTCCTCTATCTTCAAATTGTGCCCCTTATTCTTGCACATCTCTTTTTATGAAAGATGCTACCCTCTTGGACTTTGTTGATTACCTTGAAGTACCTGAAAGTTTGTATCATGCTCCCTCTCTCCCTGTTCTCCTCAAGGGTATACTTATTAAGCTCTTTTAGTCTCTCTTCATATGGCTTCTGTTGCAGACCCTGCTCTATTTTAGTTGCTCTCTTCTGGACTGCCTCCATCCTGTCAATGTCCTTACGGAGATGAGGTTTCCAGAACTGTACACAGCACTCCAAATGGGGTCTCACCAACTGTCGGTACAGAAGGATAACAACTTCTTGCTTTCTACTGGTGATGCCTCTCCCTATGCATCCCAGTATCTTCCCATCGCTAATTACTGCCATCTCACATTGCTTGCCTACCTTTAGGTCATCTGATATGACTACCCCCAGGTCCCTTTCCATTTTTGTTGTCAATAATACTTCCTTCCCCAATTGTGTATACTTCCCTTGGGTTTTTGTTTCCCAACTGCATTGTTTTGCACTTCTTTGCACTGAATCTAAGCTGCCATACCTTTGACCATTCCTCCAGCCTCGCCAAGTTCCATCTCATCTTTTCCACCCCCCTTGTGTATCAACCCTGTTGCAGATCTTTGTGATGTCTGCAAAGAGGCATGATTTTCCTTCCAGTCCCTCCACAATGTCACCAATAAAGACATTAAAGAGAACCGGTCCCAAAACTGAACCCTCCGGTACTCCGCTAGTAACTTCCCTTTCTTCAGAGTGGACTCCATTTACTATTAATCTCTGTGTCCTGTTTTCCAGCCAATTATTTACCCAGATTACCACCCTGGGACCCAGTCCCAGGCTGGCTAACTTGTTTATTAACCTTTTGTGTAGGACTGTGTCAAACGCCTTGCTAAAGTCTAGGAAGGCCACATCCATAGCCCCTCCCTGGTCTACTACTTTGGCCACCCAGTCAAAGAAATCTATTAGATTCATCTGACATGACCTTCCCTCTGTGAATCCATGCTGCCTTGGGTCCCATGCCCCACAGGCCTCTAGGCACTCAACAATTCTTTCTTTCGGAAGTGATTCCATCATTTTTCCTACCACTGAGGTCAAACTTACAGGTCTGTAGTTTCCTGCCTCTATTTTGCTCCTACATTTGTGAAGGGGAATCACATCCACCATCCTCCAGTCCTCAGGTACCACACCATCCCCCATGATTTGTTAAAAAGGGTAGTATCAATGTTGCCACTAGTTCTCTCCTTAGTTCTTTTAGAATTCTGAGGTAAATCCATCAAGCCCCACTGCTTTGTCCACCTTCAGCTTTAGGAGTTCTTTCAGGACCCTTTCTTCTGTGAATGGTCTGGTATTGACCTCCCTAACCAGCATGCTTCTATTATTTGATTTAGGTACCTCGCCCTCCTCTTCTTTTGTGACAACTGAGCAGAAATATTCATTCAGTATCTCTTCTTTGTCACTGTCACCGTCTGCCCACCCCCTCCCCTTTATTAAGCCTCACTATCACTCACCTGGTCTTTCTTTGCTCCCTAATGTACCTATAAAAGGTTTTATCCCCCTTCTTAAATGAGTTGGCTGTCTTTTCCCTGGTTTAGGCCTTTGCTATTCTGACTGCCTTTCCCACTTTCTTCTGCTTTAACTGGTACCGCTTCTTTGCTGCTCTTTCTGTGTTTCCTTATGCTTCCTGAATACTATCTTTTCCTCCCTAACTTTCCATGCTACCTCTTTTGAGAACCATAGTGTTTTTTTTCCTTCATTTTGTTTTGTTTATTTGCTTCACACAAAGGCTTGTTGCCTCTGTGATAGCAGTTTTGATTTTTCCCCATTGTTTCTCCACCCCACCTTCTTGCCCATTTGCTAGTGCTTTTCTGAGGCATGCCCCCATTTTGCCAAAGTCAGCCCTCCTAAACTCCATTACCTTCACCTTTGTGTGACTATACACTATGACTGTGTTTTTTGTGAACCACACTGTTTGGGGTCGCTTTGTTCCCAGATGGCTACCACTTCTAAATCGAGATCCTCTCTGTCCCTGTTTGAGAGTACCAGGTCTAAGATTAATCCTTATGAGTGGTTCCAGCACTAACTGTCTGAGGCATGCCCCTGCACGACATCAAGAATGACCCTGCTCTTGGACGTGACTGCTGCAAAGGTGCTCCAGTTAACATATGGCATATTCAGGTCCCACATCAACAATATCTCCCCCTTTTCTGCCATTCTAAGGATGCCTGTTATAATTTCCTTGTCCTTTTTCTCCCTGAAATTGAGATCTGGATACAACCCCTGTAGGGATTGTGGTGCTATTTTCTGTCTCCAGGGTGACCCACAGTGCCTCCTCTCCTCCCTGTTTACCCTTTAGTTCTGTTGCTTTAATCACTTCCCTATGTAGAACGTTCCTCCTCCTCCTCTTTTACCCTTCCAGTCCCTCCCGTAGATTGTGTACCCTTGTATGTTGACATCCCAGTTATGGTTCTCTGTGTACCATATTTCTGTGACTGCCACGCTAACCTGGAATCCCTCTTCCATCAAGACCACTAGTTCAGGGAGCTTGTTACTCAGACTATGTGCATTGTTACTTCTCATCCTCCATTTTTTGATTGCTTTACCCCTTTTAGCCCTATCCCTGTCATTACTGTCTTTGCCTTTTTCTCCATTGTCCCCCTGCTCTGATCTGTATCAACTTCTGCATAATTTTCTATTGTTCTTTTGTACATGTTTTACAGTATTTCTGCCTTGCTTACTTTCTTTTGTGGTGCCATCATATTGTGCACATTTGTTTGTGGTGGTAGGCACTAAAACAAGCAAAATAGTGCTAGTGCAAAAGAATTATGCAAAATAATTAAGCAGGATGGAAGTCATTGGTGGGATTTAATTCCTTGCCCCTACACCACCCCCAATTCAGCAGATATCCTCCACACAAACGTGTGAGCAGGGTCAGCAGATCAATGCCCTTCAACACAGTAGAAACAAAGCTTAACAGCTGTAGCAGACCTATCAGGAGAACCTTGAAAACAGTATGAACCAGCACAGCAGATCTCACAGAAAGGAAAGATAAAGGAAAGATTTATTATTTTCTAGTCTCTGGGTATGTAAACTTAAGGCTTCCCTAAGATGCTGGGCCAGTTGCTATGGTGGCCAGAAACAGTCAGCCACTTCATCATTTATTGATAGCACCTGGGAGAGTTGGAGAATTGAAAGGCTGTACCTCAGGGAGATGGGAATTGCTGTAGATTTTAGTCTGGAAATGCAGACTGGAAGTATTACAGACTGCGAGACAGATAGAACTTGAAGAAGCTGTAGTTATAACCAGTGGCGTCACCATGTTGATTTTGGGGAGGCTACAGACCCCCCAATCTAAGTTAAAGCCCCCCCAATCATTTTCGGTAAATATAAATAAATAGCAGCCACATACGTTTTTTTTGTTGATTGTGTGTCTGACTTGCAACTTGCGACTCGCTACTGAAGTCGAGGAGAAAAAAATCTGACTGACTCCCGTCTGACTCAAGAGACAGAGTAGCAAGCGGAGCGACTCACACAGTCGCAAGGCAGCAGCGCGAGCCCTTACTAAAGTTTCTCAGAAACGTGCAGCTTGCCATTGCCAGCTTAGGGAAGAAGTCAAGAAGATGCCCTCTGCTGGCTGGACTCTCTGGGAAGTCAGGATTGAGGACTGGAGTTGGACGGAGAGAGAGACAAGACTGGTGAGTGTGGCAGGCAGCCAGTGACTTGAGTGCAGTGTACTGTTCTCTCTCTCTCTCTCTCTGTACTAGCAGCGAGCGGATCGCCTGACTCCTCCTGGAGGAGTCGGACACTACTGAGATGACCCATGGTAGTTTACAATTCAAAAGTAAAAGAAGTGGTTAGGAAGTTCAGTTTTCTTTATTGGTGATGTGAATAATTCACAATAGTAAAGACTGCTGCAGAGTCGTTTAAATTTCCCTCGCCTGCAACTAGCTGCGAGGATGGGGTAGTTACCTTCTGCTTAGCTTTATTTTAATTAAACTTTATTTTTTTCTGTTCTTCTCAGAGAGCTTTAAAACAAATATTTTAAAAACAGAAAAAGGTGCATGGTTCAGAAATCACCTCTGAGTTTTAATTGGGCAGCTTGCTGTAGCGCAAGCCAGGCAGATGCCTTGTTCACACTCTGACAGTACAGACGTCACTCCATGAATGACGCAATGAACTGTCCCAACTTCCGAACACCAGGAGTATGGAGAAAAAATGTAACTGAACTACACAGACAGTGCATGATATAATGCACGCTAAAACTGAAAAAGGCAAGAGATTATAAAACATCACACTGACACACACTTTTATTTAAACATTTTATTCATCTCCAGTCTCAGCTTTGCAGGTGATCTTTAAAGATTTGAAAACTCCATACTTATCCACAGTACCTTTCAGATAGTCTTCACATCCTAGTTAAAAAAAACAGGACTTATTCCATGATTTCACTGATCAAACAAATGTCCTGTTTGCATGATGGAGTCACCAACCCGGACGTTTTTTTTTTCATTTCATTCATTCACAAGATTGATTAATTCCGGTCGGGTCACATCTCTTCTCGACTTCCGCTGCTGGTGGGGAATTTTAGTGGCACTGGATGGTGACTGGCAGGCAGGTACTATACTGTGTGTGTGGCTTGGCTTGGCTTTGGCTGGCTTTGGGGGGGGGGGCGGCAAGAACAATATTTTTGTCTGGAACTGTAACCTTCCCAGCAGATCTGCTGGGATAATGGTTGTTCTGGTCTCTTATTTTTTCCACATGTACCATTAAATAGATGGCTGATAACTAGGCTTTTCAAACATATTTTTCATCACTAGAATGCAGAAAAAGCCACCATTTGAAGGTAAAATTTCAAACATTTTACGGGGCGTCATGCCCCTGGACCCCCCTAGCTTTCTTAGGATTTTGACTAAAGGCCATTAGCCTACCCTCAACTTTTACTCCTGGTGATGCCCCTGGTTATAACTGAAAATAAAATCTGTTGTATTTTTGGCTGTTTGTTTGTTTGGATGAAGAAAGTTTCTTTTGCTTGCTTTAAAGAGACAGTGTTCAAATAAAGGTAAATCAACACAAAACAATGGTTTTATTTTACAACTGTTTTACTCAAGACAGCCCAGATGAGATATAACATCTTATTTCTAGTGTGATCCTGCATCAACCCACTGCCACAGATGGGTGGACTAGAAGATTGAGAGGTGAAATTATTTGTTCAAGGTGACACAGAGGCTGTGCTTAGCTTTAAACTTGTGATCTTTCTGGTCCCAACCCTGGTGCTATAACCACTAGACTGCACTAAAATGATGCCAGCACAATGCATTTTACAAAATGTATCAAAATCAATGCAAAAAATATGTAAAATGGCACTGGCCCAACATGATGGAGAATGGTTTCAGCAGCTAGCCAGTCTGCTAAATGGGTCTTTCACAAAGCATTATGCAATCATCAGAAAAAAGGTTCTGGAAGCTGCTGGCACTGACGACATACATTTCTCAAAATGGTTCAAAGTTGACTTCCTTGAAACAGTGGTTTTACAAATGTCCAAGACTGCATGAGTACTGGTATCTACAAAAGCCAGCAGGATAAGTTACCAGCAATGTCACTGAGAGCTGTGGGGAATCAGGAAATCTTCTATTATAAATTACTGGCAACACAGTATTTTACCTCCATTTTCCTCATATGCCATATCATTTCCTGAGCTAGTGAATTAGAAAATGGATGGTTCTAGTTGTAATTGAGGGGTGACTAAAATACTATAGTGCTAGTTTTAAATGGAGAATAGTTTATTTAAAGGGACACTGTCAATCTGTTTTCATCATATCATCTCTAGTTAAATTCTTACATTTATGATTGCTTACCTTCTTTAAAATTAATTGCTGTTGCTGTTTGTTTTGTCTGTCTTCGTGTTTAGTAGAAGTGAAATGCATGGCAATGTATATTTATAAACAACTTTGTTTTTGTTTACAATCCTGGATCTTTTCTTAGTGTATACTTCCTGAGCCTTAGAAACACTCCCAAATAGTGTAGTTACTCATGAGGCAGTAGCCTCCTAATCGCTCACCACTTCACAAGTGGCTAACTGTGATGTGGGTGTTCCCAACCCTTACAAAAAGTTCTTTGGAATACCACTGTAATACCACTCATTTGCCATTGCAATACCACTGTGATTACCACTATACTACCATTAAAGTTTTCATGGTATCACAGTGGCTTGTTTCAATTCCATCGTGATACCATTGTACCACTGTCCTACCATATCAACAAAAATAATTAAAATTTAAACTACCATAGTACAACCATGGTACCACTGGGTAGTACCATTGCACATTTTGTAGCTCACCACTGTGTTGCCATTGCAGTGCCATGGTGTTGCCATTGTGTTACATTTGGTAAGGGAAGTCCAGGAAAGATACAGTTGGAGGTCATCAAGGAATGTAAACAAACCTGTTTTTGTGTGGTAACACCAGTACAGTAGGCAGTCTGTTTTTCACTTTTAAAAGAAAAAGAATCAGAATCAAACTACCAGCTACATCAGCAATCTTTACAGAATGTTGGCAATCATAAAATGTGTTTTTAAACTAAGGACACTTTGAGGCCTAAGGGTTGACAATGTCCCTTAAACTAACTCTTCACCATGTATTGTTGAAATGTATTGCTACTATGCATTGTGCTGTTGTTCTCCTCTGTTCCCTCCCCGGTTGCACCTAGAAATGAGCCTTGGCCTCAGTGTGCCACTTCCGTTACCAGTTTTCAAATAAATAAATAAATGAAAATATATTTCATTTGGCAGCAACATTGTTACCTGTCTTTCTGCATATATGTGCCTTTTAAATTATGAAGTAACTTTCATTCCACTTTAGGTGGCCTATCAGTTAAAGTGCTAACCTTTTCTTTTGGTGGGGATCATGGGGAGCATCTTTGACACACAATCCCAGTAAACTATGGCCAGAGCTGGAGAACCACTCCTACTCTCTGCTCTGGGGAAGGTCTCTTTCTTTTCTTATGTAACAGCTGCCACCTGGTAGTCCAAGGGGAGGAGGCATTTTCCTCAAGGAACCCCCCAAGTCCTGCTTGTGTCACAGAGACATTAACACCATGCCCCCATCATCACTCTATGGTAGACTGCACATGTGGTTTTCATTCTGGCCTGATGAAGACCTCCAGGCCTCGCTTAGTAGGGTGGAAGGAGGTCAGAGGGGGAGGGAGGTAGGTAGACACCCGCATAGCATGTGCAAGCCTGCCTAGACATCTGTACATGCAATGTCTCTAGGAGTATGGGATAACACAGAAAAAAGCATGGCCCCCGCATCTCCGTGATGACAGCTGTGGTACCTCCTGTGTCTCCCCCTCCCCAGCACACAGCACCTCCTGATGAGGGAGGCAGTATAGTGCAGTGGTTTAAGGCTCTGAGCTGCAAATCTGGAGACTTGGGTTTGAATCCCACACCCCCACTTGCATACTGTATGACCCTAAGCAAGCCACTTAACTTCCCTGTGCTCCCAGGTCACACTTGTAAACAAGCTTTCAGCTTAGTGTGCCACTACTGGTTAAACAATTAAAAAAAAAGGTGGGACTGGGGATAAAACCTGAATGAATAAATGTAATGATAAAAATATAAAGACTGCATTGTGCTATTGGGAAGAAACAAGTCTGATTTTCTTAAAAATGTAACATTGCCTTTTTAAAATGTATACTCTGTATGGAAGATCTTTTCTTTCCTTTGCAACATGCGCATCATACAGTGTTGGCATCAAGAAACAACTTGGAAAGCTTGTGCTAGAAGAGCTCTGTAAGCTGGCCCACTGTGCAGTGGTAGCACTACTGCTCATGATGCTGGCAACTCCGGTTCAGGAATGAGCCTGAGGTGTCAGAGGGCGAGCAGAGGGTGGAAGATTGAGTATCTCTTGGACCACTCTCTTCCTCCAGGGAGGAAGGGTGGGCAAGAGCAGCATTCAACTTGCTAACCCCTGGTGGAGGCCTGGGGTGTCACAGCCAAGCTATAGAAGATGTGGAGACATGGCAGACATCACTCCATGCACCTTGACGTCAGCACATGTAACGTCTCCCAAGGGAGAAAAATGGAAAACTCCCGGCCGTGCTGGATGACCAATGGCCTCTGCAGGCTCTGCACCCAGCGACTCAGGTGCTCCCCAAAGGCTGGATCCTGGTTCTGGTGAGTTAAGGGACTCCCCTCCCTCTTCTACAGCAGGAATCACCATGGGAGACTGTAGGAGAAAGCAGGTAAGACCTGGGAGAAGCCAAAGTGACAGAGCTGGGAGGACTGGCATGAACAAGGTCTTGCCAGGAAGGAGGAGGCCCCCCAAAAAAATAAAAGTTCAACAAAGTCCTTCGAATGTATGTTTGTTTCATATGGAAGCCCATTAAAATTTATTCACACTATAATTATAGTCAGTAAGGTTTTGTTTTGGGACATTGAAACATCTAAGATAAAACATTAACTACAGTATGGCAGTTAAACTGCTATCATTTTTATTAAGTTTGTTATTACCCACAGGCCAGGGTTTTCCACTGCATTCTCCCTGAGCTCTGTGGCCTGTCTTGCTTGATGCCTAGTCTTCTGCTCCTGCAACGCACTTGACCTTACTCTGCTTCACCCCTGTTGGGGGTTAGTGTCCCCCCCTTGTTTGCAGCCTTGGCTGTTCCTCTCAAGCCCCTCCCACATGGTACAACTCCATGCCAATGCCCCACCTGTTTTCAATGCTCTAGTACCACTACTCCATGCCCCTTGTGTACACAAACTGGGTTCCCTCCCTCACCCTACCTGCCCAGCTGCCATACAATGTTATTTCTTGTCTGTTCCCTGTTGATTGCCGTACTTTGACTCTGTATTGCTTAACTGGTACCCAACTGTCCATTATTGACTGACGTGCCTTGGCTTTATACTGTTATTTGCCTGTACCTGTGCCTTGACTCTGCATTGTTATTGCCTATACTCTGTAATTCTCCCGGGTCGCACCTGAAAAGAGGCACCTGGCTGTCTAGTGTGCTTACCTGGTAAACAAAAGCTAAATAAATAAAAATTCTAAAACTAGATATTTGTGCTTTGGTTATTAATTACTAAAGGGTTGGGTGTCACTTGATATTTTATGACTGGAAAATTGGTGAAAAAGTTCTAAGTATATTTTTTTATCTTATATTAATACTTTTTTCATATTTTATTTCTAACTAGGAAACTGAGGTTGTTTTTCACAACCTCTGTCTGATTTGTAAAAATCAGCGACTTAGAAAAAATCCCAGAAAATTTAATTTCCAGAATTTTCAGTACACAAATCAGTTAATTTGCAGAAAATACCAAAAATGTGTTTTGAAACATGACATTTTCTATTTAATCATGGAGTGATATAAATTAGTGAATCTGCATACATGTTATCTAAAGTAAACACAGTTTTTCCTAGACTTAGGTACAAACATACAGTACCAGCACACAAAGACCTAGAGGTCTATCAAGTCTGCTCGAATGTGCAGCTAGCACCCCTTACTCTGCAGCTTCCCCTTCCTTCCACCCTTCCCCTTTATTGACCCTCCCCCTTGTCCTGTCCCATCCCCTTTTGAAGCAGTCCACTGTTCTACTGGATACCGCTTCTGCAGGTAATGCATTCCACCCAGCCACAACCCTCTCTGTAAAAAGTGTCTCCTCATCTCCCTCCTAAACCTTCCTCCTGTCTTACTCCTCCATCTGAGATGGTGGCCTGTATACCACTCACATTCTAAGAATCCTATTCTTGGAATTCTGGATTTGCATCCAAAGTGACTCCGTACTGCCCTCCTCCCCTTCCTCCCTTACACACTTCAGTCCTTCCTTCACATATAGTGCCACACCTCCTCCTTTCCCAATCACCCTGTCCCTACAAAATAACCTGTATCCTGGTACAGACAGGTCCCAGTCATTGTATTGGGTGTCCCATGTTTCTGTGATGGCTGCAATTTCCACCTCTCCCTCTGCCATGAGCACCTGTAACTTTTCAGTTTTCCTCCCAAGACTCCTAGCATTAAGGGTAACCACCTTCCACCCTTTTCCCCTCCTCCCATCATGCCCTCCTTTACTAGCATCACCAATAGTACTTGCCATTTTTCCTTTGTCACTGTTAATGGGGGGTAAGCTTATATGGTTTCCTAACCTGTGGTCTCTGCATGTCTCTTGCCCAATTTTCACCCTTTGCTCCTAGTTTAAATTCCCTACTTCCTCTATATACTCCTCCATCCTCTGTTTCAACACTTTCTTTCCCTCCTCACTCAAGTGTAGTTGTCCTTGGCATAGAGACTACTGTCCTCCCAGGTCCATCCCCACCCCCCAAGAGCCCATACCCTTTAGCACAACATCAGGTGCTTAACCATCCGTTAAATTCCTCTATTCTCAGCTTTCTTGTTGTGCTTGCTTTGGGCACTGGAAGTATCTCCGAAAAAGTTACTGATCTTCCTGCCCCCTCACATAACTGTCCTAGTTTCTCAAACCTCCTCTGGACTATATCTACTGTCTTGTCAGCCAGGTCATTCGTCCCAAGATGTATAATTAAATGAGGCTTGTCCCTACCCCTTCTAGCATATTTCAGAACAGACTGTCCCACCCTTCCCGCTGTCATTCCTGGCATGGCCTCCACCCAAATGTGACTATGCCTCTCCCCTTGCTACCCCACCTGACTCCTCTTAGTATTGAGTCCCCCAGCACTAAAATTCCACCACTCTTACTCCCTGCTTGCTTCCATTCAACTCCCTCTCTCATTTCCAGCTCCTCTTCTTCCTCCTGCATATTATTTCCCCCTTTTTCGCCTGTTGCAATTCTCCCAGCAGAACTTCCCCCCACTCTGGTTTGGTCCAGGCATTTATCAATTACTCCTCTAATTTCATAATTTCCCTCCTCCACCTTCTTCCTCCTCTCTAGCAGTGCAAAACTATTTTCTGAAGACCCTTCACAAATGCCCGCTCCCTCTCTCTTCATAGTAACCTTTTCTCTCCTTTCCACTCCATGACTTTTGCCACTTCTTCGCCTCCCCTCACAAGTCCCTATCTCCTCCATCCATTTGTCTTTCGTCTCTGACCTGGTGTCCCTAGCAATCATTCTTCCTGGCCTGGGCCCCTTGTCTCTGCTTCCCATCTTCTGACCCTCTCCTCACTACTGTTGGCTTAAATTGTTAAATATATAACATATAAAATAACAGAGATTTCAAACCACTGTCCATGGGCTCCATATTCAAAGCTAGCGGTTAGTGCCATGCAAGGAATAACAGTGCTTGTGAGACAGTACATGGCCGTCAGGTTGCCATATTAATACAGTCAGCATGCCCGGTCCATTGCACACTGTTCATATGAATACAGGGCCATATTACTGTTGTGCAAAGTAAAGTACTAAAAATCACTGAAATGCCGGTACACAATTGATTATTTGTGGGATAGAGAACACACAATAAAAAATAAAAATGGAATAGGCAGTTTAACGAGGAAATGGGATGTGATGCAAACAAAAAATGTAAATAATAACAGTTTACTAGTGCTGGGCAGACTGGTAAAATCCCACTTCCTCTGGAACTCAACCTTTTCAGCATAACCTTGTATTTTGTGATAAATTACTAAAAATGTGGAATTTTGCCACTTGATGGAGATAATTGTGGAAAACAATGAAATTCTGCAGGTTCCACAGTTTTTCTGCAGAATATGTTTAGTGATTAAAATGCAGTTTACATTAAAACCCCTATGGTTTAAATGTTAAATAATGCAGTTTACTTGCCAAAATTCTATGGAATTAACCATGAAATTCCACCAGGCTTAGAAGAAATGGAACTGCCTTTCCACCAGTGGAATTATTCATTCTGCGCAGCCCTAAAACTGAGAAATATTGAATGTTAGCTAGTGAATCACTTGACAGTTAATGACTTAAGCAATGTAACATGACAGGATGTGGGTTATGCTGGGATTTATCATTCCTGGTGTGGTTTGGTCATGAGGCCTGCAGGCTGAGTGAGTAAACCACACAGAAAATGAGTAAATCCAGCATTACGCCCTGTAGAGTGGTACAGTTTATTCTGATTACACAATATCCCCTGTATCTTTTGTAAAAAAAAAAGCAAGGGTAAAAACAGTTTTTTTGCAGTTTAAATGATTTTTTTAGTTTATTCTTCCACCACAAAATATAGTTCCTTGCTGCTATGGCAGAATATTGAGGATAACCCCAAGCTGAGACATATGTTGACAGGAGTTACTTTATTAGGTTTTATGTAATATTTAAGTACGTGACAAGGAGAAGTAGTGGAAGAGTGAGGTGTGAAGGGGAGAGGGAGAGGAAGAGAGAGAAAGAGAGATAAGCAGCTTCTTGGCTGTCAGTGCCATTTACAAAATTTGGCAGTGGCACTGAATTGGAAGATCACTTTTTTATTTATTTTGGTTGTGCTTAGAAATACAGAGACTGAGAAGCATTTTTTTTGTTTGTCTGTTTTTTTTTTTTGTTTTAGAATTTATTTATATAAGTCTTTGGTTGCCAGGAAAGTGCACTGATCCTCTGGGCCATTTTCAGGTATGACCTGAGCCAACAAGTGGCACAAAACAACATTGCATAGAGGTGCAGCAAGTATCAGGTACATATTCAGTTTAACAAAGTAGAAACAGTACAGGCAATACAAAGTAGATACAGTGCAGTTCAATACAAAGGAAGGCAGAGATGTAATACAATAAATAACAGTATATGAGAGAAGCATGGAATTACATTGTAATTTACAATGAGGTAGTTAGAGTATACAACAACAGTGTCTGAGAAGGCAATGAACACTATGCTGTACAAATTGGTACAGTGGGGAGGACAGAAACAGTTTTGCCACAGGTAAAACATCATAATAGACATTCCATAGCAGGTAAAATAGAGCAAGAACCAGAGAACAACCATGGAAGGGAAAATAGGGGCCATAGATGGGAGAGGTTTTAGGGCAGGTGTCAGGGCAGGAAAGGAGACAGAGGGCAGATTTCCCTCAGTGGCACTGGCATTTGGCCTGAGATTGAAGCCATGCTTTGTGTTGGAGCTTGAAAGTGCCACGAGTGTCAGTATAATGGAGACAGGAGGCTGTTCCATAGGGAGAGGGGGCTGTTAACAACAGTGCTCTGCCACCCATAGCAGAGAAGGGCCCGATTCTAGAAGGGTGGCCATGAGTTGCCACGAGCAGCAACACACCACCCGTAACCTGCGACGATGACTCTGCACCCTATTCTAGAAGGGCTGAGGTCTCCATAACAAAGTCCTGCGACTTCTGACATGTGGCTAGAGTATATGCCACAGAGGCTTACCTAGCCAGCATGTTGCAACCCGCTGCTGCAGGTCACAAGTGCACCCGCCCAGCAAGCCATAATAGCCACCATAGGATGGCCACACACCCCTGCCCCCAAGCCTCCAGTATGTGCCCCAAAGGGCTGGCCACACTAATTGGCCCCTGAAACCTCATATATGAGCCCCTGAGGGCTGGCCACACCAACTGGCTCCCCGAAACCTCAAATATGAGCCCCACAGGGCTGTCTACACCTACTGGCCCCCTGAAACCTCAACTATGAGCCCCTCAGGGTTGGCCGCAGTAAGCGGCCCCAGAAACCCCCATAGATATGCCCTGCAGGACTGCCCACACCCCCAGCTCCTCGAAACCCCTGTTTCAAAATGCCCCATGGGACGATGCTGTCATCCCCCACCCGACCCCTGACCCCAAGTCTCCTGCAAATCGTGAAAATTCCTGCCTGGTAGTCTAGTGGCCCCACCCAGCCATGCCAGCCACCCAGCACCACCCACCTGTCCCCAGCCAGCGACTGACACAGCCACCTCTCACCACCATGGCCAGCCACTGACTGAGTTCAGTATGAGCGGGTACTGAAAAGACATGCTCAGAAATTAATTTCTGAGTGCGTCTTTACAGTACATGCTCATACTGAACTCAGTTGGCTGCTGGCCATGGTGGTGAGAGGCGGGCTGTACCAGTCGCCGGCTGGGGACAGGTGGGGAGTGTTGGGTGAGCTGGCACAGCTGGGTGGGGGGCCACTAGACTACCAGGGCAGGATTTTTGCCGCATTTGCAGTGGGTGACACAGGGGTTTGGGGCACGGGTGGGGGCTTGACATCGCCACCATATAGGGCATTTTACAACAGAGAATTCAAGGGGCGGAGGGTGTGGGCAGCCCTGAGGGCAAGTATTGCACAGGGAGTCAGGGCAGAGGGGTGGGCATTCTTGTGGGGGCACTTACTGTATGAGGGCATGTACAATAGGGGAATGGGTCGAGATCATGCCCCCAAGTCTAGAGCTGGTTCTGTGCGGTGCCCATTGGGGCAACAACGGGGGTGGTCAGGGCATGGGGGCACATGGACCAGGTTCTACAGAACCCATAGAGGACACATGTAAGTTACACCAGCTAACTGCAGGTGTAACTTACGATGCTGGTTCTCCTCTGGGGGGTTCTTGTAGGATCCCAACATTCATGGTCTTTGTTGCCCTTCTGGAATCTTGACAACTGCTGCCATAAACCCCCTAGTGCCATGTTGCAGGGGTTTATGGTGCAACTGATGGCATAACTGCTGTTAGGTGCAAGCAGCCTGTGACATGTCACTGAGCCACTTTGTAGAATAGTGCAAAGTCGCAACTGCTGGCGTAAGTTGATACTTGTGCCATTCTACTCGGTGCAAGTGCTGTTACGCCAGGCGTAACTTTTCTAGAATCTGGCCCAGATTTTAGTACTTCCATGGAGGGGAAGGATACATGCAGACTTCTGGGAGGGCTTGGGTCTTAAGGAGGAAGCTTATGGGGACACATTGCTATGACTTAGGGTGTTGTCAGCCAGGCAGCTGAGCATATTCATGTCGACCAGAGAGGGGCCAACCAAGAGACTTGTACAAAGTGCAGTGGTGAGTGAAGTATGGGGCCAGAAGAGCAAAATGGCAGACATTATTGCAGATTGTAATGAGGCATAAGTAAAGAGAGGACAGTATGAAGTGTATTGGAGCCCAGTAATCCAGGATTGAAAGCAGGGCAGTTTGGGCAATTGTGAGGCGATCCTCTCTAGTCAAAAATTATTCTTGCTGATAGGCAGCACTGAGTTTTTGGTTTACCCAATAAGCAATTGAGTTTACATGCTCTGTAAAGGAGAGGGAGGGGTCTAGGGTCACGCCCAAGTATTTGAAATGTGGCAGGTTTTCCAGCAGAGGTCCTTCTGGAGTAAGCACTGAGAGAGAGGAGCTGGATTTAATGAGATTGGCCTGGTATGCTTTTGACCCAAATAGTAATGTTTTTGTTTTCTTGCATTGACTAGGAGTCTATGAGACAAAAACCAGTTGTGGGCCAGTTCCTAATTCTGGGACAGGGTAGTGGATTTGTTGGTCAGTGACTTACCGTCATGGAAAAGGACAAGGTCATCCACATATAGAGGGGCTTTGCAGGTAAAGCAGTTGGAGGGAAGGGAATTAACAAAAATGGAAAACAATAGTGAACCCAGGATGGAGCACTGGGAGACACCCATGATGACAGGCCTATTAGGGGAGGTGGCTGTTTCAACACTTACAGTGAAGCCCACCAGGATGAAGTACAGCACTGCAGAATTCTGCAGTAGAGTTACTGAAGTAAACAATGCAATTTCAATGGGTGTTAATCCATTTTGTCATGCAGTAAACCTGTGACACTGTGCTTCATCCTGGTAGTCTTAACTGTACATACTGGGACTGACTGGACAGGTAGATTTTTAACCATTGTGAGGTCCCTGGGGAGCAGCCAAGTTCTTGAAGTGTGTTATAAAGAAGGAGGTGATTGACCAAGTCAAACGCCTTGGACAGGTCTACAAACATGGCTCCCATGGCCCTACCCAGGTCCATGTTTTCTGAAAACATGATTGGTAAACTGGGCCAAGGCAGAAGTGATGCTGTAAAATTTGTGAATGCCATGTTGGTGGCCACTCAGCAGGCTGTGTTTTGCTATGTGGTCATACAGTTGCCGGTAGATGACCTTTTCCAGTAACTTGCTCAGATGGAGGAGCAGAGAGATTAAGCAATAATTGTCAGGAGAGAGTAAGTCTCCAGTTTTAAAGATGGGAATGACCTTAGCTAGTAGTCAGTGCCAGATTGAATATGTAGGGTAGGCTTGCGGAGATGGCAGGCGCAATGAGTTTAAGCATGGCAGGAAAATGTCATCACTGCCAGGGCTTCCATGGTAGGGAGAATTTTAAGGAGTTTGGTAGTGTCTTTGGCTGAGATAACCTAAAATAAAAGGGAGGGAGAGTGCAGAGACAGAGCAGGAGGAGAAGATCAGGATGGACAGGAAGGGAGTAGTCATCAGCATGCTGGTGAAGAGGATTTGCTTATGTGAGCCTCAAGGTCAGTAACTTTAAATTGAATAAATGGGCAACATCAGTTGGGTCCATTAGCATATCAGTGGGTGATCTAAGATGGGTTGTAGCATTTTGTGATCACAGGTGGAGTAGGGAGATGATGTTGTTCTGGAAACAACAAGGATCCCTATTATTATCGTGCTGCTGTTTACAGATGAAATTGCACTTCAGCATCCCTGCAGTTTGTTTACATTGGTTTCTTCGATGCCTGAAGTGGTTCCATAGTGCAGGGAAGGGGGATTGTTTGTGTGCAGCCCAGAGATTGTCTCTAACCTTCATCAAAGATAACAGTTCTTTAGAGACCCAACGGGTACAGCCACCCCTCACTCTCTGGGTAGTGAGGGAGAAATAATGGTCTTGTAACTGAAGATACAGACAGAAGCAACCAAAAGAGGAAAAGGCAGCGTTACAGTTTTATGTGGTATGTGACAGGGAAAGGTAGTGGAAGAGCGAGGTGTGAAGGGGTAGAGAGAGACAGATAAGCAACTTGGCTGTCAGAGCCATTTACTACAATTGGCAGTGGCACTGAATCAGAAGTTTTTTTTATTTATTTTGGTTGTTGTTAGAAACGGGGAGACTGAATTGCATTTTTTTTTAGATATGGACAGGAGCAGCAGAGAGAGGGAAAGGTAGCATGACAGCAGTGTGTTTTAATGAAATCAAAGTGTGCACCACTTTAGTTTCTGTCACTGGCAACTCTTTTTTATTTTCTTCAAAACAGAAGCCCCAAGTCATCTTGGAATACTGGAGTTGTATGTCACTGGCTGGTTATTTTGGAAAATATGTTATTGCCACCCCCGAGTGCTACATCAGAGATTTGAAATTGCGTCGGCACTTATCCAGTGTTGAGTATTGCTCTGATTGCCCTCCAGTCCTCATCTTCAGCAGTCCTGGGACCGGAGGGAAAAGATATCGAGTGAGGTATCTTGTTTCCTGACTCCTCTTACATTGATCAGGACTAATGGAGTCAGGCTGCATAAATTCAAAAGTGCAGTCCGTTCTTTTTTTCTCACTTTAGAGATGGACTGTAAAAAGGACCGACACAAAAGCGGAAGTGGAGCAGAGGGGAGAATGAGGGAGAGGTGGTGCTTAGCGGGTGTATAATATGGTGGCATTTTGTTTTGATTTGCATTGATTGTTGGGCAGATGCGGCTGACTGACACTTTTATCCATTGATAATGCCAAGATTCACAATGGGTAAATTGTGCCAGCCAGCCAGGATTTTTTGAGCCACTGTACTGTATAATAGTTATTATATTCATCAGTAAAGCCTAATACTGTGTGGAATTTTCAAATTCCAGTGGAATGGAATTTTGCAGAATTTTCAAAATTCTGCTGAATTTCTGCCAAATTTCGCTGAAAACAGAATAACGGAATTTGGCGGCAGAAAAATTCAGAATGAGTTTTCTACAACATTTCCTTAGAATTGTTTTATGCAGATCTCAATATTTTCTGCAGATATAAATGCAGAGTTATTTTCTGTTGAAAAAATGCTTCTCTGCTGAATATTATTCTGTGGATCACAGGGGTGGAATGCTGCAGAAAACCAGCGAAATTTCAGAAGAAATTCAGCCAGCAGAATGATCATTATGTGCTGATTCCACCAGCAGAATTCCACCTGCTGCATAGCACTAGTAAGGTCCTAACCAAAATCATCTGCTAATCTACACAAAGGGCAGGATTTTTGGAAAGGTCATCACAGATGCAAATGTATGTTGCACCTGCATCTGCATCTGTTCAGATGCATCTGAGCTACTCGTCAATAATATTTTCACGTATGAATATATTCTCCTCAGATGGGGGCATGTGTAAGTCAAATGAGAGGAATCCCAGTGTGGCCGCACTGTCAGAGAACACACAGGGAGGAGTCTGTGCCCAACACTTCTAACAGTCTGAGCACATGGAGTAATAGACCCACTCTCCAAAATGTTTTAAAGATCAAATGCAAAGGTTCAGATTAAATCGATATTTTCTTAGCATGTGTATTTACCCACCTTGACATACTGCTCTTCCCGTCATTCTTAATTTGCTGAAATCAGTATTTTAGGTGAAAAGCCACATTTTTGGTAACAAACATGTTCCTACTGATGCTCCAAGAGTCTCAGCACTACTGCCATGAAGTTCAGTGTGATGACATCAAAGGTGCTGTCATCACGTCTGCTCTCCCATGGTTGTGCTGCTTCTGAGCCTGACATTTGGCAGTAAATTGAGATCGTATCCTCAGCCAAGAAAGAATACAATAGTGAATTAAGTGTGCTCTCTTGTAGCACTTCTGCTGTAATTGTGCCATACAGTTTTGAACCTCTAGCCTCCCAAGTAATGAATGGATATGCCAATGTGTTTGTCATCAGTGATCAAGGATGTGCTTCAGAAAGTGATGACAAACTGCCACAAGGCAATGCTATAGGTTCAGTTTCTGACTGGTAAGTCATAAAGGCTGGATATTTAGATGTACCCAAAAATACTTTATTGTTAATTTTTTGTTTAAACATTGTATTGCATGCTCATTATTTCTTTCCTGCCCCCCCAAAAAAGGATAATTCCTGCTCACCCTTCAAGTAAGGATCAGCATGGTGTTTATATGAAAATTTTTATTTCATAATTTATTATGTGGTTTCAATGTATAGTGTGAAGTCATATTATTATTGATGGGAGAAGGAGAAGGGATTGCTTTCTCCTCCTTTGGGTGAGGTGTGGGGATGGACACGTCTCCTTGTACTTGCCTGACATGTGATGCAGACCAGGAGTGGTGCATGCCAGGATGTCAAACACACAAATGATGCAGTGTGTGTGATGATGCTGTAGTACCTGTGTGCACTCCCTATGGGCATGATGGCTGATGGTATATTGTGTCCAGTGTGGTCTTGGTGGACTCATTGACCCCACAGGGTGGAGCTCTGGGGCAACACACCATAAAGGTAAGTGTTGATGGACTCCATGGTGTCATGTGTGGGGATACCAGAGGAGGTTGCTCACCATTACAGGTGTGATAAACAGGCAAAGATATGTGATTTTCCATGTATATTGTGCTGTCATACTGTCAGTGCTATATAGAATAGTACTTGCCCAGTTTTTCTCATGAGTAAATAGGGCTTATGACATACAATCTACATTGTCTGTGTCTCACATGCTAGGACCATAATCTGAACACTGTCCAGTAGTGTCAGAACTGTCCATCTGACGTCACCACATATGCCCCTGCACTACCATGTCATGTCCATATGCACATTTATTCCATGTCAAAATGTTCCTGACCAGAGTTCAGAGGTTAGCTTGGTAGTTGGAAGGCCACCTGGGAGAGATGGATCAAGTGTCCGAGGGACTGCTCTCCTCCTCTAGGTGGTGTGGTGGGGCATGGGAGTATGGACACGACTCCCTGCACTTGCTTAACACTTGGTGTAGACCAGGAGTGGGGCTGGCTAGGCCATCAAAATACACAGATGAGGCAGCATGTGTGATGGCACAAGTGCATGTTCACACACCCTACAGGAGGGAAACAGTACAGTGTAACTGCCCTGCAGGATGCTGATTGTTTCCCACATGTCTTGTGATCATCTATCGAGGCACATCTATGCCAACTGCATATTGTGTCCGATGTGATTTTGGTGGACTCATCGACCCAGAGGAAGCCCTGGGCAACAAGCTGTAAAGGGGGAAAAAATTTAATGTGGGAAGAGTGAATGTTGGAAGAGTGAATGTGGGAATAGTGACTGTGCGAAGTGTGACTGTGGGAAGAGTGACTGTGAGAAGAATGAATATGGGAGGAGTGCAGGAAGAATGAATGGATGAAGAGTGAATATGGGAAAAGTGACTGTGGGAAGACTGAATGTGGGAAGAGTGACTGTGTGAAGAGTGACTGTGGGAAGAGTGACTACAGGAAGAGTGAATGGGGAAGAGTGAATGTAGAAATAGCAAATATGGGAAGAATGACTGTGGGAAGAGTGACCACGGAAGAGTAAATCAGAGAAAGAGTGAATGTGGGAAGAGTGAATGTGACTGTGGTTTTGGTGGCCTCATTGACCTTGGGGGGGGGAGCCCTGGGGCAACATGCCATAAAGGAGGAGAAGAGTGAATGTGGCAAGAGGGAACATGGCAAAAGTAAATATTGGAAGAGTGAACATGGGAATAGTGAACGTGGGAACAATGAATGTGAAAAGTGTGACTGTGGAAAGAGTTAATGGGTAAGACACTGTGGGAAGAGTGACTGTAGGAAAAGTGAATGGGGAAGAGTGAATAGGGAAAAATGACTGTGCAAAGAGTTACTCTGGGGAGACTGAAAGTGGGAAGAATGATTGTGGGAAGAGTGAATGTTGGAAGCGTGAATGCAGGAAGAGTGAATGGGGAAGAGTAATTGTGGGAAGAGTTACTGTGGGAAGACAGAATGAGGGAAGAGTGACTGTGAGAAGACTGAATGTGGTAAGAGTGACTGAAGGAAGAGTGAATGGGGGAAGAGTGAATGTGGTTTTGCTAGACTCATCGATTGGGGGGAGCCCTGGGGCAACACGCCATGAGGGGGGTAAGAGTGACTGTAGCAAGAGTGAATGTGGCAAAAGTGAATGTGGGAAGAGTGAACCTGGGAATAGTGAATGTGGGAAGGCTGAAGATGTGATTATTGGATGTGAGAAGAGTGAGTGTGGGAATGCTGATGATGGGAAGAGTGTGCCAGTATTAGGCAGTAGGACATATGTAAACAAAGAGGGTGAGAGGGAGGTGGTTGTCGATGGGAGGTGGGTATATATTCTTATGGTGCATGTATACTATTTTTGTTTTGAAAAACTTTGAAAAAAGAATTTAAAATGTAAACATAATTACAATGAATGTACTTATTATTGTGTTATTCAAGTGCCGGTGTGGAAAATATGTCATGATGACCACTGCAATCAAAAATTGCTGCTGGTGGTATTACAACACTGCGACAGCTGAATTTTATGATAAAAATCGTATTACATGCATCATGGAGCTTCCAAGATTCCACAGCAACTGCCTAGATAAATGTGTTGTGCATTCATCTCTTAAAGGAGACAGAAAATAATGTTATGTTGTTATAAACCGGTAAATAAATGATGAATAACAAACAGTGGCCTTAGTGTTCATTTTTTGTATTTGAACTGTGTAGAATGCACATATATTTAATACTCATTATTTTAAGTGGACCATTGGCTTAACAGTGTGTGTTTGGTATCAGGAGTCAGTGCATGGCAAGTTTGAAATGTCCATATCGCAGACTCCCAATAGGACATTCTGTTAGCTATGCGGATTTTGAAAAAGCCAGTAATTATTCATTAATGTTTTTTGCAGAGCAGCGCCCCCCCAGCCCATCATCCTTGTAGCACCAATAGCCACTGAATTGACAAAATCCTTTCTTTTGTGGCTGGCAGCTACTTGTCTCTTCACTCCTCCTCCTGCCCTCTCATAAACTGTATCTGGGGAGCACAGGAAAAATCTGTTCCATTTCATCTGTGGCGAGTGAGTCGCTCAGTGTCCATTCTGTGCCCACCTGAGACAGCACAGTGGGACGGGAAGCAGAATCACAGTAAAGCAGTGCAGCAAGCTTACTTATGGCACTACTGAGCACCTACAAATTTCTCCTGTGCCAGCCGCAAAAGAAAGGATTTAATTGATTCAGTGACTATTGGTGCTGCTGAGCCCCACAGGGCATTACGAGTAAGCTACAGAGTTTAACTGGAAAGAGAAGAGAGAGTTGCTTTCTTGAAATCCGTATGGTGATCAAGCAAGGATGATGGTTTTGGGGCGGGGGGCGGCACTGCACTGCACAAATAAATAAATAATTACCGGCTTTTTCAAAATCCATATAGTCATTGGTCAAGGATATGGGGGGGCTGTGATACTTGCCAAATGATAAGGCAATTTTAATCTGGTGTCCCTTGTAGAAGTGCAGTGTGGAATCACCCTACACTGTTGAAGTAGCAGATGAGTCCTGTGTCAAGGCTGAAGCTAACTGAATTTTGTATCGGGAGTCTGTAACATAGACATTTCAAAGCTTGCCTCACGCTGACTCCCAACACCAAAATACACGCTGTCAAGCTGATGGTTCATTCAAAACAATGAGCACTCAAATGTGCATTCTAAACATTTCAAATACAAAAAAATACATACAAAGGCCACTGTTTGTTATTCTTCATTTATTTACTAGTTTATAACAGCATAAAAGTGTTTCCTATTTCCTTTAATGAATATGTAGAGGTGGATGGACGGTGGGTGATAATGAACTACAAAATGAGTACGTTATTAACCTATTATTTTTATTAATATTACGTAACTTTTAAATGACATCATTAGCATTTTCATCTCAGTGTACATGGCCATTTTTCAGAAGTGTACCATGTACAGCATGTCATGAACCCACTCCTGAGGGTCAGGTCCACTGAA
The DNA here is from genome assembly GCA_016271365.2 of Neoceratodus forsteri. Taxonomy (NCBI): domain Eukaryota; kingdom Metazoa; phylum Chordata; order Ceratodontiformes; family Ceratodontidae; genus Neoceratodus; species Neoceratodus forsteri. The sequence goes on along the minus strand of JADMNL010000024.1, from coordinate 281,787,580 downwards.
CTCACATTGCCCACCCCAAGTGCAATCCACGACAGGGGGAACAGAAATACCCTCCTTGTGTCCTCCTATAGTGCTCACTGTATTCACAACTGAACACTCTCCATGAGATCCAAGGGCTTCCTCTTTAAAATCTTGGTAAAGGCAAAATACAGTCTCAAGTCTATAGACAGGTGAGGACCCTCCTTGGTTATTGTCCTGGGGGGGGATCCAAGCATTACAACCTCTTCAGGGCTGGCCTTTTGTAATCCTGATTGGTGTCTTCTTCCATGGGTGGTACAGCAACCTAGTTCTCCTTTACAGACTCCTTCCAAGACTTGTGTATCTCCCCCACTTTCTGCACCCAGAGTCCCCTTTTCAGGATCCTAACCTTAGTGGTGAATAGTAGCACTATAGCAATTAAACAGGCTGGTCTCAGAACTGAATAAACCTTTTTATCTTTTACACACACAAATCACTGACAGGCAGTGTTTAAAAGCAAAGTGCTTTTACCAATTTTACATTATTATGATACAAAAGATTCAGAAATTTGATTACATGATAAAACAAAAATTGGAAAATATACTTCAAAAATGCACTGTAAACCTTTAACTGTCTAGTTTCTACCTTGTCCGTTGATGATCAAAGTCCATAAAATAAATGAGTTTCTGCAAGAGTTTTCAGTATTTCTGTAGCCACTGGTCTGCATTCTGGCTTCTCTTGTGTGTCAGAAGAGTGTCCAAAATGCAGTGCAATGCCAAAATGCACAGAGCTTCTGTTTGGAGGGCCTTTTTATAGGCTGGATCTCTGTTGTGTGCCCTTATCTTTTTAAGTCAGCAAGGGTCTCTCTTGCTCTTTCCAAACTTTGAGAGAATTATCATTAGTAATACTCCAGGTGTCCCTCCCACCCCCACCCACAACCCAGCTTCCTGCGTTATAAAAATGTGGTAACTCTCTGACACCTCCTGCTAAAAAATTTTCTCTTTGATTTTAGTTTTTAGGCAGGATAGTGTCTCCCATCTCCTGAGGTTTATGACCCTCTTCTTTTGATTAGCTAACCAGGAAATCCCCTTTGAAAATGGACTCAGTTTCCTGGCTAATCAGATTGTTCTCTGCTCACAGAAGAATGTCAAATATTTTGCAAGACATTCTCTCTTTCCTGTGACCTTTCAGTAACACTGGGCATTCTTTTGGCCTGTTTGGAATTTTGAAACATGACCAAGTTCCTCTGCATGTAACCCTTTTAAAGCATAAACAGAAGAAATATTAAAAAAAAACATATTGTCTGCAATATTCCAGCAGTTGGCAAACTCGCCACACAGCATATACTCAATCACTGTGTGGTCATCTTCCTGAAACTGTTCCCCAGCAAACCTTGACAAGTACTGCCATTTGACATTACAGCCTACATATTTGTAGTATGTTACTCTTGTTCATCACAGTTTGACTTTCCTTTTCTTTTTTTTCCTTCTAAAGGTTGTTACCCTCCTTAGATGGGACCGGGCAGCTCATCAGCCCTGTTCCAGTCTGCCAATGACCAGCCACATACCACCCTATTCCTCTACCTTCAGATGTTCAGGTGGGGTGGAGCTCAACTGCATGGCTGCATGGGCAGGGCTTCATTCAAGTCCAGTACCACCATCCATTTTCTACCTGGTTTTGGCCCCAACAGAAGCCATATGAAGAGAGAGACTGAAAGAGCTTAATATGTGTACCCTTTAGGAAAGGAGGAGGAGAAGGGGACATGATAGAAACTTTCAAGTACCTCAAGGGAATCAACAAAGTCCAAGAGGGTAGCATCATTCAGAAAAAGAGAAGTGCAAGAACAAGGGAGCACAATTTGAAGATAGAAGGGGATAGCTCGGAGACAGCGTGAGGAAGTATTTTTTCATGGAGAGGGTGGCGGACACATGGAACCGCCTTCCTGAGGATGTCATAGGGTCAAAAACAGTGAGACAATTCAAGAACGCATGGGACACGCATAAGGCAATTATAGTAGGGGGTAGGAGGAAGTAAGCTGTTGGTTAACTAGAATCTGCAGCTTATCCAATAGGTAGGAAATGGGCAGACTAGTTGGGCCAAGTGGTCCTTATATGTCATCAAAGTCGTTTCTATGTAAATTTATACACCAATAATAATGGAAGCACAGTTCATATGACAGTTAGTAGTGGAACAACTACCCCAAAAACATGTAATCACAAACAGTAAGTTTATTGTGGTGCACAGAATTTCTTCCTAGATAATGACCACATTACACAATCAAAGTCTACATCCTTTCAATGCCTGTTATGTGTCTGCATGCCATACCTATATTCCGTTGACATTATGCATCCCATGCCTCTGTGGCATTTTCCATATATGGCATATTTAGCTGAGTAACAGAGGTTTAATTAATGTTTACACATTCACACTTGACATAACAAACTACCTGACACCTGTAACCTTATTTGTGAATATTTAGTTCTTTTAAAATGTGAATGCAAATTCAAGTTTTATGAATCATAGCAAAATGCCTGAGGCCCATTTTTTTCATTTGCTATAACTACACGGGTTTGAACAAGATGAAGGAGTGTCATTGGCAATTTTGGAAACTCATACAGACTACATGAACCACTACACTCATTACTGATTGACACCTCAAAAAGAGCTGTCACATTTAGTTACACCCTGAACACCTTCAAACAGGCCCTATAATATCAATGATCAAGTGGTCTTCACACTTTTCCTTGATGTTGGATTTTTCATAGAATATATTTTTATATTTTTTAGGCAGTATATCATAGTGGTTAAAAGTACTGAGCTGTAAACTGGGAGATGTGGGTTTGAATCTTATCAGCCCCACTTCCATATCCTGTGACCTGAGCAAGTCACTTAACTTTCTTGTTCTCCCAGGTCGCACCTGAGACAAGCTCTGGCTTAGATTGCCTTTTCTGGCTAAACAATTTCCCTAACCCCTTTTCCCCTTTTATGATCATGTGAAATTCCACTACTTTCTTTACCAGTTTTATGTTGATTGTGTGCATGCACAAGAAACATATTGTGGCAGTTTTCTCCAGAAGCCCCCACAGCCTTTAAAAACTTGGCCAGCTTCCCCCAATGCCATGGCATGCTGCTGCTGACACTAGTTCAGCCAGCGTGCCACTAACTTTTAAAAATTTAGCCGCTGCAATCAGGGGCCACCTCGTCATTGCAGTGTCAGCCATTCACTGCAATGAGGGAGCGACCCGCCATTGCAGGGCTGGATCTTGAAACACTGATATTGTTTGTGAACATGGCAGTGGCTTGCCACCATGTTCACAAAAAATATTAACCCCCCACTGAGGGGGTGCCCAATCCCCCTCGGCAGCATGTGCCCCCCCGACCATGTTTATTTGCTGACAGGGGCCCCAATCCCTGTTGGCTTCAGTGCCACAAGATTTATGTTGCCAATGGGGGAGCCCATTCCCCGTCAGCATTATGTACCTCCCCACTTTTGTTGTCTGCTGATGGGGTGCCCAATCCCTGTTGGCATAAATTCACCACCCCTCCTTTTGTTGTGTGCTGACGGGGGTGCCCAATCCCCGTCGGCATAATGCAATACCCCCCCTTTGTTGTATGCCAACGGGGGTGCCCAATCCCCAGTTGGCCACAGCTTCCCCCCAAAAGAAAGTCTCCATTGGCACACTGGAAGCCCACCCTAGCATGCCACATGCCCTTGTAAAATAAAAAACGGTCCCAAAATGTCTTTTTTTTTTTACCTGTAAAAAAGGAAATAGTCCCTCAGCGGTCTCCCTGCCCTCCTCCCACAACCCACACCCACCCACTGCGCACCCTGCCTCCCCACCCCCATACCCCATACTTACCTCCAGAGTCCAGCACGATGATCTTCGGTGGACCAGGAACACGTCTACACTCTTCAAAGCCGACCATGAACTGAGGAAATGCGGTAAACTGTATAATGGAATAAATAGTTTTTCAATTTTAATGCATATCTCAGGCATTTTTGGAATTTTGGCACCAAATTTTCATCATAGGGTTTTGGGACCCCTCCTCATGAATTCTGACACTGTCATGTCATTATTCGGCCCTGAAGGTGATTTCCGCTTACTGAGTGGAATCCTTTCGGGACAATAACAAACAACAGTTCCAGTGTTCATGAGGTGGGCTCTGAAAAAGCCTATACTGCAAATTTGGTGGGAAAAATCCAAAATTGCTGTTTATGAGTGTGCTTGCATTGCTACTTTGCACTTGTAACTTCCAATTTGCAATGTTTGCACACCAGATTTTCAACATTGGCATTTTCAGACCTCCTTGTGAACAATGCAGCTGTTATTTTCCACATCCTGGCTGAACAGTGTTTTCACACTTCCAGCACAGAATAGCGTGGTCGCTGTGGGAAATCTGTGTTCAGGACAGATTAAGAAAATGACAGTGGCACTGTTCATGAGCAGAGGTACTAAAATGCCTATGTTGAAAATGTGGTGATGACACTCCATAAAATGACTGTGTTATGAGCGTGCATTGTGCAGTTTGCACACACACTCACAATTTCATGAATTAATAATATTTTCACTCCAGATTTTCAACATTGCCATTGTTCTGCACCTCCTTATGAGCAGTACAGCTGTCATTTTTCACATCCTGGCTGAAATGTGATTTCGCAGTTCGGCACAGAATCCCATAGTCGCTGTGGAAATCAGTGTTCTGGACATTTATGAAAATGACAGTGATACTGTTCATTAGCAGAGGTCCTAAAATGCCTATGTTGAACATTTGGTGATGAAAGTCCATAAAATGAGTGTGTTACGAATGTGCTACGAATGTGCATTGCCAGTTTCCACGCACGCTCGTACATTCACAATTTTGCAATATTTTCACTCCAGATTTTCAGCATTGCCATTTTGCCACACCTCCTTATGAACAGTGCAGCTGTCATTTTTCATATCCTGGCCGAAATGTGTTTTCACTCTTCCTGTGCACAATAGCGCGGCGGCTGTGGGAAATCAGTGTTTGAGACATATTAAGAAAATCACACAGACACTGTTCATAAGCAGAGGTCCTAAAATGCCTATGTGGAAAATTTTGTGATGAAACTCCATAAAATGACTGTGTTACGAGTGTGTGTTGTGCAGGTTCACGCACCCTTGTAAGTTGCAAATTAGTAATATTTTTCATACCAGATTTTCCAACACTGGCATTTGTTCCACCTCCTTATGAACAGTACAGCTGTCATTTTCACATCCTGGCCAAAATGTGTTTCCGCGTTTCCAGCGCACAATACCACAGTCGATGTTGGAAATCAGTGTTTGGGACAGATTAGGATCGAGCGACTGGGGGGGGGAGTGACAGAGCTCAACTGAGCTCTTTCTGGACTGCTGCGTATTTCTTTGTGGGCAGAAAAAGGCAACAATGAGGCAGGAGCCCAGTACAAAAGGGCAGCATGCAGCACTGGGAGATACAGAACAAGCGAGTGAGGGAGGGGGAGTGAGTGAGATCAACGGATCTCTGCTGGGACTGCTGTGAATGTCTTTGTGGGCAGGAAAAGGTGCCAATGTAGGCAGGGGCTGAGTACAAAAGGGCAGCCTGCAGCAGTGGGGGAAACAGAATGAGCACATGAGAGAGGGTGAGTGAGCGAGCTCAATGGAGCTCTTTCATGACTGCTGTGGATTTCTTTGTGGGCAGAAAAGGGTGGCAATGCAGGCAGGAGCCCAGTACAGAAGGGCAGCCTGCAGCGCCAGCAGAAACGGAATGAGCAAGTGAGACTGGGGGAGTGAGTGAGGTCAACAGAACTTTGTTGGGATTACTGCAGATTTCTTTGTGGGCAGGAAAAGGTGCCAATGCAGGCAGGATCCCAGTACAAAAGGGCAGCCTGCAGCGCCAGGAGAAACAGAAAGAGTGAGTGAGAGAAGGGGAATGAGTGAGCTCAATGGAGGTGTATCATGACTGCTGTGGATTTCTTTGTGGCCAGGAAAATTCGGCAATGCAGGCAGGAGCCCAGTACAAAAGGCCAGCCTGTACTGCTGGCAAAAATGGAACTAGGGAGTGAGAGAGGGGAGTGAGCGAGCTCAACAGAGCTGTGTCAGGACTGCTGCAGATGTCTTTGTGGGCAGAAAAAGCCACCAACGCAGGCAGGAACCCAGTACAAAAGGGCAGCCTGCAGCAGCGGGAGACACAGAATGAGCGAGTGAGGAAGGGGGAGGGAGTGAGTGAGCTCAACAGATCTCTGTCGGGACTACTACAGATTTCTTTGTGGGCAGAAAAATGTCAACAGAGGCAGAAGCCCAGTACAGAGGGCGCCCGGCCAGGAGAAACAGAATGGAGAGAGTGAGACAGGGGGAGGGCGACCTCAACAGAGCTCTGTCAGGACAGTTGCAGATTTCTTTGTGGGCAGGAAAAGGTGCCAATGCAGGCAGGAGCCCAGTACAAAGGACAGCCTGCAGCGCTGGGAGAAACAGAACAAGCAAGTGAGAGAGGGGTGAGGCGAGCTCAATGGAGGTCTATCGTGACTGCTGCAGATTTCTTTGTGGGCAGGAAAAGGCAGCAACACAGGCAGGAGCCCAGTACAAAAGGCCAGCCTGCAGCCCCAACAGAAACGGAACAAGTGAGTGAGAGAGGGGGAGTGAGCAACCTCAACGGAGCTGTGTCGGTACTGCTGCACATGTCTTTGTGGGCAGACAAAGTCGGCAATGCAGGCAGAAACCCAGTACAAAAGGGCAGCCTGCAGCAGCGGGAGACACAGAACGAGCGAGTGGAGGGGTGAGTGAGCTCAATGGAGCTCTGTTGGGACTGCTGCAGATTTCTTTGTGGGCACAAAAAGGCAGCAATGTACGCAGGAACTCAGTACAAAAGGGCAGCCTGCAGCGACGGGAGACACAGAATGAGCGAGTGAGGGAGGGGGAGTGAGTGAGCTCAATGGAGCTCTGTCAGGACTGCTGTTGATTTCCTTGTGGGCACAAAAAGGCAGCAATGCAGGCATGGGCCCAGTACAAAAGGGCAGCCTGCAGCAGCGGGAGAAACAGAATGAACAAGTGAGAGAGGGGGAGTGAGTAAGAGAGCTCAATGAAGCTCTATCATGACTGCTACAGATTTCTTTGTGGCCGGAAGAAGGCAGTAATGCAGGCAGGAGCTCAGTACAAAAGGGCAGCCTGCAGTGCTGACAGAAATGGAAAGAGTGAGTGAGAGAGGGAGAGTGAGTGAGCTCAACAGAGCTCTGTTGGGACTGCTTCAGATTTGCTTGTGGGCAGAAAAAGGCACCAACAGAGGCAGGACACCACTGCAAAACAGCAGCGCCAGGAGAAACAGAATGAGTGAGTGAGGCAAGTGGAGTGAGTGACCTCAACAGAGCTCTGTTGGGACAGCTGCAGAGTTCTTTGTGGGCAGAAAAAGGTGCCAATGCAGGCAGAAGCCCAGTACAAAAGGGAAGCCTGCAGCGCCAGGAGAAACCCAACGAGCGAGTGAGAGAGGGGGAGTGAGCGAGCTCAACGGAGCTCTATCATGACTGCTGTGGATTTCTTTGTGGGCAGAAAAAGGTGGCAACGCAAGCAGGAGCCCAGTACAAAAGGCCAGCCTTCAGCACCAGCAGAAACAGAATGAGCGAGTGAGAGAGGGGGAGTGAGCTACCTCAACGGTCCTGTGTCAGGACTGCTGCAGATTTCTTTGTGGGCAGAAAAAGCTGCCAACAGAGGCTGGAGCCCAGTACAAAAGGGCAGCCTGTAGCGCCAGCAGAAACAGAATGAGCGAGTGAGAGAGGGGGAGTGACCCACTTCAATGGAGTTTTGTTGGGACTGTTGCGGATTTCTTTGTGGGCAGGAAAAGGTGCCAATGCAGGCAGGATCCCAGTACAAAAGGGCAGCCTGCAGCACCGGGAGAAACAGAACGAATGAGTGAGAAGGGGAATGAGTGAGCTTAATGGAGGTGTATCATGCCTGCTGTGGATTTCTTTGTGGCCAGGAAAAGGCAGCAAAGCAGGCAGGAGCCCAGTACAAAAGGCCAGCCTGCAGCGCTGGCAAAAATGAAATTAGCAAGTGAGAGAGGGGGAGTGAGTGAGCTCAACAGAGCTGTGTCAGGACTGCTGCAGATGTCTTTGTGGGCAGAAAAAGCCACCGACGCAGGCAGGAACCCAGTACAAAAGGGCAGCTGCAGCAGCGGCAGACATAGAATGAGCAAGTGAGGGAGGGGGAGTGAGTGAGCTCAACGGAGCTCTGTCAAGACTGCTGCGGATTTCCTTTGTGGGCAGAAAAAGGCAGCAATGCATGCAGGAGCCCAGTACAAAAGGGCAGCCTGAAGCGGCAGGAGAAACAGAATGAACGAGTGAGAGAGGGGGAGTGAGTGAGTGAGTGAGCTCAACAGCCCTCTATCATGACTGCTGCAGATTTCTTTGTGGGCAGAAAAGGGTAGCAACTCAGGCAGGAGCCCAGTACAAAAGGGCAGCCTGCAGTGCCACAGACGAAACGAGAGCGAGTGAGACAGGGGAGTGAGTGGGGGCCAACAGAAACTCTGTCGGGACTGCTGCAGATTTCTTTGTGGGCAGAAAAAGTGCCAGTGCAGGCAGGGCCCAGTACAAAGGACAGCCTGGCGCTGGGAGAAACAGAATGAGCTGAGTGAGAGAGAGGGGGTGAGAGCTCAATGGAGATCTATCACGTGACTGCTGCAGATTTCTTTTGTGGGCGGAAAAGGTGGCAACACAGGCAGGAGCCCAGTACAAAAGGCCAGCCTGCAGCCACAGAAACGGAATGAAGCGAGTGAGAGGGGAAGTGAGGCGACCCTCAATCTGAGCTGTGTCGGCACTGCTGCACATGTCTTTGTGGGCAGACAAAGCCAGCAATGCAGGCAGAAACCCAGTACAAAAGGGCAGCCTGCAGCAGCAGGAGACACAGAATGAGCGAGTGGGGGGGGGTGAATGAGCTCAATGGAGCTCTGTCGGGACTGCTGCAGATTTCTTAGTGGGCACAAAAAGGCAGCAATGCACGCAGGGGCCCAGTACAAAAGGGCAGCCTGCAACAGCAGGAGGCACAGAATGAGCGAGTCAGGAAGGGGGAGTGAGTGAGCTCAACGGAGCTCTGTTGGGACTGCTGTGGATTTCTTTGTGGGCACAAAAAGGCAGCAATGCAGGCAGAGGCCCAGTACAAAAGGGCTTCCTGCAGTGGCGGGAGAAACAGAATAAATGAGTGAGAGAGGGGGAGTGAGTGAACAAGCTCAATGGAGCTCTATTATGACTGCTGCAGATTTCTTTGTGGCCAGAAGAAGGCGGCAACACAGGCAGGAGCCCAGTACAAAAGGGCAGCCTGCAGCGCCAACAGAAATGGAACAAGTAAGTGAGAGGGGGGAGTGAGCGAGTTCAACGGAGCTCTGTCAGGACTGCTGCAGATTTGCTTGTGGGCAGAAAAAGATGCCAACAGAGGCAGGAGACCACTACAAAATGGTAGCCTGCAGCACCAGGAGAAACAGAATGAGCGAGTGAGACAGGCGGAGTGAGCGACCTCAACAGAGCTCTGTCAGGACACCTGCGGATTTCCTTGTGGGCAGAAAAAGGTGCCTATGCTGGCAAAAGCCCAGTACAAAAGGGCAGCCTGCAGTGCTGGGAGAAATGCAATGAGTGAGTGAGAGAGGGGGAGTGAGCGAGGTCAACAGAGCTCTATCAGCACTGCTGTGGATTTCTTTGTGGAGAGAAAAAGGTGGCAACGCAGGCAGGTGCCCAGTACAAAAGGCCAGCATACAGCACCAGCAGAAATGGAATGAGCTTGTGAGAGACGGGGAGTGAGCTAGCTCAACAGACCTGTGTCAGGACTGCTGCAGATTTCTTTGTGGGCAGAAAAATCCGCTGACAGAGGTGGGAGCCCAGTACAAAAGGGCAGCCTGCAGCACCAGCAGAAACAGAATGAGCGAGTGAGAGAGGTTGAGTGACCCACCTCAACAGAGCTCTGTGAGGACACCTGCAGATTTCCTTGTGGGCAGAAAAATGTGCCAACATGGGCAGGAGCCCAGTACAAAACAGCAGCCTGCAGCACCGGGAGAAACAGAATGAGTGAGTGAGTGACACAGGGGCAGTGAGTGAGCTCAACAGACCAACGCAATCAACATTCGGCATTGACGAATGCTTGTTTTATAGAAAGCCATGTTCTTTACCCTGATACAGAGGAAACAGAGGTTCTGTTTTGACTGCACTTGAGACATGTGCGTATCTCTGTGTGTATGCCAGTGTAATTATAAGTAATTCTGCATATATGTATTACATGCAAACATTCCATGTTGTGTGTGTGTATGCATGTGCGTGTCTGTGTGTGTGCGCACATGTGTGTGTGTGTGTGTGTGTATGTGCATATGTGTGTGTGATCAACAGCCACAATACTGCGCATTTTACAATTCTTCCAATTGATGGCACAAATCACACATCTCATTGCATGTGTGGAAAGACAGATAAATGGCAGATGAACAACATCTGTGGAGGTAGTACTTTATAATTTTCACCCACATTTTATTGTATTGCTTTTGGTAGATGTTACAATATGTTCCAGTTCCTATTTTTTGTTTGTTAGTTTAAAGTTCACTATGGAACCATTCTATAACCACAATCACTCAGTGTGGGATGCTGGTTCAGCTGTTTGTGCCACATTTCCAGGGACTGAAGACACTCGGCATGATTTGTACAGATGTACAGTACCTGCTTTAGCCCCCCTCCTGGGATGGTTTTTGATGCATGTACTGCACCAGTTGGGTAGCTATAGTCTGGACTGCCTCCACACTTGTCTATGAATTTCCAAAGATAATGATCTCCTGAAATGCCTTGCACCTCGTGACTTACTACACCCAATGGCATCTGGTTAAACTACATATGCCATGCCCCATCGTGTCCTCTTACTCACTTGTCAGGCAGCACAAACTTATATAGCAGACTGCGTTCTGTTATGCAGTGGTTTCCACATACCGTAGTAATACTGATATTAATTACTGATATGGATGTGTAGAGTTCTATGTTACATAGCTACAATTGATTTCTTTTTCCCCTGAAATAGGTTGTATCAGTACATGGCATACTGATGTTTTGTCTATTGGATTTGGAAACAGCTGGACCGAGGCAATCAAAAGGTACTCCCAGCATGTGCTGTCAGTTGCATCTAGAAACAGTTTCCTTCAGAGATCTCCAAAGGATTTAAAAAAGCTTGAATAAATGCAATTCCAATTAAATTAAATAGTAGGTTTGATTAATGAATGAGAAGTGATCTGTTTTCAGTTTTATATGATGTAGTTCATCTATGCAACCATTAACTTAGTTCCAAATTGTTACATCAGTAAAGATCACATAATTAACACTGTGATCCACAATGAGACAGGTGAAAAGAAATTATTTGGAAATCTGTTTATTTAACTGTAACGTGGCTTCAACAAACATATAACATTTCAGACTGCCTCTGTTTAAAAAACTCACTCCTGTGATGAATACATTTCTTCAGACTGAACCATTATCTGTGTCATCACTTGCTGAACATTTTAATTTCATTTATTCTGTTCATATTTGTTTGGATTGTGCATAACATTAGCTATGTATTGCATTTCAGTGACATAAACACCATGTTTGTAAGGAGGTCACAAAGTTCTGTCTGTCAATGTCCATCTCGGACCATGGTTTTATGCTTGGTGTACCCCACTATGTGTGTGTGTGTCTGTGTGTGTGAATCTATGTGTGTGTGCATGTGTGTGCATACATACGTGCATGTTTGTGTGTGTGTGTGCATGTGTGCTGTGTGTGTGTGTGTGTGTGTGTGAATTGATAGCACATGCAATGATGGTTGAGGGGAAGATGCAGGTGGGATACTTGATGCCAGGGTGATGTCACCTGGACTGTGACAGGGACTGGGTATAATTTGACAATCTAGACATGGAGTCCTTCCATTTCCCATGACGTCCATTATAGATTCACATAGTTTTATCATTTTATTGGCTACCACTGACTCTTTCCACTTTCCATGGTGGACCACTGGAAAAAATAAATGTAACCTTCTCTCTGCTAGTGTTGATCACTGTAATAGTTTGGAGAACATGAGAGGTTATATGTACACCAAGTGTGTACAGATTTTCTATTCCTTACATGTGACATTAATGCTGTAATTCTTACTGCTGGTATAATGATATTTGTATCTGTACCCAGAATCATAACTAAAGAATGCATCTAAAAGTTGTAAACACAACATACTGGCATCTTCCAATGTGACATATTCATTGATGATGACCACTGAAATCATTATAACATCATACTATTGCTGAATCAGTGTGTCCTTTATAGGTTTTGCACATCTTGTTTTACTTTCCACCTGAAGACATAATCAGATATTAGTTGTTGCTGTCCTCTTCAAATGATTCGTCTCTGGTAAACATTTAAAAAAAGTTAGGTTACATACAACATAACACTTTGATGTGCATTGACATATCGCTCTTAGTATGAGAAATAATAATGCTACTGAAGGCACAACAACCTCTGTCGCTGGCATCAGTAAAAGCTTCCTGAGTTGTCTTTATAAAAAACAGTGTGGCACTCACATTTGCCTCCATCCTATAAATACCTGTAAGTCAGTGTAAGCACACAGTTGCCACACTCACATTGTGATGTTCAGAGTCTCTGAAATTAAAATCAGTATAAATTATGTGTCACAACAGTATGAGACAAAGTAAATGTCAACATATACCTTTCATTTTACCTGGCACATCAGTAAATAACTATGGCTTTATTGGAGTACAATGATAATACTATCGCTCTGACATGAACCACAGCCCTTTACAGCACTGTTGACTTTCTTCTGTCATCAGAAGACAATGATGCACTCTGCTTCTCCTTCACCTTCACAATGACTGAATTACACCATACTTGGTGTAGGTGTATACAGTATTTTGTACTGTGCCATTACACCTGGCTGACTGTGTGACTGACTGTGTGGATCAAATGTAAGCAATGACACACTGACAGGCAGGAAGGCTTGAGGCAAACATGAGCTTCACACACACATCACATTTTCAGTGAAACATCAGTAATGTCAATATACAGGGATTCATGCCCGTAGAGAGTCTCATGCTTCTGTTGCTGTGACCAGAACCACTGACATTGTTTGGTGCCTACAGCATCCATGCATAACACCTGTCAATGTGGCACTCTAATTTGTCTACAACCTCACAAAGCCTGATTGATACCAGTCAGCGTATCTATACACACCCTTTCCTCCTGTTGCCAGTAGCTTTACCACCGAGTGATTTTTGTAATTGAAATGCAAACAGGGATACACTGAGAGGCAACAAGGCCTAAGGCAAAATCAAGTGCATCATTCACTGTGGAATTGTCATGGATGTGTATACTTTTCAGAAGGCATATTTCACTTGTAATGACAGAAACCGCTGCCAGTAATATCACTTACACCTGTATGCAGTAGACATGACAGTGTTGCATGAAACCAATAAGACATGACAGGACATGTGTTGTGGTGTGGTGTGATACTGGCTCTTCTCAGGTATGTTGTGAGGCACGAGGAATCACCAGTGTCTTTAACCACTCGAGAAGGACTATTATCCCACCACAGAGCACAGTCTGAAATTTCTTATTGTGATTTTTAAAGGGTTCCAAGATTTTTTTTTCTCATGGAGGGAGGTGAACAAAGTCAGAAAAAGTAAAATAACAGTAATCTCTGTAAGTTTTTTTACATGTTCATCCACCCCAGCAAAGTAGCCACAACACATCTCAACAGTTGGCATGCCATCCACATGTGTTGAAATGATCACTTGAACTCTCTATTGTCCCAAGCTCACCTGTTTCCTCACCTTTGCTCCTCATTCTTTATATTATTTCACCCTTTTTCCACCACCTTGTTTCTGTTCTGTCTTTCCTCAACTCTGTGCTCAGCTTTACTTGTAGAATGTTCGCGCATTCCTGACTTCAGTCGCAAACATGGCATGTCAACTGTACTAATATATGGAAACCTTCAACCAGGATCCAAACAAAACAATCCAGCAAATGAGAAAAAAAACAGATCAACTATTATTTACACTTACAGGCAGCAAGACATGAACCCTAATACACTACAGAGTTTTGTGTACCTTTTGTTGTGGCTTCTGTCAAAATGACTATGGTGTTGAGTGATTAGTTCCTTCTTCTCTGGTTTTATAAATTTTGATGCAACAGGAGGTGGTAGTCTTCATAGTAATGTTCTCCTTGGCTAACTGATAGCTGGGATGCTCATTCCTTAACGAGAAATCTTCGCTGATGAGATCCTTGACATACCCTGTGAAATAGTTAACTGTGTTTCAATATGTTATTATTATTTGGTTTTTGTTTACCGGGTAAGTGCACTAGCCATAGCAATGACTATTTTCAGGCATGACCCGGTAGGGTACAGTACAAACAAGCAGGCACACATTGCAATACAGCATTTTGATATAATTGATAGTAGAATACAGAGCAAGTTTAGACATAGTAAACAATACTATAACAGAGCAAGTAGACAATAGCACAGTAGATGAGGTACTAGTGTAAAAAATATACTAGAACAGTGAAAACAAGGCATTTTGATAGCTAAGGCTAAATACACATTGTTCTATTTGTGACAAACAGTGTAAAATAATAGAACCATAATATTCTTATAAGATTTACTAGGGTAGTAGGGGAGGGAAAGGGAGATGGAAATCTAAGGCCAGAGTAGAAGTTTAAGAAGAGGCCGGTGAGAGGGTAGACAAAATAAAAGTGCTATACATTTTAAGAGCACAACAGAAGCGACAGGAGAGGAAGGGAGGAGGTATGGGCTGGGGGGTTCAAAGCAGGCACATTTGTAAGAAGTGGCAAGATGGTTACGTAAGCCTTTCTTAAAAGAGGCATGGGATGGTGATTGGCATAAGGCTAGTGGTAGGGTGTTCCAATATAGGGGAGCATGGCAGGCAAAAACTGTAGCTCCTTTGGAGGAATAATGTCTGGGGATGAAGACAGGTGCTTGGTCAGCAGGCTGTAAGCTACAGTGGGATGTCAAATTAAGGAAAAGATCCGCCAGGGGTTTGGGTATTTGTGATTGGACAATATTGTCAATGACAGAGCCATAAGCATAAAGCCTTAGCTCCAAGGGAGGAAGTCATCCCAGATCTGCATATAGGAAACAGTGGTGTTTTAGTCGATGTGAGGAGGATGTATAATGACATGTATTGTTGTATGTGACATCCCATTTTCAAAGACTGGATTTGGACATAGAGGTATAGGTGGCAACACCATAAGTTAGTGAGGGTAGGAAGTATGCCCTGGGCAAGGGCTAGCCTTGCTGAAGGAGTGAGCATACAGCTGGTCCGGGTAGGCTATCCCAAGTTTAGTACTGACCAACTTGTAGGTCTGCTGGATGTGTGAATCAAAGTTTAACGATGGGTCAAGAGTGACACCCAGATATTTAAATGAGTTCACCACCCCTAGAGTTAAACCAATGGAGGAGGAAACTTTAAATTAAGGTTGGGACTGTTTAAGCTTGGCATTAGAACCAAATAGCATAACCTGGGTTTTGGACTCATTAAGGATAAGTTTGTGACTAGTTAGTCATTGTTATATTAGCTGAAAGTCAAAGAGAGTTTTTGATTGATGACTTCAAGGCTATTACCACTGGTGTATAGAACAATGTCATCAGCATATAATAGGGAATCGGTCTTCTGGAGGTTTGTGGTGATGTTATTGATGAAGATAGAGAAAAGCAGAGGCCCAAGGATGGATCCTTGTGGTACTCCAATGTTAACGGTGGCCTTGTTCAAGACGGTGGAGTTATAGTTCACAGTTTGAGTCCTATCGGAAAGGTAGCAGCTGAACCACCTCACAATGTTATCAGAGAAACCTGGTGTTCTAAGTGAGGCTAAGAGGATAGGGTGGTTGACAAGATCAAGTGCCTTGGTCATATCGATGAAAATGACCCCAGTGAGAAGGCTAGAGTCGGTAGCCACAAGGGTATCTGACGTAAATTTGAGAAGGGCGGTAGTTGTGCTACACCCTTTGCAAAAGCCATACTGGGCCAGGGTAAGATGGTCATATTTCTGGAGAAAGTCAATTGTTTAAGCAGACACTAGTTTCTCCAGAATTTTATTGAGAACTGATAGGATGGCTATGGGCCTGTAATCTGAGGGATCTTTGCAATCTCCTTTTTTGAAAACAGGGTAATCCTAGCTACTTTCCAGATATCTTGTATATAGCTCTGGGACAGGGATAGTGTGAATATTTTGGCTAGGGGACCAGCGATGTAGGGTAAAGATAGTTTTAGGACCTTGGGCTCTAGGTTGTCTGAGCCTACTGGAGTGTAATCTGAGATTTTATTTAGTAATCTGAACACCTCATGCCTACAGACCACCTTAAAAAAGAACTGAGGACCACTGTCATTAGACAAGGTAGATGTGTTTGACTAGTCAGGGAAAGAGGAGGTGTAATTGGTTAGGTCAGCAAATTTATCATTGAAGAAACTGGCTATGGTATGGGGATTGTTGCAATGTACACCATTTAGTGATATGTCATTAGGGATGGATGTCGGATTCAAGCCAAGAAAGAATTTAATATGGGACCAGAACTTTTTTGAGTCACCATAGGAGTTTGTTAATATATCCTTGCAGTAGGAACTTTTGGTCTTTTTGATGTCCTTTTTGCAGGAGTTGCACAGGGCCCTGTAGGTGTTTAGGTCAGAGGATAGTCTTGAGTTCTTGTATCAGAGCCAGCTTTTATCTCTATGTTTTAGCTTAGGGAGAAGGTCAGACTTTAACCAGCGGGTTTGCCTATTTTTTTACCCGATGAGTAATCAGTTTGCAGTGCTTATTCTGCACTATGAGGAAGTGTGTCATGAATAGATGAAGGGAAGTCTGAGTATCATTTGATAATAGTATGGAGGACCAGTTGGTTGCAGCAATCTCATGTCGGAAAAGCTGTGGGTCGAAATTTGCATAGTTACGGAAAGTGATGAGGCGAGGTTTCGATGGAGAGGGCTTGCTTTTACCCCAGATACAATAGGTAGGGGAGTGGTCGGTGATGGCATCAGGTAGTATGCCAGTGGCAATAATGTTTTCAGGGTGGGTCATCATATTCTAGTCCAGCAGCGTGCTCATATTTGAGTGTGGTGTTGTTCTGGAAGGATCACATATAAGTTGGTGCAAGTTAAAAACTTTGCAGCCTGAACAGCAATGTTGATTGTTTGTTCCCAGCCAATTTAAATTAAGGTCACCTAGTATAAGGACCTCATGTTTCCCAGCAAGGTATGAGATTTGATCCAGCAACTTGTCCAGACCGTTTAGACTGTTTGATGAAAAGCTTCATCATACATGCGTCCTCATGTAACACTACACAATTACCCATGATGCAGTGAAGGAGCAGGACTGCAAACGGAATACACCCATGCTACTGTCCAGGGAGGAAGTGGTGGGCCCTCACTATATGAGACACCATGAAGGGTGGAAGAGGATCCTTGAGAGGGAGGAAGTCACTTCTGGTGGGGGGACTCAATCAGTGGAAAGGAAGGGGAAAGTTGGAAACAGAAAAGGGTGCGAAGAGAAAGTACTGGTGAAACGTACTAGAGAGATACGAAGCATATCTTATGGATAACTAGGGCAGCAGGGAGAAAGGGGGAGCTAGATGTCATTGTCCACCTGTGCACAAATGCCATGGCTATGGAATGTGACATCCTGTGTAATAACCTGGAAGGGGTAGAGGACTGCTGTGGTTATGGGGTGTGGGTCAAACTAATAGAGGGCATATTGAAGGAAAGAAATCTCTGCTTCAAGCAATTATGAAAAGGAAGACCCCAGGTGATATTGAGCCCAATCCTAGCCCTTCATTTTCCCCTCCCACTTGTCACCCCAAAGGGCTGAGAGTGGCTCACATCAACATCTGAATCCTACTCCCTAAGATAGATCAGCTGCAACATCTCATAGTAACTCTACAACCTGATGTGTTAATAATCTTAGAGTTTGGGCTTTCCTCCAAGATCTCTTACACCACAATCACCATCCCTGGGTATGCTCTCACCCGGCAGGATCATGCAAAGAAAAGAGGTGGTGTCACCATCAACCTCTCTTCTGCCATCCAGTTCACTCCTGTACTCTCTGTTGCCTCCCCCTCTGCATTTCAACTTCTCCTCCTCAAACTCTCTCTCCCTTTCTCTGTCCCTATCTTCATGGCTGGCATCTGTTGCTGCCCTGGCCTGTACACCTCATCAGTCATGGAGCTCCTTACCACTATCTTATTCTCCACTCATACCTTGTCTATTGAACTTCTCATCTTTGTGGACTTTAATATTAATTGACTCTCCATCTTACAATCAAAACTCTGCCAAAATATTAAGTCTCTTCAGCCCACTCAACTGATCTTTTTTTTTTTTATTTAGTTGTTTAACCAGGTATAGCACACTAAGCTGAAAGCTTTTTTACAGGAGCGACCTGGGAGCACAAGGAGGTTAAGTGACTTGCTCAGGGTCACACAGTATGCAAGTGGAAGCTGTGGGATTCAAACCCAGGTCTGGTCTGCTGGATGTCACCAAATTTGCAGCTCAGAGCCTTAGACCACTGCGCTATACTGCCTCATCTTGGATCTTGGACCCATCCTGCCACAATCTTTATTTTTTTTGTATACTTTATTTAAAAGTCAGCATTACAATTAACTTGATCAATTCCATTCAGATAATACTACATGGAATATCCAGAACATCTTTTGTTTTTTCTCATCTCTAAACCATTACTTACTGGACCCAGTACTTACCTCTCACCCACACTGTATCACTGATTCTGGCACCCTCCCTGATGCCCTAAGTGACCACCATGTGGTCTATTGCATGCACAAAATTCATCGCCCGAAAGCCCCCCCTAAAATTTTCCAGATCTGGTCCTTCCAGTCACTGGACATGTCTTGCTCCGTGCTGACCTGGTAGATACCGACTGAACCCCTTTTTCCTCTGCCAGTAACATCAACTCTGCTCTCAACTACTTTCATTCCAAATTCATGTCATTCTGGGACCTGCATGCTCCCATCAGGAAAACCAGGGTCAGTGGTTCCCACCTCCCTTGGATCTCAGTCACATTACTGACCTGCCTACATGCACATGATCTCGCATGGAAGACTAGTAAGTCTTTTTGCTTCCTGGCTGACCTTAACAGATATCAAGCCCTTCAAGATTCTTGCACCAGAGCCACAAAGCTTGCCAAGGCTGAGTACTTTTTTTCCACCTTTCAGAACAACCTTAGTCACCCCTCCAAGTTCTGGAAGGTCATTTACATCCTATTTTCCCCCAACCCAGTCCTTCTCCTCTGTCCTCAAGGTGAATGACACCCTCATTTCCAACTCCCTTTCTGTAGCCTAAGTGTTCAATTCCTTCTTCACCTCCTCCCTTCTCTCCTCCCTCCTCCCCCTGCCCACTCCACCTCTTCACCTCTTGCCTTCTCCCCCATCTCTTCTTCTACCTCCTTCAGGGATATCTTAGTTTTCAACCCACTCAATGGTAGAAGCCCTAATGGGCTCAACCCCAACTCCTACACCTATCCCCCCCCCCGGTCATTGCTCTCCCTTCCCAACCTCTCCTTCTCCCTGGCTTCTGTCCCTGACTCCTGAAAACATGCCATTGTCATACCCCTTCCTAAAGGAGGTGACTCCTCCAGCCCTGGTAACTACTGCCCTATCTCTCTGCTCCCCACCTTAAATAAACTACAAGAACACATTGTGTTGTCTCAACTCTCCCCCTTCTTTGATTCTTCCTCCTTTTTCACCCCCTTTCAGTCAGCTTCCGTAAATACCACTTCACCACCTCCTCCATCCTACAGCTTACTCCATTCTCTCTGACATGGATCAGGGCCTCATCACCTCTGCCATCTTTGTCGACTTGGCCAAAGCCTTCAGCACTGTAGCCCACCCCCTCCTCCTTGACAAGTTCAAGGTAGCGGAACTGTCTGACTTTGCAACTAACTGGTTTCACCCTTACCTTGAGGGTAGATCCCATTCTGATAGAATTGGTGATTTCTTATCCCCCCTTCCTATCAGCACTGACATCCCTAAAGGTTCTGTCCTTGGACCTTTACTCTTCTTGGTCTTCCTAAACAACTTCCCATTGTTTTCTCATCTGCGTCCATCCATATTTATGCAGATGACACAGTTCTATTTGCCTCTGTTTCCTCCCCCTCTGAGTTGATGGCCAGGCTTCAACTGGACTTCAGTAACATTCAGCAATGGTTCCAGTCAAATCAGCTATCCTTAAATACTGGGAGAGTGGTCTTTATGACCTGTGGCCCTAAGCAGAGGCTCTCCAGGTGCCACTTCCTCTCCTCCTTCGACACCTTGGCTGGGCCACTATCGAGGATGTTCCCTGATTTAAGTACCTTGGGGTCTGGCTAGACTGGCACCTTGACTTTTTGGGGCATGTGGATGCCATCCACAAAAAACTCCACCCTAACCTTGGCGTGCTATATAGGAACAAAGGCTGCATCCCACTTCCTGCTCATTGAGCTATTATCATGAAACTGATTCTTCTCATTTTCTATTGTGGTGACATTGTATACAGTGCTGCTCCAAAGACCACCCTAGCCAGACTGGAACCCCTCTTATACCTCTTCTGTTGATTTGTTCTGGACTGTCTGCCCTGTACTCACCATTGTGCCTTGTACCCTTCCCTCTCCCTACTCTTCCTTGAAGCTAGATGCCTCAGTCATTGTGCCTCCTTTATCTTGAAATTCTGGCTTGCTTCCTTCCTCTCTTACCTTAGAAACACACATGAAAGGGGTGGTCAAAATCTACTGGAGTATTCAGTACATCAATAACTGATAACGTATTTCCACAAACTCAAAAGTGGCAGTTCAACCCCTGGAATCCTGACCGCTAACTATTAACAAACATAATCATTTGTTTTGAAAATGGATTCTCTGCATCAAATATTTTACACAGAACACATTTATTTGGAAAACAATCACTGTGCCCCATCCCACCAATGCATATCAATAAATGAGTATTGTTTTCAGTGAATGGCAGCAGCAAGCTGAGCCACCAGACCCCATCCACCCACACTGCTTACTGTGAGTTACTAAAGCATCAACGCTACCACAGGACCACTGACAGGTTGTAAGCAACAGTTTGGATGGCTTCAGGACAGGAGAACTGGCAGGTGGCTACTCATTCCTCTCCTGATTCCCCCTCCCTAGCAACATCCAGAGACCCAAGGTAATTACGGAATGTGGGTTGACAGTGTGGAAAATGTAAGACACTTATTGACACATTATCCCATACGTCACCAAGTCTGTGTACAAAAATGGTCAGTTGTAAGGCAACATAAATATTACCATCGTTGAAAGTGCTGTCATTGATTACAAATAGAGTATGTAAAGAAACATTTCAATATCTTTGGATAATAAAAATTCATTATGATAACAGTCTGTGTGCTACTGTCAATGTATTTGTGTTCTTTGAATGGTTCACTTCTGTCATCCATAACATCATTGCTGACGGATGATCCTGTGTCCATGTCCTCTAGCATGTCACCAGCAGCTTTTGTAGCAAGGCATGTTGTCCCAGATACACGTTACTTAGGTTTCCATAACCCAAGATCACTTAGAATCTATGGAGTGCAACAGTAATGAAGAAATGGTATGAAACCGGTGCAACAATACAATATATATAAAATACAGACATGAATAGCAGTAGAAATGCAATACTGTGAAATATTTACATGCAGTCTAAGGAATATTACTGTATGTCAGCATGTCGGGTAATACTATTTACAGATTTCAGATGCTACAGTAGTTGGAAACTGGTACATAAATGAGAATGGGGGAAAATGTCAATATCAAATGTCAAGAGGAAGGCTTCAATATGTGTTTCACAGTATATCTACAATTAGCTGTAACCTTCAGTGCACCTAATGTAGACCTACGAAATGTTATACACAGGGTTTACCCTCTCCCAACACACCCAACAGCCATCACATGAATGCAGTATATATATATATATATATATATATATATATATATATATTTCTATCTATATATTCTATATTATGGTAGCACGTAGTCCATAGTTAGGGTTGAGGAGCCATTTCTATGTTAAACCCCAAAACTTTGCACCTTAATAACTTTGCAACCGTTTGACAGATTTGGCTGAAATTTGGAATACATGATCAAGAACCATAGGCCTTGGGATCTGCCGAGTTTTTTAGTGGTCGGATATACAGCTGCGGAGTTATTAAGCATGATCTGTGCGGACGTTTACGCTTTTTCTGGAATTCTACGGTCGCGCCTACAGGTCGTATGGTTTGTGTGACCGGTCCGAAATCTTCAGGGAACGTGCAGTTGGGGTCCCCGATGTGCCTTTCAAAGATTTAGTGAAAAAATATTAAACGGTTCAAAAGTTATTCAAAAAACAGTTTCCCATTATAAGTCAATGGGAAAAGTTAACAAAAAGTTCAACACTTTCGCAAATGCATTTTTACTTTCGCAAATGGGCCTGTTACTTTCGCAAATCGGCCATTTTGTTTTCAGTTGGTGATCAGAAAAATGGTTGGCATTTAAATTTGGGACCCTCTAGCAATCTAATTCTTTTGTTTTCACCTAGTCGGACCCTGAGGATGCTTGCCATGTCTTTATTTTGTGGTAAAACACCCCAGAAATATGTTTTCAAATTTCTGGAAAAGTATTTACGAAATTACTGTGCTCACGAAAGTGTCGAACTTTGTGAAAGCTTTCAATAAGTGCGACAGTAGTTTTCCATCTGTGGGTAGTGACAGCGATTCTTTGGCACTGCACTGCAAAAGAACCGTTGGGAGTTTTGGGCTGAAATTTGAAGGGAACGGAGCCGACATCTCACAGATGTGCCTTTCAGTGTTGTATTGAAAAAATATTACATGGCGACAAAGTTATGGCACTCCAAAGTTGACAGTTTTTCCCATAGGATAACATTATGGTGCCCAACGCATTACAGAAATCCTTTGGCACCCTGCTGCAAAATAACGGTTTGGTCTTTTTTCCTGAAATTTGGAGGGAAGACAGCCAACAGCCCACAGATGTGTCTTTCAGTAGTTTGGTGAAAAAATATCACACAGCGGCAAAGTTACGGCACTCCAAAGTTGACAGTTTTTCCCATAGGATAACATTCACGCCTGACGCATTACAGAAATCATTTGGATCCCTGCTGCAAAATAACAGTTTGGTCTTTTCTCCTGAAATTTGGAGGGAAGACAGCCAACAGCCCACAGATGTGCCTTTCAGTGGTTTGGTGAAAAAACATTACAGGGAGACAAAGTTATGGCGCTCTGAACTTTTCTTTTTTTCCCATAGGATAACATTATGGCGTTCGCCGCGCCTTTCAGGGCCCGTATCTCGGAAACGGTCAGAGATCACGGATCTTTTCATTGAAAATTTCTTAGCCTGCCAGGGCTAAGATACAAATTAGCCAGAACAGTTGTAAATAATCTGACTTTTAAATTTTTTTTCTACGTCGTACGGTTCCTGAGATATAACGTATTTAGTATTCCAAGTTCTCATTTTCTGCGCCGATACTCATTATTATGCATACATTATTTGTACTCACTGTCTTTCTCTATGCAGGTTTTGGGGAAAACCAGCCTGTGCGCTTACATTACTGTTACTGTTGCCCTTTCCGCTTGTGGTTCCGTACCCGTTTCACTTACCGTTGACGTCTGCGCCACCATGTGCGTTATCCTTTGCGTTTTCATTTGCGCTTGCGTTTCTGTTATTTTTTGCCATTTCTGTCTACAGTACTGTTTATCTTTCTGTTTCACTTTACATCACCATGCCCATTGACATTTCTGTTTGCAGGCACCATGTTACTATGTGACAACACATCACGTGGCAGACCTT
Organism: Neoceratodus forsteri; assembly: GCA_016271365.2. Lineage (NCBI taxonomy): Eukaryota > Metazoa > Chordata > Ceratodontiformes > Ceratodontidae > Neoceratodus > Neoceratodus forsteri. The sequence goes on along the minus strand of JADMNL010000024.1, from coordinate 281,763,802 downwards.
TCCCGTCTACGTCACCATGTGCGTTACCCTTTCTGTTCTCATTCGCGCTTGTGTTACCATGTGCACCACTGTTAGCATTTCTGTTTGCGTTGCTGTCCCTGTTAATATGCCACAAGACATCATGTGGTGAAAGCGTGGGGCCGGAGGGCCCCGCGCTTCCGCCGCTGCATTACATTCACTATTTCTTGTTATCATTCCCAAAAAGAAGGGAAATTAGAGGCAAAAAACTCAGTTTAATGCATTAGTTAGGGTTGTTCCACAGCAACAAAAGTGAGGAAATTTGCTGTTAGGGTTGAAAACCCTGGACCCCGCTCACCCCCAACCGGCATTGGAGTGTGCATTGGGATCGTGGGTCCTAACTTCACCCATTCTCCTATACTTCTGTTGCTTTACACATGTCATGGGGTGAGAGTTAGGCTGCACGATCCAATGCACACCCCAATGCTCACCACGCAGTGTCATCCTTTGCATTTTCATTTCATGCTGTATTTCTTGTTATTTTTGCCATTTGTGTCTACTGTACTGTTTCTCTTTCTGTTTCACTTTGCGTCACCATGCCCATTGACATTTCCATTTACAGGCACCATGTTACTATGTGACAAGACATCACATGGCACACCGTTCCCATCTACGCCACCGTGTTCGTTACCCTTTCTGTTCTCATTCGCAGTTGCGTTACCTTGTGCACCACTGTTAGCGCTTCAGTTTGCATTGCTCTTACTGTTACTATGCCACAAGACATCATGTGGTGGGAGTGCAGGGCCCTTTGGGCCCCACGCTCCCGCCGCAGCATTACATTCACTATTTCTCGTTATTATTCTCAAAAAGAAGGGAAATTAGAGGCAAAAAACTCAGTTTAATGCATTAGTTAGGGTTGTTCCACAGCGACAAAAGTGAGGAAATTCACTGTTAGGGTTGAAAACCCTAACTCCGAATTCACCCCCAGCACACACACACAGACACACACACACATTCAAGTATGGGGGAGGACCAAGTCAACACAACCAATGACAGACATCCAGCAGCAGGTGACAGAAATAACAAACAATTGTCTAAATGTACTACGAGACATCCCCACCCACCTGACCAGGTACTGCATGCTCAGTGGAGATCAACAGCAAAACTGAGGCCATGTACACCAAGCGTCACACATCCCTGATTGCAGCTGCACACAATGACCACACTTAGTAGTTGCATGGCCTTACCTACCGATGCCCCACACCACACCACAACTGGTACTGTGCGTTTATTCAATATAAATGCTGAAGGTGCATGATGACAGTTGTAGAAAGGTTTTAACACTAGTGAGTATACATTAATTAAGAGAAGCACATAAATTAACTACAAGACACTAGCATGCTCAAGATAAAGTAGTGATACATTTAGTAGGTGATTTACATAGTAGTACATTTACTGCAATGGTTTACTCAACATAGAGGAGGCTGATGTAAGCGTGATGGAAAAGCATTACCTGTTCAGCGCTTGAAATTCGTGACTGCCAGTATCATATGCATTCTTACTGATGAAGGTGTACTGCTGATGTACACATAGACCTTCAGTGTGTTTCAATACTAAAGATGCAGTAAGTATTCTTTGTAAGAAACATTGTAATTGCATGGATCAGGCCAAGCAACTTCTAAATATCATAGCACTACTGAGCCAACAATGATGTACCTGTATCGGAGATGTATATAGGATAGATTTTCCTGTAGGCACTTACTGAGTATGTTGTACCTGATAAAGACAATCTCATTGCATCTGTGATGACTAACTTATTCAAATAGTAATACATTTACTATTGTTGCAATGAGTGATCTATGCCACTTATGGACACAGTGTGATTTTTTTTAACAGTTGTTTCATACTCAGGCTGTATGCCTACTGTTTGGGTTTGCCACACTTCTGTCACTGATGCTATCAAAGTGATAACTATGTTAATTGTGGTACAACAGGAATCAAGTAGGTATGGTGTAGATATAAACAGAATGTCTTTTAGTATTGATTTAACTCACAATGGGGTAAGTACTAGGACAGCAGGGGTTATCCTCTATCACTGACTCTGTCAGTTATAATCACTAGGGTTTCAATGACTGTAATGGTCAAGTTACACTGTTCATCTTCATGAGTTCATATTCACAGCCATTCTCCAGTAACTAGACAGTGTATGGTGTAACTGGGTGGGACACTGTGTTGCCAAAGCTGCTGCAGTGCCTAGCAGAGGAGAGTATCTACTCATAAAGACAATTAAGCAATGAGCATGACCAACAGTTATGTTAAATGGTCTGTTAATCACCCTGTAGGGGTTTAATGTTGAATGAGGCATAGCAGAGTGCCACATGTCGCTAGACAGTGATAAACTGACCATTAACATAATACCTGGGAGTGGTTTATTGCTATCATAATAAAACTGTTTTTTAAACAACATTAAACCATGTGCATCATATGGTTAGGCTCTACATGTATGTTAATAAAAACTAAACATAAGGCTGTTACAATGTTTACAGTCAATTAGAAAGCTGCATTTCTCAAACCCTTGTTATAATCAGAGATATTATACCTGTACAACTCCTTGGTTTTTGGGAACTCTATTGCTCAGGTGGCCCTACAAAGTGGTGTGGTCTGGTGTGGGGCATCAGTAGGTAAGGCATGCAACTACTAAGTGTGGTAGTGCTGTGTGCTGCTGCAATCAGAGATGTGCACGTTTGGTGTACATGGCCTCAGTTTTGCTGTTGATCTCCACTGAGCATGTAGTACCTGGTCAGGTGGGGGATGTCCTCATAGTACATTCTAGACAATTGTTTGTTATTTTGCCACCTACTGCTGGGGTGTCTGTCATTGGTTGTGTTGACTTGGTCCTCCCCATACTTGAATGTGTGTGTGTGTCTGTGTGTGTGTGGTGCTGGGGGTGACTGGAGTTAGGGTTTCAAACCCTAACAGCAAATTTCTCACTTTTGTCACTGTGGAACAACCCTAACTAATGCATTAAACAGAGTTTTTGCCTCTTAATATATATATATATATATATATATATACCAGTATTAGGGTGCGATTAGGGTCACAACCAGGTCAAAGGCCTTGGACAGGTCAGTGAAGATGCCCTCGGTGAGAAGTTCCTAGTCCATGGCAGTTTAGTGCTGTGGTGGTTCCGTGGGCTTTATGGAAACCATGCTGCTAAGGCATTAAAATATTGTGGGAATAGAGGTATTTAGTAAGGTGGTTGGCTTCAACACAATAAAGTAGCTTGCAAAGAGCACAGAGTATCACAATGGGGAAGTAGATCTCAAGACGTTTTGTTTCCCCAGGTGCTGGTACAGGGACGACTCTGGCAAGCTTCCAGCAGTCAGGAACAATGCCATTTAATGTCTTACCAGTAATTAATTGCTTAGAAACTGCAAGTAAAATAGTCAAATTGCAAAAAGGTTAATGTCCTTTATGGAACAAATAACACACATGTCTTTTGATATGCAGTAGTGGCTAATATTATATCAATGTCCTCCTCCATGGAGTGGTATGATGACTGCTTTTTGTTTATGTTTTACAGTGTACTGTCATTTTAAACTATGTTAAGACATTTTAAAATCAACTTCTGCATCTTAAAATGTACCAGTTTATGACCCAAAGAGCTGAGTGTGGAATTCCAGGATACCATCTTTGCACAGTTTGTAAACTGGTTTATAAAATTATTCACATGCTTTTTATGGCTTTTATGAAGGATTTCCTGCAATGCAGCAAGTTATGGATCTTCGTATTTACTACAAACACTAGGTGCGGTTTGCTTGCAAAGACACCTGGTGAGATATACCGTACATACTGAGAACATGGAGTAATAGACCCACTTACCAAAATGCTTTTAACTGAAATATATTCTTTATTCAAGCACAAATGATGATATAACCGCCATGTTGACTGAAGACAAATGTTACATGACAGTAATTTCATCAGGGTGCCGTACACTTTCATAATCTTTTTTTTTAATAGACATTATTTCCCTCTAGTCACAACTCCCCAGGTGTGGACATGCAATGATATCCAGTGCGAGATGGGCAAGCTCCCGTAACCAGCCCGTGGACATCTGCCATCACCTCCACCCCTTCTTGACATGATCCTCAGCTGTAGTGCACCAGCCTCTGCTGGAAGTCACTGATGTCAGGTAACCACAACCCACCCTTCCCAGGAGAGGAGAGGAGAGCAGTCCTCTGGACGTTCAATCCTCTTCACCCCAGCCAACCCCCTGGAAACATGAGCTTGTTCCAGAGCCTGGGTCACCAGCGTGGTACAAGCTGTGGCATCCAGCGCCTTGATCCTCCACGCCACCAGGCCAACTACACTTGTGTAATCTTTATATGAACTTGTGTATCATATATTCCTTTTCATAGGATTTCATCCATAAACATACCCCTAATGGATACCTAGTCCTCTAGACTTCCACTTTAAAGAGCAAATACAAAGATCAGAATAGCTAAAATTGCTGCTGGATTCAATAAACAGTGCCATCTCAGTATGGTTTGTGTGGTTGGTAAGTTGAAATAAAGTTTGTTTTCCTTGCTAGTTGTATTTTGTTATATCCTCCATGATGACTCCAGCTGCATCTCAAAAATTACGCTGTCCTGAAACTGACATGCTGACAGTGTGTGCATGCTGACGTAATAGGTGCTGTCTGTGCTTATTACTGTCTGTGTGCCTACATACTGTACTTGTTCCACTTGTCACCATCAGTGGTTTTCAATTAAACCTTTGTTCTGTGAGACAAATCTAACTGTAACCCCTAGATGGCGCTATCCCAGGGCTACTACCCTGCCTGATTTGCCACCAACAGGTTAAGGGGCCTGATCCGATGGCGGTGCCTCCACCCAGAGGTCAGGGTTTGCAATAGTTAAACTAACTTGGTCACAGCCCTCTGGGACACTGCAACCCCCCTTTCTTCCCACTAGTGGCCCACACAATATATCAGAATTACATCACAGTATACACTTACCCCCAGGACTGGTTCAGGCACTGGGACCTCCTGTAAAATAAGATACAGTGCAACAATCACAGTACAATACTTTAACATAGACAAATACCTCAGGCAGTATAACTTTGCTGAAACAAGCAGCTCTGATTTATTTAGGGGGATATAACAAGGACAGGGGGGAATCAGGTTAATTAGCTTATCACTTTACTTATTTACCTATGGCTCTGTGCACAGGTCTATCCCTACCAGTTACTGTCCCTGGGTACCCAAGCCCTAGTGTCTAGTCCAAACCGTGGCAGCTGGTAGGGGCCCTTTCACACAGAGAAAAGAAAAATTAGTTAAACAGTCAGCAGTGCAGTAATTCCATTTGGATTCAATGTGGCAATTCAACAGGGAGCGACCCTGAATTAGTACTCACGACCTCCAAACAAGATAGGGTCCTTCAATGTCAGCAGGGCTACTCTTGAGCTCCACGAGACTCCTCGACATTTATATGGCAAACTGCAACAGGTAAAAGTCCTTTAATGGCAGCGGATTCACTTGAGCTACACAAGCCTCCTCACACATTTATATGGTAAAAAGAAAGTACTATACCAGGCAGGCTGCTTCTTTATCCCGATCGCAATTACTGCACAATACCGGGAACACACAGCAGATTCAGTTCCTGACAGACCGAGTGCATTCAGCAATTTCTCCAGTCTTCTACAGGGTGAGCCTGGTTTATACTCTTCAGATATCCTTTGATTCTCTTTACAGGACGGATTCAGTCCTAACAAGCAGTTACACAAGCTGCAGACGAACTCTGGGCCTTACACGCTTTCCGACTAAAACTGCACACCGAAAAAGCACAGGGCTCCTTCCTCTTCACTGCCAGAGCTCAACTGAAACTCCAGCAGACAAACCGGCACTTCCTTTGAGTTCCTCCCAGTTCTTGGCTGGATTGGCTGTCACTCACAATAGACTGCCCTGTTGGTCCAAAAGCGCCAAGTCTAAACTACATCTCCCAGAATCACTGCCCATACAATCCTCTTGTGGCTGGCTAGATTATGAGTCCAAGTTCTGATTCGTCCAAGGCACCATTTTAGAGCTACCTTAACCCACACTGATTGGTCCAGTTCAGCAGTTCAAAACTAGAATGGGGAACTTGGCAAACACAGTTCTGACTGCAAAGAAAGCAGGTTAGACAAACTGTATTTCATTATTACTCTAAATGATTTCTGGCAAACAGTTACATCTTTCAGATAGGTTCCTTGCACTCCTAGTGACTGCAAAATGGAGGATTAGCAGCAGCTTGAGTGGTACTCAAGCAGAAAGCACACAGTCCCCCCATACAAACTAATTATGTCTGCAAGCAGACAGCTCTTAAAGAGACAGTACCAGAGGCTCTAAAACACTCACTGATAAATGGCTTAAACGCTAAACACCATTCAGGCTTGGAGGCATTCAAGCAAGCTCCTGGAAGTCATTTGGGAACCCCCATTTGCGGGGTTACACCCTTCCTGGCCTGGGAAAGCTTGACGTCCGCGTCAAGCAAGTACTTCATAAGTTTCAACTGCAACCATATACATTTGCATTAGGCTCATCATATGTAATCATCAGTCAATATATCATTTTACCAAGAACACATTTCTGAAACATTGCAGTACGCCACTCTTTACACAGTATTACACACACATTGTACCATAACTCAAGTTATTTCCTCTGTACATGAAACCTGAAGAGAGGGGCCTTCCCTATCAGTTACCTTGGGGCTGATGGGGCAGGGCACCATACTTAGAGGGCAACACAAGTAACTTGAGTTAGCACTGATGCTCAGTTTGGGCAATGAGCTCGGGACACATACACCTTTATGGACAACATTGAGAGGCAAGTCCACAGGCCTCCCAAGTGAATCATAACTGAGGTGCACCACAGGCTTTACAGCTCTGACCAGTCTTTCTAGGGGGAACTGCTACAGTTCTGCACTCTGAGCCTCATTTTCAGCATTGTCCTCACTTGTCAGGGGAGTCTCCATGGGGTAGAGAGGCTAGAACTTGGGGCACTTTCAGCTCCAGGAGTTACAGTTTCTGAGTCCACAACATTTGGCTCACATGGAGAGCTTTTGGACACTGGCAGTGGACTGTCAGGGCACTCAAAATACTTTTCTTGTTCTGGTGTATCACCAGTCTGCCCTAATCCATCATTTTCTCCTGAAAGCTCAAACAGTTCACCCATGCACAATGATTCCATTTCATCTGATCTGATGCTTTGCACTTCACTTTCTGGGAGATTGGTTCAGGGACGAAGCTGGGGGTTAGACAGTCCAGAAGGCCCAGCTCATCTCCAGTATTGACTAGGGATTGCCCCAAACAATTGACTCAGTTCTAAGAAGGATAGTATTCAAAGTCACTCTCACTTTCTTCTGATATGGACTGACAGTCATGCTCAACTGGGACTTGTGGAGGGAACACTTCAACTCTGCTTCTGTAGGTGCAGACTTTCTTGATCTTTTCTTAGCAGCAGCTCTAGTCACTGGTCCAGAGGGGCATCTTCTGGGGCTCAGACTCAATCAAGATTTGTCCAATGGGCAGTAAATGATTTCTATGCATTGTTTTACATCTTTTGAATTATTCTCAGGCCTTACTTTGTACACTGGCAGATCATCTAGTTTGCCCACTACAATGTGAGGAAGATGGTGCCATCTGTCAGCAATCTTGTGTTTGCCATGCAGTCCCAAATTTCTTAGCAATACCCGATCTCCCTCCTGGAGTTCCTGTGCTTTCACCTTTTATCATACCTTTCTTTGTTGGCCAGATTTCTTTTTGGCAGCCATGGTTTGGAAGCCAGTTAGTACGCATGGAGTTAGCTGGGCCTTTAACTTTTGCACATACTGTAAATAGTTTGTCAGCTTGAACCCCATCAGGAGAGACCCCAAAAACACATCTACCGGTAGTCGAGCTTCTTCCAAACATCAGGCGTAGGGGAGAACCCAGTGGCATCACTTTTGGTGCAGTTATAAGCATGTACCAGGGTGCTAATTTGTTGGCTCCATCTAGGCTTCTCCTTTGGGTGCAGGGTGCCTAGCATATCTAGCAAAGTGCGTTGAAAACGCTCAGGCTGTGGGTCCCCTGGGGTGGTAAGGAGTGGTTCTGGACTTTTGCAATCCCCACAGAAGAGCATCTCTTTGATCAGACGACTCTCAAAGTCTCCCTTGATCAGAATGGATTCTTTGTGAGCCCCATAGAGCAACAAAAAGTTTTCTACAAGTACTTTGGCAACAGTGGATGCTTTCTGGTCTTGGTGGGGAAAAGCTTGGGCATATCTCGTGAAATGGTCAGTGACCACCAGCACATTACTGATATTTCTTTGATCTGACTCCAAACTCAGAAAATCAATACAGACCAGCTCCATGGGTGCACTGGTGGTGATGTTAACAGGGGGCAGCCCTCTGGGGCAAAAGCTTTCCTCTGTAAAGCAGCTTACTAAGTTCGAATGTGTTGCTCCACATCAGCCCCCATCTTAGGCCAATAGAATCTGGATCTCACCAAGTCAAGTGTTCTGTCTATACCGAGGGTGCTCATGTGGTTGTGCAAGGACATCAGTACTGAGTCTCCAAAGGCAGTGGGCAGCACTAGTTGTTGTTTGTCTACTTGTCCCCTCTGTCTACTGTTTCTCTGTATACAGTTTATTGATCAGTTTCAACTTAGGACCTTCTTTGTATAACAGTGCAGTTCTCAAATCAGTGGAGCGTAATTTGGACACATCTTTTCCTGCATAGAGGGATTCTAAAGCTGCTTTGATCATGGGATGCGGATTGAGCCCTGCCGAATACTGTCATTGTCCAGCTGAGGCAGTGCACCAATGTCTATTGCAGAAAAGTGGCAATAAGCAGCAGGTATGCAATTCTCAGAGGGTCCCAAGCAATCCACCATGCAGTCCACTGCGCCCGGACATTTGTTCCCCTGTCAAACTTCCGCAGAGTGCCCGAATGTCAGATTCTGCCAATCAGACCCAATCATTCTGGGGAACAGGCCTCGGGAGAGAGCATCAGCATCTATGTGGTTCAGACCTGCTCGGTATTCGAGAGCATAGTCATATGTAGATAATGCAGAAAGCCACCTATGACCAGTGGCATCCAACTTAGCTGAGGTCTGCACATAGGTCAAAGGATTGTTGTCAGTTTTACTAGTATTTTAGCCCCATACAAGTACTCATGGAATTGGTCAACAATAGCCCACTTCAAAGCTAGGAACTCTAACTTATGTACAGGATAGTTCTTTTCGGATGGGGTCAGGCTTCTACTGGCAAGGCCACTGGTCTCAGGCCATTCTCGTGCTCTTGGTACAACACAGCCCCAACCCTTGCAAGCTAGCATCAGTGTGCAGGACGTAAGGTTTTCTTGGATCGGTATAGGCCAGCACTGGAGCATGGGTAAGTTGATATATGATCTCATGAAAAGCAGTCTCACAATCAGGAGTCCAGCGGCCTCAAATACTTAACTCAGACGAAAATACACTCTTTTCAGTCTTGAGGGACGCTGACTTTTAATTTTTTGTGGGTTGGGGATACCTTGAGTAAGGTTAAGTAAAGGGTGATTACTCTTGAATAGTCCTTGATGAAACGCCTGATAATAACCACAGAATCCCAGGGAATCTTTGCAGTTCTTTTAGATTTTTTGGGCATGGCCAGATGGTCAAGGCCTCAACTTTACTTGGGTCGGTCTCTATTCCCTCGTGGATACTATGTGAATCCCATATACTTTACTGATGTTTGAAAGAATTGACAGTTATCAATGGACAGTTTAGGCCAAAGTCCTCCAGTCGGTCCAATACCTTAAATAATCTGCTCTCATGTTCCTCCAGTGAGCTGCCAAACACAATAACATCATCTAGGTATACCAGGCACTCTAGTAAGTTCATGTCCCCCACTGCATGTTCCATCAATGGTTGAAAAGTGGCTGGGGCACCTGAAATCTCTTGAGGCATCCTTCATGAATTCATAGAAGCCAACCGGACAGATAAAGGCTGTCTTCTCAGGTCCTCTGGGGCCATCGGGATCTGGTAGTACCCATGCGAGATCCAGCACAGAGAACCACTTCTCCCGCTTAGGCAGTCCAAGCATCCTGAATGCGGGCATTGTGTACTGATCAGGATAGTCCGCCGTTTATAGATGTATAATCCACGCACATCCTTACTGTCCCATTCTTTTTCCTCACTACCACAATGGGGAAGCATAAGGGCTTCTGGATTCTTGTATTACACCAGCAGCTAACATCTCTTGCAGATGGCGTCTCACATCATCTATATCAGCAGGTGCCAGGCGTCGAGACCTCTCACGAAATGGTCTTTCATCATGCAGCCGGATATTGTGCTCAGCTCTTGCACGCATCCTATGTCCCATTCCTTTAAAGAAAACACCTGGTCTCTCTGGGCAAGCTTCTCACTGATCCTCACTTTCCATTCAGCTGGCAACGGGGAGTCACCGAAATCAAACAAGTCAGGCGTTACTTTGTCATTCTTCCTCGAACTCTTGCTGCTGGGTAGCACTGCAGTGTCTGCACAATGCACATTAGCCAGGATGCAACCTCTATTTACTCGAATGTCTCTTTCAGACACATTATGAACTTGGACCATTACCCTTCTGGCATAAGCATGGGCTCTAGCGGGCAAAATACTAGGCTTGACCAGCAGTCCCTCTGGCAATTTTCCATCGCCTGGTGCATCCAACATTAATATTTTATTCTTAACATCCTTTCTGATATGGACCTCTCCCTGTAAGGTACACTGGACATTTGGTGCCAGGATCAGAGACTCAGGATCCTTCTTCCATACAATTCTGACCGGTTCCTCTAGTTCTATTTATTCAGCATCTCTCTGTGCCTCATAGGCCTTCTTAATTAAAGCTGGAACTCTTAAAGCTCTACTAGTCTTTGACCCCTGTTTTTTCATAACACAACTGTGCCAGCCTTCCGAACATATGAGCATTTGTTCCAATCAACAAAGGGACACCATCATACAGTCCAGTGGGGGGGACACACTAAGGCTAGGGTCTCTACCTGTTCGGCCACTCCAGCCACAGAGGTGGGGAAAGACAGCCAAATTCGGATATACCCAGAATAGGGGTAGGCCTTCTCACTTAACCCCCATACATGCAGTCCTTCTAATGGTTGTAAGGAGACAAATGCTTCTGATACCAATCCTGGAACATAATTGTCCTTGGGACCCACTGTCTAATACAGCTCCTGTAGACACTCCATTCACCTTTACAGTGGTCTCCATGGAGGGACCCACTATTCTGGACCAGTCTGAAGAGTGAGTGGGGGCCTTGGCAACTGACCTTGCCACAAAAGATGTGAGATAGCATTTTTGGTGCCCTCACTGGGATCATTTGTGCACCTCTTAACCACTGATTTGTTCTCGAAGCTCTCCTTGTAGCCTATATGCAACTTTGTCAGTGTCTTTTGGGGACGCATTCCCTCTTCATGTGCCCATCCTTCCCGAATTATAGCAAACATACTTTCTGGGTTTGAGCTGGCCGAGGCGCCACACTGGGAGCCAGGGGCGGGGTACTACTAACTGGAAACCTTGGTGCCATCTCTGTCTGCGTGTGATAAGCATTTGGAGACATCTCGTCAGTTTCTCCACTTCCATGGTCAAGGAATTGAGTTTGGAGCTGTTATCAGCAGGAGATACATGGGTGGGTACCCCACCCCATAGCAGATGTAGATCGGATATAGGTCGGGGCCCGTACTTGCAGGCGTGGCCTTCATAAAGGGACTGTTTTGAATTCCGGATCTCTCTCAACAGTTCGCCCCATTGTGGCATATCTTTTCCTTGTCAGAGCACTCATTCACTGCCAACCTCTGCCCCTGAACTCCTTAATGAGTCACCCTCAGTCACTCGGGTGGTAGCCGCAGCTATTAGTGCAGGTCCCTCCCGAGGTCACCTTTTCTTCAACTCCTGAATTTCTCTCATTAACTCATCATGGAGGGTGGGGATCTCAGTCGATTTGCCAAAGCGTGAATCAGCCAACAGCAGTTCTGAGAAGGGGCAGACTTAAGGATCCTGTCCAGCCTGGTTCGGTCCAGTTCAATGGCTGGCAACTACCCTTCTGAGGCATTCTTGCAACAATTTTTCCAGCCGAGATACATACACAGACAACAACTCCCTTGGTACTGTTGTGCATTTCTTACTCTCCACCATGAGTCCTCATCAGAATCTGGGCTCCTTACACATTCTCCAAGGCCTCAAGATAGGCCTATGCAGTCAGCTTCAGGGTTACTGGCCCATTTAGCATGGATGGTAGCCAGGACAGGACCTCGGAGGACTCTCACTAACCCTCTTTCACTTTTGCTACTGGGCATTGCCATTCTAGCACTTGGGGCAACATAATCTATCCAGGTCTCCCAGTCATCCTCCCTTGGGGTGGGAGGGTGCCAGAGAAGATCCTCAACCTTCGGTGAGAGTCTTGACTAATGGCAGGTGCAGAAATAGGAGTCTGCATTGGTTCAGCCACCATTATGGGTACTGGAGGCGGGAGAGGGTGTTGGGGAGGAACACCCCCAGGTGGCAAGAATAGTTTCTTCAAGTCCTCCACAGTTTTCCCTTCCCCCAGCAACCATTTAGCAAATTTCTCCTCAAAAGTTTCAGATAGTGGTGGGGGCTCATTCCCCCTGGGTCTTTACTGTCCTTAGTTATCAATCTCCAGGCAGTGAGGGCTCCTCTGGGGTAATGGTCTGTGGCACTTTGGAGCTATCTATGGGATCCTTAAACTCTACTTAGGCTGGTGGGAAAGTGTGGGTGAGCAGATTAGCATGCCGACCCACCACCACAGGGTTTGTAAACCTTGACCTTGGAAAGTACTCCATGTACAGTGTCCGTAATGATACCCAGGGGATGTCCAGGATAAGCATAGCATTTTGAGGGTCGATCTCCTCCCAGTACACCACTCCACCAGCCGTGCACAGCCACTTCTGAGGTACCATTTTTTTCCTTAACAGTGGTTCGTAAATATGGCCACTAGAGGACACACAAGCTCAGCGGTGAGCCTCCAAGTTGTAACCCCTAGATGGCGCTATCCTAGGGGCTACTACCCCTGCCTGATTTGCCACTAACAGGTTAAGGGGCCTGGATCCGATGGCGGGTGCCTCCACCCAGAGGTCAGGGTTTGCAATAGTTAAACTAACTTGGTCACAGCCCTCTGGGACACTGCAACCCCTTTCTTCCCACTAGTGGCCCACACAATATATCAGAATTACCTTCACAGTATACACCTACCCCAGGACTGGTTCAGGCACTGGGACCTCCTGTAAAATAAGATACAGTGCAACAATCACAGTACAATACTTTAACATAGACAAATACCTCAGGCAGTATAACTTTGCTGAAACAAGCAGCTCTGATTTATTTAGGGAGATATAACAAAGACAGGGGAATCAGGTTAATTAGCTTATCACTTTACTCATTTACCTATGGCTCTGTGCATGGCCTATCCCTACCAGTTACTGTCCTGGGTACCCAAGCCCTAGTGGCTAGTCCAAACGTGGCAGCTGGTAGGGGCCCTTTCCACACAGAGAAAAGAAAAATTGGTTAGTCAGCAGTACAGTAATTCCATTTGGATTCAATGTGGCAATTCAACAGGGAGCGACCCTGAATTAGTACTCATGACCTCCAAACAAGATAGGGTCCTTCAATGTCAGCAGGGCTACTCTTGAGCCCACGAGACACCTCACACATTTATATGGCAAACTGCAACAGGCAAAGTCCTTTAATGGCAGCAGGATTCACTTGAGCTACACAAGCCTCCTCACACATTTATATGGTAAAGAAAGTACTATACCAGGCAGGCTGCTTCTCTATCCCGATCGCAATTACTGCACAATACCCGGGAGAACACACAGCAGATTCAGTTCCTGACAGACCGAGTGCAATTCAGCAATTTCTCCAGTCTTCTACAGGGTGAGCCTGGTTTATACTCTTCAGATATCCTTTGATTCTCTTTACAGGACGGATTCAGTCCTAACAAGCAGTTACACAAGCTGCAGACCGGAACTCTGGGCCTTACACGCGTTTCCCGACTAAAACTGCACACGAAAAAGCACAGGGCTCCTTCCCTCTTCACTGCCAGAGCTCAACTGAAACTCCAGCAGACAAAACCGGGCACTTCCTTTGAGTTCCTCCCAGTTCTTGGCTGGATTGGCTGTCACTCACAATAGACTGCCCCTGTTGGTCCAAAAAGGCGCAGAAGTCTAAACTACATCTCCCAGAGTCACTGCCCATACAATCCTCTTGTGGCTGGCTCAGATTATGAGTCCAAGTTCTGATTCATCCAAGGCACCATTTTAGAGCTACCTTAACCCACACTGATTGGTCCAGTTCAGCAGTTCAAAACTAGAATGGGGAACTAGGCAAACACAGTTCTGACTGCAAAGAAAGCAGGTTAGACAAACTGTAATTTCATTATTACTCTAAATGATTTCTGGCAAACAGTTACATCTTTCAGATAGGTTCCCTTTGCACTCCTAGTGACTGCAAAAATGGAGTGAATTGGCAGCAGCTTGAGTGGTACTCAAGCAGAGACGCACACAGTCCCCCCCATACAAACTAATTATGTCTGCAAGCAGACAGCTCTTAAAGAGACAGTACCAGAGGCTCTAAAAACACTCACTGATAAATGGCTTAAACGCCAAACACCATTCAGGCTTGGAGCATTCAAGCAAGCTCCTGGAAGTCTTTTGGGAACCCCCATTTGCAGGGGGGGGTTACATAACCATTGTGTATGAACAGGTCAGTGTCTGTGTCATCAAACAACTAACAATGGCGTCAGTGTATGTTTTATTTGCTGGTATTTACAGCTACTGTAGTGTGACACATGAGGCAGCACTTTGTCTGGCTGTCAAAAGCATATGTTACTTATTCTGAGTTAATTCACTGCTGTTCATGTAATTGTTTTCACTCTATTAGCATTTCCATAATACTGATCTTGCTACTATTTATGTAATTAAATCATTTTGATTCTGACATTGTTTCTGTTCTGTTTGCTCATTGAGGCTTTTATCAGTCTGCTTTATTTTTGTCAGTATACTTACCTCCTTTCCGGCTCCTGAACCCCTTGTTTGACATCTCTGGTGCAGTCCTCATGATTTAATGATTTAATGATCATTGTACAAATTCAGACACACATCACAGTGACACAGTATAATATGGAAGGTTAAACAGTCCTATATGTGCTCTGTTTCCTTTCATTTTATGTGTCATATTTTCTCTATGTAACAGTGCTGAATGTACCAGGCCTAATTAGTACTGCTTTAGAGAAACAATACACACTGTATCAGAAGTTATACAGACGAAGACACTCAGTGCTGTGTGGCTTTTTATTATTGTTCTGTGGTAGTACATAATGTTTAACACTTGGTTTAATAGTTGTAGTATATGGTAACATACCCCAGCAACAATGTAGAATGGTGTAGTCCACATCCCACCTGCAGTTTTGGGCTAATGGTATGTCTTGGGTGAAGACTGGATTTTAGAAAGTGCATGAGCAAAGTGTGTTAATAGTTCTGCTGAGGCCTGCTGACATAGGCATGGGAACCGAGGGGCAGAAGGGGCGGCAGCCCCCCACTTTTTATTTTTGTATGGCAAAACTAGTTTAGAAAAAGTGCCCTTTGTACCCTCGTAAGTGCCCTTCTGATCCTCCACCCCATCAGCTTTTACTATATTCCGGCACCCTTGCATGCTGATTAATTTGCTGTATGTTTGTTAAATAAACTTCAGAGCTATTAGAAGTTGCTTATGGTCTCCAGTCATTCCTGGAACCAGCAATGTGGTAAGAAGCAACTAACGTGAAATACTATAATAGTAACATTAAAGGGACACTGTCAGCATCCGATCCCAAAAGTCTAACCACACATACTCATTCTTAGTTTGTGACCCTCCGGCTGCCACGATTGCTGTAAATCCCATGTTTAGCAATATTGCATGGTTGTGCATAGTTTAAACATTTTGTAATTTCAGCCGGGATGGCTGAAATCCTATCCACCAGCAACACGATCCCTATGATGCTAGGTGTCAAGACCCACCCACGTTGATGTGCACTAGCACGCAGGTAAGCCCCTTTCCTTTCTTTATTCATCACCGACCTGTAACCACAGCAGTCTCCAGCGGGTTCCTATCAGCACAGCTCCGTTCTGTTTTCTAATAGCGCCGGTGAGTCATTTATCTATTTTTCTGTTGGTGCACTGTTTCATTGGGGCAGCATGTGACATGTTCACCACACGCACCCTCATTTAGTGAAGCAAACCAGGTGATTTAGTCTGAAATACTTCACTGCTGTACTGACCCTAACCCTGTTTCTATCTGTCTACACGATGTGGCTCTGACTCTGTAAGGTGTTATGCACTTTGACTGCAATGCAGCCGTATATTTTTCTAGTTTGTATCATTGCCTCTCTGCCTAAATAAACAAAATATTTTATTATAAATTGTCGTAATGAAAAGAAAAAGACCCCAGTCATGTTGTGCTGTGCAAGGCACAGCGAGTGAGAGAGTGGTGGGTGGTGCATAGTTAGTACGTTCACTTTGTGTGTTATGACCATTCATGTAAGATTCCTTGAAACTATGATTCCGTGATCAGCGACTCAGTGTGTATTCATGCCCCGAGTGTGCAGTCACCAGCACCCAAAATTAATGTGGCTTTGTGGGAATCATTCAGTGGCTCGATAGTCAAGTATTCACTGCCGCATAATCAATGTTGAACTCCAAGGTATTGTCTCCCTTTTCCCTGACCTGTGGGCCCCCCCCCCTTGACTTTCAAATTCCTCTGAAATCACCGGAATTGCACCTCACAAAGTGTATTTTCAGTGAAGTCTTATTTTTTTCTCCCTATCACAAAATGCAGTGTCTCTCCACCACTGCAAGTCCCGGCTTACTGATACAGTCGAAAGACAAGCGGTGCATCCAGCACTGCTCGAATGTCTCTGAGGGTGTTCCGATGTAAAACATGCTACTTTCCCTGTCCTCCATAATCATGCTTCATGTTCTTTTTATTCCCAGCCGCACTATTTACAGTTAATGATGGGTGCCAAAATGGATGTTTTCAAAAGTAATAGTACATGTGTAGTACTTCTACACTTGTTTTCCTGGTGTCTGACCTGGTACTGTGCTTGTCTACAATTATGCACAAGAAAAACTTTATTTTACCGCTCAGTTTATTGTAGTATTTTTCATTACATCTTCTAGTCTGTGTCTCCTCACTGACAACTGGACACACTTCTCAATGCATCAGAAAAGACACATCGCTTTATGCATGCTGGTTTTGCCTGTAGGTCAGAACCATCAGATCATTCTTTCAGTCCTGAGCTGCAGTTTCCAAGATACACATTTTTAGTCTATAGGTTTAATTTGCAATGGAACGGATCCTCTGTTATCATGTGTGTGCCTTTTCTGTTACCTCAAGAAGTGCATCTAGTGACATTCAAGGGCTCCCAGTGCAGCCACAAGGTACAGTTTCCTTCGGGAGAGAAAATAAGGCTTCTCAAAAATAATACACTGTTCGTGATATAAGTTGCATATAAAAAAGCACTGCAAACAAACAAACCCCCCACATATACTACTGTTGATTAGTTTTGATTTATACAACATTTGTTTTCTATCTCCTGGTCCATGGACTGACATTCTGGTATTTTTTTCGTTCATTTCTTAACTCCTTTGCAGTCGAAAATAATTGCTGTCTGTGATGCTGTGAATGCTACAGTCCCCATTCTGGAGCCAAAACACACCTCCATGTGTGATTGACTCTTTTCCCAGCACTGCCACACTTTAGTCCCCTCATTTTTCTCTCAGTTACCACATTATTGATCCTGCAATGTTATTCAGTCTTTTTATTTTTTCTCTGCTGTCTTCCGTGTGGTTTCCCATCACCTGCCTGCCTGCATAATATCATTTATATTTTGTTTTAGTCTCCCCTTCTGTGGATTGCTGTTGTGCTCAAGGGATAGCGAGAGAGAGAGAGAGATAACACGATCGTGGAAAGTGTGTATATTGTCTGCTTATCTGCATGTTCTGTTTTCCATTTTTCAGCTGTGTGCATGTCCACAATAGTTGGTGGCATTGAAGGTATGAATGAGGTGGTTGCAACACACCTCCATCAGTGGGTGACTGTCCACCTACACTTGTGTTGCATACCTCTGTGATGCAGTGTACCTGGTTCTAGTTGTCTACATATGGTGGCTATGCCTAGGTATTGGGGACCCAAGTACTCACAGCTACATAGTCCATTTATGGGCAGACTGTGCTTCACCCCTTCCTTCTATTGGATCTGTTTTAGGTGATCTGTGGCTGGAACCTCTCACCATCCATGGCTGCTGAATCAATTTAGAACCACAACGTAGTGTTTTCCTTTTCTCCATAATTACAGGTATGGTGTACGGTGAAGTGGATGTGACTGAAAATCACCATTATAAGTTGGGCACCTCTTGGACGTTCTGTGTAATGCATGGTATTTTTTTGGGGGTGGGTGGTGGGTAGTGGTGTCATGAGCAGCTGAAGTCATGGTGTGCTCTCTTGTCTTTCTACAATCTCTACCCCTGCCGGCATTCCCTCGATATAACATGAGCATTTGTGATGACTATGTAGCCTCAGAAGCGGAATGCATACACATTCAGCACTACCACCTGATACACATCGGTTTCCTCCTTTGTCTTTATGATGCCACAGTCTGGATACTGCAAGCCATTTTTTTTTTGTGTGTGTGTGTATTTTTGGTGTTTGCACTGATACCTTGCACTGGTTTCTACCATCACCTAATTGCATAAACAGAATCCATATTTCGTTGTAATGCAACAAAATGGAACAAAACTTCTCATGGTGATGCCGTACGTCCTCTCTTCTGTTGATAGGTGCTCTTCACTGATGTTGTCGGGTGAGCTGCTCTTCTTTCTACTCTCTCCCAGTGGTCCCAAGTCTCTGTGTCTTGGCTATTTCTCATCCCTGTTTGCGGGGCAGCATTTGTTGTCAATTTCAATATACCTGCTTTCAAGCAGCTTGTACTACGGTAGCTTTTGTCATTTCATTGTCAGTAGTTTGCCATTTGGAACCATGTAAGCACTGTCCAAACTATAATACTTGTGCTAATACTGTGTTTTTTATATTCTTTTCTGTTCCTTGTCTCTGTCGCCCCATGAATACACATGTGTGCATGTTATGTGTTTGTAGAGCATAAAAATCCTACTTTAGAATACTGCCTGTTTTGCTGCCCCACTGCTTCTTTTTGGTGGATTACTATAGGCAGTCAAGTCACTTATGAAGCGTTCAGTGTGATGTCCCATTGCCCCTCCTATCATTTGAAAAGCTGACTGGGACCATCTTTCTGCAGTGACCTTTCCAAGTTCCAAGTTAGTTTTCCTTTTCTTTGATGAAACACATAGTTATTTCTCACATTTCAAATGCTGTTCATTGTTGGGATTGTCCTGTTGCAGTGTGTATGCTCAGAGAATCAATTTGGTAAGTGAGAGTACAATGGGAGGTGACGTCAAAACAATTGAAATGTATCGGAATCTGGGGGTAGTCATGTCTGATACGGTAAGGCCTGGCAAATAATGTGATAATGTGGTCCTCGGTACAGTGCATGCTATTCCCATGCACAACAACTGGTACAAGGATGAGGCAGAACAGTACAGACCTGTCCTGTAACTGCAGTGGTAGTGAAAGTGATGGATTCACTTCTGAAAGCCACATAACTACTTATTTTTGGCCATGACCTTCGTACTGCAAAACCCATGCTGCGTTTTTATGCGTGCGCTGACCACCACCCTTTTCTTATCATGCACTCTGTTATTGTTTATTTCTGAAGTAAATCCAGATCATTTTCATTACCACTGATGTCAACTTAGCTTGAATGTACTATTTTGTCTCTGCCTTGTACCCACTGTTCTTCATGTGCCTAGCTACTACTGTACCCCAGCCTACAACTGTCACACCATCCTACCATGATTTTTCATGGTCCCCTTTTGTATTTTTTGAACTGTCGGCACAACACAGTGTGCCTTGTTTTTCCCCAGTACAGTTTCAGGATTACTTTATAGTCTTTCAGTTTTCCTTTTCCTTCCTATCAACCTACCATACCTACTATATCTGTATTGTTTTGTTTTTTTTCAGTGTTGCTGTTTCCCCTTCACACTTTTGTTTTTGGTTCATGTAATCAAAAGTCTCCCTTCAGTATGTCGCTGCCTTTTTTCTGTCTAAGCCATGTCTTCACTACTTCTTACACACTCAATTCTTCATGGTTCCTGTTGGGTGATAAATTACTACAAACAAAAGATGTGGCTCATTACCAGTGCTGATTGTGGTGCTTCGCAGCAAGCTGCATCCTTCTCCTATGCCTGCAACCCATCTCTAACAGAGCATTCCATAGCACTATCAACAGTTTGTCAACTGCTGCTTATGCTGCTGCATGATTAATATGATTATAACATCACTTCTGCTCAGCTAAGAATGAGGACCGAGTCTGTTAGTGTGAATAACATGCAAATGTACTTGCACAGGCTGTCACTGAATCCAGCTGTGAGTGTAGTAACCCTGCAGACATTAGTTGTAAGACCCTGAGTAAGACTGCATTTTCACAAGTGCGTTCCAGCAATAGTTGTTGGTGGCATTCCACCATAAGAGACATGAGACTGACCATTATTTTGATGTGCTAGCCACATGCAAGCAATCCATACTAGATCACCTTTTCTGACAGCTCAGGGTTTCATTCTGTAACTGTCTTTCCATATCTGACACCAGAAAATGGTGGCTTTTCAAACGCCAACTGTGCTTATTGTGCTGCCCTTTCCTGTCTCAGAGGTGACCTACAGTGCTTCCACTATTCACACTTTTCCCGTTTCTCCTTTGCTTAGAATCCTCTGTTGCATTGAGTGCTAATCCTCTGCCTCTTTGTATAGCCAATAAACATTTCATGCCCTACCATGTACTTTTTTCTTTTTCTCCATTCAGCCCATAACTGTTTTCTTAAAATATTTGCCCCTTTCATGTATAGTAGGCAAACTACAATATTTCACTGTGATACGCTTGTAATTGCATGTCCCTTTTCAGTCTCTCACCAATGTCTTTACAACACTGGTAAAAAAATGTCACCAAACTCACTGTTTCATATACAAGACAGATGCTTGCATGACATAAGCCAGTTGACTCCTGTAAATAACACGGTTATCACAGAGTATTCCTTCTTTTTCCCTGTTTCTATTTGCTAAATATTCGCAGCTAACATCTTTGTGTACCCTCTTTTAATGTTTTCTTTATACTTTGAAAATGTATCGGTGTGTGTTTCTCATGCAATGCAATGCTACCAACTCTCCTATGTTATTTCCCTGTTCCCTGTATGTAGGGAACAAATATAGCGCAAAAAATGGAAAGCATTGAAATACATCCTCTCTTTCCTCCACAATGTCACTCCATTAGCTATGGCAGTAACTCCAGGCAATACTTTCAATATGTTTGCTATATGTAATAGCATACATAGCAGTACTCAGAAACAGTTGTTGCTGGTGGAGGTTGTGGAACCTGCTTTGCTGAGCAGCTGTTGCTTTAGTAGCTGGATAAGTTTTAAATCTTATCATACTGCTGAGTGTATTATAAATAATAATTTGGCCTCGAAAAGAATGCTGTGATGATGGGGAAGGGACCGATATCACCAGAGCAGGTATCTTTGTGCAGGTGGTTGGCTGCGGTGTGTGTGTGCAGCCATGACACTGTACTGGGATTGGAAGTTTTGGGATGCCCAGTGTGCCTAGCTGGTACAGGTTAAGGAGAAGGTAGAGGGGATCCAAAGGCAGCTTGGGGGACTGAGGGGGGAGGACTGGAGAGGTAGAAGGCAAGCGATGACCTACATGGAAGCAGTAGGTGCTGGGGCCTCCCAGGCTTGGAGTGGAGTGAAGACAGGTGCTCACACTAGGAGAGGAGGAAAGGGTGGTACACAGAAGGCACTCATGGCCCCTTGCAGATGGTGCCCAAAAGGTGGAAATTTGCACAGCAGTAGGCAAGAGTCTGGGGTGTCCGAGTAAATCGAGAGAGGAGTAGGAAAGGGTGGCACTGGGAGATGGGAAAGAATCAGATTTATCCTCTATGCCCATTTGTGAAGAAGAGGGTGTGTGGTGGAGGAGAGGAGGATGATGTTGCTGCTGCTGTCACTAAGGCTGTGACGGATAGAACAGGTGTAGAGATTAATTGTAAAGGGCATAATAGAGTGGGTCCTGGACAGGCTGGTGGAAGAGGGGTAGGAGAGGAGAAGAAAAAGGAGGATCAGGGGAACAAGGAGGAGGAGGCTGATGGTATGGAACAGGGGAGCATGACAGGCAGGAAGGTGCAGGACGTAAATGTGATGATATCGAGCAGAATGCCAAATAGGCAGACAGATAGGGTGTATGGATTAGTAAGGAGTGGGGAAAGAGATACAGAGAAAGATACTTGGGTGGGGTGAAGGAGGCCAGGACACAGGTAGAGGAGATGAGCAGGGACAATAGTGATTGGGGTACTTTCAACACCCAGATTGTGGGTGGTGCGAGGAGCCAGTTGAGGGGCCAAGTCAAACGATGAGATGAGGAGGGACATGGAAGGAGGGAAAACCTGAGGGGTGAACAGGAAGACAAGGGGAAGTTAGAGTAATGCTATTTTGGGACTCCATGATCAGAGGCATACAGTGCGAGTGGATGGAGGAGGGTAAAAGCTGTATGATCAGAAACAAATGCCACCCAGGTGTGTCAGTGCACAAGGCAAAGCATGAGTTATATTCACTGTAAAGGGAATGCATGGGGAGCCCAGACATTATAGTGCACTTGGGACCAAACAACATAAATGGAAATAGTGAACTAGAAATTCAGTCCAGGTTCCAGGATTTGGGCATGGTATGACTTTCCATAGGCTGTAAGATCTCCTTTTCAGAACTCCTACCAGTGCCATGGTCTAGTGGGAAAAAAAAGATGAAGATTAGGGAGCTAAATCAGTGGATTAGGGAGTGGTGTGGGGAACTAGGTATGGCCTGTTGGGGGACTGGGGGGGAGACCGGGGAGGACAAGGGGCTGTATTCTGTGGACAGTCTCCACCTTACTTTGTAGGGGAAGGAAATCTTAAAGCTCAAACTATCTGGGTTCATCAGCGAAAGGTGGGGTTTAACATTGTGATGACGGGGCAGGGATCAAAAAAGGGGCATTGCCAGCAGGTACAATAAATGAGGGTCATGGTCTCTACTCCTCTATGGGGCTAGGGAGATATGAAACTTGGTCACCAGGTAGGGTCTGGGAGCTGAGCAATGGGAGCTCACAGGGGAGAAAGCAGCAGAGGGAAAAGGGGTGAGGAGTGGTCCTGATAAATGCCATGTGCTTTGGAGATAAAAATGCCTGCGCTCCAGGCAATGCTAGTTGACAGGGAGGTAGATGTGGCAGCAGTCACTGAGACCTGGGTCACACAAAGGCACAAGTGGGAGCTAAATCAGGAGGGCTACACTGTGTTCAGAAAAGATGGGGGGGAGGGGTGGTGGTGTAGCACTGTTTGTCAGAAACAGGGCTGCAGCTAACAATTCCAGGGCCCCTGGCAGACAGTTTGATTAGGGCCCCTCTATCCCTAACAAAGTAAGCTGGGGGTCTTGGGGCTGCCAGGCTACCAGAAGCTCTGGGGTTTTTGATGCTCTCAGATGAGTTTTGGGGCTCTTAGTGAAGCAAAAACCAAGATTTTGTGACGCTTTCCTTAGCCCATATGCA
Organism: Neoceratodus forsteri; assembly: GCA_016271365.2. Classification (NCBI taxonomy): domain Eukaryota; kingdom Metazoa; phylum Chordata; order Ceratodontiformes; family Ceratodontidae; genus Neoceratodus; species Neoceratodus forsteri. Next base: position 281,740,122 of record JADMNL010000024.1, on the reverse strand, counting down.
ATGAAAGAATGCATTTTTAGCCTGGAGTCTTATTCACTTGTATTACAGAATCATTTTTTTATAAATGTGGTCTGCTGCCAGCTATAATGGAAATGCTCATGATTCACACCATGGCTGGCAGTGGTCCGAATGCAACAGACAACCTGTGAACCTTATTCATTTTTATAACAACATTAGGATTGTTTTATAATCACAACAATGCACTTAATGGCACATGTAGTATTGAGATTTATACACTTTTAATGCATTTAAAGTCACTTGGCTGTGTTTCATGTTACCCCACAATTGTGTATAAATCCCAGAAGACATGCACTGCCATTATTATTTCATAACTAGTAACATTTCATGATTTTAGATGTGTTGGCATCAATGGCTACTGTTATTGATTATACCGTCTCATAACAGCAAATTAACAAAATGACACAAATCTAAAGGTCACTGATAACTGTTTTTATTATCAGTCTTTTAAAGTAGGTTCAGTAAAAGTATTTTGATGTGTGATACATTTTTTACAAATTAATTTTTTTAGTCGTAAAAATGAATTTACAATATATCAAGAGCTCACCACAACATTAAAATATATTTTTATACAAATGGAATTGTTAACGCCTATCCTATTAAACCTTTCTAAATAAATAAATGCAGAAAATACTGTAAACTAATGATAACCATTCATTGCAAAAGTATAGCATTAAAAATGTAGCATATGTCAATTAAAAAAAATGGATTAATTAGTTAAATGCTGTTTGAAAACATAATACAGTGTATAGTGAAGTGTTGTTCTGTCTAGAACTCCTTTTGAAAATGCTGTAGTACCACATTTCCAAATGTCATGGATTGTGATTATACTCTACTCTGGGTGATCAGCACTGTATAACCTCTAGAGACTGCATGAGTCCATTTAATTTTTAATGTAAAAATACTCATGCACACATTTCATACTGCACTATACAAAATACTGAATGAGCAACTCTACGAATGACTAACATTCTCTATATCCTGGAATTATTAATGAATATACTCTTCTTACTGTATATTTGCATACTTCATACTAATTTCAAATTATGTAACACTATATTACCCCTTCTTGCAAAGAACTATATTTTGACTTACATTTATGCAAGTTATAGTCTTATTCAAATAAATCTGAGTTATTCAAAATAGTACAACGGTGTATGAAGATCCTGTAACCTCATTGATCAAAACATGTCTCATGAGCGTGGGTAAATCCTGCTTTAGCCATGGCTGAGGAATTTAATTAATAAAAAAACACATTTTCATTTATTTCTCAAATTGGTCCATTGTATAATCGCTATGAGAAACTCCAGGATGCTAGTTATTTGTGTTTTGCCCGATTCTTGTGTGGTTAAGTCACTCAGCTGTGCCTCATGACTCACCATACAAGGCGTGGGTAAACCCCAATAACCCACACCATGAAGTAGTGATGGCTGTAAGTGAGGGAGCCTGGAATCACATGATGCAGGGTAGGGGAGTGGCAGATTTCTAAGCACTATGCATGGAGGCTTCCATGGTGGCATGCTGACATCACTAAATGGCCACTTCCCTGGGGGCAACCACAAGAGGAAACCTTCTTATGCATTACAGTATGAAGCCAGTGACCCCTTCATCTCTTTATTACCAGAAGCCCCAGAACAACCTGCCAGTACAATGTGGATTTTGGTCACTCCTCTAGTCCCTGAGGGAACTTCCACCATTGGGAGTAAGCCACGGGCCAAATACCCATATGGGTAGGCCTGAAGGGATGCCAGTACGGGGGGTGCAAAGGGTCAGATATGGCCTTGGTTATATCTCCTCTGAAGTGGGGGTGATAAACAGAATTGAATTAAAAAAAACAACTCTTTCCACCTGTTAGAGTTCTACTGAGCTATTCAGTTTACAGTCCTATACTGCAGTATACTGTATAAGATAATTTGATGGTGTTTCTTATGCAGTTTTATTTCTATACTCACATTTTGATCTAGCTGGGACACCCACACACCGCAGTCACCTCACCGGACTCACTGACCGCACATTCAATTTGTGAGGGGATTAGAAAGTGATGGGTGCTCACACTTACTCCACGAGGCGACGACTAAAAGCGCGATGGTAGGCCTGCGACCCGACCACACTACTGGGCAGCAGCTGCTGATGTACTCCGGAGGCAACAACACGGCTCACTGACTTGTTGCTTTGACTGCCTGATGCTGTCCTTCTCGTCATTGTGCAAATTTTTTTTTATTGGTGGACTGGTGACACACCGACACTTGTACTGTAACAGGCAGCAATCCTCCAAATCGCTGGGCTCTGAGGAGAATGTACAGCAGCTATTCGGAACACTAGGCACCGTTCCCACTCACATCAGATGCACAGGAGCGGAGGGACAAGACGTCATCACGTCCATGGCAGGGTCTGGGTCTGTGCGGCACCACTGTAATATCTTTTTCTTTGCCGTCCAAGTGGGGGGGTCATTTACACAACAGTCCTATGGTAGGACTGATGCATAAATGACCCCCCCCCCAATCTGGATGGCAAAGAAAAAAGTTTTACAGTGGCGTCACGCAGACAGCTACAGAAAAGGATGAAAGAAGGAGAAATAAAAAACGGCATATCAACGCTGCTCAGGCAGGCCCCCCATAGCGCAGGGCCTGGGAAAAAAGTCCCGGTTATCCCCCCATAATGGCGGCCCTGGTCAGAAATGGTGTGGGTATTGGAGGAGTAGAGGAAGCAGAGTGGAATGTGTAGGCTATTTGGGTCACCTTTGTGCTGCAGTGTGGTAAGAAAGTAAAGGTCCCATTGGTATACAGACCACCAGCACTGGCAGAGGTCCTAGAAAACAGTTTGGTGTCAAATCTCGAGAGACACTGTAGATTCGGAAAAAGAAGGGTGATAGTAATGGGGGACCTCAACATGCCATGAACAGAAAGGGGGACTATGACATCACAACTGACCAAAGAGCAGAGGCTGCTGGATGTATTCCAGGATGCATTTCTGACACAACAGGTAGGTGAGCCAAGTAGGGAGCACCGGACACTGTACTTGGTCCTGGTGGACAGTAATCATATTAGGGGCCTAGAGGTGGGGGGCACATTTGGCTGTGAGTGATCATGCCACAGTCTGGTTCTTCCAGGACCTAGTGTTGGAGAAAAGCCTAACAAGTACGGTACTAATTGACTTTAGTTGTTCAGACTTCCAGGAGATGGGAAGGATCCTTAAAAACCATCAAGACAGGATAAGAGATCATTAGGAGGGGAATACAGGAGGTTATCTGGTCCTGCACAAGGGAAAGGCGTAAGTTTGGTAAGGCCAGAAAACCCTGTTGGTTGACCTGGGAGGTGCAAGAGGTGGTGAGGGAAAAGAAGGCAGATGATCGGTGCTTCCTGTGGCCAAGGAGTGAAAGGGATCAGGAGGAATATGAGCTGACAGCAAAGAAAGTCACCAGGGTTGTGAGATCAGATAAGACAAAAAAGCAACAGTCCTTGGCCAGTGGGATCTGGAGTGGGGACACAAGGTTCTTTACATACATCAGGGAAAAATGAAAGTCCAGGGGCAGATACGCAAGATAATAATAGGGGATGACTGGGCACAGGAGGCGGGGGGACAGGCGGAAGTACTAAATGAATACTTTGCTTCAGTTTATACCAGGATGCATGGAGGGATTATGTGTTGCGAGGGGGACGGTGGCAAACTGGAGCAATGGGAGGCAACCGGTAGAGACCAGGGGCCCAGATGTTTCTGGGGAAAGGGAGTGGACACCACAGACAGGAGGGGGCACAGCAGTGCATGGGGAAAAGGGGGAGGATGAGGCTAAAATCCCAGTAGAGAGAGTAAGGAAAGCCCTCAGGTCCCTTCGGATGGACAAAGCAGCTGGGCCTGATGAGATGCATCCCATCATGGTTTAGGGAACTGGAGGATGTCCCAGCAGCCCATCTAGCTGAGCTTTTCAACATCTCTCTGAGGACTGGGTAGGTGCCCCAAGACTGGAGGGTGTCCCATGTTGTGCCAATCCACAAGGGGGCATCAAGAGAAGAGGCAGGAAATTAAAGGCCTGTTAGCCTGACATTGTTGATCGGCAAGGTAATGGAAGGTATTGTCAGTGAAATGATAAGCAGGGGTTCCTAGAGCAAACTGGGTACTTGGACAATAGGCAGTATGGCTTTGTCACGTGAAATTCGTGCCAGACAAATCTTGTTAATTTCTATGACTGGGTGATGAGGGCCCTGGACCAGGAAAGACCATTGGGCATTCTCTTTCTGGATTTTAGCAATGCATTTCATTTGGTGCCCCACAGTGGCCTGCTGGTTAAGCTGAAGGAAATGGTGGTAGGGAGACAGTTGCTAAGATGGATAGCAGACTTGCTCTGTGAGCATACTCAGAAGCTGGTAGTTGGAGGGTTAGCCTCATCCCCAAGGTGGGTTACCAGTGGGGTTCCCTCACAGTCAGTGCTAGGGACACTCCTGTTAAACACCCATATCTCTGGTATCAGGAGGAGGATCAGGAGTGCGATGAGTGTCTTGCAGATGACACAAAGCTAGGTGCAGTGGTGGATGTGGAGGATGGAAGGGTGGACTTGCAGGAGGACCTGGAAGCTCTGAAAAGGTGATCAAGGAAATGAATAATAAAATTCCATGTGGGAAAGTGCAAGGTTCTGCACCTTGGAGTCAGAAATCCAGGACAGGGGTATATCCTCACATGAGACATGATTCTAGTCACGGAGGGTGAGAGGGACCTGTGTGTAGTGGTAGATGTCAAAATGAATGACTCAGAGACCTGTAGGAGGCCAGCAGCAAGGGCAAATAGGATGCTGGGATGCATTGCCAGGGGGGTTACCTCCAGAAAGGCAGAAGAGCTCCTTCCACTGTACCATTGCTTGGTTTGGCCACACCTCGAGTATTGTGTAGAGATTTACATAACACTACTAGATAGTGTCCAAAGGAGGGCAACCAAAATGATCTGGGTCCTGGAGGAGAGGACCAATGAGGAGAGGCTCAAGGAGCTTGACATGTACACACTGGAGGAGTGGAGGGATGGGGGGACATGATAGAGATCTTTAAGTACATGAAAGGGTCAATAAAGGATGCACAGTCCGGGTGCTCCAGATGAAGGAGGGTGGGGCAACAAGAGGTCATGGGTGTAAGCTGGAAGGGGGCAGGCTCAGAGTGGAGAGGAGGAGATGTCATTTCCCTGAAAGGGTGTTGGAGCCTTGGAATGCACTGGACAGAGAGCTGGTAGAGATGTAGACTGTGGATGGCTTTAAGAGGGGATGGAACAGGTAAAGGGGGAAAGTAAATCTGTCCAGGCCGAATTCAGGTGTAACATCTGGGACTGTGGGCAGTATAACCCAAGGTGGAGTGGGGGACACCAAAATCTGCCCTCAGAGCGAGTGCTGAAAATTGAGCAGACTCAAGAGACCATTAGTAATATTCTGCTGGCAGTTTAGTATGTTACTATAGTATAAACATGTTCTTCGTTCATCTGTTCATGTACCTGTTCATTTTTATGTTTGCTTGCACGCATGTGCAAGAAACATAGTGCCATCATCTGAGTTTTCGGAGGTGTGTTACCCACTCTTCCAATTCAGTCAGTGTGTTGGCAGGCATGGCCCCAGTCCTCCAATGCATGCTGGAGCTGTCTATGACAGCTCCAAAATGCAGTGGCATACAGTTGAAAGGGGGAGCTACGCTGCAGTGAGCAGCGATCAGATATCGCCTGCTCATGCACAGCTCCCCCACCACACACACACACACACACACACACACACACAAACACACACACGCATACTGCGTGCTGCCCCCCCACCCACACACTGTATAGCCGACGGAGGTGCCCAATCCCCCATCGGCTGTGCTGTGCTCCCCCCAAAGCCTTCCACATGCCCCGCTGGGTGCCCACCCCAGTGTGGCAAGTCATGGTATAGCCGATGGGGGTGCCCAATCCCCTGTTGGCTCCACTGTCCTCCCTCCCGAGAGTACAGGGTGCCACGCTGGGAGACCACCCCAGCATGGCAACTGATGCTATGGCTGACAGGGGTGCCCAATCCCCCATCGGCTCCATGCCCCCCCATCCAGCCATCCTTGTGCCATGCTGGGAGCACACCCCAGCGTGGAAAATGTCCCGCGTCGTCATTGTGGTCCAAAAAACCTGCAAATTAAAAACTGTCCCTCGGCACTTCTCCCTGCCCCCCTCCTACAACCCTCACCCACCTACTGCTCACCTTGCCTCCCCACACCCCTCACCCCATACTTACCTCTGGACCTCAATGCGATGATCTTCGGTGGACCGGGAACACGTCTGCACTCTTCGAAGCCGACCGCAAACTGAGGAAATGCCGGTAAGCTGTATAATGGGATAGATTGTTTTTTTTCAACTTTGTTGCATATCTCAGCCATTTTTTGGAATTTTTGCACCAAATTTTCAACATGGGGTTTTTGGGACCCCTTCTCACGAATGATCTCACTGTCTTGGTCTTATTCAGGCCCGAAGGGTGATTTTGCAGTCACTGCACAAAATCACCTTTCGGGCCTGAATAATGAAACGACACTGCCAGTGTTCATAAGGTGGGCTCTCAAGAAGCCTATTTTGAAAATTTGGTGGAAAAATTCCAAAAAATGACTGCTTTATGAGAGTGCGTTACGCAGTTCCTACGCAAGCTCATAAGTTTGTGAATTTTCAATATTTTCACTCCAGATTTTCAACATTGCCATTTTACCACACCTTCTTATGAGCAGTACAGCTGTCATTTTTCACATCTCACCCAAAACGTGTTTCCGCCCATGTAGCGCACAATGGCGCAGTCAGTATGCAAAATCAATGTACGGAACAAATTAAGAAAATCACAGTGACACCACTCATGAGCAGAGGTCTTAAAATGGCTATGTTGAAAATTTGGTGAAAAAATTCCTAAAAATGACTGTTTTACTAGCGTGCGTTGTGCAGTTCTTACGCACGCTCGTAAGTTCGTGAATTTTCAATATTTTCACTTCAGATTCAACATTGCCATTTTTCCATACCTGCTTATGAGCAGTACAGCTGTCATTTTTCACATCTTGCCCAAAATGTGTTTCCGCTCATGTAGCGCACAATGGTGCAGTTGGTGTGCAAAATCAATGTATGGGACACATTAAGAAAATCACAGTGACACTGTTCATGAGCAGAGGTCTTAAAATGGCTATGTTGAAAATTTGGTGAAAAAATCACTAAAAATGACTGTTTTACAAGCGTTCATTGCGCAGTTCTTACGCTCGCTCGTAAGTGCGTGAATTTTCAATATTTTCAGTCCAGAGTTTCAACATTGCCATTTTATTACACTTCCTTATGAGCAGTACAGCTGTCATTTGTCACATCTTGCCCAAAATGTGTTTCCGCCCATGTAGCGCACAATGGCGCAGTTGGTGTGCGAAATCAATGTATGGGACACATTAAGAAAATCACAGTGACACTGTTCATGAGCAGAGGTCTTAAAATGGCTATGTTGAAAATTTGGTGAAAAAATTCCTAAAAATGACTGTTTTACGAGCGTGCGTTGCGCGTTCGCATGCTCGTAAGTTTGCGAATTTTCAATATTTTCACTCCAGATTTTCAACATTGCCATTTTATAACACTTCCTTATGAACAGTACAGCTGCCATTTTTCACATGTTGCCCAAAATGTGTTTTTGCACATGTAGCACACAATGGTGCAGTCAGTGTGTGAAATCAATGTTTGGGACAGATTAAGAAAATCAGTTACACTGTTCATGAGCAGAGGTCTTAAAATGGCTATGTTGAAAATTTGGTGACAAAAGTCCATAAAATGACTGTGTTATGAGTGAGCATTACGCAGTTTCCACGCACCCTCGTAAGTTCATGACTTTGTAATATTTTCAGTCCAGATTTTCACCAGTGGCATTTTTCCACACTTCCTCATGAACAGTACAGCTGTCATTTTTCAACAACATGGCCGAAATGTGTTTTCACACTTTCAGTGCACAGATGCGTGGTCACTGTGGGAAATCATTGTTCGGGACAGATAAACAAAATCTCAGTGACACTGTTCATGATCGGAGGTCCCAAAATGCCTCTGTTGACAATCTGCTGTAAAAAATCCCCAAACTAATTACATTACAGGTGTGTGTTGCACAGTTTCTGTGCACGCTCGTGACTTCACCAGTTTTTTTAATATTTTTACTACAGATTTGCAACATTACCATTTTTTACACCTCCCCATGAACAGTACAGCTGTCATTTTTTACATCCTGTTCGGGAATGTGTTTGCACCTGTGGTGCTAAATGCCGTAGTCGCTGTGCATAAGCAGCTTTCAGCTAACAAACTGATATTGCCACTGTTCAGCGAGGTGGGGTCATCAAAAAACATGTTGAAAATTTGGAGTGAAAATACTAATGAATGCCTGAGGTATTACGGTTTCAAACCATAATGCCCAACCTCAGAGAATGACAGGCATCAGGATGTGACTTGGGATTCTTGCCTGCAATGCTCATATCATTCCACACCCTGCAGCCAGTGAGAGGCATCGAGGCATGCCTTGGACTTTTTGGCCCCAAAGTTCACCCCATTCTCCTATACAGCACCCATCTCACTGTATTTCCTGATGAAATGGGGTGCGCATAAGGGCCAAAGACCCCAAGGCACACCGTGACACTTGTCAGTGTCTGCAGGGTGGGGTGTGGTGAAATGGTGTGGCCGTTATGTCTGATGACTCAAAGGCACATCCCAATGCCTGTCACTCGCTGCAGGGTGGTGGTGGGGTTGGCTCCAGTTCAATACTTCACTGCCATTCCTATTACGCAGCTCTGTAATTTCTACACTGCCACTGCCAATGCCAGCAAGCAAACATTCGGCATTGACAAATGCTTGTTCAATGTCCAGCACAACAATAAAAATCAGAATGGAGACTCCAAAGGCCAGGAAGCGTGGCAGGCCAAGGACAGTCACTGATTCTGCATGCAAAAGACAGAGGAGAATGCATGACAATCAGCGTAACAAGAGTTGGATTGCCATCGGTGATCAACTGTCCCGTTGGCTCACATTGAAAGAAGCACTCAACTTGAAATTCCATGCAGATGTGGCATGTGTACTGCTAGACATATGAGTGACTACATTCATCACTTTGCATGAAATGCTGATTCAATATACTAAATACGTATGACCAATGGCATTCACATTCTCCAATGCAGGTATGATGGTATGAATGTACACAGTACACATGGCCAACAGTTGATGTCACTGCTATTATGCTCCACACCACAGCAGGGACAACAATGCTTGCCTACATACTAGACTCTGAAAACTCTTAAAAACCCCAATGTGAGCAACTTACAGTCATTGGCAAGGCAAGTTTCATGTGTGCTTTAGAAGTGTTGCTATTTGTCATGTATCCATGCTGTACTATGCTTTACTACTCCTTCTACTTATAGGATTGAAATGGAAGCTCACTCGGATGAGGCAGTTTCTACATCAGGAAGTCAGTTGAGCACTATGGCACAACACTTTGGATACACGGAAACACATCCCAACAGGGAAGGTTTTCTATTCATGCGAACTTCACAGTGAGTATGCCATACTTGGTGGTTGTGGACACACACCAATCAAGGCTTTAGATAGGCCTGCACAATCAGTTTCTGATAATCTTCTTTGACTTACATTTCTATATTTCTAACAGGTGTGCTGACAATGATACCATGGATGAAACCTATCATGCCGATAGGCGATGCGATTCTATCTCTTTGTATGATACTACCGACTTTGTAGTGTTATCGGGTTAAGTCTATCTAAAGGAAACTGATGAAAGTAACAGCACTAAATGGTAATCCAGTAGGAGATGATGCACTGTGGTTCCCCCTAGAGCTTGGGAATGTAACCGCAAGTGCCATGGTTTGTATACAGATCCCCATCTCAGGGTGGGAAAATGGGCAGACAACTGAGATAAGTCTACCTGAGTATTGCAGATAAATATGCATTCTTGTCTGGCAATACAAAATTGTATGTAGTGTACTGCTGAATGACTTATGTGGTCAAAATGGGAGAGTGACTCCAAAAGGCAGCAGCAAACAGGCAAGAAGGTGTGGTAGTAACACATTAGTCAAACATCAAAACAGCTGTAACAGAGCAAGCACACCAATGTGTGAAGCAAATAACATTACACGCAATGAAAACCAGCTATGGCTATGAAAAGACGGTGCGTTGAAGGTTAGATAGAAAAAAACTTTGCTTTCAGGAAATATAGTGAAAACATAGCAGTAGCACAGAGAACTGTCAGAGAAGCAGGGAAAGCATGTCAGCTTAGCTAATAACCATATATATATATTAATGCTATGTTAAGAATAATACAAGCAAGCGTGTATTGCTCTTCAATGGACACACGATATTCACTGTGTTTCTTTTACTCTGTATGCTGCCAATTGATTGGTGATAGTATGTGGTGGTTATCTTAGCAAAAACAATAACAATGTTCACTCTTGCTTTACAGTATTCATGATCTTCCTGGTGCATCGTTTGTACCCAATGCACTTGACCGGTCAGATCTGGTTGCTGCCAATGATGAAGCAATCAGAGACCTTGAAACACTTCATGGACAGTACATTAACTGTGAGGATATCATTGCTGATATCAAACTTGCAAAGTCAGTTGTTGACCAACAAAAGTTTGTTGTGTACTACAATAATTTGATTGACCTGGCAAAAGTATCTGTGGCCAAGACTTGCCGTTCTTGTGGCCATACAAATAATATCCTTTCTGCGACTAGTGGATCTAGCCTTCGGCTTACATGGGTAGATATGTCCTACCTTATGACTGGGTTGTGAACTGCAAATGAAAAATACATTTTTTAAGACTTATTTACTGTTCTTTTATTTTTTTCAGGTATGCAAAAATAAACATGTTGCATTTAAACAGGCAACTCAGCCATAACTCAAGCATGGATTCAGTGGTGGGGACTTAATGATAGCAAGCTCAATCCTCTTGTCTGAGAATAATTATGGCAAGATATCCCTAATGTTTAAATTCCTCAATCTGGCAATGTTTAGTCCATCCTCCTTCTTTCGATTTCAAAAACTATACATGGTGCCGGTTATTGACAACGTTTGGGTGGACATGGAGGCCAAGCTGCTCGCTGAATGATCAGGCAAATGGGTGGTAGTCATGGGTAACTCCTTACAGTCAGTCATTCACAGAACCTGATGTTTCAGATTGCTAAGCAAATTTTAATCAGAGTATACAATTTTCTTGCTTATGATGACTCACAGTCCCATTTGTTATTTTCTTTTCCAGGAGATGGTCGAATGGACAGTCCAGGATATTCTGCATAATATTGCATGTATACCTGCATGGATTATGACACTAAAGAAATAATTTCTGTGAAGATTGTTGATAAATGGGAAACTGGCCTCAAGTCACCAAATATGGAGACACTCGCATTTCGACATTCTCTAGCTGCATTCCAGAGACATAATGTGGTTTTAACAGAGGTTGTGACCAATTCCCATGTTCCCATTTCAAGTATAATGTGTGAGTATTACAAATTGACATATTGGTTTAAGTACAAAAGCCCACGTTTCTCATCAAAAGGTATGTCTGTCCAGTCAAGTGTGTGACTGTGCAGGCATACAATGCAATATGATGATCAGAATGGTGCACAATGCAAGCATACAGGCAGTGTAAGAAAACAAATTTTGCATGCAATGCACAAACAATATATATTTCTAGTACTGCATAGGGCGTGGCACCAACTAGAGAACAACTGACAAACAGTAACTGGCTACACAACGTGATGGCTGTTATGTATATCTCATTACAGATGCGTACAGAATGCTTGCAAAAGCATTAATAGAATACCAAGTGCAGTCCTCTGTGATGCAAATAGCTCATTTCATTCACAGTTCACAGATACAATTTAAGAAGTGACAAAGAAAAGAGAACTTCTTTGGGGTGATGAACTGAAGTTGGCAACTGCAAATCGAGAGTTTCTTTCCTATTTGTTGTGAAGTAGGGGTTATTTGTTGGACTCTTGCTTGCGCTTGGAGCTGTTGAATCTATAGTAATTATACTGTTTTTACTGGTCTATTTGTTCTGCTGATGCATGATTGTGAATCTTGCCTATAACTCTTGCAGATAATCATTACCACTCTGTGAAATACTCTTTTGACATCTGGCATGGTGCAAAAAATCTGGGCAAATGCATAACTGCAGTAAGTGACCACAAACTCAACCCTGCCAAAGAGCACGATATGTAAGTGTAACATATTGTTGATAATGTTTGCTTCTTCTTTTCTGTTGTTAGGCAGGAACTCAAGCTGGCTGCAAGAGTTTATGGAAATAGTGCCATGACATTGTTAACCATTTCTGGCACTGCTGCCAGGAATCCAATAATTATCCAGATTTTATGGTATGTTGCATATTTTTGTGACACTGTAGCAGTCGTGTTGATGTCCCACTCTCAAGTCCTGAGTTTAACAGTTTGCAACATCTCTTGTAGGAGAGCTGGGTTGGTATTTGCCATCATGTGGTGAATGTGCATGAATGGGAACTGGGTAGTGGACAGGGTGTGGGTGTGTGCAACCATTCAGAGCTTGTACTCCCACGTGACAAAGAATTGCTGATTCCTTCATCGCCAGCACATCACGAACTGTGTAAAGTGCTTTTCAACAAACGCTTCCTGGGATTGCTTCCTTACTATGTTACATTCAGGAACTAGTCAACATGCACATGGCACATGGTGTCTGTCACACTCGTGCACTGTCGACCTGTGTTTCTCTGTAAATCTTAATGTTTCCTTTATGATTGATTAACACCTACTGTCTTTAATCATTTACAGGAGCACCTACCAACTTGAACAATTCCAACAGCACATATTCATGTATTGCTCTAAAAGACATGCATGTACATTCCCAGTATATCGTGCCAGAAACTACCTTGCAGTGCTGGACTACAATCACCATGTCACTCATCCATACCAGCGCAATAAAAAAAGGAGAGAAGGTGTACGTATCTCGTACTCTTTACATCATTTTATAACCACTATTGCACGTCACTTGTGCAGAGTTGTTTGACTGATCAACAGTACTTTTTCTGTAGAAGCACTACAACTTTTGGATGCCTTATACATTGGCACAAACACACATTGTGTTTGCTACTAGAGCAAAGGTTGAAAGGGATTTGGTCATGTCTTACAGTTCAGGCTCAGAAAAGTAGATATGTGCGATCTGTGCTTCTAACAATGCATCACACAATGATCCTGTAAATGCCACAGTGTCACAGTTCTCTCTTCTTTTGCAGTTTCAGGCATCTCTTCAACAAGAAAAGCTGCAGATGGACAGTTGTCGCAAGAAGATTCAAAAGGAGTATTTGTACATCCCCAGCATAATGCAGAAAATAGTAATGCGCCGTATTGAGAGTTTTGTGCATGTTAGTACCAGATCTGCCTTGACAGAGGATGACCCACGGCGCATTCAACAGACTATAACAGTGGTTCAACTGCCAGAAACTAAACACTTTGTTGCACAGCACTTGTCTCACTTTAAACAATGATGCGGAATTAGCAGCAATCAATGGACATTCACATTCGTAATGTATCGTTGGCCCATTATTCACCAAAGGTTGCTTAATGCAATACATAACTTGGAGAACACAAAGAGAATACACCTTGTATTTTGACTGAAATCATGGTATATAAACCCTCTCCACGTATGTGACACTGCCCATTTTCTGGGGAAAGATGCTGGTGACGCATTTATAGTGCATGAACTGTGAGAAAGCTATATTTATTTTGTCCATATTGTGACACAATGCCGAACAGTTTTTGACTGCATGATGATGCTATCACCACTACTAAAGATCTCAATACAACACATTACATTTTGTGACCATTTTTATCATGTCTGTGGTTCACCAAAATGTTTACTTTTGCATATTTTCATTGTTGCACACCATGTGATAACACACTTCTTATCTGAACAAATGACACTGATCATGTTTTGTTGTTGGCGTAATCACTCGCTGCAACACTTTTAGTTAGGTAACAACTCTGCTATCGTAGTAATCATTGAGGTGAGCAAAGACAGTATGACCCAACACCTGTTGAAGCACCTCAAGGTATGTACAGAGGCGCATTGTTCTGGTGGTGATTTACACCCTGTTAACACTTTTTTTTATGGACTCCTCCTTCCGCACCTGGCCAGTCTCTCTTTCATGCCCCCGCATGAACTGCCCCACTGCGGCTTCTCCTGACCCCTACCGACCCACATTGCAGCCAGTACCAAGTGAACCTGGTGTATCCATTCACCGTGCAGGTCTCTTACCTATGTAGGAGAATGGCCTGGTGGCCAACCAACAATCCTGGGGTGCTGCTGGGCTGGCATATCGATGTTTGTGAGCCTGGTGGTGAGGGTTCTGGAGGACCATCACCTGATCTGCCTGGCACCATTTTTATGCTTTCCTCCCCACAGAGTGACGTGCCACTGATGTCAAGGCATACGCCGACATCTATCACTCCCTTTGTCTATTTTGGATGATGTCCTGCTGTGCTCCAAGCCCCCACCAGGAGTCAGCAGGCACCGAGCCACGTATCTACCTTCCCCCCGAGAAGGGCAGCCATTTTCGGATGATCATTTCCTTATCCCCTGGCCTGCCTTTCTGCAGCCTGAGTTCATTCCGGAACCCGGGTCTCTGATGCTGCTGATGGAAATCCAACTGCTGTGTTGGTGGGCCAACTAACACTCTTTCTGACTAGTTGTGTCTTTTCCTTTCCATCCCTAATATGCCCACCGCCTTTTAATGTCATTTAGTTCTCTCCAGTATCCCACACAAAAGACCTTTGCAGGGGCAATAGTACTTTGATACATCTGTATGTGATCACCCTTGCTATGCTCCCTAGCATTTGGTTATCCATACCTGCTGACTGCCCACACTGGTTAGAGTTGTTTAATTACCCATTCACCAGCACCACATGCTTTGTCTCATCAATGGATGTGTACTTTGTGATCCAATCCATCCATTTGTTGTGCTCACTTGTCATTGCCCTGTGTGCTGATGATTTTAACACTGCAATTTCACTCTGTTGCATGCCCCTCTGCCAGTTTTCTACTGATCATGCTACCTTCCACCCTCTGCAAAGTCTTCTCTGCTTGCAGGACAACCGTCATTGTACGATGGATTCAAAGGCCTTGCTGAATTTGATGGAGGCTGCCACATGGCCAGTGTCCAGTGCCCTCATCACTCATTGCAAAAATGAAACTAATATTGTATAACAGGATCTTGCAGTGATGAATCCAATGCATTTCTTTGACAATAGATTTCATTAGCTTTCCCCCACACGTGATTAGGCTTAGTATGCTGTAGTTCCCTGGTTCCTCTTTGTGCCAACTTTTGTGGCAAGGTACCAAGTGTGCCTCCATCCAATCTCTGTGCACACATCCCGTACTGAACGTAGTGTTCGACCAATCCACTAGTGGCTATGCCTGTTCCTCTGCCAGCAAACTATGAACTATAGTGATATGTATACTCTGAAAATGGTGCCTTCTCTTCCCTCAATGATCTAAGGCACTGCAGCACCATTTCAATCATCCTTACCTAATCTTTATTAGTCTCACCACACATAAATGCATCCCCTTATGTCACTGTTTGGCACTGTTTGGTGTTATCATTATACACAAATGGGGGGAATAACTAGGTATCACTAGAGAGACCACAGTTGCTTTTGCAGCCTCCAGCGCCAATCAAGTCATTGCTTTGCAGATGTCTGACAGTCCATATATGAACTTGTATTACTTCATGAATATGCACTATTGTACAACTACTGAGGTCTACACTGCTGTCTCAGTGATGTGTCAAGGCCCATGGCCGAAATCAGTCCATATGGATCAGTCCACTGGCCGGGTTAGCAAAGACATACATACATACATACATGCATAAATAAATGAATAGCTACATAGAGAATTTACTGACATACAGGACACAACATGTGTTGCTTGCTAAAAACAGTAAATTGCGTCACTTTGCAATAATGGTATGCATTAGTTGCCTCTAACCAATGTTGTTGGGTAACATTACACTGTGTGGATATGCAGAATTCAGCATTGTTAAGCTGTACCAGTACATGTGTTGGCATCTCTAATTGCAGGACTGATTTTCCACTCTCATACATTGATATTACATGATTGTGTTACAGATCACTATAAAATAAATGCTCTTGAACTGCTCATTAGACAATGAAACTGTTTTATTTCACAATATGAATTTATCAATGCATGTTTCTCAGAATGTGCGTGGTAACTATTCTTATGGGTACTACATTAATGTGGGTGCGGCACAGTCAGAGCAACTAGTGTCAGCTTAAAAAATGAGTCTGACTAGTGTATTATCAGCAAACCTTCTCTACATTCTTTGGATGAGTACCAGGTCAGTGTCTATGTTTTATTATGCCCATAATGTCAGCAAACTATCATGTTGTCGCTACTGTGAACTAACATCCTTTGATTCCAAATATCCAGCAGTGAAATTTAGATCTGAGTAAAACTCACAAAACAGTTCAATATTGCAGTTTCTAAGAAGCACTACTGCTGCAAAGAAGTATGTAAGCAAAGACAGATGACAGCGACCGCCATGTGGGTCTACTTTGTGTAGGTTTCCAGCATTCCTCCTTGGTCACAACTGCAGGAGACAGTAGAGAAGAGTCAAACTCTGCATTGCTCTCCAGTGTCCCCCATTAAAGGAGTAGTCCACCCAGAATGTGCAAAAGACATATGTTGTGTCGAGTGTTTTGATTTGTACAGTATGTTAAATCCTAGTGTGTCCTTCTCTCTGTCTGCTATTAGGAGTTTTTCCTAAATTAGACTGCTGCTGTATGGTAGTTTTATGATCCCTGGAGATCTCTGTAACAAGTAGGTTTATTGGCTTTCTTTCTCCTACGGTGCCCCCTGTCTCATGTGACAGTGATGTAGCCATGCTCTTAGATTTAGCATGTGTACTGCTTTAAAATCAGTTTATCAATAGCAGAGCCTTGTAACTGTTCTTATCCGGGGAGCACAAATGCAAACAGTTAGTTCAGCAGGTACCTGAAAGCTATCTAACTGGGATTTCTGTAAGAAAACATCTGCAAAATTGCTCTAACTTGTCATTTGTGTTTTTGATGTTAAAACACTCCTGCTACCTAGACCAGATGCTCATAGAAAACAAAAATAGTGAATTAGAGCTATTTAGTAGCTGTTGTCTTACAGAAACCCCTGTTAGCTTGCTCTCAGGTATCTGCTAAACTAACTTTTGCCATTTGTGCTGCCTGGACAAGAACACTTACAAAGCTCTGCTGTTGCTAAACTGATTTTAAAGCAGTACACATGCTAAATCAAAGGGCATGGCTGCATCACTGTCATATGAGACAGGGGGCATCGTGGGAGAAAGAAAGCCAATAAATCTATTTGTGATAGCGCAAGGGAGCAAGGTCACATAAACCGTGCTGGTGGACATGTGAAGATCAGGGACTGGTCAGGGAGAAGAAGGTGGCCTCCAAAATATACAAAACGTCAAGAGTGAAAAGGGATTGGGGAAAACGAACCCCCAAACATCTAGAAATGTCACCCAGGTGGTCAGGGCGGGGCTATGTCCAGTAAAGAGCAACATCCAGCACAGGGGATTCAGGAAGGGGGAAATAGGTTTTTCCGGTATATCGTGGTGCAGAGAAAAACAAAGGGCAAGCATGGCATACTAAGAACAGATGTTGGGTCGGTGGCTGGAAGAGGAAAGGGAGCAGGAAGAAATATTAAATGAGCACTTTGCCTTGGTGTTCAGTAGGGAAGAGGGATGGGATATTTGCTAAGCAAGGCACTAAGGGAATAGTAGAAAAAGTGAGTGGGTGTACCTGGAGGAGAGGGGAAGGGCTGGACAGTAGGCAACATGGGTTTGTGGCAGGTAGATCATGTCAAACCAACCTTGTGGAGTTATATGAATGTGTAACATCGGAACTGGACAGGGGGAAGCCGGTGGATGTAATATTTTGTACTTTAGCAAGGCGTTTGACTCTGTTCCCCACAATAAGCTTGTGAAGAAACTGACAGGGATGGAAGTGTGCCCTTTCATGGTCAGATGGCTATGAATCTGTCTAGGTGGTCATGCACAAAGAGAGGTGATCAGGAGGGAGATCTCTAACCTTAGAGAGTTCAGTAGCGGAGTACCGCAGGGCTCGGTCCTGTGGCAAAACCTGTTTAATGCATACATATCTGACATCAGAATGGGCATAGGGTGTGAGATGAGTCTCTTTGCCCACTATTACAAGGACGGAAGCAGTAGTAGAGGGGGAGGAGGGGAGGTTGGCCTGGCAAGGGGACCTGCACACCCTGGAAAGTTGGCCTGACACATGGAAGTTAACTTACAATACAACCAAATGCAAAGTGTTACATCTTGGGTGGTTAAAACCAAAACAGAGGTACACCTGGGGAGTGGTGGTGCTGGCAACCTCATCTGGGGAAAAAGACCTAGGGGTCATGGTGGATGCATGTATGAATAACTCTGAGCAGTGCAGGATAGCTGCTAGCAAAAAAAAATGGATGTTAGGATGCATTTGTAAGGGGGATCACCTCTAGGAACAGGGAAGTGATTCTCCCACTGTAAAATGGGTGGGTGATGGCATGCCTCGAGTACTGTGTACAGCACTGGAGACCACACTTAAGGAGGGACATACAGCTCCTGGAGAGGGTACAGAGGAGGGCCACAATGATGAATCGATGACGGTGGGAATGGATGTATGTGAATACACTTGAAGAGCTCAGACTGTTTACTTTGGAGGAAAAGAGAGACAGGAGGAACATGATTGAGGTCTTCAAGTACTTCAAGGGAATAAATAGGGTAAACAGGTAGGGAATCTTTAAATTAAAGGAGGGAGGTATCACCAGAGGCCATGGTTTGAAGTTGGAAGGATGAAGGATGAGGGGGGAAAAGTAGAAGAAGTTCTTCACAGAGAGGGTTGTGGATCCTTGGAATGAGCTGCCTGGTGAACTGGTCCTTATTTCCAATGTGGTGTGCTTCAAGAGAGGGAGGGGCAAATACAGAAAGGAGTATTGGAACACTGTGGGGGGGAGGGGGCATTGGTTCCCAACAGGGGAACTTAGGTACAAGCAGACTTGATAGACCATAAGCCATAAGCTTCTGGCATCTAGTCTGTTAGTAAAGGGCACAGAGGCAGCAGGTAAGTAGGGAGAGGAAAAAAAATGAGGAAAGAGTGAGGATTACAAACAACATCACTGGTGCCATAAGTAACACATGATGGTAGTGGAGCCGTGCCATGACTGTGGAGCAGCAGTCTTCCTGGAGACGTACTCAATGCGGTGTTGTCACATCTGCATGCTCCTTTCAGTGCTGAGGGTGGCTGTTGCTCATCTCTGGGCTGAGTAGTCCAGGATTTGTGGGACCTCCTCTTCCGGCCAGCCACTATTATTCCCTACTGATGTTGCCTCAGAGGTTGCCAAGAAAGAGAACTGGTAGAACCACAGTATGTTCAGGCAGGGTAAGGGTGGTGTAACACATTGGGATAACTCAGAAGCAGTACAAATCCACAATTCATATGCCATTCTGGAAAAGCGTTGTTCCTCTATGGAGGCACATGCAGTGGAGAACAAGGATGAAGCTGTGAACCTCCACGAAGGAGACCCACCAGAGGGTGGCATGGGACTCCACAGGGGAAGGAAACAACTCAGAGTGCGTGACTCCATTGTTAGGTAGGCTGAAAAGTGGGAGGAAGGGGACAGGGAGGAAAGGTCAATGCCTGATGCAATGGCATTGTGGGACGCAGAGCAAATCCTTAGGATGCCTGGAGCAGCAGCGCAGGGGATGGTGCTGGATGTCATTGTCCACCACTGGACAAATGACCTGAATAAGGAAGGGATCAGAGCAGTGCTGGAAGAGTTTGAGTAGTTCAGGAAGGACATTGGCCAAGTACCAAGCACGGTGAACTTCAGGAAGGTGCGTAAGGTTTATGGCGCAGAGGAGGCCAAGGTTCTCCACACCATGCGATGCAAGCAGTGATTGGAAAACTTGGGAATGATAGCAACCACAAAAAAGTAAGAGTAATAACGGCTATGTACACCAAGATAGTGATGTTGGTACAGAGAAGGGCAATGGGTAAATGGAGAAAGTAGGTAAGGAAATAAGGACTGAGTTGGGGCAAAAACAAGTACGTACATCAGCAAGTGGAGGGTAATGACTACCAATGACCATAGACTGGGCAACATGTACCATCAACTGGTTGCTTTGAGGTAAGAGGGGAGGATGGATATCGTATCAGTCACAGAAACATGGTGCACAGAGAACCATGACTGGAAGGGATAAAAGAAACTGAACAAGAGAGTAAACAAGGAGGAAAGGAGTTAGGTAGGTCACCATAGAGACTGAAAATGGAATCACAATCAGCACAGGGGTTGTATACAGGCCGTCCATGTCAGGAGTAGAAAATGGACACGGATATGATAGAAGTCATTCTTAGGATGGCAGAAACAGTGGAGATAATCTTGATGGGAGACCTGCATATGCAAGATGTTAACTGGAGCACAATTGCTGCAGCCACATCCAAGAGCAGGGCCATTCTCGATGTCCTACAGGTGGCATGCCTCAGACAGCTAGTTGCAGAACACTCTCATGAGGGAGATAGTCGACTGGTTCTGGAGTTGTTTGGAATGTTAAAAAGATAGGGTAGTGCTAGCAAGCAGCTAACAAATGGAATATCCTCAATGACAAATGCAGAGTCACAAGTCAGTGGGTGGTATGAGGGAATGTAGGGTTGTTATGCTTGGGTTATGCCCCCTACTGTCCCACATACACCTCACATTGTATTCCTGGACTATTGTACTGTGATACTGCTATTTTGCACTTATATATAGATGTGAGCACCGATCATATAAGCATGGGTGCTAAGAATGTGCTTTGCTGCTAAGATATGCTAATATTGTCATGCATGATTTATTATACTTCACTGTAATACATTTATCTAGATTATGTTTGTCTTTTATAGATATTCCATATATAATCTACCTAATCACTGATAAGATGACTCAGAGGGATCATCAGTGATTATTGTATACTTATATTCTCATATAATTATATGTAATATATTTTACACTCAGGCAGATATGCCTGTCAACTGTTCTCTTTGTCTAAGCAAGTTGACAGAGACAGAAGGCCTTTATTATGTCTAATGTTTTATACTGTAAGTAAGAAAGAAATGTAGTTTGAACTGTCAGCATTTCTTTTGTCTAAGCTATAATGCTAATGGAAGTATATTCTGTCTCATATGATATTCATTAGTAATTTTGTCTCCTAAGTCATTCTCCAATGGAGAATGACTTAGGACCAACACATATTATTTCTCATATATGTAACTATGTTGTAATCTCTGTTGCTATGCTGTTATCTGTAGTATTTAGCTGTCTGCAACCCACTGTAGTGCTCTCGATACACTACTGTAGCTTCTCTAGAAGGGCAGAGAGCTGGAGCGCAGGGAGAGATAGAACAAGATCTTAGAGAACCTAAGTTCTACAATTCTGGAGATTATGTACATTCTTCAGGAGTGGTGAGAAACCCATCTTCCTTGTGATTTTCTCTGTCACATGCTTGGCGTAAGTAGCATAATAAACTTTATTAGCACTCCTTGCTTGTTTACAAATGTTTCTTGGCAGACTCCGAGACACAAGAATCTGTATTATTATTATTATTATTATTATTATTATTATTATTATTATTTTTATTGTTTACCCTACACACCAAGAGTGTTTAGACAACAGGGTCAGTGCAAAGGTTGGAGGTTTACTAAAGAAGAGGATATGACTTACCATTAGGATGATCCTGCAGTCATTTAGATCAGTTAGTGTGTACTTTTTTTCAGCTACTGGACTGGTCGTTGAACTAACAAACAGTATGCAGTTGGGCTTCATATCGAATATGCTACCTCTAATGGACGCAATGCAAACATGTCAAATAGCAAGTTAGAGCACAATGCTGCTTTGGCCATTCAAATGTAAGAAGTATGAAAAGACCGAGTACATATTGGAAAGTACAGATCAATGGTATACACCATTACACTGTATGTACACAGCAGCAGATGGTGTGCTGCACAACCTTTCATTAACTTGCCGTACTGCATAAATCAAAGCTTAGTAACTGAATGGTGTTTTCTATCACTGCTTTACACATGCCACATATTGGTTTGCCAAAATAAACGTATTGGGCTTGGAAAACAGCAACATGCACATAAGTCACAGTTGGCAACAAGTTAGCCACTGCAGTACATATACAGAAAGCACAGCGGAACAATGTACCTGTAAACCGGATAGACAATCCTCAGGTCCATATCCACAGCATAGACTCTCCACCATCGTAGGCACCTCACGACACTTGTGGCACACACCAATCCGGAGCACCAGCAGTGTCATTGCTATGTACAGTTTGGCTCAAATCGGGCTGACTTGAAGACATTATATTGAAAATCAGACCAGCACAAAGGTACTGTATTTACCATGCCTAATTAATATTGCTGTGGAAAAGCAGTACATGTCAGAAGCTGTACATTTCATTCAGATTCTATTCAGCATCCTCACATGTGTTGCTGATAAAATATTTCTACAAACTAGTATTGCCTCTTCTATATGCTCACCTTTGCATACTATATACTGTAAAGCAGTTGCAGACATACGTTGTTTTCGCTGTTATCCCAGGGGTGTGAGCAGTATCTCACATAGTGTATATTGCATCGAAGGAACTAGCCGCACAACCTTTTGCTGTGTAATATGCCTTTTCATCACCTGCATCTAATAAATATGTTGATTCAGTGTCATGTGGCTCTGTGTTACTGTTCTGTGTTAGTACATAATAATTTTTAAAATTTCTTTTAAGATTAACATTGTCACAGTACAAATCAAAAAATGCCATACTGCTGCACCATAAGGTGTGCCAAGGGCAATGGATGTGGTAAACGACTTTTTAGGTTTCCTAAAGACAAACTGTATTGCAAGCAGTGGGCTGCTGCAGTTAAAAGAGCTGGATGGTAACCAAATGACCAAACAGCCATCTGTGCTGATCACTTCATACTGGACCAGTTTGTATTACCCCAGAGTCTATTGGATAGTATTGGCTTTACACCTGGTCAGAGAAGGTTGAAATCTGATGCGTGCCCTGCATTGCTTGCATTCAAAGTGAAGAAGCCGCTCTGTTCCATATCTGTGCTGCAAAAAAAAAGATGTATTGAGATCTGTTCCTACCACATGACAATTTCAGTGTAATGCAAGCAGCACTCTTATACCCATATTTGTACATTCCAGTTTGTTTATTGAAACACCTGTTGAAGCACTTTACCTTTATGTGACATGCGGCTGTGCATGACATTGAATAATTGGATGGGTATGCAGTTCACATGTTCATTCACACACTTCATAGGTGCTCTAAAGGATGAGTAGTGGAACGAGACATGTCAAGGATTAAAAGACTATATAGCAGATGTGTTTATACAGGAAACAATAAACAAAATTGCAGTCAGTCATCTGAACATGGGGAATACAGTGTAAAGTGGGTCATTTGTGGTGGTGGTGCAGATGAACGACAAGGAAATATGCATGGGCTAATTATAATGGTACACATGAAAGAAAACATGTAGTGCAGTAAAGCAGTGGGACAGTCAACTGGGATGGATGCTGGGGCTCGTAGGGATGGGTATCATCTGCTGAAAGATTAGGTGGTGTTGCCTCTGTATTTACCATTGGTAAGACATGACCTATAGAATTGTGGCCACTTCTTGAGACCATATCTATGAAAGTAGATGGACATATTGGAGGTGGTCCATGGGACAGCACCTCAGATGGTGCACTGTTGGAAACATTAGATGTACAAGGGCAGGCATGGGATGTGTGCAACCAAAGAGGTGATATGATACAGACCTTAATATCACTGGTGCATTTTCTTATGTAGTACTGTCCGTATCACCCATCCATCCCCTTACTATGGAAAACTTCCTTGGTGTCTACTTCTACTATCCAAGTCCCCTGGTGCCATATAACAAAGCAACTGTATGACTTGGTGTCCTGCTGTACCTCCAGCTCACACACACACCCTGAATTCCCATTGGGGGTGTTCTCAATATGCATTAGTGGCCCAAAGGCCCCCACCCCCATACCTGCTCACACAATACCCCTCCTACAAAACATAGTTGGAGTGAATGAGCTAAAGAGTCCTAGACCCTGTTAATTAGTCCCCAATTGAGGACTCCACTACCTTTTCATTCCCATCATCACCTTTCATTCCCATCATCACCTTTTTTGTTTTCCAGATTTGTTTCTTACCTTGTCTGTTATCACTTATTCTCCTAGAACCTCCACCTATTTTGTTTCCTGATGTATACATTCCTTATTTCCCATTACCTCTCCAACAACTTTGCTGTTTTCTCTTTTAGATCATTCCTGAAGAAGACCTATGGTTGAAACATTGATTCTAACTCTATTTTCTATGTTAACTGTACATTTAATATTACCAGTTTGTTTTGTTTTCAGACTACACACTAACACAGCACCCTTTCTTTTGTTTAATTCACCACCTTGTTCTGCCACTGTCTGAGTTGTTGGGTAGACTGAATGCAGTATACAGTTAGCTTTGCATGTGCGCCCCATCATCTCAGATGACATGACAATGAGGAGGTGAAGAAGGCTGTGCTGCTCGCCTTACTGAATTTTAAGGAGCCACTCATATCATCTGATACCCTTGTAATGGGTTGTAATGAGCTGGATGAGGGATGGTGTCATGGAAGCAGGACATGCGTATGTGGTCATGCTGGATTGACATCATTTACTGAGAAGAATGATGAGTGTATTTGTAAGTGTAGGGATGGTGCTGTACCAAATCACACACATGCCCTGCTGTATTTCTGTCCACCATGGGACACCAGCATTGCGGTTGTGGCAGAACACACAATTTACTTATTTGATGGTTCAGTGCTGGGGGGGGGAGTGAATGGTGCCAGTATACATCAAGAACATATTATGCATACCATTGATGCTGGATTGGGTGACTGGTGTGTGGCATCACATACCATTTGAATACTTTATATTCAGGGTAGGTGTGCAGGGTTTGCTGGGGTGTGTCATTACACAACAGGAACATATTTGACATTCATGGCACATGTGCATGTGCATTAGTCGTGTGGCACTATACACCATATATTATGGCAGCACGGTAGTGCTACCATAGTTAGGGTTGAGGAGCCATTTCTATGTTAAACCCCAAAACTTTGCACCTTAATAACTTTGCAACCATTTGACAGATTTGGCTGACATTTGGAATACATGATCAAGAACCATAGGCCTTGGGATCTGCCAAGTTTCGTAGTGGTTGGATATACGGCTGCGGAGTTATTAAGCGTGATCTGTGCGCGCATTTACGCTTTTTCTGGAATTCTACAGTCGCGCCTACAGGTCGTACAGTTTACGCGACCAGTCCAAAATCTTCAGGGAATGTACGGCTGGGGTCCCCAATGTGCCTTTTGAAGATTTCGTGAAAAATATTAAACGTTCAAAAGTTATTGAAAAACAGTTTCCCATTATAAGTCAAAGGAAAAGTTAACAAAAGTTCAACACTTTCGCAAATGCATTTTACTTTCGCAAATCGGCCATTTTGTTTTCAGTTGGTGATCAGAAAAATGGTTGGCATTTAAATTTGGGACCTCTAGCAACCTAATTCTTTTGTATTCACCTAGTCGGACCCTGAGGATGTTTGCTATGTCTTTATTTTGTGGTAAAACACCCCAGAAATATGTTTTTCAAATTTCTGGAAAAGTACTTTCAGAAATTACTTTCGTGCTCATGAAAGTGTGAACTTTTTGTGAAAGCTTTATGAAATTAGACAGTAGTTTTCCATCTGTGGATAGTGATAGCAATCTTTGGCACTGTGCTGCAAAAGAACCGTTGGGAGTTTTGGGCTGAAATTTGGAGGGAATGGAGCTGACATCTCACAGATGTGCCTTTCAGTGTTGTATTGAAAAATATTACATGGCGGCAAAGTTACAGCACTCCAAAGTTGACATTTTTTCCCATAGGATAACATTACGGCGCCCGACGAATTACAGAAATACTTTGGCAGCCTGCTGCAAAATAACGGTTTGGTATTTTTTCCTGAAATTTGGAGGAAAGACAGCCAAAAGCCCACAGATGTGCCTTTCAGTAGTTTGGTGAAAAAATATCACACGGCGGCAAAGTTACGGCACTCCAAAGTTGATGGTTTTTCCCATAGGATAACATTACGGCGCCCGACGCATTACTGAAATCATTTGGATCCCTGTTGCAAAATAAAAGTTTGGTCTTTTCTCCTGAAATTTGAAGGGAAGACAGCCAACAGCCCACAGATGTGCCTTTCAGTGGTTTGGTGAAAAAACATTATAGGAAGGCAAAGTTATGGCACTCCGAACTTTCCTTTTTTTCCCATAGGATAACATTACGGCGTTTGCCGCACCTTTCAGGGCCCGTAGCTTGGAAACGGTGTGAGATATGGACTTTTCGTCGGAAAACTTCTTGATTCAAATTAGCCAGGACAGTTGTAAATAATATGACTTTTAAATTTTTTTTCTACATCGTACGGTTCCTGAGATATAACGTATTTAGTATTCCAAGTTCTCATTTTCTGCACCAATACTCATTATTATGCATACATTATTTGTACTCACTGTCTTTCTTTATGCAGATTTTGGGGAAAACCAGCCTGTGTGCTTACATTACTGTTACTGTTGTCCTTTCGCTTTGTGGTTCCAGTACCAGTTTCACTTTACCGTTGGACGCCTGCGCCACTCATGTGCGCGTATCCTTGCGCTTACATTTGCGCTTATGCTTCTGTTATTTTTGCCATTTCTGTCTACAGTACTGTTTATCTTTCTGTTTTACTTTACATCACCATGCCCATGGACATTTCTGTTTGCAGGCACCATGTTACTATGTGACAACACATCACGTGGCAGACTGTTCCCGTCTACGCCACCATGTGCGTTACCCTTTCTGTTCTCATTCGCGCTTGTGTTACCATGTGCACCACTGTTAGCATTTCTGTTTGTGTTGCTGTCCCTGTTAGTATGCCACGAGACATCAAGTGGCGGGAGCGCCACTGCATTACATTCACTATTTCTCGTTATCATTCCCAAAAAGAAGGGAAATTAGAGGCAAAAAACTCAGTTTAATACATTAGTTAGGGTTGTTCCACAGTGACAAAAGTGAGGGAAATTCGCTGGGTTGAAAACCCCTTGACCCCCGCCCACCCCCCTAACCGGCATTGGGGTGTGCATTGGGAACGTGGGTCCTAACTCTCACCCCATTCTCCTATACTTCTGTTGCTTTTACATGTCATGGGTGAGAGTTAGGCTGACGATCCCAATGTACACCCCAGTGCCACCACATGCGAATCCTTTATGCTTACTTCGTGATTATGCTTGTTACTTTTTTGCCATTTGTGTTTACTGTACTGTTTCTCTTCTGTTTCACTTTATGCTCACCATGCCTATTGACATTTCCATTTACAGGCACCATGTTACTATGTGACAAGACATCAGCATGGCACACTGTTCCCGCTTCACGCCACCGTTCGCATTCTTTTCTGTTCTCATTTTGGCTATAAGCATTTCAGCGCCACTGTTAGCGCTCTGTTTTGCGTTGCTTTTCCTGTTACTATGCCACAAGACATCATGTGGTGGAAGGGGTTCTGCTCCCGCTGCTGCATTACGTGGCGGAGCGGGCCCTATCTCTGTTATCCTTTGCGCTTTCATTTGCGCTATGCTCTGTTACTTTTTTGCCATTTGTGTGTACTGCATTGTTTCTGTTTCTGTTTCACTTTGTGTCACCATGCCCATTGACATTTCCATTTTGTAGGCACCATGTTACTTATGTGATAACACATCACGTAGCAGACTGTTCCCGCTCTTATGCCACCGTGTGCATTGGCCTTTCTTGTTGTCATTTGCGCTTGCATTACCATGTGCGCCACTGTTAGCGCTTCTGTTTGCGTGTTGTTTTCCTTGTTAGCTATGCCACAAGACATCATGTGGCGGGAGTGCTGTTTTTAGCCCTCAAGGCCCGCTTGCTGCATTATGTGCCGGAACGCGGGGCCCTATGTGCATTATCCTTTGTGTTTTATTTGCGCTATGCTTTTTTACTTTTTGCCATTTGTGTATCGTGATTGTTTCTGTTTCTGTTTCACTTTGTGTTCACCATGCCCATTGACATTTCCATTTACAGGGCACCATGTTACTATGTGACAAGATATCACGTGGCACACCGCTCCCGCTCTATGCCACTGCAGGCAAGCATCTTTCTGTTCTATTCGCGCTTGTGTTACCATGTGTCCCACTGTTAGCATTTCTGTTTGCTGTTGCTCCTTTTACTATGCCACAAGACATCATTACATTCACTATTTCTCGTTATCATTCTCAAAAAGAAGGGAAATTAGAGGCAAAAAACTCAGTTTAATGCATTAGTTAGGGTTGTTCCACAGCGACAAAAGTGAGGAAATTCACTGTTAGGGTTGAAAACCCTAACTCCGAATTCACCCCCCTCCAGCACCACACACACACAGACACACACACACATTCAAGTATGGGGGAGGACCAAGTCAACACAACCAATGACAGACATCCAGCAGCAGGTGAAAGAAATAACAACAATTGTCTAAATGTACTACGAGATATCCCCACCCACCTGACCAGGTACTGCATGCTCAGTGATCAACAGCAAAACTGAGGCCATGTACACCAAACGCATATCCCTGATTGCAGCTGGCACACAACGTACTACACTTAGTAGTTGCATGGCTCACTTCATCGATGCCCCACACCACACCACAACTGGTATCATGCCGTTATTCAATATAAATGCTGAAGGTGCATGATGACAGTTGTAGAAAGGTTTTAACACTAGTGAGTATACATTAATTAAGAGAAGCACATAAATTAACTACAAGACACTAGCATGCTCAAGATAAAAGTAGTGATACATTTAGTAGGTGATTTGAATAGTAGTACATTTACTGCAATGGTTTACTCCAACATAGAGAGGCTGATGTAAATGCATGGAAAAGCATTGCCTGTTCAACGCTGTGAAATTGCACTGCCAGTATCACATGTATTCTTACTGATGAGTGTACCGCTGATACATACATAGACCCACATGTGTTTCAATACCAGATGGGTAAGTATTCTTTGTAAGAAACATTGTAATTGCATGGACTGCCAAGCAACTTCTAAATATCATAGCACTACTGAGCCAACAATGATGTACCTGTATCGGAGATGTATATAGATAGATTTTCCTGTAGGCACTTACTGAGTATGTTGTACCTGATAAAGACAATCTCATTGCATCTGTGATGACTAACTTATTCAAATAGTAATACATTTACTATTGTTGCAATGAGTGATCTGTGCCAATTATGACACAGTAGTGATTTTTTTTTTTACCAGTTGTTTCATACCAGGCTGTGGTTAACTGTTTGGGGTTGCCACAATTTCTGTCACTGATGCTATCAAAGTGATAACTATGTTAATTGTGGTACAACAGGGATTCAAGTAGGTATGGTGTGGATATAAAACAGAATGTCTTTTGGTATTGATTTAACTCACAATGGGGTAAGTGTACTAGGACAGCAGGGTTATCCTCTGTCACTGACTCTGTCAGTTATAATCACACCTAGGGTTTCGAGGACTATAATGATCAAGTTACACTGTTCATCTCGGAGTTCATTTCCAGCCATTCTCCAGTAACTAGACAGTGTATGGTGTAATTGGGTGGACACTGTGTTGCAAAGCTGCTGCAGTGCCCAGCAGAGGGAGAGAGTATCACTATAAAGACAATTAAGCAATAAGGCATGACCAACAGTTATGTTTAAATGGTCTGTTAATCACCCTGTAGGGTTTAATGTTGAATGAGGCATTGCCGAAATGCCACATGTCTCTAGATGCAGTGATAACTGACCATTAACATTATACTCTGGGAGTGGCTTATTGCTATCATAATAAATCTGTTTTTAAAACAACATTAAACCATGTTCATTATATGATTAGGCTCTTTGCATGTATGTTAATAAAAACTAAACATAAGGCTGTTAGCAATGTTTATGTCAATTAGAGTGCTGCTTTTCTCAAACCCTTGTTATAACTCAGAGATATTATACCTGTACAACTTCTTGGTTTTGCTGAACTCTATTGCTCAGATGGCCCACCACAAGTAGTGTGGTCTGGTGTGGGGCATCGGTAGGGTAAGGCCATGCAACTACTAAGTGTGGTATGTTGTGTGTGGCTGCAATCAGGGATGTGTAATGCTTGGTGTACATGGCCTCAGTTTTGCTGTTGATCTCCACTGAGCATGCAGCAGTACCTGGTCAGGTGGTGGGGATGTCTCGTAGTACATTTAGACAATTGTTTGTTATTTCTGTCACCTGCTGCTGGATGTCTGTCATTGGTTGTGTTGACTTGGTCCTCCCCCACTTTTACCTCCTCCATCCACTCGCACTGTATGCCTCTGATCATGGAGTCCCAAAATAGCATTACTCTAACTTCCCTGTCTTCCTGTTCACCCCTCAGGTTTTCCTCCTTCCATGTCCCTCCTCATCTCATCGTTTGACTTGGCCCCTCAACTGGCTCCTCGCACCACCCACAATCTGGGTGTTGAAAGTACCCCATTCACTATTGTCCCTGCTCATCTCCTCTACCTGTGTCCTGGCCTCCTTCACCCCACCCAAGTATCTTTCTCTGTATCTCTTTCCCCACTCCTTACTAATCCATACACCCTATCTGTCTGCCTATTTGGCATTCTGCTCGTTATCATCACATTTACGTCCTGCACCTTCCTGCCTGTCATGCTCCCCTGTTCCATACCATCAGCCTCCTCCTCCTTGTTCCCCTGATCCTCCTTTTTCTTCTCCTCTCCTACCCCTCTTCCACCAGCCTGTCCAGGACCCACTCTATTATGCCCTTTACAATTAATCTCTACACCTGTTCTATCCGTCACAGCCTTAGTGACAGCAGCAGCAACATCATCCTCCTCTTCCTCCACCACACACCCCTCTTCTACAAATGGGCATAGAGGATAAATTGTGATTCTTTTCCCATCTCCCAGTGCCACCCTTTCCCTACTTCCTCTCTCGATTTACTTCGGACACCCCCAGACTCTTGCCTACTGCTGTGCAAATTTCCACCTTTTGGGCACCATCTGCAAGGGGCCATGAGTGCCTTCTGTGTACCACCCTTTCCTCCTCTCCTAGTGTGAGCACCTGTCTTCACTCCACTCCAAGCCTGGGAGGCCCCAGCACCTACTGCTTCCATGTAGGTCATCGCTTGCCTTCTACCTCTCCAGTCCTCCCCCCTCAGTCCCCCAAGCTGCCTTTGGATCCCCTCTACCTTCTCCTTAACCTGTACCAGCTTGTAGCACACTGGGCATCCCAAAAACTTCCAATCCCAGTACAGTGTCATGGCCGCACCACACACCGTGCAGCCAACCACCTGCACAAAGATACCTGCTCTGGTGATATGCGGTCCCTTCCCCATCATCACAGCATTCTTTTCGAGGCCAAATTATTATTTATAATACACTCAGCAGTATGATAAGATTTAAAAACTTATCCAGCTACTAAAAGCAACAGCTGCTCAGCAAAAGCAGGTTCCCACAACCTCCACCAGCAACAACTGTTTCTGCAGTACTGCTATGTATGCTATTACATATAGCAAACATATTGAAAGTATTGCCTGGAGTTACTGCCATAGCTAATGGAGTGACACTGTGGAGGAAAGAGAGGATGTATTTCAATGCTTTCCATTTTTTGCGCTATATTTGTTCCCTACATACAGGGAACAGGGAAATAACATAGGAGAGTTGGTAGCATTGCATTGCATGAGAAACACACATCATACATTTTCAAAGTATAAAGAAAACATTAAAAGAGGGTACGCAAAGATGTTAGCTGCGAATATTTAGCAAATAGAAACAGGGAAAAAGAAGGAATACTCTGTGATAACCGTGTTATTTACAGGAGTCAACTGGCTTATGTCATGCAAGCATCTGTCTTGTATATGAAACAGTGAGTTTGGTGACATTTTTTTACCAGTGTTGTAAAGACATTGGTGAGAGACTGAAAAGGGACATGCAATTACAAGCCGTATCACAGTGAAATATTGTAGTTTGCCTACTATACATGAAAGGAGGCAAATATTTTAAGAAAACAGTTATGGGCTGAATGGAGAAAAAAGAAAAAAGTACATGGTAGGGCATGAAATGTTTATTGGCTATACAAAGAGGCAGAGGATTAGCACTCAATGCAACAGAGGGATTCTAAGCAAAGGAGAAACGGGGAAAAGTGTGAATAGTGGAAGCACTGTAGGTCACCTCTGAGACAGGAAAGGGCAGCACAATAAGCACAGTTGGCGTTTGAAAAGCCACCATTTTCTGGTGTCAGATATGGAAAGACAGTTACAGAATGAAACCCTGAGCTGTCAGAAAAAGGTGATCTAGTATGGATTGCTTGCATGTGACGCTAGCACATCAAAAATAATGGTCAGTCTCATGTCTCTTATGGTGGAATGCCACCAACAACTATTGCTGGAACGCACTTGTGAAAATGCAGTCTTACTCAGGGTCTTACAACTAATGTCTGCAGGGTTACTACACTCACAGCTGGATTCAGTGACAGCCTGTGCAAGTACATTTGCATGTTATTCACACTAACAGACTCGGTCCTCATTCTTAGCTGAGCAGAAGTGATGTTATAATCATATTAATCATGCAGCAGCATAAGCAGCAGTTGACAAACTGTTGATAGTGCTATGGAATGCTCTGTTAGAGATGGGTTGCAGGCATAGGAGAAGGATGCAGCTTGCTGCGCACCACAATCAGCACTGGTAATGAGCCACATCTTTGTTTGTAGTAATTTATCACCCAACAGGAACCATGAAGAATTGAGGTGTAAGAAGTAGTGAAGACATGGCTTAGACAGAAAAAGGCAGCTACATACTGAAGGGAG
This sequence comes from Neoceratodus forsteri, assembly GCA_016271365.2. Lineage (NCBI taxonomy): Eukaryota > Metazoa > Chordata > Ceratodontiformes > Ceratodontidae > Neoceratodus > Neoceratodus forsteri. Next base: position 281,707,128 of record JADMNL010000024.1, on the reverse strand, counting down.
ACTTTTGATTACATGAACCAAAAACAAAAGTGTGAAGGGGAAACAGCAACACTGAAAAAACAAAACAATACAGATATAGTAGGTATGGTAGGTTGATAGGAAGGAAAAGGAAACTGAAAGACTATAAAGTAATCCTGAAACTGTACTGAGGAAAAACAAGGCACACTGTGTTGTGCCGACAGTTCAAAAAATACAAAGGGACCATGAAAAATCATGGTAGGATGGTGTGACAGTTGTAGGCTGGGGTACAGTAGTAGCTAGGCACATGAAGAACAGTGGGTACAAGGCAGAGACAAAATAGTACATTCAAGCTAAGTTGACATCAGTGGTAATGAAAATGATCTGGATTTACTTCAGAAATAAACAATAACAGAGTGCATGATAAGAAAAGGGTGGTGGTCAGCGCACCGTACAAAACGCAGCATGGGTTTTGCAGTACGAAGGTCATGGCCAAAAATAAGTAGTTATGTGGCTTTCAGAAGTGAATCCATCACTTTCACTACCACTGCAGTTACAGGACAGGTCTGTACTGTTCTGCCTCATCCTTGTACCAGTTGTTGTGCATGGGAATAGCATGCACTGTACCGAGGACCACATTATCACATTATTTGCCAGGCGCTCACTGTATCAGACATGACTACCCCAGATTCCGACATTTCAATTGTTTTGACGCCACCTCCCATTGTACTCTCACTTACCAAATTGATTCTCTGCGAATACACACTGCAACAGGACAATCCCAACAATGAACAGCATTTGAAATGTGAGAAATAACTATGTGTTTCATCAAAGAAAAGGAAAACTAACTTGGAACTTGGAAAGGTCACTGCAGAAAGATGGTCCCAGTCAGCTTTTCAAATGATAGGAGGGGGCAATGGGACATCACACTGAACGCTTCATAAGTGACTTGACTGCCTATAGTAATCCACCAAAAAGAAGCAGTGGGGCAGCAAAACAGGCAGTATTCTAAAGTAGGATTTTTATGCTCTACAAACACATAACATGCACACATGTGTATTCATGGGGCGACAGAGACAAGGAACAGAAAAGAATATAAAAACACAGTATTAGCACAAGTATTATAGTTTGGACAGTGTACATGGTTCCAAATGGCAAACTACTGACAATGAAATGACAAAAGCTTACCGTAGTACAAGCTGCTTGAAAGCAGGTATATTGAAATTGACAACAAATGCTGCCCTGCAAACAGGGATGAGAAATAGCCAAGACACAGAGACTTGGGACCACTGGGAGAGAGAAAGAAGAGCAGCTCACCCGACAACATCAGTGAAGAGCACCTATCAACAGAAGAGAGGACGACGCATCACCATGAGAAGTTTTGTTCCATTTTGTTGCATTACAACGAAATATGGATTCTGTTTATGCAATTAGGTGATGGTAGAAACCAGTGCAGGTATCAGTGCAAACACCAAAAATACACACACACACAAAAAAAATGGCTTGCAGTATCCAGACTGTGGCATCATAAAGACAAAGGAGGAAACCGATGTATCAGTGGTAGTGCTGAATGTGTATGCATTCCGCTTCTGAGGCTACATAGTCATCACAAATGCTCATGTTATATCGAGGGAATGCCGGCGGGGGTAGAGATTGTAGAAAGACAAGAGAGCACACCATGACTTCAGCTGCTCATGACACCACTACCCACCACCCACCCCCAAAAAAATACCATGCATTACACAGAACGTCCAAGAGGTGCCCAACTTATAATGGTGATTTTCAGTCACATCCACTTCACCGTACACCATACCTGTAATTATGGAGAAAAGGAAAACACTACGTTGTGGTTCTAAATTGATTCAGCAGCCATGGATGGTGAGAGGTTCCAGCCACAGATCACCAAAACAGATCCAATAGAAGGAAGGGTGAAGCACAGTCTGCCCATAAATGGACTCCATGTAGCTGTGAGTACTTGGGTCCCCAATACCTAGGCATAGCCACCATATGTAGACAACTAGAACCAGGTACACTGCATCACAGAGGTATGCAACACAAGTGTAGGTGGACAGTCACCCACTGATGGAGGTGTGTTGCAACTACCTCATTCATACCTTCAATGCCACCAACTATTGTGGACATGCACACAGCTGAAAAATGGAAAAACAGAACATGCAGATAAGCAGACAATATACACACTTTCCACGATCGTGTTATCTCTCTCTCTCTCTCGCTATCCCTTGAGCATAACAGCAATCCACAGAAGGGAGACTAAAACAAAATATAAATGATATTATGCAGGCAGGCAGGTGATGGGAAACCACACGGAAGACAGCAGAGAAAAATAAAAAGACTGAATAACATTGCAGGATCAATAATGTGGTAACTGAGAGAAAATGAGGGACTAAAGTGTGGCAGTGCTGGGAAAAGAGTCAATCACACATGGAGGTGTGTTTTGGCTCCAGAATGGGACTGTAGCATTCACAGCATCACAGACAGCAATTATTTTCACTGCAAAGGAGTTAAGAAATGAACGAAAAAATACCAGAATGTCAGTCCATGGACCAGGAGATAGAAAACAAATGTTGTATAAATCAAAACTAATCAACAGTAGTATATGTGGGGGTTTGTTTGTTTGCAGTGCTTTTTATATGCAACTTATATCATCAACAGTGTATTATTTTTGAGAAGCCTTATTTTCTCTCCCGAAGGAAACTGTACCTTGTGGCTGCACTGGGAGCCCTTGAATGTCACTAGATGCACTTCTTGAGGTAACAGAAAAGGCACACACATGATAACAGAGGATCCGTTCCATTGCAAATTAAACCTATAGACTAAAAATGTGTATCTTGGAAACTGCAGCTCAGGACTGAAAGAATGATCTGATGGTTCTGACCTACAGGCAAAACCAGCATGCATAAAGCGTATGTGTCTTTTCTGATGCATTGAGAAGTGTGTCCAGTTGTCAGTGAGGAGACACAGACTAGAAGATGTAATGAAAAAATACTACAATAAACTGAGCGGTAAAATAAAGTTTTTCTTGTGCATAATTGTAGACAAGCACAGTACCAGGTCAGACACCGAGGAAAACAAGTGTAGAAGTACTACACATGTACTATTACTTTTTGAAAACATCCATTTTGGCACCCATCATTAACTGTAAATAGTGCGGCTGGGAATAAAAAAAGAACATGAAGCATGATTATGGAGGACAGGGAAAGTAGCATGTTTTACATCGGAACACCCTCAGAGACATTCGAGCAGTGCTGGAGCATGCACCGCTTGTCTTTCGACTGTATCAGTAAGCCGGGACTTGCAGTGGTGGAGAGACACTGCATTTTGTGATAGGGAGAAAAAAATAAGACTTCACTGAAAATACACTTTGTGAGGTGCAATTCCGGTGATTTCAGAGGAATTTGAAAGTCAAGGGGGCCCACAGGTCAGGAAAAGGGAGACAATACCTGGAGTTCAACATTGATTATGCGGCAGTGAATACTTGACTATCGAGCCACTGAATGATTCCCACAAAGCCACATTAATTTTGGGTGCTGGTGACTGCACACTGGGCATGAATACACACTGAGTCGCTGATCACGGAATCATAGTTTTCAAGGAATCTTACATGAATGGTCATAACACACAAAGTGAACGTACTAACTATGCACCACCCACCACTCTTTCACTCGCTGTGCCTTGCACAGCACAACATGACTGGGGTCTTTTTCTTTCATTACGACAATTTATAATAAAATATTTTGTTTATTTAGGCAGAGAGGCAATGATACAAACTAGAAAAATATACGGCTGCATTGCAGTCAAAGTGCATAACACCTTACAGAGTCAGAGCCACATCGTAGACAGATAGAAACAGGGTTAGGGTCAGTACACAGTGAAGTATTTCAGACTAAATCACCTGGTTTGCTTCACTAAATGAGGGTGCGTGTGGTGAACATGTCACATGCTGCCCCAATGAAACAGTGCACCAACAGAAAAATAGATAAATGACTCACCGGCGCTATTAGAAAACAGAACGGAGCTGTGCTGATAGGAACCCGCTGGAGACTGCTGTGGTTACAGGTCGGTGATGAATAAAGAAAGGAAAGGGGCTTACCTGCGTGCTAGTGCACATCAACGTGGGTGGGTCTTGACACCTAGCATCATAGGGATCGTGTTGCTGGTGGATAGGATTTCAGCCATCCCGGCTGAAATTACAAAATGTTTAAACTATGCACAACCATGCAATATTGCTAAACATGGATTTACAGCAATCGTGGGGCCATGGTCACAAACTAAGAATGAGTATGTGTGGTTAGACTTTGGGATCGGATGCTGACAGTGTCCCTTTAATGTTACTATTATAGTATTTCACGTTAGTTGCTTCTTACCACATTGCTGGTTCCAGGAATGACTGGAGACCATAAGCAACTTCTAATAGCTCTGAAGTTTATTTAACAAACATACAGCAAATTAATCAGCATGCAAGGTGCCGAATATAGTAAAAGCTGATGGGTGGAGGATCAGAAGGCACTTACGAGGCAAAAAGGGCACTTTTTCTAAACTAGTTTTGCCATACAAAAAATAAAGTGGGGCTGCCGCCCCTTCTGCCCCTCGGTTCCCATGCCTATGTCAGCAGGCCTCAGCAGAACTATTAACACACTTTGCTCATGCACTTTCTAAAATCCAGTCTTCACCCAAGACATACCATTAGCCCAAAACTGCAGGTGGGATGTGGACTACACCATTCTACATTGTTGCTGGGGTATGTTACCATATACTACAACTATTAAACCAAGTGTTAAACATTATGTACTACCACAGAACAATAATAAAAAGCCACACAGCACTGAGTGTCTTCGTCTGTATAACTTCTGATACAGTGTGTATTGTTTCTCTAAAGCAGTACTAATTAGGCCTGGTACATTCAGCACTGTTACATAGAGAAAATATGACACATAAATGAAAGGAAACAGAGCACATATAGGACTGTTTAACCTTCCATATTATACTGTGTCACTGTGAGTGTGTCTGAATTTGTACAATGATCATTAAATCATTAAATCATGAGGACTGCACCAGAGATGTCAAACAAGGGTTCAGGAGCCGGAAAGGAGGTAAGTATACTGACAAAAATAAAGCAGACTGATAAAAGCCTCAATGAGCAAACAGAACAGAAACAATGTCAGAATCAAAATGATTTAATTACATAAATAGTAGCAAGATCAGTATTATGGAAATGCTAATAGAGTGAAAACAATTACATGAACAGCAGTGAATTAACTCAGAATAAGTAACATATGCTTTTGACAGCCAGACAAAGTGCTGCCTCATGTGTCACACTACAGTAGCTGTAAATACCAGCAAATAAAACATACACTGACGCCATTGTTAGTTGTTTGATGACACAGACACTGACCTGTTCATACACATTAATGGTTATGTAACCCCTGCAAATGGGGGTTCCCAAAAGACTTCCAGGAGCTTGCTTGAATGCTCCAAGCCTGAATGGTGTTTCATGCTTAGCCATTTATCAGTGAGTGTTTTAGAGCCTCTGGTACTGTCTCTTTAAGAGCTGTCTGCTTGCAGACATAATTAGTTTGTAGGGGGGACTGTGTGTTTCTCTGCTTGAGTACCACTCAAGCTGCTGCCAATTCACTCCATTTTTGCAGTCACTAGGAGTGCAAAGGGAACCTATCTGAAAGATGTAACTGTTTGCCAGAAATCATTTAGAGTAATAATGAAATTACAGTTTGTCTAACCTGCTTTCTTTGCAGTCAGAACTGTGTTTGCCTAGTTCCCCATTCTAGTTTTGAACTGCTGAACTGGACCAATCAGTGTGGGTTAAGGTAGCTCTAAAATGGTGCCTTGGATGAATCAGAACTTGGACTCATAATCTGAGCCAGCCACAAGAGGATTGTATGGGCAGTGACTCTGGGAGATGTAGTTTAGACTTTGGCGCCTTTTGGACCAACAGGGGCAGTCTATTGTGAGTGACAGCCAATCCAGCCAAGAACTGGGAGGAACTCAAAGGAAGTGCCCGGTTTTGTCTGCTGGAGTTTCAGTTGAGCTCTGGCAGTGAAGACGGAAGGAGCCCTGTGCTTTTTTCCGTGTACAGTTTTAGTCGGGAAACGCGTGTAAGGCCCAGAGTTCCGGTCTGCAGCTTGTGTAACTGCTTGTTGGACTGAATCCGTCCTGTAAAGAGAGAATCAAAGGATATCTGAAGAGTATAAACCAGGCTCACCCTGTAGAAGACTGGAGAAATTGCTGAATTGCACCTGGTCTGTCAGGAACTGAATCTGCTGTGTGTTCTCCGGTATTGTGCAGTAATTGCGATCGGGATAGAGAAGCAGCCTGCCTGGTATAGTACTTTCTTTACCATATAAATGTGTGAGGAGGCTTGTGTAGCTCAAGTGAATCCTGCTGCCATTAAAGGACTTTTGCCTGTTGCAGTTTGCCATATAAATGTGTGAGGTGTCTCGTGGAGCTCAAGAGTAGCCCTGCTGACATTGAAGGACCCTATCTTGTTTGGAGGTCATGAGTACTAATTCAGGGTCGCTCCCTGTTGAATTGCCACATTGAATCCAAATGGAATTACTGTACTGCTGACTAACTAATTTTTCTTTTCTCTGTGTGAAAGGGCCCCTACCAGCTGCCACGGTTTGGACTAGCCACTAGGGCTTGGGTACCCAGGGACAGTAACTGGTAGGGATAGGCCCATGCACAGAGCCATAGGTAAATGAGTAAAGTGATAAGCTAATTAACCTGATTCCCTGTCTTTGTTATATCCCTAAATAAATCAGAGCTGCTTGTTTCAGCAAAGTTATACTGCCTGAGGTATTTGTCTATGTTAAAGTATTGTACTGTGATTGTTGCACTGTATCTTATTTTACAGGAGGTCCCAGTGCCTGAACCAGTCCTGGGGTAGGTGTATACTGTGAAGGTAATTCTGATATATTGTGTGGGCCACTAGTGGGAAGAAAGGGGTTGCAGTGTCCCAGAGGGCTGTGACCCAGTTAGTTTAACTATTGCAAACCCTGACCTCTGGGTGGAGGCACCCGCCATCGGATCCAGGCCCCTTAACCTGTTAGTGGCAAATCAGGCAGGGGTAGTAGCCCCTAGGATAGCGCCATCTAGGGGTTACAACTTGGAGGCTCACCGCTGAGCTTGTGTGTCCTCTAGTGGCCATATTTACGAACCACTGTTAAGGAAAAAAAATTGGTACCCCGACAGAAGTGGCTGTGCACCGGCTGGTGGAGTGGTGTACTGGGAGGAGATCGACCCTCAAAATGCTATGCTTATCCTGGACATCCCCTGGGTATCATACGGACACTGTACATGGAGTACTTTCCAAGGTCAGAGGTTTACAAACCCTGTGGTGGTGGGTCGGCATGCTAATCTGCTCACCCACACTTTCCTGGCCCTAGTAGAGTTTAAGGATCCCATAGATAGCTCCAAAGTGCCACAGACCATTACCCCAGAGGGAGCCCTCACTGCCTGGAGATTGATAACTAAGGACAGTAAAGACCCGGGGGAATGAGCCCCCACCACTATCTGAAACTTTTGAGGAGAAATTTGCTAAATGGTTGCTGGGGGAAGGGAAAACTGTGGAGGACTTGAAGAAACTATTCTTGCCACCTGGGGGTGTTCCTCCCCCAACACCCTCTCCCGCTCCAGTACCCATAATGGTGGCTGAACCAATGCAGACTCCTATTTCTGCACCTGCCATTAGTCAAGACTCTTACCGAAGGTTGAGGATCTTCTCTGGCACCCTCCCCACCCCCCAAGGGGAGGATGACTGGGAGACCTGGATAGATTATGTTGCCCCCCAAGTGCTAGAATGGCAATGCTCAGAAGCCGAAAAGTGAAAGAGGGTTAGTGAGAGTCTCCGAGGTCCTGTCCTGGCTACCATCCATGCTAAATGGGCCAGTAACCCTGAAGCTACTGCATTAGGCCTATCTTGAGGCCTTGGAGAATGTGTATGGAGCCCAGATTCTGATGAGGACCTCATGGTGGAGAGTAAGAAATGCACAACAGTACCAAGGGAGTTGTTGTCTGTGTATGTATCTCGGCTGGAAAAATTGTTGCAAGAATGCCTCAGAAAGGGTAGTTTGCCAGCGATTGAACTGGACCCGAACCAGGCTGGACAGGATCCTTAAGTCTGCCCCCTTCTCAGAACTGCTGTTGCTTCACGTTACGCTTTGGCAAATCGGACTGGAATCCCCACCCTCCATGATGAGTTAATGAGAGAAATTCAGGAGTTGAGAAAAGGTGACCTCGGGAGGGACCTGCACTAATAGCTGCGGCTACGACCCGAGTGACTGAGGGTGACTCATTAAGTGAAGTTCAGGGGCAGAGGTTGGCAGTGAATGAGTGCTCTGACAAGGAAAAAGATATGCCACAATGGGGCGAACTGTTGAGAGAGATCCGGGAATTCAAAAACAGTCCCTTTATGAAGGCCACGCCTGCAAGTACGGGCCCCGACCTATATCCGACTGCATCTGCTATGGGGTGGGGTACCCACCCATGTATCTCCTGCTGATAACAGCTCCAAACTCAATTCCTTGACCATGGAAGTGGAGAAACTGACGAGATGTCTCCAAATGCTTATCACACCGAGACAGAGATGGCACCAAGGTTTCCAGTTAGTAGTACCCCCGCCCTGGCTCCCAGTGTGGCGCCTCGGCCAGCTCAAACTCCAGAAAGTATGTTTTGCTATAATTGCGGGAAGGATGGGCACATGAAGAGGGAATGCCGGTCCCCAAAAGACACTGACAAAGTTGCATATAGGCTACAAGGAGAGCTTCGGAGAACAAATCAGTGGTTAAGAGGTGCACAAAATGATCCCAGTGAGGGCACCAAAAATGCTATCTCACATCTTTTTGTGGCAAGGTCAGTTGCCAAGGCCCCCACTACCGCCTCTCCAGACTGGTCCAGAATAGTGGGTCCCTCCATGGAGACCACTGTAAAGGTGAATGGAGTGTCTACAGGAGCTGTATTAGACAGTGGGTCCCAAGTGACAATTATGTTCCAGGATTGGTATCAGAAGCATTTGTCTCCCTTACAACCATTAGAAGGACTGCATGTATGGGGGTTAAGTGAGAAGGCCTACCCCTATTCTGGGTATATCCGAATTTGGCTGTCTTTCCCCACCTCTGTGGCTGGAGTGGCCGAACAGGTAGAGACCCTAGCCTTAGTGTGTCCCCCCACTGGACTGTATGATGGTGTCCCTTTGTTGATTGGAACAAATGCTCATATGTTCGGAAGGGCTGGCACAGTTGTGTTATGAAAACAGGGGTCAAAGACTAGTAGAGCTTTAAGAGTTCCAGCTTTAATTAAGAAGGCCTATGAGGCACAGAGAGATGCTGAATAAATAGAACTAGAGGAACCGGTCAGAATTGTATGGAAGAAGGATCCTGAGTCTCTGATCCTGGCACAAATGTCCAGTGTACCTTACAGGGAGAGGTCCATATCAGAAAGGATGTTAAGAATAAAATATTAATGTTGGATGCACCAGGCGATGGAAAATTGCCAGAGGGACTGCTGGTCAAGCCTAGTATTTTGCCCGCTAGAGCCCATGCTTATGCCAGAAGGGTAATGGTCCAAGTTCATAATGTGTCTGAAAGAGACATTCGAGTAAATAGAGGTTGCATCCTGGCTAATGTGCATTGTGCAGACACTGCAGTGCTACCCAGCAGCAAGAGTTCGAGGAAGAATGACAGAAGTAACGCCTGACTTGTTTGATTTCGGTGACTCCCCGTTGCCAGCTGAATGGAAAGTGAGGATCAGTGAGAAGCTTGCCCAGAGAGACCAGGTGTTTTCTTTAAAGGAATGGGACATAGGATGCGTGCAAGGAGCTGAGCACAATATCCGGCTGCATGATGAAAGACCATTACGTGAGAGGTCTCGACGCCTGGCACCTGCTGACATAGATGATGTGAGACGGCATCTGCAAGAGATGTTAGCTGCTGGTGTAATACAAGAATCCAGAAGCCCTTATGCTTCCCCATTGTGGTAGTGAGGAAAAAGAATGGGACAGTAAGGATGTGCGTGGATTATCGCACCTTAAACCGGCGGACTATCCCTGATCAGTACACAATGCCCGCATTCAGGATGCTTTGACTGCCTAAGCGGGAGCAAGTGGTCTCTGTGCTGGATCTCTGCAGTGGGTACTACCAGATCCCGATGGCCCCAGAGGACCGTTGAGAAGACAGCCTTTATCTGTCCGGTTGGCTTCTATGAATTCATAGGATGCCTCAAGGGATTTCAGGTGTCTAGCCACTTTTCAACCATTGATGGAACATGCAGTGGGGACATGAACTTACTAGAGTGCCTGGTATACCTAGATGATGTTATTGTGTTTGGCAGCTCACTGGAGGAACATGAGAGCAGATTATTTAAGGTATTGGACGACTGGAGGACTTTGGCCTAAACTGTCCATTGATAACTGTCAATTCTTTCAAACATCAGTAAAGTATGTGGGACACATAGTATCCACCGAGGGAATAGAGACCGACCCAAGTAAAGTTGAGGCCTTGACCACCTGGCCACAGCCCAAAAATCTAAAAGAACTGCAAAGATTCCTGGGATTCTGTGTTTATTATCGGCGTTTCATCAAGGACTATTCAAGAGTGATCCGCCCTTTACTTAACCTTACTCAAGGGTATCCCCCAACCCACAAAAAATACCAAAAGTCAGCGTCCCTCAAGACTGAAAGAGTGTATTTTCGTCTGAGTTAAGTATTTGGGGCCCGCTGGACTCCTGATTGTGAGACTGCTTTTCATGAGATCATATATCAACTTACCCATGCTCCAGTGCTGGCCTATACCGATCCAGAAAACCTTACGTCCTGCACACTGATGCTAGCTTGCAAGGGTTGGGGCTGTGTTGTACCAAGAGCACGAGAATGGCCTGAGACCAGTGGCCTTGCCAGTAGAAGCCTGACCCATCCGAAAAGAACTATCCTGTACATAAGTTAGAGTTCCTAGCTTTGAAGTGGGCTATTGTTGACCAATTCCATGAGTACTTGTATGGGGCTAAAATACTAGTAAAACTGACAAATCCTTTGACCTATGTGCAGACCTCAGCTAAGTTGGATGCCACTGGCCATAGGTGGCTTTCTGCATTATCTACATATGACTATGCTCTCGAATACCGAGCAGGTCTGAACCACATAGATGCTGATGCTCTCTCCCGGAGGCCTGTTCCCCAGAATGATTGGGTCTGATTGGCAGAATCTGACATTCGGGCACTCTGCGGAAGTTTGACAGGGAGAACAAATGTCCTGGGACTGTGGACTGCATGGTGGATTGCTTGGGACCCTCTGAGAATTGCATACCTGTTGCTTATTGCCACTTTTCTGCAATAGACATTGGTGCACTGCCTCAGCTGGACAATGACAGTATTGGCAGGCTCAATCCCGCGATCCCATGATCAAAGCAGCTTTAGAATCCCTCTATGCAGGAAAGATGTGTGTCCAAATTACGCTCCACTGATTTGAGAACTGCACTGTTATACAAAGAAGGTCCTAAGTTGAAACTGATCAATAAACTGTTATACAGAGAAACAGTAGACAGAGGGACAAGTAGACAAACAACAACTAGTGCTGCCCACTGCCTTTCGAGACTCAGTACTGATGTCCTTGCACAACCACATGGGGCACCTCGGTATAGACAGAACACTTGACTTGGTGAGATCCAGATTCTATTGGCCTAAGATGGGGGCTGATGTGGAGCAACACATTCGAACTTATGTAATCGCTGCTTACAGAGAAAGCTTTTGCCCCAGAGGCTGCCCCTTATTAACATCACCACCAGTGCACCCATGGAGCTGGTCTGTATTGATTTTCTGAGTTTGGAGTCAGATCAAAGAAATATCAGTAATGTGCTGGTGGTCACTGACCATTTCACGAGATATGCCCAAGCTTTCCCCACCAAAGACCAGAAAGCATCCACTGTTGCCAAAGTACTTGTAGAAAACTTTTTTGTTCACTATGGGCTCCACAAAGAATCCATTCTGATCAAGGGAGAGACTTTGAGAGTCGTCTGATCAAAGAGATGCTTTCTCTGTGGGGATTGCAAAAGTCCAGAACCACTCCTTACCACCCCAGGGGACCCACAGCCTGAGCGTTTTCAACCGCACTTTGCTAGATATGCTAGGCACCCTGCACCCCAAAGGAGAAGCCTAGATGGAGCCAACAAATTAGCACCCTGGTACATGCTTATAACTGCACCAAAGTGATGCCACTGGGTTTCTCCCTACCGCCTGATGTTTGAAGAGAAGCTACGACTACCGGTAGATGTGTTTTTGGGGTCTCTCCTGATGGGTTCAAGCTGACAACTATTTACAGTATGTGCAAAAGTTAAAGGCCCAGCTAACTCTATCGTACTAACTGGCTTCAAACCATGGCTGCCAAAAGAAATCTGGCCAACAAAGAAAGGTATGATAAAAGGTGAAAGCAGGAACTCCAGGAGGGAGATCGGGTATTGCTAAGAAATTTGGGACTGCATGGCAAACACAAGATTGCTGACAGATGGCACCATCTTCCTCACATTGTAGTGGGCAAACTAGATGATCTGCCAGTGTACAAAGTAAGGCCTGAGAATAATTCAAAAGATGTAAAACAATGCATAGAAATCATTTACTGCCCATTGGACAAATCTTGATTGAGTCTGAGCCCCCAGAAGATGCCCCCTCTGGACCAGTGACTAGAGCTGCTGCTAAGAAAAGATCAAAAAAGTCTGCACCTACAGAAGCAGAGTTGAAGTGTTCCCCTCCACAAGTCCCAGTTGAGCATGACTGTCAGTCCATATCAGAAGAAAGTGAGAGTGACTTTGAATACTATCCTTCTTATGAACTGAGTCAATTGTTTCGGGCAATCCCTAGTCAATACTGGAGATGAAGCTGGGCCTTCTGGACTGTCTAAGCCCCAGCTTCGTCCCTGGAGCCAATGCTCCCAGAAAGTGAAGTGCAAAGCATCAGATCAGATGAAATGGAATCATTGTGCATGGGTGAACTGTTTGAGCTTTCAGGGAGGAAAATGATGGATTAGGGCAGACTGGTGATACACCAGAACAAGAAGAGTATTTTGAGTGCCCTGACAGTCCACTGCCAGTGTCCAAAAGCTCTCCATGTGAGCCAAATGTTGTGGACTCAGAAACTGTAACTCCTGGAGCTGAAAGTGCCCCAAGTTCTAGCCTCTCTACCCCATGGAGACTCCCTGACAAGTGAGGACAATGCTGAAAATGAGGCTCAGAGTGCAGAGACTGTAGCAGTTCCCCTAGAAAGACTGGTCGAGCTGTAAAGCCTGTGGTGCACCTCAGTTATGATTCACTTGGGAGGCCTGTGGACTTGCCTCTCAATGTTGTCCATAAAGGAGTGTATGTGTCCCCGAGCTCATTGCCCAAACTGAGCATCAGTGCTAACTCCAAGTTACTTGTGTTGCCCTCTAAGTATGGTGCCCTTGCCCCGTCCAGCCCCAAGGTAACTGATAGGGAAGGGCCCCTCTCTTCAGGTTTCATGTACAAGAGGAAATAACTTGAGTTATGGTACAATGTGTGTGTAATACTGTGTAAAGAGTGACGTACTGCAATGTTTCAGAAATGTGTTCTTGGTAAAATGATATATTGACTGATGATTACATATGTGAGCCTAATGCAAATGTATATGGTTGCAGTTGAAACTTATGGGGGTACTTGCTTGACGCGGACGTCAAGCTTTCCCAGGCCAGGAAGGGTGTAACCCCCCTGCAAATGGGGGTTCCCAAATGACTTCCAGGAGCTTGCTTGAATGCTCCAAGCCTGAATGGTGTTTGGCGTTTAAGCCATTTATCAGTGAGTGTTTTTAGAGCCTCTGGTACTGTCTCTTTAAGAGCTGTCTGCTTGCAGACATAATTAGTTTGTATGGGGGGACTGTGAGCTTCTCTGCTTGAGTACCACCTAAGCTGCTGCTAATTCACTCCATTTTGCAGTCACTAGGAGTGCAAAGGAACCTATCTGAAAGATGTAACTGTTTGCCAGAAATCATTTAGAGTAATAATGAAATTACAGTTTGTCTAACCTGCTCTTTGCAGTCAGAACTGTGTTTGCCAAGTTCCCATTCTAGTTTTGAACTGCTGAACTGGACCAATCAGTGTGGGTTAAGGTAGCTCTAAAATGGTGCCTTGGGCGAATCAGAACTTGGACTCATAATCTGAGCCAGCCACAAGAGGATTGTATGGGCAGTGATTCTGGGAGATGTAGTTTAGACTTGGCTTTTTGGACCAACAGGGGCAGTCTATTGTGAGTGACAGCCAATCCAGCCAAGAACTGGGAGGAACTCAAAGGAAGTGCCGGTTTGTCTGCTGGAGTTTCAGTTGAGCTCTGGCAGTGAAGAGGAAGGAGCCCTGTGCTTTTTTCGGTGTGCAGTTTTAGTCGGGAAACGTGTGTAAGGCCCAGAGTTCCGGTCTGCAGCTTGTGTAACTGCTTGTTAGGACTGAATCCGTCCTGTAAAGAGAATCAAAGGATATCTGAAGAGTATAAACCAGGCTCACCCTGTAGAAGACTGGAGAAATTGCTGAATTGCACTCGGTCTGTCAGGAACTGAATCTGCTGTGTGTTCTCCCGGGTATTGTGCAGTAATTGCGATCGGGATAAAGAAGCAGCCTGCCTGGTATAGTACTTTCTTTTTACCATATAAATGTGTGAGGAGGCTTGTGTAGCTCAAGTGAATCCCGCTGCCATTAAAGGACTTTTACCTGTTGCAGTTTGCCATATAAATGTGCGAGGAGTCTCGTGGAGCTCAAGAGTAGCCCTGCTGACATTGAAGGACCCTATCTTGTTTGGAGGTCGTGAGTACTAATTCAGGGTCGCTCCCTGTTGAATTGCCACATTGAATCCAAATGGAATTACTGCACTGCTGACTGTTTAACTAATTTTTCTTTTCTCTGTGTGAAAGGGCCCCTACCAGCTGCCACGGTTTGGACTAGACACTAGGGCTTGGGTACCCAGGGACAGTAACTGGTAGGGATAGACCTGTGCACAGAGCCATAGGTAAATAAGTAAAGGATAAGCTAATTAACCTGATTCCCCCCTGTCCTTGTTATATCCCCCTAAATAAATCAGAGCTGCTTGTTTCAGCAAAGTTATACTGCCTGAGGTATTTGTCTATGTTAAAGTATTGTACTGTGATTGTTGCACTGTATCTTATTTTACAGGAGGTCCCAGTGCCTGAACCAGTCCTGGGGGTAAGTGTATACTGTGATGTAATTCTGATATATTGTGTGGGCCACTAGTGGGAAGAAAGGGGGGTTGCAGTGTCCCAGAGGGCTGTGACCAAGTTAGTTTAACTATTGCAAACCCTGACCTCTGGGTGGAGGCACCCGCCATCGGATCCAGGCCCCTTAACCTGTTAGTGGCAAATCAGGCAGGGGTAGTAGCCCCTGGGATAGCGCCATCTAGGGGTTACAGTTAGATTTGTCTCACAGAACAAAGGTTTAATTGAAAACCACTGATGGTGACAAGTGGAACAAGTACAGTATGTAGGCACACAGACAGTAATAAGCACAGACAGCACCTATTACGTCAGCATGCACACACTGTCAGCATGTCAGTTTCAGGACAGCGTAATTTTTGAGATGCAGCTGGAGTCATCATGGAGGATATAACAAAATACAACTAGCAAGGAAAACAAACTTTATTTCAACTTACCAACCACACAAACCATACTGAGATGGCACTGTTTATTGAATCCAGCAGCAATTTTAGCTATTCTGATCTTTGTATTTGCTCTTTAAAGTGGAAGTCTAGAGGACTAGGTATCCATTAGGGGTATGTTTATGGATGAAATCCTATGAAAAGGAATATATGATACACAAGTTCATATAAAGATTACACAAGTGTAGTTGGCCTGGTGGCGTGGAGGATCAAGGCGCTGATGCCACAGCTTGTATACTACGCTGGTGACCCAGGCTCTGGAACAAGCTCATGTTTCCAGGGTTGGCTGGGGTGAAGAGGATTGAACGTCCAGAGGACTGCTCTCCTCTCCTCTCCTGGGAAGGGTGGGTTGTGGTTACCTGACATCAGTGACTTCCAGCAGAGGCTGGTGCACTACAGCTGAGGATCATGTCAAGAAGGGGTGGAGGTGATGGCAGATGTCCACGGGCTGAATTTACGGGAGCTTGCCCATCTCGCACTGGATATCATTGCATGTCCACACCTGGGGAGTTGTGACTAGAGGGAAATAATGTCTATTAAAAAAAAAGATTATGCAAGTGTACGGCACCCTGATGAAATTACTGTCATGTAACATTTGTCTTCAGTCAACATGGCGGTTATATCATCATTTTGTGCTTTTGAATAAAGAATATATTTCCAGTTAAAAGCATTTTGGTAAGTGGGTCTATTACTCCATGTTCTCAGTATGTACGGTATATCTCACCAGGTGTCTTTGCAAGCAAACCGCACCTAGTGTTTGTAGTAAATACGAAGATCCATAACTTGCTGCATTGCAGGAAATCCTTCATAAAAGCCATAAAAAGCATGTGAATAATTTTATAAACCAGTTTACAAACTGTGCAAAGATGGTATCCTGGAATTCCACACTCAGCTCTTTGGGTCATAAACTGGTACATTTTAAGATGCAGAAGTTGATTTTAAAATGTCTTAACATAGTTTAAAATGACAGTACACTGTAAAACATAAACAAAAAGCAGTCATCATACCACTCCATGGAGGAGGACATTGATATAATATTAGCCACTACTGCATATCAAAAGACATGTGTGTTATTTGTTCCATAAAGGACATTAACCTTTTTGCAATTTGACTATTTTACTTGCAGTTTCTAAGCAATTAATTACTGGTAAGACATTAAATGGCATTGTTCCTGACTGCTGGAAGCTTGCCAAGTCGATCCCTGTACCAGCACCTGGGAAACAAAACGTCTTGAGATCTACTTCCCCATTGTGATACTCTGTGCTCTTTGCAAGCTACTTTATTGTGTTGAAGCCAACCACCTTACTAAATACCTCTATTCCCACAATATTTTAATGCCTTAGCAGCATGGTTTCCATAAAGCCCACGGAACCACCACAGCACTAAACTGCCATGGACTAGGAACTTCTCACCGAGGGCATCTTCACTGACCTGTCCAAGGCCTTTGACCTGGTTGACAACAGTCTCATGTATTCCAAACTGTACACCATGGGCCTGTCCATGCATGCTGTCTTTTGGTTCAGGCACTACCTGTCAAATAGTTGATGAGCAGTCAGGTTCAGTGGGTCCATCTTAGAATCATCCCCTGTTAAGCTAGGGGTTCCCCAGGACCCAATTCTTGGGCCTGTTCTCTTCTCCCTGTTTTTTTTTTAACAACTTCCTACTGTTATCAGTTCTTGCAGCACCACACTACTGATGTCCTGGTGGTACTTCACAGCTCGAAGAACATAAGCCTTATCAAGTCACATGTTACAGATGAGGTCCACAAACTGAAAACTTGGATTGTCAAAAATAAGCTTGCAATGAATGCAACGAAGACTCAAACCATGCTTCTCTGGTCCCCTGCCAAATTAAGAGCCCGCCCCACCCCACCCTACCCCACTCCATCTGGTGTACTGATGCGACCTCTCTGAAGGGCACCATCCTTTGAATTCTTTCGGATTATACTTGACCCATATCTCAGTTTATCTTTCCACATCCTCAGTGTTTGTAAGTCAGTAAATGTTAAACTCAATTGGCTTATCAGGTCAAACACTGTCTTTTGCCCAATGCATGTTTAGCCCTCACCAAGGGAGTCTTACTTCCCTCACTAAACTATGGGCTCATATCATTTACTGATGCCTCCAAGACTCTGCTCTTCAAGTGGCAGACCACCTACAATAAGATATGCAGATCTGCCCTCTCGCTGAAGTGAGTGACTCATCACTGTGATACAGTAGCTGCTTGGGTTGGCTCTCTCCCTCAAAGAGCCACCTATTTTCTGTACTGTAGGCTGCTTCACTGATAAAACAATTAGGCTTTGTGCCCTATCTTCCATTGCAACTTTGCTCCAGTTCTCCCACCTGTCCTGTCCCCCAAGATCCAGTGATAATCTCTTCTCATTGTCCCCAAAACGTCCACCCAAATGGGAGACCAGGCTTTTAGCATTACTGCATCCAAAGTAGGGAATTCTCTGTCACTCTCAGCCCATTGCTCCTCCTCCCACTTTCAGTTTAGAAGATCCTTGCTGGCTCACATTAAGGCCAACTCAAAATGTGTCTGCACATGATTTACGGGTGGTTACTTATGTTACCTTTCTTTAGGCCATTAGTTTTTGTCATTAGTTACCTATGCTTGATCAGCTGATATGAATGTTATTTTCTTATTTAACTGTGCTTATGTATTTTTGTACTTTCGTTTGCCATTCTCAGTTTTTATTTCTTCTCTGGGTTGGCATGTTTTTCACCAGCTGTCTTTTTGCATCTTATATTACATATTTATTTATTTAGTCAGCTTTTATTGACAAGGTAAGCACACTAGACAAATATATGCCTATTTTCAGGTACGACCCAGGAGGTTACAAAGAATATACAGACAGTACAAAAACTTAACAGTGAGGAGGCGGCAACATAATAGAAAAAGGTAACAATGGATTAGGAATACAGCAGGTTTAAAAAGTATAAACATAAGTTATAATTTTGCACAAGCATAGATCTAAAAAGAGCTGGACTATGCAGTAAAGTACACCACTCATGAGGGGGAGGATACCAGAAAATAAGTGCATATACAAGCAGAGTTAGAGTTCAAGTAATCCCATAGAGACTTTCAAAAACTGTAGTGGGAGGTTGCACAACAAGTCTGCACTGAGAGAAAGTTCCATAACCTAGGTGCACAGACTGCAAAGGCCCAGTCACCCATCGTCGTACAGGTTTTAGGAACAAGGAATACAGATGAGTCCTAGTGAGTCCTTGAACCTAAGGCGGTAAACTAGATTAACATTTCTTAGTTGTTCCTCCAATACTGGTGGGGTGGCAGTTCCAGCCACTTTATCAATAAAGCAGCTCAGAGCAAAAGTACAATAACTCCCTGGCGACAAACAGTCTAGATTGTTATATAGTTCACAATAATGAGTGAGTCAGGGGCAGACAGGACAATTCAACATATGTTGTTATAAGCCACATCCCATTCAGATAGAATGGACTTGGTAGTATGGGTAAAGGTAAGGAGCCCATAACTAAGAGTGGGCAGAGTCTGGTAGGCAGTATAGCACAGAGGTTTAGGGCTCTGAGCTGCAAACCTGGAAACCTGGGTTTGAATCCCACAGGCCCCACTGGCATACTGTGTGACCTTGAGCAAGTCACTTAACTTCCTTGTGGTCCCTGGTCGCACCTGGAAACAAGCTTCAGCTTAGTGTGCCTTTCCTGGTTAAACAATTTCCCCTTCACCCTGGGCATGAGTACTCCTCTCCCCAGGGCAAGATGTGCAGCTGACGTAAGAGTATGCTTGACCCTATAGGCCAGGCCTAAGTTAAAGTACTGTATACTGCCTTGCTATGGAACTCCCTCCCAGTGCATACTTGTTGTGCCACCTCCCACTACAACTTTGGTTAAGCCCTGCCAAAAAAAACATCTTTGGACCCCTATGTCTTGGTGAATTACCGACCTATCTCGAACCTCCCCTTTTTGGGGAAGGTTCTTGAGAAGGTGGTCACAGAACAGCTCGAGGGTCACCTCATGGACTTTCAAATTTATGAACCATTCCAGTCTGGCTTTAGGGCCTTACATAGCAAGGAGACTGCATTGGTCAAGGTGCTGAATTACTTGCTTGGGGTGAGGGATAGAGTAGAGGGAATGATCCTCATTTTCCTCAATCTCTCCTCAGCGTTTGACACTGTGGCCCATGGGGTGTTGTTGGACAGACTGAGGGAGTATGTAGGACTCACCAGCAAGGTCATCAGCTGGTTAAGTCCTTTCTCTGGGGCAGATCTCAGAGGGTGGTACTGGGGAAGTATTCCTCAGACCCAATGGACCTGCCCTGTGGAGTTACCCAAAGCTCTGTCCTCTCCTTCATGTTGTTTGCAGTATACATGCTGCCCCTGGGTGATGTTATAAGGTGGAATGAGCTGAGTTTTTATTGCTATGCTGATGATACTCAGCTCTACCTGTCCTGTGCATTCAAGAGATCTGACGTGGTTGATGTGCTAAATGAATAATTGGTCGATATCTGTGCTTGGACATAGAAACATAGAATTTGATGGCAGATAAGGACCGCTTGGCCCACCTAGTCTGCCCATTTCCCTACCTAATGGATAAGATACAGATCCTAGTTAATCAACGGCCTACTTCCTCCTACCACCCACTAGTATTGCCTTATGTCTGTCCCATGCATTCTTGAATTCCCCCACTGTTTTGGACTCTATGACCTACTCAGGAAGGCTGTTCCATGCATCTACAGCCCTCTCTGTGAAGAAATACTTCCTCACATTAGCTCTGAGCCGTCCCCCGTCTATCTTCAAATTGTGCCCCCTTGTTCTTGCACATCTCTTTTTCTGAAAGATGCTACCCTCTTGGACTTTCTTGATTCCCTTGAGGTATTTGAAAGTGTCTATCATGTCCTCCCTCTCCCTCCTTTCCTCAAGAATATACATCTTAAGCTCCTTTAGTCTTTCTTCATATGTCTTCTAGCGCAGACCCTGCACCATTTTGGTTGCCCTCTTCTGAACAGCCTCCACCCTGTCTATGTCTTTGCAGAGATGGGGTCTCCAGAACTGTACACAGTACTCCAGATGTGGTCTTACCACCTGTCTGTACAGAGGGCCAACAACTTCCTGTTTTCTACCGGTGTTGCCTCTCCCTATGCATCCCAGTATCCCCGCAGCCCTCCTTACTGCCTTCTCACATTGCTGGCCCACCTTTAGGTCATCTGATATGACTACTCCAAGATCCTTTTCCATTTTTATTGTTGTCAGTATCTCATCCCCCGTTGTGTACTCTTCCCCCAGGTTTTTGTTTCCCAGATGCATTACTTTGCACTTCTTTGCATAGAATCTAAGCTGCCATATCTTTGACCATTCCTCCAACCTTGCCAAGTCCCTTTTCATCCTTTCCACCCCACCTTGCGTATTAACCCTGTTGCAAATATTTGTATCATCTGCAAAGAGACATACTTTCCCTTCCAGTCCCTCTGCAATGTCACTTATAAAGACATTAAAAAGGACTGGCCCCAGTACTGAACCCTGCGGTACCCCACTAGTAACCTCCCTTTCTTCACTGTGGATTCTATTTACTATTACCCACTGAGTCCTGTTGTCCAGCCAGTGTTTTACCGAGGCTACCACCCTGGGACCCACTCCCAGGCTGCTAATTTGTTTATTAATCTTTTGTGTGAGACTGTGTCAAATGCCTTGCTAAAGTCTAGGTAGGCCATGTCCACAGCCCCTCCCTGGTCTATTACTTTGGTCACCCAGTCAAAGAAATCAATTAGATTTGTCTGACATGACCTTCCTGCTGTGAATCCATGCTGCCTTGTGTCCTGTGCCCCACTGGACTCTAGGTACTCAACAATTCTTTCCTTCAGAAGTGATTCCATCATTTTCCCTACCACTGAGGTCAAACTGACAGGTCTGTAGTTTTCTGCCTCTGTCTTGCTCCCACTTTTGTGACGGGGAATCACATCCGCCCTCCTCCAGTCCTCAGGTACCACACCATCCTCCGATGATTTATTAAAAAGGGTAGTCAGTGGTGTTACTAGTTCTTCCCTTAGTTCTTTTAGAATTCTGCGGTGAATCCCATCAGGCCCCATAGCTTTATCCACCTTCAGTTTCAAGAGTTCTTTCAGAACCCTTTCTTCTGTGAAAGGACTAATATCAACCCCCTTATTCAGAGTGCTTCTATTGACTGGCTTAGGTATCTCCCCCTGCTTTTCCATTGTGAATACGTCATCAAACTGGCTGGGACTTAACCCAGGGAAGACCGAGTTGCTCGTGGTTGAACTCAGTAGAAGGGGAGTAGCGGTGGTGTCTAGTGATAGATTGGGGCTTTTTTTTTTATTCAGTATGTTTTATTCAAGTTTCCAATAAACAACACTAAAGCATGAACAAACAACAAAAATACACAACAACACTAATTCCACATATTAAGAACAGAAAAAAAGGAAAAAGCATTCTCTAATATCTCCTAGTACCCCCCACCCCCTCCACAATCCTAGAGCACAGGAAAGGATTGAAAAAATGAAAGAGAAGGGCCTCCAGAGTTAATAATAGGAAGAGCTCAAAAATAAGGGGAGACAGCAGAGGAATCCTGAGAGGGAACCTGGGAGAACCCTCCCGGGTTGGCCACTAGATGGTACCAGTGTGTGTGTGTCGTGAGGGGAAAGCTAAATCTTGAGGTTGCATAATTGGGAAATATGGAATGGGGGGTACATGAACAGGGCCAAACTAGGAGACATCTCCTTCTCTGATTGATAGTAAGGTGTGCAATTTGTCTAGGCTTTGAGCGTAAATACTCCCTTCTTGGTGGCACTTCAAAATTTGTTTTTGTGGTTGGGACTTTTCATTGGCCCGACCAAACTGGAGGCCTCCCCAAAGGTGAAGAATCTGGATATTGTTCTGGACAGAGAGCTATGGCTTGATGCTCAGGTGTCAACTGTTGTCCAGATTGGGTTTTACCATCTCCAGAACATCGCCCGAATTAAGTCCCTCATTTTCCCCGATGACCTGGCCATGCTGGTACATGATTTTGTCACCTCGAGGCTTGACTACTGTAATGCACTCTACCTCTGGGTCAGAGGAGGTGTAATGTGGTGCATGCATCCTTTTCAGAATGCAGCGGCCCGGTTGGTGACTGAACACTCAAGGTTCAGTCATATTACACCGGTGCTGCATGAACTGCATTGGCTGCTGGTGCGCTGGTGCATCACCTTTAATGCATATCTTTCGAGCTACCAGGCCCTACACGGGATGGGTTCAGGCTACGTCAGGAAGCTCCTGTATCCCTACACCCCATCTTGCTCTCTCAGATCAGCTGGAGAGATCTTCCTGGAGGTCCCTAGGTCTAGGCTAAAATCTTCCGAGGACCGGGCATTCGAAGTGCAGCCCCTGTCCTCTGGAATTCATTGCTGGGATACCTCCAGAAGGTGCCATCTGTAGAGTTCTTCAAAAAAACGTCTGAAGACCTTCCTGTTTGAGCAGGCCTTTGGAACCTGAAGAAGTTATTCTGAGACTATTGGACACTTTGGAAGTCAGTCTGTTTTTGGATTTTTAGTTGGTTTTTGTAAATTTTATGTACTGTATGATGACTGTCCTTTATTGCTGTCTTTGTATATTTGTATATTTGCTGTAAGGGTGTCCTGAGCGCTCAGGGAAGGGTACCCGAAATAAACTACTACTACTACTACTACTACTACTACTTGCTCACATTGTGGATATGTAGGGAGAAGTCTATATGAGGATTAAGAGTGATTCCCATGTATTTAAATGTGTCAGCTGCCATCACAAAGGATCCATCAGCACTGGTGACATTCATGGGTTCAGGACACACTCTAGGTTTTTTCCTTCCCTTAGTCAGTACTGCAAGTTGCCTACTTTATGGAAGACTAGGTTTGCTGGCCAAGGCACCTAGCTTCACCTGAGCTCTTTCCTTCTAGGTTGCTTGCTAGGACAGAGCAAAGAACCTTACCAGAGCAAGGGAAAGGATTAAGACTTCTTTTGGCTAGGCAGATTTACTGTATGTTGTTATTTTTATTTTGTACTCACTGGGATTGTTACTGTTTGATGCTAACATTTCATTGCTTTATTTTTCTCTGATTCAAATTGTTGTTACTGGGTATACCTTCTGCTGCATTATTACAAGATGTGCCTTCAGGTGTGTGCTAACAGATTACTCCTGTAATCTTCTGATTCAAATTGTCTTTTGCAAGGTATATCTTCTGTTACTGCTTTATTTTTCTCTGTAGCAAAGTGTTTCTTACAGGGTATATCTTCTGTGAAATTATTACAGGTGGTACTTTACAGGTTTTATAGTTTTATCTATCATTAAGATAAGCTTTCAGGGTTACTGCATTTGTTGCTGACTGATTGTTTCTGCTCTTATCTCCTTATTTCTTTCATCCATGGTTCTTCTTTTTTGGCAGGGGAAGGGCCCAGCCACCCAACCCCATCCACAACCACCCCACATTACATTCCTTTTATAGGGTAGCACAGTCGTGACATTTCCTGTGGCAAAGCAGGAAGGGGTGGATCAGTGGGGTATCCACATGGTGACCTCATTTACAGGGGCACTAGTAATTTAACTTGTTCTAACAAGTTATACAAAATCAAACAGACAAAACACAAAATCAAGCTTTTGCTTTCATTTTCTTCATTCTTATTACTCTGACCAGGTTATAAAGCCAGCAACTTATCTAGAATGGATATCATTAACTGCAGGTGCAGCAGAACACTTTTTAGAAGGGCAGTTTTACAGGATTTAGGACACTGTCCTACATGCTGGGCCATTGGAGATCTTATTGCTCAGCTCCAGGCAGCATGGGCAGAGATTGTGCTCCTCAAATTTCATATTCAAGAGGAAATATATTATAAGAACCACCCGCCATTTCCCCAACATCCAACAGAAGCACCTCTACTGCAGAGGGTAGTTGGTCTGGGAAGTTGGCAGGTGGTTAGGAGGGGCAAATCGGGTGCACCATCACTCAGTGCTCTCCAACATATTATCTCAACAAACCATATAAAAACTACAAACAGATATCTGCCTCTATCTCTGAAGTCAATCAAAGGGGCAGAGAACACTGCACAGCAGGACACTGCAGCACAGGAGCTAGCACAACAAAACTCACCCAAAACATCAACCAAAACAACAAAAAAAGCAAAAAGAAAATCTGAAAAACTTCTGATCATAGGAGACTCCATGATTCGGGGAGTTGATATCTCCAGCCAGGGGTAATGGTCAGATGTCTCCCAGGTACATCAGCATGGAGAGACACTGACCGCATTGCTAAAATTGTTCAGGAAGCAGGAGAAAACATTGACATCCTGGTACACATAGGGACTTAATGATCTCTCCAGCTGGTCAGTTGTGGAGACCAAGGAACACCTGACCAGGCTGGGAAACAAACTATCATCCATTTCATCCAGCATCTCCTTCTCTGAGATCCTGCCAGTCTGGGAGAGGGGGGGCAGATGGACGGCAGGTCAGAGAAGGGGAGATAGGGGGAGCTAAACATGTGGCTCAAGGGCTGGTGCCAGGAAAAAGGACACAAATTTGTAGGGAACTGGAAACAGTTTGGGGAGCGAAAGTTCTTTAAATTTGATGAACTACATCTGACTAAGGAGGGAGTCAGTGCATTGGGGCAGAAGTTTGATGTCTTTGTAGAATATTTAAACTAGCAAATGGGGAGAGTGGTGCAGCACCCCATATGTCAAATGGTAAGAACACCCCTCCCCCCTCAGCTAGTGGTCAAACAGGAGTTCAGCATGTTTGCAGTTCATTTGCATCCCCAGGTAAGGAAAAAGGTCCGGCTCCCCATACGATGCACAAGGGAAATGCCAGACCTCACCCAACAACTAACACACTTTAAACTGGCCAATGGAAAATCATGTACACAAATGCTTGCAGACTGGGAACCTAGATCGCAGACCTGCAGGCAATAATGACAGAGGCTAAACTGGACATAGTAGCAATTAGCGAGATGTCGTTTACCAGTAACCACACTTGGGAGACTTCAGTACCTGGCTATGAACTGTTCAGAAGAGACCGAGGTGCAAAAGGGGGGAGGAGGGAGTGACCCTGTATGTCAATGACAATATCAAAGCTACAGAAATTCAGATACACATAAGGAGCCAGAAGAACTGTGGGTCACCCTGGAAATAGGAAATTGAAAAGGGAGGCAGTATAGCGCAGTGGTTTAAGGCTCTGAGCTGCAAATCTGGTGACATCCAGCAGACCAGACCTGGGTTTGAATCCCACAGCTTCCACTTGCATACTGTGTGACCCTGAGCAAGTCACTTAACTTCCCTGTGCTCCCAGGTCACTTCTGTGAAAAAGCTTTCAGCTTAGTGTGCTACTTCTGGTTAGACAATTAAAAAAAAAAATAAGCACTGGGGTTGTCTACAGGCCCCCAGACCAGGGGAAGGAAATAGACACATTACTGTTAGAAGATATACAAAACATAACAGCTAAATGGGAGTTTCTGATAATGGGAGACTTCGACATGCCAGATACAAACTGGTCAATACCAGCAGGAACATCTGCCAGGACTAGACACATGGTGGATTCCCTGCAGGGGGAAGGCTTCAAATAACTGGTACAACAACCCACAAGAGACAGGGCTATCCTAGATCTAATACTGACTAACAAGGAAAGGATCACAGATCTCCAGGTAGAAGGTCACCTGGGGGACAGTGACCATCACATGGTATAGTTCAGTTTGGCCACTACAACTAAATCATCCCATTCCAAGGCAAGAATATGGGACTTCAGAGGAGCTGACTTTGATAAGATGGCCAACAGAGTTAAGCTAGCCCTGGCAAAAAGAAATACAGTTGAGGGGGTACAGGCAAAGTGGGCAAGCATTAAGGATGCAATACTTGAAGCAACATCCCATTGTGTTAGAGAGAAAAGGAAGTGCAAAAGAAGAAAACCACTTTGGTTCTCAAAAACAGTAGAAGAAAAGGTCAGAGCCACAAGACTGGCCTTCAGGAAATATAAGGGAGCACAGTGGGATGAAGATAGGGAGGCATACCAAACTTCCCTAAGGGAAGCAGGGAAGGCAGTAAAGCTGGCAAAGGCCCAAACCGAGGAAACACTAGCACAGACAGTAAAAAAAGGTGACAAGACTTTCTATGGATATATCAGTTAAAGGAGAAAGTCCAGAGAGGGTATTGCTAAGATCAAAGGAGATAATGGGGCTTCTGAGGAGGAGGACCATGTAAAAGCATTTATCCTAAATAGATACTTCTGCTCAGTATTTACTGAAGAGAAGATAGGGCAGGACCCACTGCTCAGCACCATGGACACAGGGGGAAGGGATGTGAGCACTAGTCCCTTCACAAAAGAAAGGGTCCTACAAGAGCTCGATAAGCTCAGGGTGGACAAGGCAATGAGACCTGATGGCATACATTCCAGGGTACTAAAAGAGCTAAGGGTGGAACTAGCAGAGCCATTATCAGAACTGTTCAGTGAATCTCTGAGCACAAGAGAGGTCCCAGAAGACTGGAGAAGGGCTCATGTGATCCCGCTCCACAAGAGTGGTAGCAGGGAGGAGGCAGGGAACTACAGACCAGTCAGTCTTACCTCAGTAGTGGGCAAGATTATGGAGGCACTCCTTAAGGAAAGGATAGTGCAACACCTGAAATCCATAGGAGCACAGGATCCAAGACAGCATGGGTTTACAAAAGGAAGGTCCTGTCAGACTAATCTCATAGATTTCTTTGACTGGGTAATCAGACTGATGGACCAAGGGGGAGCAGTTGATGTCACCTACATTGACTTCAGCAAAGCTTTCGATACTGTTCCACATAGAAGATTGATTAATAAGCTGGGTAGGCTCAGGGAGAGTCAGAAGTTGGTCAACTGGGTGGCAAACTGGTTGACGGGCAGAAAACAGAGAGTGGTGGTAAATGGTATACAGTCAGAAGAGATGCAAGTCACAAGTGGGGTACCTTAGGGATCTGTCCTGGGGCCAGTCCTCTTCAATATCTTCATCAGTGATATTGCAGATGGACTGGAGGGTAAGATTTGTCTGTTTGCAGATGACACCAAGATCTGCAACAGAGTAGATGATCCAGATGGGTGGGCAGAATGAGAAGAGATCTGGATAAACATGCAAAATGGTCGGAAGAGTGGCAGCTGGGGTTAATGCAAAGAAGTGCAAGATCATGCACATAGGGAAGAGAAACTCTGAAGCCACCTATAGGCTGGGAGAGGAGTTTCTGGCAGTCGCAAGGGAAGAAAGAGACTTGGGCATCATCATCACCGATGACCTGAAATCATCCAAGCATACCACTAAAGCAGTAGGTAAGGCTAGGGGGATGTTAAGGTGTATTAGTAGGGGTATCACAAGTCAGAAGAGGGAGGTAATAATCCCTCTTTACAAGACACTGGTTAGGCCCTATCTGGAGTACTGTGTGCAGTACTGGAGGCCACACCTTCACAAGGACAATAACCAAATTGAGGCAGTCCAGAGAAGGGCAACCAAAATGGTGCAGGGACTGCATCAGAAAACATATGAGGACAGATTAACGGAACTCAATATGTATACCCTAGAGCAAAGAAGGGAGAGAGGTGATATTATCGAAACATTCAAACACCTTAAGGGCATTAACAAGGTGAAAGAGTCTAACATGTTTCAATATAAGAAAAATAGCAGGACAAGAGGACACAGCATGAGATTAGAGGGAGGCCGATTAAGAGGTAATGTGATGATGTTCTTTTTCACAGAAAGGGTGATGGATGCATGTAACAGCCTCTCTCAAGAAGTGATGGATATGAATACAGTGCAGGGTTTCAAACATACATGGGACAGGCATAAGGGAGCAATACAGATGAGTATGAATAGATAGACGATTGACAGAGCAAAGGCCGATGGAACATTTATAAGGTAGAAAAAGAAATGGGCAGACTGGATGGTCCTTGTGGTACTTATCTGCCGTCAACTTCTATGTTTCTATGTTTCTATTATCCAGTGACAGTATTTAGTGTCAATTTCAAACTGCCTGCAGTTTGTACAGAGTTGTATTTGCTAAGTTAATTTCAGTAGAGCCACAAGAATCATTTTGCTTTGCCTAAGTTTCAGCATGATTTGTAGTTCATTTCAAGTGCTCCTTTGCTAAGCTCCTCTCCCCCTCCCTGCTGTATGCTAGTAGCACCCCCTTCCTGTCTCTCTCTCCTTTTCTCTAAATTCAGCCAGTCTCACCTGTTGGATGAACCAGCCCACTTACCAAAAGCCTTTTTCTTTTTCTCCTCAGCTTAATCTTACCCCAGAATCCACAGATGGTCATGAGTACAGCAGCGCTTAGAAGCCCTCCCTCAGCATCCCCAGGCAGGACTGGATCCACTAGCAGCATACAGAGCCATCTTGTAATGCTGCATCTGACCACATGGCCCTGGAGCATCAGACTCAGGCAGCACCAGTATTCGGCGGTAGCTTGTGAGGTGGACACCTGAATCACAGCGCCATCCGAAATGGCGATGCAATATGGGTGAAAGCCTGAAAGATGAGGGGGGCAGGGAGGGTGACCGAATGTGGTGGGGTGGGTGACCCTAGTGACAGGATGTCACTATATGTACACGCGCGTGGGGAGCAAGCACAGCGAGCGTGGTCTGGGAGGGGGCGGAGGGGATGTAGGGGTGGTGCTGCAGTTGGCTGCTGAGCTGCACCGTGGCATCAGGGGTTGGCCTCCACTTGTGGTGCTGGGGTTCCAGGTTCGGATCTGGGTCCGGGCGCTACTGTGTTTTTCTTACGCCAGGCCCAAAACCTTATTTTTTTTTTGCTTGTGCAGCCCCCCACAGAAAGCAAGTATTTTCTGTCCCCGGCTCCATTTTTCCATGTGCCGAGGTTGTCAGAGTGGCAAAATTGTTTTCACCACCTTGACGTCGCTCTTCTGCAGATCACCCTTCTGTAGTTGCCCATATCACATAGAACTGTGTTTGGTATTTGTCACTGCGCTTCATGCGGCACTGCAAAAGACTTCTCGCCCTTCCTTCCCCAACCACTCTTCCTCCCTATGACAGTCGTACTTATAACGGTAATGGATTAAGGTGAAAAACAATCAATGTACTTTTACACCCCTACTAAATTACAGATTGGTCTGCTGCAAATCATCCCTTACTGGTATCACAAATTTCAAAGCTCCCTACCATTCATGCTGAATTTCAGATTGGTCTGCCCCAAATTGCCCCCCTACTGGCGTCACAAATTTCAGAGCACCCTACCATTCACACCATCCTCCTCCTGAAGCCTAGGGCAGCTGAAGCCAGTTAAAAATTTACCAAGCTCTGCGGCCAAGTTCTTGCAGATACCAAGCTCTGCAACCAAGTTCTTTCAGATGCCAGATAATCTTTTAATATTCAGCCCTCATCTAGGACCTGGAAATCTATTAGGAAGCAGTTGCTACTGGTAATAGCTTTCTTACCACAAGTACCAATCTTAGTTCATTCGAAGGCAGTGAACTATTACTTTTCCCCCAGTCTAAAGACATCCCCTTTTTACCACCTAAATACCATCCCTTGCTACTTTTTTTCCCCCTGCTCCCCCCAACACCTCACCTCACTCATGATGACCCTAGTCCCTCTCTACCTTGGTCTACTGCCCCTCTTACCCACTCTATCACCCCTCCCTCCCCCTGTTTCCCCAAACTATCCTCCCCACACTGCTCCCCTCCACTCACTTCTCCTCCCACCCCACCTCCCCACCCTCCCTCCTCTTACCATCCCTTTCTACTACCCTTCATACACCCTGAGTATTGAGTTCCCCTACACTAAATGTTGAAGTCCTCAGATGCATCTGCTGCTCCACCTTCCCCTTCAGCTGCCCCCACCCTTCACCATAAAGGCTGGAAAAAGCACTCCCTTCTCCCCTTGCTGATATTTCTATTGCTTCTCTCAGGAGACATAGAACTTAACCCTGGTCCCCCCCTCCCAATCCTCACCCTGGGTTCTTAGCCAAGGCCTTAAAATTTTCCACTTCAATGTCAGGAACTTTCTTTCCAACCTTGACGCCCTAAAAGTCTGGACTACCTAGCACCTCCCAGATATTTCATGCATATCTGAAACCTGGTTGCCTTCCAAGGTCCCTTACTCCTGTATCACTCTCCTGGAATATAACCTCTTCCATCAAGAAGGGCAAACGTGGAGGCAGGGTAGCCCTCTCCCTTCGCTAATTCCTCTCCTGCACAGTATTCCTCAGTGAATCCATCCCCCCCTTCCATGAGCTGATTATAGATAAGCTGATCTCCAGGCACTGTCCTGTTATACATTGGGACCTTGCATGCCTCTCCCAGACTCTCACCAGCCTCCCTGGTTACTTGCATCTCCTCCATCATATTGCACAAGCCCACAGGTGACCTCATCCAGCTGCACCAAAACATGCTAAAATCACTTGCTGTTTTCTCTCCAAATTGTCATTATTTTTCCCTGTATGTTTTTCTCTGTATATTTTCCTCAGTGTATATATTGTTTCTACTCTGACATTTTCTTTCCCCTGGGTCACACCTCGAAATGAGCCTTGGCTCAGTGTGCCTTTCCCAGTTATCAATGTTTAAATAAAATAAAATAAATAATTTTAGCCTGAGTGCCAAAGAGCATAGCCTGTGTTTTTCTGAGGTTAAGGGCTAATTTATTTGACAACAACCAAGACTGTAGTTGGCAAATATCAGACTCCAATTGCGAGTTAATGATGTTGATGTCCTGAGAACTGGTTAGTAACACCAGGTCATCAGTATAAAGGGTAGCACTACTATGGACTGGCACCTGGGGTAGGTCATTAATAAACAGGGAAAATAAGATGGGTCCCAGGATTGACACCTGTATAACACCACACTGGACAGCAATAAGTTCAGAGAACACCCTGTTATACTTGCCCAGCTGTTCCCTTCCCTGTAGGTAGTTTGTAAACCAGGCTAGGGCAGAGGCAGACAATCCAAAAGAACGAAGCTTAGAGCAAAGGAGTGTACAGTCTACCAAATCAAAAGCCTTGGAAAGATCTAGAAAGATCATTACAGTCAGCTTACTGTGATCCATACCAACCTTAATCTCTGAGGTCACTTTGGTGAGGGCAGTGGAAGTACCATATATCCCTTATGGAAGCCATGCTGGGTCCAAGGATAACAGTTCATATTTCTAGATATACTCCATCAATTAGGACACCACCTAACGGTAATTTCGAGACATTTCAGATTACCTTGCTTGAATACAGAACAACTCTGGAGACCTTCCATAAGTCAGAAATAGCCCCAGTAGTCAGTGACATGTTAAAGATGTGGGAGATTGGCAAGGCAAGAAATGGGTACCCAAACATATAAGTTTAGGCCCCAAATTGTCATGCCCAGCACTAGTAAATGGGAAAAGGCTGGCCAGGAGTCTGCAGGTTTCACCTATTGACAGTTTTGAGGTAAAAAGATGGATGAGGTGCAGATGCGAGTGGGGAGCTCTCAGGTTGGTCCTCTAAGTTAGGAGCAGCAAACAAGGAGGTGAGTGCCGACAGGTCAGAAAACTGAGTATTAAAGGCTTTAGTAATCGTTAATGCATCGTTACAATTTATTTCTCCAATAAGCATGTCTACAGTTTGGTACTTGATTGAGTCACTGAATACATTTTTAATATTATGCCAGAAACACCTAGGATCCATAGCAGAGGCCAGGATAGACTTACAAAATTCACTCTTAACAGCATGTTTAGCTTTTTTACATTATTTTTTTAATTTTGTTCTTTGATCATGTACTATTGTGTTTGCTTGTCTGTACTGTACTGCTATCTTGTAACTTCCTGGGTCATACCTGAAAATAATTGTAATTGTGTCTAGTGTACTTACCTGGCCAATAAAAGCTAATAATGAAATAGACCATCTTAAATATGTGACTGTATAAACCATGGAACTAAAGTAAACTAAATACACGTATTTGGACTTTGGTGCATGTAAAGGTGTCAGAAACTGTCACGGTAACATAGCTTTTTTTATTCATTCTGTTAGATGATATAAAGTGTAGTGTTGATTTGGGATAGCAAGATTTCCACAAAAATGGATATTGACTAAAGAGGCAGACATACAGTCTTTGCAAATCCCCAGGTGCTGCATATTTCCCTATGTTTGGCTTTTCAGGAAGAAACTTAAGCATCTGAACTACTGCTCTGCAATTTCTTTCCAGTATACTTTTGAAATATAAATTGCATGGAAATGTCAGGCTGGTGTTTTTGAACAAGAGACACAAGATTAAGTCAATTGATTTTCATTTTATAGTATAACATTTAAGCATTTTAAGAGGTTTAGCTATAGAGTGAACATTTCAGTTCAAATATTTCAGTGCAGAGTACAAGCGATTTACATGAGTACTATTCATAAGAGGGTCTTTTATTGTACATGCTTAAACCAGTCTGCTTCACCAATCAGCTGTGATCCCAGCTGTTATACTATGAAATTTGAGAGTGTGTGCAGTTTAGTGGTTAGAACACTGACTTGGGAACTTGGAAGTGCATGTTCAAGTCCCACTAGAGCTAAATACTCACTGTGTGACCTTAGGCAAGTTACATAACCTCTCAGTGCGCAAGTCAGCCCAGCTGCAGAAATAGGCAGAAGCCAGACACCACTTGAAATGAGTGGTTGCATCTCAGCATTGCTAACCTTGGTAAATAAATTGTAAATATTTAATGCACTATTTCCCTTGTATTTTATATGGCATTTTAAAACAAGTATGGGAATGCAACACACAGGTGAGGAAGGTGATCAAACTTTGACCTTCATCTGTTGTCACTTTCTGTTGAAATACAATATGGAGTTTTACTAATTAAAAAAAATACCAGATTATATGAGTATACTTTCTTTCCCGTGATCCTTTGTGCCTGGATGCTTTTTATAAACTTGTAGCTAAAACATAAGTAACTTTTGTATGGCCATAAATACTCCTTTATTGTGCAGTGGGGTTAACAAGCCAAATGAAGATACACTTTTGCAACAGATTTACTACTCAAAAATATGGCTGCAATGTTACAAGTTCATTTAAGTCTCCTTTATGGTGCCTTTCCATTCCTCTCAGATGGGAGGGAATTTTTAACAACCTTCTGGTGATACATGCCTTTGCTGCAGTGACCAGAATAACAAAGTCTGGTCAGAGTCAACATGGCTGCTAGTGCTTTAACCTGATAAGGGGTATAGAACTGATATGTCTGTCTGTCTCTCTCTCTCTGTCTATTATCTATGTACACACACTTATATTTTTACATTTATATATTTAATATATGTTGTATTTAATATTATACATGTATATGCAGTTGCATTTTGTATGTGATATATTTGTATACATGTTTATGTATTATTGTATAACTTTTTTGCACCCTCACTACACTGCTTATTAAATGTTAGATCATTTGTTGTGTAGACCCTCAAGTCTCTCTCAACTGAGGATTGTCCCAGTGTTGGTCCATACAGCTGGTATTTGTTCCTCATTTTCCTACTCCCCAGGTGAATCACTGTGCATTTACTAATGTTAAACTGTAGTTTTGCAGATTTGGTCCGTTCTTCTAAGAGGTAGGAGAAGAAAAGGTAGAATTAAGAGAAAAAGGATTTATAATAATAAAGGTGGTGCATTTATTCTTTAAAGGAAACAAAAAAAATGATGATATCGCATAGATTGTGAAAAACCAGCACCCCATTCAGCAAATAACCAAGTGGTTTACGAAAGGACACTGTGAACTAGAGGTGTCACAGACTGCCCAACAGGATACTTTAAACTAGGATCTGAATTTGATAGTAGTCTGCAAATTCAGGTTGAAATGAAAGGATGTCCCATCTTTTTCTCCTTATAATGGATAGTTTCAACATAGAACATAAATACAAACTAATTAAAGCCATAAGTTTGTTAAAAA
Organism: Neoceratodus forsteri; assembly: GCA_016271365.2. NCBI lineage: Eukaryota > Metazoa > Chordata > Ceratodontiformes > Ceratodontidae > Neoceratodus > Neoceratodus forsteri. Next base: position 281,672,654 of record JADMNL010000024.1, on the reverse strand, counting down.
TAACCTGGTGGATATCTTATAGAAACTAAACATAGTCCATCTCCTCATTCTATCCCCTAAGTTGAACAGTGTCTAATGTCACCATCCACCTAGTTTCCATCTGAAGGAGGGTTCTGATCACATTTTATGCTGGCTAACTAGTACTGCTACTGTAAAGAGCACCTTACTGACATTTCTTGGTGCTATCAAATAAACTAACTAAAAAAAAAAAACAGAGAGCAGCTTTCCCACCTGAATGAGAAATCCTCAATTGTCATGGTCAGTTTTTTAAGGCAGTCCCTTTTGGAAGTGAAGAGAAGGAATTATAATTTAACCCTTCCCCATTGGGGGGGGGCAGATCATAGCAGTTCACCACTCCGGTAAGTGGTGAGGAGGGGAAGGGGTGGTCATGCAGACTCACTTCATGTTTACACACCAAACTAGAACAAGGCTAAAGCTGTTATACATGGGTCAGCAATTAAATAATGCAGCGTGAGAGGGGGAGAAGAAGGAAACAAGTTGTAGTGATTGGGAGGATGCAGACAGATTTTCAGGAAGCTGTGCTTTGATTCCACTCCCTCGTAACAATACAGCTGTGCTGCTTTAGGAATTCCAATCAGACCCCTTCTATTGATTGCAATACATCAGCAAAACATCATGATGCAGTGCAACTGTAAAAATAGCCACTTGCTTATGGTTTGACAGTGGAGAATTTGGCTGTACAGTACATGTAAGGAAAAGTGCATTAACACACTAAGTATGAAAACAAGGCAGCCAGCCATATAGTACTCTGAGTGAATTTAGATCCCACATAGATACATAGACAGTGTTGTCAGATAAGGGCCTATGGCCCACCCAGTCTGCCCATTTAAGTCTGTAAGTTCAGTTTATGTTTTCCAAGAAGTCTGCTGCCCCTTACCCCCGACCTCCAGAATTCCTTTATGTCTATCCCATGCATTCTTAAATCCCGTGATTGTTTCAGCCCCACCACTTCCTCTGACAGGGTGTTCCACTTGTCCACCACCCGCTCTGTGAAGAAATTCTTCCTCACGCTTCCTCTGAATCGTCCTCCTCCAACTTCATCCCATGCCCTCTAGTCCTGGAACATCTTTTTCGCTTTAAAAATAGTGCATTCCTGCACCCTGTTCCTCCCTGTAAGATACTTGCATGTCTCTATCATATCCCCTCTCCTCCTCTCCTCCAGGGAGTACATGTTCAGTGCCTTCAACCTGTCCTCATAGGACTTGTGATGCAATCCATGCACCATCTTTGTTGCCCTCCTCTGAACCTTCTCTACCCTGTCTATGTCCTTACATAGGTAAGGTCTCCAGAACTGCACAGTGTACTCAGGTGCGGCCTCACTAGTGTCTTGTATAGTGGAATTATGACCTCCTTTTCCTGCTGGTGATGCCCCTGCCTATGCATCCCAGCATCCTATTTGCTTTACCTGCTGCCTGTCACACTGTTTCCTTGCCTTGAGGTCATCAGAGATGATAACCCCAAGATCCCTTTCCTGCTTGGTGCATGCTATATCCTCACCCCCAACCGATATATTGTGCCAGGGTTTTTGTGCCCCATATGCATTATCTTGCACTTTCTTGCATTGAATTTCAACTGCCAAACCCCTGACCATTCTTTAAGTTTCTGCAGGTCCTTCTCATTCTGTCTACACCCTCTGGTGTGTCTACTCTGTTACAGAGCTTTGTGTCATCAGCGAACAGTGAAATTCTGCCTTCTAGGTCCTACGTAATGTCACTGATGAAGATATTGAATAGTACCGGTCCCAGCACTGATCCCTGTGGTACTCCACTGGTCACTCTTCCCTCTGTGGAGTGACAGCCATTTACCACACCACTCTGTCCTGCTGCCCAGCCAGTTTCCTACCCACCGCACTACTGTCCTGCCCACACCCATATTCCCCAGTTTGTGCAATAGTCTTCTATGTGGCACAGTGTCAAAGGCCTTGCTGAAGTCCAGATAGGCCATGTCCACTGCCCTCCCTGATCCACCTCCCGAGTCACCCAGTCAAAAAATTCAATGAGGTTGGTCTGACATGACCTTCCCCTGGTGAAACCATGCTGCCTTGGATCCTGTAGTCTATTGACAACCAGATGTTCCACCAATCTATCCTTCAGTAGTGCTTCCATGATTTTCCCCACTACTGAGGTGAGGCTGACTGGTCTGTAGTTCCCCGCTTCCTCTTTGTTCCCACTTTTGTATAAGGGGACTACATCTGCTATCCTCCAGTCTTTGGGTACCTCCTGTTTCTAGTGATCAGCTAAACAGGATAGCAAGAGGTTCAGCCACCACCTCTCTTAGTTCTTTAAGGACCCTGGGGAGCACCCCATCTGGCCCCATTGCCTTTATCAACTCTTATTACTTCCAGTTCCTTCAGGACCCTTTTCGTAAAGGGACTTGTGTCCATTTCTGCACCATTCTCACCCCTTGTACTCCTTCAGACCCATTACCCTCCTCTTCCTCAGTAAAGACTGAGCAGAAGTACCTGTTCAATATGTCAGCTTTACTGTTGTCATCCTCCACACAGCCCCATCCTCCCCTCAGTCTCACTATCCCCTCCTTGCCTTTCTTTTTCACTTATATACCTGTAAAGGTTTTGTCCTCTACCCACTGATTTTGCAATGTGTTCTTCTGTCTGAGCTTTGGCTTCCCTTACTGACCTCCCTGCCTCCTTTTGCTTCTCCTGGTACTTCTCCCTATCCCCTTCTGCCTGTGTCTTTTTGTATTGCCTGAATGCAATCTTTTTGGCTTTCACTTTCTTTGCTACCTCTTTGGAAAACCATAATGGTCTCTTCTTCCTTTTCCTCTTGCTAACCTGCTTAATACATAATTCTGTTGCTCTTGTAATCCCCATTTTAAATACTTCCCACTGTTCCTCAACCCCTGATTCCTGCCCCATTCCTCTTAATGCCTCTTTCAAGTATCTCCCCATTTTCCCAAAGTTTGCCCCCTAAAATCCAAGATGTGTTTTGTGTGGTTTGGTTCTGCTTTCTGTGATTTCAAACCACAGTGACTGGTGGTCACTATTCCCCAGGTGCTCCCACTCTTACCCCCATCACACTGTCCCTGTTTGTGAGCACAAGGTCCAGTATTGCCTTCTGCCGAGTTGGTTCCATGACCAGTTGCTTGAGGAAGGCGACTGAAGGAGTCCAGGATAAATCTGCTCCTAGTTGATGCTGCTGCTGGGATGCTCCAGTCCACATCTGGAATATTGAAGTCTCCAACCAGTACTACCTCACCTTTGTCTGCCATCCTCTGGATGGCTAGCATCAACTCCCTATCTTTTCTTCCTCCTGAGCTGGTGGTCTATAGACCACACCTGTGTGGATGGCTGGCCCCATTTTCCTTTCCAGCTTAACCCACAGTATCTCTCCCCATTTTGTTCCTCCTGGATCTCTGTGGCCCTTATGTCATTTTTCACATACAGTGCCACTCCTCCTCCTCCCTTCCTGCCTGCCCTGTCTCTTCTGAATATGTTGTAGCCAGGTATGGCCAGCTCCCAGTCATGGTTATCATTACACCAGGTTTCAGTTATGGCCACAATGTCCAGGTCTGACTGCACCATGACAGCCTCCAGATCTTCCATCTTGTTGCTAAGGCTCCTGGCATTTGCACACATGGCTTTCCATGATTTGACCTCCCTAGACTGTTTCACTGTTCTACTCCAGCCCCTTCCTTGGTTGTCCTTTATCCCTGGTTCACCTTGCTGTCTGCCCTTCTGCTGAATTTTGCCCCTATTCTGCCTATCCACCTTCTGGGTGCTAATCTCCATCTTTTGCACACTGCTGTGTAGACAGCAACCTCTGGTTCACTGGTTCCACTGCTAGCTGTGGGGTGAGCAAGTAGGTGCCCTTGCTGGCCTGCCACCCCTTTGCTAGTTTAAATGCTTGTCAATGTAGCATTTAAACTTATCATTGAGTGCTTGGATTCCCTCCAGGATGGATGCAGGCCATCAGGCTTGAACAAACCTCCATCCCTCCAGGTGGGTCCCCAGTCACCAATGAATCCAAACCCTTCCTCACAGCACCAGTTCTTCAACCATGAGTTAAAATTCCTGGTGTATGCTCCCCTATGCTCTCCCTTGCCTCTCACAGGTAGTACTTCTGAGAAAGTGACAGAAGTAGCTACTTGCTTGAGACCCCTTCCCAGTTTCCTAAACTCTTCCTGAACTTCCTTTGGCTCCCCATTTGCCAGGTCATTAGTACCTAGGTGGATAATGACATCCAGCTCACCCTCCCGTCTTGCCTTCCCAGTGATCCCCAGGATCTTCCTTCCATCCCTCCATGCCGTGGCACCTGGTAAGCACCTCACCTCCCTGTCCTCCCCCTCCTGTGTTCCTAGCTGTATTCCTCTTATGATGGAGTTCCCCACCAGGATTCACTTCCTTCTCCTCTGGGGTCCACTGCTCTCCCCACTGAGGTCACCTCCTTGGCTAACCTCCACATCCTTTCCTTCCATTTCTCTGGGTACCTCTGTTTGGTTGTCCCCATTTGGTAGTGTGGCATATGAGTTCTTGAGTGGAATAGGATCTGGGATGTGCCTCTGCCTGACTGCTCTAACCCTCCCTGAGCCCACTGTCATCCAAGTACTCCTCTTTCTCTGCATCCTTTGAGGCAGCTGCATTGGACTGAGTGGTCTCTGGATAGGGGTGATGGTACTCCTGACCCAGTTTACTTCTGCTCTGAGTCTGGCTACCTCATCCCTCAGTCCAGAGAGATGCATGCAGATAGGGCAGCACCTCAGTGTCCAGAAGATCTGCCTGAATATGGCTGCCCCACAGCCACTGCATTGCACCACTCCCCACATTATACTGCAATTATACTGCTATTCCACTACTTGTCTGCTACTGAAGCTCTCCTATTTCCCTTTTTATTAATTTACTGTCCTAAAAATCCTGCCACTGTTCCTCTATAATATTTGAAAATACATACACTTCTATCTCACCTCTTTATCCTTACCATCAAAAGGTAACTACAATCACAATAATCTACCTTCTACTAATACAGATTCTATCACAGAATCAGAGCACAATGCAAAAACATCTGCTACTTAGCAACAACAAACAGGTGACAACATACCAAGCTGATGTAGCTTTTTTTAAAATAGAAAAAAAAAATGTAATTGTTTAAACCAATAGAAATCAGCAGTTCCAAAAGCACCTTGAACTACAAGAAAGAACACAGTACCACACCTCTGCCACAATAACTAAACATGTTACGTAAAACAGACAACAATGATGATTAGGTCTGTACTGACTGATTTAATTCCACAAACAGTGAGCTATAGCTACAATAGAATAAATGATAAGCAATGGTGAGTTAAAAGGTGATAATTCCATTAAGAGGTTTATACAACACAGTAATTGGGTTGCCAAGTGGATCGCGATGTTCCACAAATCTAGATATTGAAGTATCACCTTGTAACTCAAGGCTTGCCTATCATTTATTTTTTTTATATTATATGGTTAATCCAGCAAGGTCAGGGAGGAATTGTGCCCAGGTGAGTAACTAGCCACAGCAAAATCAGATGATTTTGGCACCAAAGGAAACTGTTGAGTTGTGTTTTGGGCTCCCTGGCTGCCCTTGTGTACTGTGCCAGAGGGCATGGGAGTGTGAGCAACCATGTGCCTTGCTAGCTGCCTAGTTGTAAGGTGCAGTCACCCCAGGAGCTTTGTGCAGTTTGCAGTGTTCCACAGACCAATTTCAATAGTCAGTGGGGCAGAGAAAAGGATTTGAGGAAAAGTGACTGTGTCTACCACTATGCAAGAAGATTTAATTTTGCTTTAATTTTTGATTGACATGAATTACGAGATCCAACTGTGAATTAGATGTCAGAAAGTGCTTGTTAAACATGAATTAATGGTCTTAGCCATATACTATACAGTATGTCTGTTACATTATCGGATCCTATTAATGTCAATTACAGAGTGACCATAATATGTATTTCCCTTTGAATAGTCCAACTGAGAGGCATCATCTAGCTTTCAGTGAGGTGAGGTTCTGTTTCTGATCAGTTTTCCTTCTGCTGGTACTGAATCTAGTGACTTGCTCAAAGGCATAGAATGATTTGGAAGAGATTTGTACAGGATCATTCACACTCTTTAGTTTATAGCACCGTGTTCTAGTTACTGGACTGCAACTGTCTCCCACACACTTCTGAAGCATAACTTAGTTGAAAGACTGGTGAAGTTCTAAACAGCTAAGCAACTGTTTGGTACACAATGAGTTAACCTTGTAAGGGGCAATCAGGTCCCTGTTAACTATCCCTCCATAGAATGGGGAAGGTGTCTCATGCTGATGTTGGGAGAATTGTTTGGTGGCAGAGGTCAGGCTTAGGGACATCAGGACACATTCTTACTATAAGAGGGAGCTCTCCGGTTGTGAAAAGGCTTTTTTTTCAGTCACACAGCAGCAGCATCACTGAGGAAAAACTCAGCTCCAATAAAAGCAGCCTTAGTGATCCAGCAGGCTCAGCCTCCAGCAGCACACCAGCTCTTCAGTCACAAGCACTGTTGATCTACGTCTCAACCTCCTTCCAACACCAACTGCCAGCAAGCAGCATGTGGGCTGCCAACCTCCTCATCCTGTTCTTGGCTCTCATCCTCTCCTCAGCAGATTGGTTCTGTTTGTTCACATTTAGTCTTCCTGGAGTGCTATATAATTTCTGATCTCTAACTTTCTTTCAAACCTCTTTCCATCTGAAGGAGGGTTCTGATCACATTTTATGCTGGCTAACTAGTACTGCTACTGTAAAGAATGGTGGCTGTACAGTATATGTAAGGAGCAGAGGATTAACACACTAAGTGTGAAAGCAAGGCAGCCAGCTGTATGGTACTTTCAGTGAATTTATATCCCATGTTACATGAAACAGACAAACATGATAAGTAGGTCTATATTGACTGATTTCATTCCACAATGTACAATATTGAATCCTTCTGCAACATTAAGTAATGTCATACTTCTCAGATGTCTCACAAACAGATGGTCTTCCCTAGTTTTACCCCACAAAGTTAGTCTTTCCCACACGGAAATTGTGCTGTCCCATGTGGAGATGGTATTGTTTCACAATATAAAGTCAGACTTCAAATCAGAAATTCATAATAATCAAAAAAGCTAAAACAAAATTAAACTTAGCAGGAATAAAGACATTAGTTTCCATAGAGTTCTCAACCTGTATTTCCCTGATCAGATTATGTGTCCCACATTATCTGAGTGTCAGTGTCCCATATTTCTATGACTAAAGAGTTAGCTACAGATACAGTAGAATGAATGACAGGAAACTATGAGTTAAAAGATGATAATTCAATTTAGGGAGTTTATACAACACAATACAATAATTGCCAAGTGGATTTTGATGTTCCGTAAACCTAGATATTGAAGTATCACCTTGTAACGCAAGGTTTGCGTATCTTTTTTTTTTCTATATTAAATGGCTAATCCAGCAAGGGCAGGGAGAAGTGTGTCTGGGTGGGTCACTGGCCACAGCAAAATTGGGTGCTCTTAGCATCAAAGAAAACTGCTGCAGCTGTGTCTTGGGCTCCCTAGCCGCCCTTGCTGTTCTGTGCCAGTGGGCATGGAACCTTGCCAGCTGCCTGGATGTAAGGTGCAGTCAGCTCCATGAGCTTTGTTCAGTTTGCAGTTTTTCCCAGACTGATTTCAATAGTCAGCTGGGAAGAGAAAAGGAACTGAAGAAAAGTGACTGTGTCTACCGCTGTACATGAGGTTTACATTTTGTTTTAATTTTTGATTTACAGGTAAATCTCATAATTCAGGACTGACCATAAATTATGAGATCCAACTGTGAACTGGATGTCAGAAAGTGCTTGTGAAATGTGAATTAATGGCCTTAGTTATGCAATATACCTGGCCTGGATATTCAGACTGTACCAGGCTGGGGCGCAAGCCTGGGTGCAGTGCTACTGGGCTGTGCCAGGGCATGGACCAGGCAATATTCAACAGTGCTGCACCATGGCTCATCACCATTGAATATGACACTGTGAGTGCACGCACTGCGCATGGTGCAGTGGCACTGTGTCAGCACAAGTGGCAGAAGGGGAGCAGGGAGCAGGGAGAAGCACCAGCTCAAGTCCAGTTGCGCTAGGTGCATCAACTGTGATATTCAGCACTGGACATGCGAATGAGGCCATTATGCATACTAGGTGCAAATGGGACCATTTGCATGTCATTATGGCCCCATTTGCATGTGGTGTGCCAATCCCCGGTGACTTGTGCCTGGTGCCCTGCCAGGCTGCAGCCATCGGGGACCGATGCCCTGCTGACCCTTGGCAGTCTCTGCTTCCGTTCGCCTGATCATGGGCATATGAAAGTAAAAGGTCCCTGGTAGGCCTGTGGATCCCCCCCTTCACCCGATCATGGGCATATGAAAGTAAAATATCCCTGGTGTACATATGGATCACCCCCCGCTCGCCCGATCACAAGCATATAAATGTAAAAGGTCCCTGGTGGTCCAGTGGACCACTCTCCAACACCCGATTGCGGGCATGTGTAACAGAATGTCCCTGGTGGTCCAGTAGACTGCACTCCATTGCCCAATAATGTGCATGTGTAAAAGAATGTCCCTGGTGGTCCAGTGGAACCCCCCCCCCAGCGCCTGATCATGGGCAGATATAGCAAAGGTAACCCTGGTGGTCCAGTGGTACCCCCCTCTCCACCCACCCACAGAGGTCCCACACCACCCAACACCCCCCAGTCAGTGGCGGGCAGCAGCACCCCATCCGCATGCCGTCCGACTGCCCACTGACTGACAGCGTACAGTACAGTCTGTATGCTTATTGGTCCACAGCGTGGACCAATGGGCATGCAGACCATACTGTACTACACAGGCCCGATATGTGATGTTGAAATATAGCTATGCTATCCTGAATCAATAAATTTGTACAAACAAAAATGTCATTGTGAGGGGCCACGCCATATGACTAGCTAACATGAATAGCACACTAGCACTGTTAGGGACTGAAAATTAGAGTGCCTGTATTTCATTCAGTCAGAGCCAAGGGGAAAGCAACTTCATGGCTCTTAGGAACCAGGTATTTAATTCAGTCAGACTACTGTTTTACTGTGTGCTTTGTTAAACATTTTCTTTTGTAACACAATTACTTCTGTTCGTACTGTAAATAAGTTTCCTGTTAGTTTTCTTAACTACTCGAAATGCTGGAGTTTGAGGACCAAGACAATGCAAGCCTCTCTGCCTGCCCCCATACACACACATTTTCTTTGTTTATTTTGTTCCTAATCTTTCACAGCATGTAAGTAATGCCATACAGTGGAGACTAGATTAGTGTTGGAATGTGGTGCAACTAATGACCAGAATCAGAACAACGCTGTAATCACATATTGTTTTATGTCCAAAGCACAGTGTTTCAAAGGTGTAAGGTGCAAAAACATTGCCTTCTTGGTTGCCTGACCACCCGTCTGCCAAGGGTGCGCTCTATAATAATGAAGCAGGCAAGTGGGGGCATTGCAAGATGGCAGAGTTTAGTTAAAAAGAAGTTACTGTGACTACATAGAAACATAGAAAACTGATGGCAAATTAGGACCACTAGGGCCCATTTATTCTGCCCTTTTGCCCTACTTGTGTCAGTGCCCTCTGACTCTACTCAGTCATTGGCTTCCCCACGCAACTCTATGACTCCCTTATACCTGTCCCATTTATGCTTGAATCCCTCCACTGTGCCTACTTCTATCACCTTCTGGGGTAGACTGTTCCATGCATCCACCACCCTTTCAGAGAAAAAAAAAACATCTTCACAGTGCTCCTCAGTTGGCCCCCCTTCAATCTCTTATTGTGCCCCCTTGTTCTTGTACCCCTCCTGAAATGAAAGATGTTGCTAACCTGCACCTTGTTTTTACCCTTTAGATACTTGAAGGTCTTTATCATATCCCCACGCTCCCTCCTGTCTTCCAGTGTGTATATAATGAGGTCTTTCAATCTTTACTCATATGTCTTCTCTTGTAGGCCCTGTACCATCTTTGCTGTCTGCCTCTGCACCACTTTCACCCTGTCTATATCCTTGCATGGATGTGGCCTCCAGAATTGTGTACAGTATTCCAGATGCAGCCTTACTAGCACTTGATATAGTGGTATCACCACCACTCTTCTTCTGCTAGTGGTACCCCACTCTATGTGACCCAACATGCCACAGGGCCCCCCCCTACAGCCTTTATGCACTGCTTGGCCAACTTAAGATCCTCTAAGATGATTATACCCAAATCGCTTTCCTCCCTCATGACTGCTAGCAATTCTCCCCATACTTTAGCCCTCTGCAGGGTTTCTGAACCACAGGTACATGATTTTGCACTCTTCACATTGAACTGCAGTTGCCATGCTTCTGACCATTTTCCAGCCTCCCCAGGTCCCTCCTCATCCTCTTCACCCATCAGGAGTGTCCACCCTGTTACAGATCTTGGTATCATCTGCAAACAGGCAAACTTTCCTTCTAGCCCTTCCAAAATGTCACTAATGAAGATATTAAAAAAGACCAGTCCCAGGACCCCCCGAGGCACCTCACAGGTCACCCCCTTTCTTCGTATTGGATTCCATTTACTACCATCCTTTTTTCCTGCCTCTCAGTCAGTTTCTAACCTAGTTTGCCACCCTGTGCCCAACCCCCTGGCTACCCAACTTATTTATCAGCCTCCTATGTGGAACAGTGTCAAAGGGCTTGCTGAAATCTGGGTAGGCAACATCCACCCCCCCCCCGATTCACCTCCTTTGTCACCCAGTCAAAAAAATCTATCAGATTCATTTGACATGACCTTCCTGCTGTGAATCCATGCTGCCTCGGATCCTGAACTCTGATGGATTTCAAGTGTTCTACAATCAGTTCTTTAAGTAGTGCCTCCATCATCTTCCCCACTACTGATGTGAGGCTGTCTGGACTATAGTTTCCTGCCTCCTCCTTCCATCCACTGTTGTGTAGAAGGACCAGATGTGCCCTCCTCCAGTCCTCTGGAACCACTCCTGTCCTGAGCAACTTGCTAGTAATATAGAGAATAGGTTCAGGGATCAATTGTCAGTTTAAGGGTTTATGGATCATTTTTGCATCCCGTTAATTTTTGCTTTCCATTCTGCTACCCCTCCATTTCCCATTGAGTTTGACTGCATCCATTCCTATTGCTAGTATTGTTATGATGAAGTAGGATTCCGATTTGCAGCACAGCAATTTTTCCTACACACACACATACAGGATAGCTTCTCATGGTGAAGAAAGAAAGAAAGAAGAAGGGAGGAGGAGAGGAGGAAAGAAAGAAAGAAAGAAAGAAAGAAAGAAAGAAAGAAAGAAAGAAAGAAAGAAAGAAAGAAAGAAAGAAGGGAAGGAAGGAAGTTAGTTGATTGCAGGAATAACTCCATTAAGCAAGCTCATTCATAAGAAAGTCCTGAGAGCATATATCAGGAACGTATACAGACAAAGGAAATTGCATACATAAGATCTTAGTACATAAAAATATATGGTACATGTGGTACACAGTGCTCAAAATAAGACATGACAAAGGTAATATTTGTAAACAGAACCAAGAAAATTAATTTTAAAATACAGAAACTATGGTCTAAATAATTGGAACAAAAGCATTAGGATGCGTAAGGTGGAGAGAGAGCATGAGACAGGTGAGAGGGGGAGAGAAGAGGGAGAAGAGGGGAAGGATCTAGTGAGGGAGAAGGGGAAAGGAGGAAAAGTGTGGAGGAATGTAGAAAATAAGGATGACAGGAATAAAGAGTATAGGGAGGGTAGGGAGGGATAAGGAGAGGTAAGTAGAATTAGAGAACGTAGATGAAGTAAGAAGAGAAATGGAGTCAAATGTCAAGTAGAGGCTAGCGACAGCTGCATACATATTTCAATTTAATTGCAGTAAAGGTTTTAAAGAGATTGACAGAGACAAGGCAGGAGAGTTTCAGTATAGACTGGAGCTGGTTCCAGGCAGTTGGAAGGGTGTAAGAAATAGCACGTTTACCAAAGGAGGTACGAGTCCTAGGCACGTCTAAGAGGATAAAGTCAGACTTCCTAAGGGAATAAGAACAATGGAAGATGCAAATAAGGGCTGTTACATAGCTTGGGAGTTTGTTCAGGAGGATTTTGAGTATCCAGGTGCCAGTGCATGAAGCATCTGGTAGTAAGTGATGTCCAGCCGACAGTAGCATACAGATCACAATGGTGGGTACGAAAGGGGGAGCTGGTGATGAACCATAAGGTATGATGGTAGAGGATGACCAATTTGTTCAGGTTTATGGCTGTTGTAGAATTGTTGATTATGTTACCATAATCAACTAAAGGCAGGAATGCGGCCTGAACAAGCCTAGTTCTAAACCTAATTAGTAATAGGGACCTGTTTCTGAAGAAGAAACCTATTCTGGATTTTCACCTGCTGGCCAGATTGTCAATATGGGCATTAAAGGTGAGTTTATTATTTAGTCATATATCTAGATATTTGAACTTGGATACAACCTCAAGAGATTCACCTAGAGAGGTGACAATAAAGTCATTAGGCAGGTTTAGGGAGGCGGAAGGGGTGGTATTGAGAGTGAAAATTATTACCTTTTTTGGCATTAACAAGGAGCTTTGCGTTAATAAGGTTCTGTTCACGCTGCACAATGTCAGCTTGTAGTACATCTCTTACTTCAGACAGACTTGATCTAGAAGTACACAGAACTGTATCATCGGCAAAGAAACACAATTTGGAATTAGTTACAGTATGTTGTAGCCAAGATTATTAATGTAGAGTGAAACTAGGATACAGCCTAAAATAGAGCCTTGTGGGACACTGCTTATGATCAGAAGGGAGGCTGAAAATAGGCCATCAGCTTAGACTTTCTGGAACCTCCCTATTAATAGCTGGTAAACCACTGGGCAGTGGAAGGGGTTGCACCTAGGTTAATAAGGCTACTGACAACTAGGTTGTGGTCAATGGTGTCAGACGTGTTACTGAGGTCTAGGAAGACTGCAGCAGTGATCTTTTTGGAGTCAAGAGCTGTAACCCAGTCATTTGTAACTTTGGCGAGGGCAGAGATGGTACTATAGTTAGGCCGGAAACCAGATTGTGCTGGGTTGAGAAGGGAAAAGGTTTCGATATGTCATTTTAGTTGGGAGTAAATCAATTTTTCCAAATATTTTGGAATGAATAGGCAGGATAGAGATGGGCCTATTATAATTTAAATCATATGGATCACCCGATTTGAATAAAGGAAGGATGTGCGTGGATTTCCAGCAGGGCAGAACTGTGGTTGTGTTGATAGAAAGATAGAAAATATGAAGAAAGAGGGCTGTTAGATGGAAGTAACCTCATTTTAAGAAAAATGATTACAGTCCGTCCTCACCACTACTTTTCTTGATGTCTAAATTTAGGAACAGATTTTCAGCTTCTTTATAGGAGACCAGTTGCAGCTGGAAGGGATGAGGTGAAGGAGGAGCTTCAGGGATAGTAATGACTAGGGGACGATTTGCAAGGCCAGCATACAGAGAAAAATCGAAGGCCAAGCCAGCGGTGGAAAAATGTGAATTGAGCTCTTCAAGGATTTGACTATTGCTTTCGATGACCTTACCACTGGTGTATATCTTGGCTGGAATGGAGGGAGCAGCCTGTCGTCTTTCAACTCATTTGAGAGTCCTCCAGATTTTGTATGAATTCCAATTAGCCTGTTCTAAGGCAGTGATATAGAAGTTCGACTTGGCAGCATGAATGCATTTAACACAGGCATTCCTTGCAGCTCTGAAGGCCTGCCAATCAGTTGGACACTTCGTACACTCAGCCTGAGACCAGAGTTTATCAGTTTGTGAGCTCAGCTTTGAGGTCAGATATAAACCAGGGATGAGAGGATTTACACACTCTAAACTTGATGAATGGGGCATGCTTGTTGGCCAGGGCTGTAAGATTGTTGTTCAGGATAGTGACAGCCTCATCGGCTGTTTTGGCTAGGTAGAGATCTTGCCAGTTAAAATTACCTAAGTCTGATAGATAATTTGCTGCGTTGAACTCGCTGTGGGACCGTTTTGTTATAAGCTTTGGTTGGTGGTGACCTTTGAGTTGTGCTCTTGAACAAACTACAATCCTATGATCACTCATGTCATTATGGAAGACAGCAAAGTGCAGAATTTTGTGAAGGCGATTAGTTAATATGACATTGAGAAGAGAACTATTGGTGTTGTTTTCAGTATTAATCCTAGTAAGTTCATTGACAATCTGTGATAGGCCAAGCTCATCACAAAGACATTTGAGGCCATGTGATTTAGAGGTAAGCCAGTCCATATTTAGGTCCCCAAGAATAAAGAGAGAGAGAGAGAAAGAAAGAAAGAAAGAAAGAAAGAAAGAAAGAAAGAAAGAAAGAAAGAAAGAAAAAACCGTTTGGCATTGCTTATTTGGGACAGACAGTTTTGTTTCCCCCTCCACCTTTCCCCAGACTCAGTCCATGCATATGATGTCTAATGCCCTCTTTCAGACAAAGGTTTGGAGTATGACATTTTGACGGGTTTACAGTGCAAGACTGAGCAGGCAACCATTTCAGCAGGGAGCGACATATTGGCTGGATCTTAACAGGGACTGTTCAAGAATAGCATAATTAATTTCTTTAATTTATGAGTATCATTGTTTGAATAATTACGTTTTATATTATTGGTTCAATTACCTTCACAAGTGCCATTTGTACACACTCTGTGTTCTCTAGCATGGGGGAACCTAATGGCAACTTTTGTAAACACTCTGCACTCATGGCGAGAAACAATAAATTCCAAATGACAAGTAGCAGGAGTAACAGAACAGTATTTTTTCTGAAAATGTTGCTTTTTTATGTGATGCATTAAAGCAAAATGTTAGAAACACAGAAACAAAGAATTTGATGGCAGATAAGGACAGCTTGGTCCGCCCAGTCTGTTAATTTTTCCCTGCCTCTCCGATCCCATCACTACAGATCCTACTTGATCTCCGCCCTGCCTCTCTGATCCTGTCACTGCAGATCCTACTTGATCTCCACCCTGCCTCTTCAATCCTGTCACCGCAGATCTTACTTGATCTCTTCCCTGCCTCTCTGATGCTGTCACCGCAAATCCTACTTGATCTCCACCCTGCCTCTTCAATCCTGTCACTGCAGATCCTACTTGATCTCCACCCTGCCTCTCTGATCCTGTCACTGCAGATCCTACTTGATCTCCACCCTGCCTCTCCAATCCTGTCACAACAGATCCTACTTGATCTCTACCCTGTCTCTCCAATCCTGTCACCACAGATCCTACTTGATCTCCATCCTGCCTCTCTGATCCTGTCACCGCAGATCCTACTTGATCTCCGTCCTGCCTCTCCAGTCCTGTCACTGCAGATCCTACTTGATCTTTGCCCTGCCTCTTTGATCCTGTCACTGCAGATCCTACTTGATCTCTGCCCTGCTTCTCTGATCCTGTCACCACAGATCCTACTTGATCTCCGCCCTGCCTCTCCGTTCCTGTTACCGCTGATCCTACTCAGTCTCCACCCTGCCTCTCTGATCCTGTCACTGCAGATCCTACTTGATCTCCACCCTGCCTCTCTGACCCTGTCACTGTGGATCCTACTCAGTCTCCGCCCTGCCTCTCCAATCCTGTCAGTGCAGATACTACTCAATCTCTGCCCCCCTTGCTTCCCAAAGATATCTGCCTGTATCTGATTCTAACTTAGATTTGATTACTATCTCACAGCCTTCTCTACCGCAGCTCAGTGTCATGGCTCCGCAGCAGCCAGGGTAATTCAATGTTGTTAGATTTCGAGCTAAGACATTCTGGTTTGCCTGTCCTCTGTTGAGCCTAAATGTTGGTCACACTACAGTAGCTGTAAGTCCACTTAAATTACATTGAATTGAATACCCCATGGCTTCTCCCTAGCCACGTCATTATCTGTGGAGCTTTATAGGGTGCTGCCTTGTGTTTTTTTGGGGGCTGCATTGGCTGGACCCTGCAGACCTCTTGCTGTGACAAAAGAACTCAGCACATTCTTTCCAACAGAACAACATGCTGGAAATGCACCACAGTCGCTCCCACATCCATGAAGCACTCCGCTCATGTTGTCACGCATGCGGGTAGTATATGGGTAATATCTTGTACTGCAGAGTGTGCTGTGTTCCGCCATCACCACCTTTTTATATTTTTTATTTATATTTTAACAATAAACATTTCTCTCCACCTGACCCCCTCACAGCACCCACCACCCCACCCCCAGAAACATAGCAATAACGCTTCCCCGTGATGCAGGTCCTTTTTTTTTCCAAAATATTTTTATCCCCCCACCTGACCCTTCCTCTCAGCAGCCATCTACCCACCCACCCACAGAAACATAACTGTGACACTGGGGGTGCCCAATCCTCAAGTGACATGATCGGGAATTCTCTGTCCTGTTTTATTTATTTTTTCTTAACCTGTAACAAGAAAAACATCCATCGATGTATTTTGTGCCATTTCTGACCCCCACCTGACCCTCCTAGTCAGCACCCACCACCCCACCACCCCTAGCCCTTACTTACCCATTAGGGGCCCAATGCTGTAATCCTCTCTGGACTGCAGACATATCTTCACTCTTCAAAGCCGGACCACAAACTGAAGAAACAGGTATATGGTTCAATGTATTTCAATAGGGTTTCGAACTTAGGGGCATAACTTGGAAATTTTTGCATATTTTTGGCCCAAATTTTCAACATGCCTTCTTTGAGACCCCACCTCATAAACAATTGAACTGTCATTAGGCATAACTATCCAAAAAGACATATTCATGGCCCCTGCACAAAATCACCTTTCGGGCAGGAGTTGAACATTTTCTCTGCTTTTGTTCATGAGGGTCATAAGAAGGCTATGTTGAAAATTTAGTGTAAAAATATTAAAAAACAACAAAGTTATGAATCCACATTGAATTTTGCGAACACAGGATCGTAACTTTGGCAATTTTCAATATTTTGACCCCAAATTTATAACATAACTATATCTTTACAGCACCTCATGTACATGACAGCTGTCATTTTTCAAATCCTGGCCAAAATATTTCTTTACATCCCCAGTGGTGATTTTGCAGTCCCTGCGCAAAATCACCTTTAAGCCAGGAGTTAAACATTTTCTCTGCCTGTCTTCTTGAGGCAGAGTCATAGCAAGGCTATGTTCAAAATTTGGTGTAAAAATATTACAAAACAACAAATGTATGATCAGAACAGGGCAAATGTTGGAGAAACTGCAGTCAAACATTAGCAGATATAGAACACATACTTTGGTTTTGTCCCCTTCTTCAAGCATACTGCCTGGAGACAGTAGCTGAGATGAACGAAATTTGTGAAATCCTGGAACTCCCCATCCCCACATATGTCCTAATGATGGTCCCTCAAAAAGGAGTAAAGATAGACAAACTCGCATACAAACCAACAGCTCTGCTTATCCTAGTAGCAAAAAATGCAATAACCAGACTGTGGTTCACTAAGGTCCTCCCACTAAAAGAACACTGAGGAAGCTGGCATATGAAGTGTATAACCTAGAGCAGATTACAGCAAGACTGCAAAACAGTGTCAAGGCCTTCGACAGTTGGTGGCTAAAATGGGTTCTCTACCAGTTAGATCACTATCTGGAGTTTGTCCCAAAAGACACAATCAGAAGATTCCCACGGCAGCGCATATAACATTTGCCGGGGGGGGGGGGTGGCTCCAGCTCCTTTTAACACTCCTTCTTACTCTCTCTCCTCCTCATCTTTGACTATCATAAACTCCTTATACTAAAAATGCCTTTTATCTAAAATTCTACTACCAACAATATACCCTGGACTGAACTTCGGGGCCCGATTCTCAAAGGCTGCTTAGAACGATGCAAGCTGTGCCAGACAGCAGCTTGTGTAGAAGCCCCATGTGCCACGGACCCTGCACCCAATTCAGGTATGGAAGGGGTTCTGGAGCCTAAGTCCCCACACATGTGGCATTCCTTCCCATGCGGCGAACATCAGGCGCATGGCAGGTGTCTGTTGCAAATCCGGTGCAGCACAGAAAATGGTGCGTACTGTACATATGTGCACAGTGACTGCCACCAGTCTCAGACACTGAATGCATATTTACAGTACCATGTTGATGCAGACCACAGTCGGCAGCTGGACAGGCACCAAGGGGTGGGTTCCACTAGACCGCCAGATATTGGGCACTGCAGTGATCAGGGGCACATGCCCATGCCACATACAGGCAGGCTGGGCAGCATCAGGGATGGGGTGGTGGCACAGGGGATGGGTGACAGTACCTGGCTTGATGGGTCACCATCGGCAAACCGGTGGTATACCACAGCATTCGGTGGCACATAGGATGACTGCCAAAGTGGGACATATTCTAAGTCTCACTACACCAGCCCTGGCTGGTCTAAGGGCACTTAGAATATCTCCCACTGGGTGCTGTCTGCGAATAGCAAGCTGCAGTTTGCATCAGCGCAGTCCATCTAGCACCCTGTCGCAGTGCTGTGCAGGGTGCAGGGCTGGCCCAGGACCTGCTTGGGGCAGGTGGCCTGCGGTCAATGCAAGCCACCTTCATGAAGTGCGTGGAGGCAGCCCTGGATGCAAGGTGCACCTTGCACCATATCTGTTTGGTGCAAGCACCTTGTGTCAGATGCAGGGCTTTGAGAATCAAGCCCCTGATATCTCCTTCCTCCCCTATCTACCATTCAGCTCCCTGCACCAGATTACATAACCTTTACCTTTCCTGAAACCAGTAATAATGTAGAGAGCAACCCAAATTACTGGGATAATGTGGTAACCATAGAGCTATTTGGGTGGGCCAAAGGAAGGCTTCTCTTTAGAAACTCTTAGCCTCAAGACTTAAGAATAAGTGCAGTATTTTCTTAAACCTGTTTTGAAGCTAATTTGAGATGTCCAACTCAATAATGTATCACTTATTGAGTGCATTTATTGAAATGCTGTACTGTTATACCACTGTTGAGTTAAATAAACTTTACAATTAAAAAAAAACTAATTTATGAGCCTATGTTACATTTTGCAAATACAGGCATGTAACTTTGGTAATTTACAATATGTTTACTCCAAATTCCACAGCTGCAGACCTATCAGCTCTGGCCAGATCTTGTTTTACGTTAGGGATCAGAGTGGGATTGTAAGATTAACCAGATTATTTAAAAAACATAGTGGGAAGCCGGCCCGGTAGCGCTGTAGGATGAAGCGCTGGACACCTTACCTCACACCACACTGGCAATCCGGGTTTAGGAACTGACTCAGGTTGCTAGTGGGTTGGCTGGGCGAGGAAGGATTGCGCGTCTGCCAATAGCTCTCCTTCTTCGGGGTTGGGAGCCTCAGTGACATGTTGTAGACTGACACCCAGTGGAGGCTGGGGGTCAGCACAGGATTGATGCTAGAAAAAAGGTGGACCCACGCAGGGTGTAAGACTGCCTCCATGGAGGTGGAGACAGTCGCCCTGCCCATTGCACATGCATGGGTCCGGGGAGAAAATGGAAAAAGTATCAGAGCTGGCAGGCGCTATGAAGGCAGGTTGTACCCGTATCTCCCCCCAACAATCTAGATGTTGGCTGCAGGGGGGTTGGGGGAGGCCAGCGCCCCTTGCCACTAACCCTGTCATTGGGGGGTAACCCATGGGGGATGGTCAGTTGGGGTGGGTGTGTGGAAAGCCTCGCTGGAGAGATGAGGGAACGGAGCCACCTGACAGCACCAAAAGGAGGAGTAAAATGCATACAGGAAAAAACAAAAACAAAGATGTGTAGCCCCTTGTAGACAGACATACTGTTTTAATGGGGGATTGCTGTGACTGTGTGGAAAACAAATAGTGCCAAGATATCATGAGCAGAAGAGCAGCAGTAGTGACATGGTGGCATTGGTTTGAGGATTTGGTATGTTACTTGCTTTCTAGCCTAACTAAATACTGTGGGGTGTGGAGATAAACATTGCTAGAATTAATTTTCGAAGCAGATCATGTCACACTATGAAACTAATTACAGGAGCACTGGTAATTTAACACAGTGCTGAGTGGTTAAGGCACAAATTGTGGGAGGATAACATAGAATTCGAAGATGTTATAGGCACCAGTCACTTGCGTACATAACACCGGTCACTTGGATGAATTGGCTTTGAATAAAATTAATTTATTAAAAGCTCAGCAACCTAATGATAAAAAAAGCTCTGCACACTTTACAGTTAGATGCCAATAGCACTTGTTATATGTGAAGAAATGCTAGAAAAAATATACCTCCAAGAATTTAAAGTATTAATATACTGGGTAATGGAGTCCTATTGAAACTAAAGCTAATGAGATTCAAAAGAGATAGGTGGCAGAAGGCTGTTGTCAAGGTCTAAGTACTAAGAGTCACCAGTCACTCAGGACCTACAAGTGAATGAGGAGAAGATCAGTTTAAAACTCAGAGCAAAACAAGTCACCAATAACTTGAGGACCCGCAAGTGAATGAGTAACTAACATAAAGTTAAAGCATACTAAAAACGAGATATGGATTGCAATACATATCAACAATCCTATGTATTGTTTCAAGTTTGTGGCACAAATCGCTCAAGAACACTCAAGGACATTTGAGTGAATGGAATCTTGTTGTAAAGCAAAAGTTTATATTTCTTAGCTGTATTACTAACATCAGAAAAATAATATTTTGAGTGAGATGGATAGCATAGTTACATTTTATTCTGGCTAATTAGCACTGCTATTGTAAAGAACACCTTGCTGACATTTTGGTGCTGTTTAAAAAAAAAAAACAGGGAGCAGCTTCTCCTAAATGGGCGATCCTCAATTGTAGTAGCCACATTTTTAAGGCAGCCCTTTGGAATAGTAAAGAAGGGATCATTACTGCCGCTCGGGAGTAAGTGGCCAGATCATAGTAGGTAGCCCATACAGGAAGCAGCCTGGAGGGGTGGGGTGTCATACAGTTTTGCTGCATGTTTACACACCGCATTAGAACAAGACTAGAGCTGTTATACATGGGTCAGCAATTAAATGGTACAGTGGGGGGAGGTGGAGGGGGAGAAGAAGGAAACACATAGTGAATGGGAGGACGCAGACAGAATTTCAGGAAGTTGTGTTTTGATTCCGCTCCCTCGTAGCAACAAAAGCTGTGCTGCGTTAGGAATTCTGGTCATAGACCCCTTCTTCTGATAGCAAAACATCAGCATAGCATCATGACATAATGCAGCCATAAAAATACTACCATTTTACAAGGCCCTGGTCTTGCCTCACCTGGCGTACAGTAGGGCTGGGAGAACTCAGTGAAGTTCTGACCTTTATTAGAAACATAGAAACATAGAATTTGATGGCAGATAAGGACTGCTTGGCCCACCCAGTCTTCCCATTTCCCTACCTAATGGATAAGCTGCAGATCCTAGTTAACCAACAGCCTACTTTTTCCTACCCCCACCCACTAGAATTGCCTTATGCATTCCCATGCATTCTTGAAATCCACCACTGTTTTTGACTCCACAACCTCCTCAGAAAGGCTGTTCCATGAATCCACAACCCTCTCTGTGAAAAAAATACTTCCTCACATTATCTCTGAGGCATCCCACCTCAATCTTCAAATTGTGCCCCCTTGTTCTTGCACACCTCTTTTTCTGAAAGATGTTACAATCTTGGACTTTGTTGATTCCCTTGAGGTACTTGAAAGTTTCTATCATGTCTCCCCTCTCCCTCTTTTCCTCAAGGCTATACATATTAAGCTCCTTAAGTCTCTCTTCATACGTCTTCTGGTACAGACACTGCACCATCTTAGTTGCCTTCCTCTGGACTGCCTCCATTCTGTCTATGTCTCTGCTGAGACTGGGTCTCCAGAACTCCATGCAGTACTCCAGATGGGGTCTCTCACCAGCTGTCTCTACAGAGGGATAACAACTACCTGTTTTCTACTGGTGATGCCTCTCCATATGTATCCCAGTATCCCCCCCAGCCCTCCTTACTGCCCTCTCACATTGCTTGCCCACCTTTAGGTCATCAGATATGACTACCCGCAGGTCGCGTTCCATTTTTGTTGTTAGTATCACACCCCCCATTGTGTACTCTTCCTCTGGGTTTTTGTTTCCCAGGTGCATTACTTTGCACTTCTTAGCATTGAATATAAGCTGCCATACACTTGACCATTCCTCCAGCCTTGCCAAGTCCCTTCTCATCCTTTCCATCCCACCTTGTGTATCAACTCTGTTGCAGATTTTTGTGTCGTCTGCAAAGAGACATACTTTTCTTTCCAGTCCCTCTGCAATGTCGCTTATAAAGACATTAAAGAGGATCAGTCCTAGTAGTGAACCCTGCGGCACCCCACTAGTAACCCCCCTATCTTCAGAGTGGACTCCATTTACTATTACTCTCTGTGTCCTGTTCTCCAGCCAATTTTTTACCCAGGCTACCAACTTGGGACCCACTCCCAGGCTGGCCAACTTGTATATTAATCTTTTGTGTGTATTTAATATGAACTGGACTACAGTGAAGTTCTGTTTTATTCTGATTAATTCTGATTACCATATATCTTTGATTTAAAACCACCCTTGACTATATCCCACCCTCTATCTAAAGCCGAATCACCAAATGAAAAGTCTAAACATAGACCGCCCTCGAACATAGACCACTATCATAAATTGACAATTTTTTTTTGTGTGGAAACATTTTTTGTTCGTGCATGTCCCCAAAAGATGCCAAAAGAACCATAACACTTGTTTTTAATTTGTGTTGTACCTTGTATAATCCTTCTTCTCTGGCCTGTATGAGGAAGTACACCAAACATGCCAAACATGCTGTCATCCTCTCTGGTCAGTTCTACTACAAATGAACCCCAGAACTCCCCAGTAAATGTCCTCTCCATCCTCTCAGGCTGTGATTCTCTCTCTAGGAGACCCCAGTCAAAAAAATGCCATATCCAATGCTGTGGTCCATAGTTACCGATGAACGCCACTAGCCCATGCCGACATGCTCTCCATGCAGTTCGGGTGCATGTGGTGATGTGTAGTCCATAGCGACCTACACCACTAGCAAACTGCATAACAACATGGGATCCTAGCAACATGCTTTGTTACTATGCAGCCAGATACAGACTGACTCAGGTAATATGGTTTAAAATAAAAACTTTATTTTTTTTTTAAATAAAAAATATATCAAACCACAAAGCGGTAGGTTAAGGCAGGGTTTCAGGCAGAGTTTGGACACAGTAAGTGGCACTTATTCAAGTTCATCAGCACTTGTTAAATCTCCATCAGAGCTTTCTGGCTCACACTGAGCTGGCTTGGCTGTTAAGAGGTGTAGAGGTCCTATCATAGCACTCATGATAAGCAGCCTTGAAAGGCACATTCCAGCTCACATCAACTGACTGTAGGAGTTTTGTGCAGCCCCCTGGGATGACAGAGATTATTGTTACTTTTTTTTGATTTGGCATCTGATTTTACATTGGGGCAAATGTGGCAGCGGAATGCATCCCACACAAGCATTCATTTGCCAAATGCCATAGAACCCCATACTTTTGAAATCCAGTCAAGTGTAAGTGACTCGCCCATCCAGCCATTTGGGGACATCGCTACCACAACATCTGTGATACCCACAGTTTCTTTGGGGACTCTTTTACCCTTAAGAAAAACAAATGGTGGTAGTTTCCTACCATATGCCATAGCTGCAAGGCAGATGGTCACACGCTGCTTTTCGTGCCTGGTGGTAATTAAAGGCTCTGACTTTGAACCCACATGGTCAATTGTGCTGTTGCAAGGCATGTCAGCCCAAATGGCTGTTTCATCCATGTTTCTGGTCATGGACAGAGTGAGGCAGTACGTGTCAATCTGTTACTTGCAAAAACAAGCAAAGTCAATGATTTTAGGCACAAAATCATTAGGTAGTCTCTGGCCGACTGTGTTTTTTAGCCACATTGTGAACCCCCACCTCCAAAGAAATTTATCTGCCCAGCCACAGCTTGCTGAAAATGAAGGATCTTGAATTATTGCGATAGCTTTTAATGCCACAGCCTTTCAGATTACTTGATAAGCTGCCCCTGCTGCTCAGTGATCCATGCAGCCAGTACGAACTCGCTTTCCGGGTATTTCGGATGGCGCCCACCACCATCGAGCCTTCTCCTTTTCTTGTTAGATCCCATGCACCCAGCTATGGCAACCTTCTCTTTGAGAGATGGCAGTTTTTTGTGCCACTCTCTAAGCTGCTTCTCATCAACATGAAGCGCTGCAGCAACAGAGTGATTATCTTCTTTTTCAACCCTGCGAGCCATGGCAATTTTAAACTCTAAATCAAAAGACTTTCTCTTGGACATCACTGCTCCTCACAAAACGTGGTACTGCCACAAAGGAAAAGCAGAGCTGAGATACTTTTAAACATTTTTCTGATGGTGATCAGCTGGCAAAAGAGGTTGATTGAATAATGATCACCCTCGATGATTAGCCACCCTCATACATAAGTCACATCTCCAACTACATTTTTGCAATATTAGCCACAGTTTTAAATCAAAGATACATGGTAGTTCTGATTTATTGACAAATATTTGAAAAAATGCGAAAAATGCATAAAAGTGGCCAGAGTCAGTCATATTTAACACAGAAGCCCAAAGGAAAAAAATCAGTGCATGATTTGTATTATGGTAAAACTGCTAAATAAAAGCAATAACTGCTAGCTGCTTCATGGCTGGGCTTTACTGGTGGTATATCCAGCTCAGGCCCATAACGCTGAGAAAGAGAGACAGAGACAGAGACAGAGACAGGCAAACAGATGCAAGCACTATTTTGCCTGCCTACCTGCCCTGCACAGTGTACACACATTGTACAGCCACACTGAGGGCAAGAATCATTTATTTATTTGTGATTTCTGTGACTGTAAACTTTCTCTTTGGCCCCCCAGTAATCTAGTCTCTCTCTCTCTCTCTCTCTCTCTCCCTCTCTCTCTCTCTCTTTCTCTCTCCTCTTCTGGATGGCACAAGTCAACATTTATTTTGCCAGCATGCCTATGCCCTGGGCCTGTAGACAAACAGCCACAATAAAACCAAAAATACACTTCATTTGTGATTTCTGTGACTATAACATTTCTCTTTGGTCCCCAGTAGTTTAGTCTCTCTCTTTCTCTATGTCTCCTCTTCTGGATGGCACAAGTCAACATTTATTTTGCTGACATGCCCATGCTCTCAGCCTGTACATAGACAGTCACAGTGAAACCAAAAATACACTTTATTTGTGATTTCTGTGACTGTAACATTTCTTTTTGCGCCCCCCACCCAGCAATCAAGCTCTCTCTCTCTCTCTCTCTCTCTTTCTCCTCAGGATGGCACAAGTCAACATTTATTTTGCCAGCATGCCCAAGCCCTGGGCCTGTACACAGATAGCCACAGTGAAACCAATACACTTTAAAGTACATAAAAGAACATGCCAGTACTTTACCACACAGTTGCTTTTTATCTTTGTGGCTTAATTGCCTAGTTCCACATTCTGAGACCATCCGACCAATGAGCAACACAGCTGACCGGAGAAAGCATCACTGACCAACCCACTGACTGACCACAGCAGCTGCAACCCACCCTCACATCTTGCCACCACATGAGTGCAACTGTTGTTTTCTGTCTGCTGGGCTCGGCTCCACCTTCCTTTCCTCACTCTCTTTTCTGCCCAGTGCCATCCATTCCTCCAGCTGTAACTGCAGCACGCAGAACATCAAATGCGCTCCCTGGAGGAAACAAGACTGAGTGGGTGCATGATCTTTCACAGACTTATGGGTATTCATAGGGTTAAACAGTCAGATATATTTGATTTGGTGTGCTGCAGCAGGACAGGATGCAGGGATATGCACTGTAGTTCAGGGATGGTGAATGTAAGGGTAACTTTTGGAGGAGCTTTATCTACCAGACAGTGGTGAGCCTTGGAATGGATTACCTCTGGAGACAGCGGGCATGAAGACAGTACCAGCATTTAAGATAAGTCTAGACAAATATCTGCTTACCAAGAGAATCAGCAAGTATCTGTGGTAGTTTAGTATGGAGGGAGAATCCTTGTAAATAGGAAAGTGTTTGCACACCACACATATTTTATTCCTGTCTATGAAACAGGGGAAGGGGCAGATTCAGTGGAAATACAGTCACTTCTAACCTTAATTTCATATGTCACAATTTTGGAATATAAATATTTTTGTACTTCACACAGTCATCCTTTGGAACTGTTCCCAGTAAATGATTTTCTGGGAAACTGAGTATCATTCTTCTTAGGATCTCCCTTATGTCTGAAATCAATTTCTCACAATATTTTCCCAACTTATTTCATGTCCAAGATACTGTATGTGATTCTTATCAGCTTGCTTTGTGCCAGCTTCTCCAGCATTTTTAATTAGTAACATATTATGCTTTCTGGAAGGGAGAGGGGTCCTGGTCCTGTCACTCTGCTTTGTCATCATATGTTTGTGCTATTATCCCAAAGTTAGCCATCAGCTGCTATGCAAATTGGGAACCCAGATGTTTAAGTTAACTGAACTGTATGGTTATCTGAACAGTTATCTAGGTGTAAATCTCAGGTGATTGAAATTACTTGATAACTGTGCAGTTTAAATTACTTGTAGAAAGATCTAGTAAGTAGGGGGAATGGCTTAGCTAGAAGAAAACTAAATTTAAAGACTGCCTTAGAAAGATTCTGCTAGTAGCTTGGCAGAAGACACCAGGAGGAAGGATTACTGTGTGACTGGACTTCTCTACTGGGACTAAAGAAGTAGAACTCTTGTACTTGGACCTTTAATTTAGGATAAAAAAAACAAACTAACAAACAAAACAAAAAAAAGTGTGTGTTTGTCTGAGTTAACTGAACTGAATGAATATCTGAACAGTTATCTAGGTGTAAATCTCAGGTGATTGAAAGGAATTGATAACTGTGCAGTTTAAATTACTTGTAGAAAGATCTAGTAAGTAGGGGGAGTGGCTTAGCTAGAAGGAAGCTAAATTTAAAGACTGCATTAGAAAGATTCTGCTAGTAGCTTGGCAGAAGACACCAGGAGGAAGGACTGCTGTGTGACTGGACTTCTCTACTGGGACTAAAGAAGTAGAACTCTTGTACTTGGACCTTTAATTTAGGGTAAAAAAAACAAACTAACAAACAAAACAAAAAAAAAAGTGTGTTTGTCTGAGTTAACTGAACTGAATGGATATCTGAACAGTTATCTAGGTGTAAATCTCAGGTGAATGAAAGGAATTGATAGCTGTGCAGTTTACATTACTTGTAGAAAGATCTAGTAAGTAGGGGAAGTGGCTTAGCTAGAAGGAAGCTAAATTTAAAGACTGCATTAGAAAGATTCTGCTAGTAGCTTGGCAGAAGACACCAGGAGGAAGGACTGCTGTGTGACTGGAATTCTCTACTGGGACTATATTGCCCTCCTTCCTACCCAAAGCTAGTTCTACTTTTATAGGCACAGGATTTGACTGACAACAGGAACTTCCTCTTTGGGAGCAGGAAGTGAGTGATCACAGAGCCACCAAAGACCCACCATCCTAGAAGGGCAAGAGTAGCTCTCCGGACCCCTCTAGCTGCTGGAGGTCTGCCTCTGAGCAAGTAAGTGGTCTACTGAGAAATATAGGATATTCTTGTCTCAGAACAGGACAGTCAGGAGCTTAAAGGGCACACAGGCAGAAAGTAAGTAGAGAGAGAGAAGAGAGAGAAAAAAAAACAGAGGAAAGAGTAAGGATTCCAAACAGTTAAGGGGCCAGAAACATAGAAACATAGACTTTGACGGCAGATAAGGACTGCTTGACCCCCCTAGTCTGCCCATTTCCCTACCTAGAGGATAAGCTGCAGATCCTATTTAACCAACAGCCTATTTCTTCCTACCCCCCACAAAAATTGCCAGAAGTAAGACATGATGGGAGGGGTGCAGTGCAGTGGCTGTGGAGCAGCAGTCTTCCGGGAGACATTCTGGAGAATGAGGTGTTGTCCCATCTGCAGGCACCTCTCTGGGCTGAGGGAGGAGGATTCTCATCTCCAGGCTGAGTTGGCCAGGATTTGTGGGACCTCCTCTTCCATCCAAGGACCACCAGTGCCACTGCCGTTGCCTCAGAGGTTGCCAAGAAAGAGGAGCAGTTGGACCAGAGTGGGCTCAGGGAGGGTGAGGGTGGTGGAACAGAGGTACATCCTTCCTGCTGTACCGCTCCACAATTCCTATGCCATTCTGGCAAAGTGTGGTTCCTCTATGGAGGCACCCGCAGTGGAGACCAAGGAGGATGCTGGGAAACTTCACAAAGGAGACCCACAGGAGGGTGATAGGGGACCCCACAGGGGAAGGAAACAACTGCTGGTGGGGGACTCCATTGTTAGGAAGGCAGAACTGGGGGAGGAAGGTGAGAGGGAGGTAAGGTATCTGCCTGCACCATGGCTTGGAGGGACAGGGAGTGAATCCTCAGGATTGCTGGAGCAGCTGCACAGGGGAGGGAGCTGGATGTCATTGTCCACCTAGGGACAAATGACCTGGCTAAGAAAGGGATTAGAGAAGTGCAGAAAGAGTTTGTGGAATTGGGGAGGGGCTTTAGACAGGTAGCACGCACGGTAACCTTCTCGGAGGTGCTGCCCATCTATGGCGTAGCAGAGGCTAGGATGTTCTGCACCATGGGATTCAATCAGTGGTTGAAAAACTGGTGTGGAGCTCAGGGATTTGGCTTCATTGGGGACTGGGGGTCCACCTGGAGTGATGCAAGCCTATACTGGCATGATGGGCTGCATCTGTCCAGGAGGAGAACCAGGATCCTAGGTGATAGGTTTAAATGCTTAATTGGCAAGAATTTAAACTAGCCAAGTGGGGGAGGCACTGGAAAGGAGCAGGGAAATCCTAACCCCCCAAAAAAAATCACGGTAGTAAGTGCGGTAAATGCCAACATAGAGGTGTCAATAGGGAGAAGAGCTGGGGTAAATGGGGAAAGTGACAAAGGCAAGAAGGACAGGGATGGGGAAAAAAGGAGTAAGGCCATCAGGAAATGGATGATAATGAGTACCAACGCCCAGAGTCTGGGCAACAAGCTCCCTGAGCTGGTGGCCTTGATGGAAGAGGGATGCCTGGATATCGTAGCAGTCACAGAAACATGGTACACAGAGAACCATGACTGGGATGTTAACATACCAGGGTACATAACCTACAGGAGAGACAGGTAGGGGAGAAGAGGGGGAGGAGTATCCCTATATGTAAAGGAAGGGATAAAAGCAACTGAACAAAAGAGTAAACAGGGAGGAGAGGAGGCCCTGTGGGTCACCTTGGAGACTGGAAAGGGCACCACAATCTGCACAGGGGTTGTGTATAGACTCCCATGTCAGGGGGAGGGAATGGACAAGGATAGGATAGAAGGCATTCTTAGGATGGCAGAGAAAGGGGAGATACTGTTGATGGGGGACCTGAATATGCCAGATGTTAACTGGAGCACATTTGCTACAGCCACATCCAAGGGCAGGACCATTCTCAATGCCCTACAGGTGGCAGGCCTCAGACAGCTAGTTTCAGAACCCACTGTGAGGGAGCAATCTTAGACCTCATACTCTCAAATGGGGGCAGTGAGAGGATGTCAGATCTAGAAGTGGGTTTCCATCTGGGAACAAGTGACCATCAAACAGTGTGGTTCACATTAAACTCAGCTACAGAGTCAAGCCATACAAAAGTGAGGGTACTGGACTTCAGGAGAGCTGACTTTGGCAAGATGGGAGAGTGCCTCAGAAAAGCACTAGCAAACAGGCTAGAAGGAGGGGTGGAGCAACAATGGGGAATCATCAAAACTGCCATCACAGAGGCAACAAGCCTTTGTGTGAAGCAAATAAACAAATCAAAACAAAATAAAAAGCCACTATGGTTCTCAAAAGAGGTGGCTGGGAAAGTCTGGGAGAAAAAGATAGCATTCCGGAAGTATAAGGAAACACAGAAGGAGCAGGACAGAGAGCGCTGTATCAGTTAAAGCAGAAGGAAGCAGGAAGGAAAGTCAGAATTGCAAAGGCCCAAACTGAGGAAAAGAAAGCCAACTTGGTTAAGAAGGAGGATAAAACATTTTATAGGTACATCAGTGAGCATAGAAAGACAAAGGGAGGGGTAGTGAGGCTGACTAGAATGAACCGTGGGTGGGCAGAGGGGGACAGTGAAAAAGTAGGGATACTGAACGAATATTTCTGCTCAGTATTCACAAAACAGGAGGGGGAAGTGCCTAATCCAATTAACAGAAGCACTCTTGATAGGGGGGTCGATCCCAGTCCTTTCACAGAAGAAAGGGTTCTGCAAGAACTCCTAAAACTGAAGGTGGACAAAGCAATGGGGCCTGATGGAATTCACCCCAGAATTCTAAAAGAATTAAGGAGGGAACCAGTGAAACCACTGGCTACTCTTTTTAATAAATCATGGGAGGATGGTGAGGTACCCGAGGACTGGAGGAAGGCGGATGTGATTCCCCATCACAAAAGTGGGACCAAGACAGAGGTGGAAACTATAGACCTGTCAGTTTGACCTCTGTGGTAGAGAAAGTGATGGAGTCACTTCTGAAGGAAAGAATTGTTGAGTACCTACAGGCCAGTGGGGCACAGGACCCAAGGCAGCATGGGTTCACAGTGGGAAGGTCAGTGTCAGGCAAACTCATAGATTTCTTTGACTGGGTGACCAAAGTAGTAGACCAGGGAGGGGCTGTGGACATGGCCTACCTAGACTTTAGCAAGGCATTTGACACAGTCCCCACAAAAGATTAATAGTCATTAACCAGCCTGGGAGTGGGTCCCAGAGTGGTAGCCTGGGTAAAACATTGGCTGGACAACAGGACACAGAAGGTAATTGTAAATGGAGTCCACTCTGAAGAAAGAGGGGTTACTAGTGGGGTACCGCAGGGTTCAGTACTGGCTCCAGTCCTTTTTAATGTCTTTATAAGTGACATTGCAGAGGGACTGGTAGGAAAAGTATGCCTCTTTGCAGATGACACAAAGATCTGCAACAGGGTTGATACACAAGGAGGCGTGGAAAGGATGAGAAGGGACTTGGCAAGGCTGGAGGAATAGTCAGAAGTATGGCAGCTAGGATTCAATGCAAAGAAGTGCAAAATAATGCACCTGGGAAACAAGAACCCAGGGGAAGAATACACAATGGGGGGGGAGGTAGTACAACAACAAAAAAGCAAAGGGATCTGGGGGTAATCATATCAGATGACCTTAAGGTTAGCAAGCAATGTGAGAAGGCAGTAGGGAGGGCTGGGGGTATACTGGGATGCATAGGGAGAGGCATCACCAGTAGAAAACAGGAAGTTGTCATCCCTTTGTACAGACAGTTGGTGAGACCCCATCTGGAGTACTGCGTCCAGTTCTGGAGACCCCATATCTGCAAGGACATAGAAAGGATAGAGGCAGCCCAGAGGAGGGCAACTAAAATGGTGCAGGGTCTGCAAGAGAAGCCGTACGAGGAGAGACTAAAGGAGCTTAATATGCATACCCTTGAGGAAAGAAGGGAGAGGGGGGACATGATAGAAACTTTTAAGTACTTCAGTGGAATCAACAAAGTCCAAGAGGGTAGCATCTTTCAGAAAAAGAGATGTGCAAGAACAAGGGGACACAATTTAAAGATAGAGGGGGCAGTTCAGGGGCAATGTGAGGAAGTATTTTTGACAGAGAGAGTAGTGGATGCATGGAACAGCCTTCCTGAGGAGGTTGTGGGGTCTAAAACCATGGGAGAATTCAAGAATGCATGGGACAGACATAAGACAATTCTTGTTGGGGGTAGGAAGAAATAGGCTGTTGGTTAACTAGGATCTGCAGCCTATCCTGTAGGTAGGGAAATGGGCAGACTAGATGGGCCAAGCGGTCCTTATCTGCCGACAAAGTCTATGTTTCTATGTTTATATGTTAGAGGGTGCAAATATTCTGATTAGTGACAGCAGTAGAATAACAGCATGGAAAAGCAACATTCTTCCAGTCATTGGCCCCTTTACCTTTATTGCACCACTGGGTCAGTTAGTTCTGCTCTTGAAGGCCTGATGCCCAGAGTCTCTTGTGGACCACTGGCTCCCAGCTCACTCTCCATCAGCCCAATGAGATCCCAGGAATTCAGTGGTACTGCATACTGTAACAATCCCTAGTCACAAACCCAAGCTATGCTTCTGTGGAATCCTGCCTTAAATCCTTCACCCCTCATGCCCAGCTTCTAATCACACAACTGTGAACACCCCATACCACCTGTGGTTTCAGGAGGTTGTGACCAGCTTTGCTAGTCTCACCAGTATTTGTGAATGTCCTGCTGGCCGTTTGCATGGTGGAGCCTGCTCTTTTCCTACATTGTTTGATTTGTTCATTCATAGTGAGATCAACTGACATACAGTACAGAAGTACGTTAAATTTCAACTTTACATGACACAACACAACACAACACAGTACAAAGTACAGTGCAAATTTATTTTGCATTGTGCCTTTTACAGTGTACCAGTTGAATACATCCCTCTGCAAACTATCTTGATAGTTTAAATGTGCTGCGTTAACACTGCTTGTTCCCACTATGCTGTATTAACACTACTGTTTCCATTTCTGCTATGCTGATTTATAACACCTAACTGTTCAATTATTAGACTGCTTTATTGACACTGCATGAATATGTACTCCCTGGAGGACAGGAGGGAGAGAGGGGACATGATAGAGACATACAAGTATCTCACAGGGAGGAACAGGGTGCAGGAATACACTATTTTTAAGTGAAAAAGATGTTCCAGGACTAGAGGGCATGGGATGAAGTTGGAGGGAGGACGATTCAGAGGAAACATGAGGAAGAATTTCTTCACAGAAAGAGTGGTGGACAAGGGGAACACCCTGCCAGAGGAAGTGATGGGGGCTTAAACAATCAAGGGATTTAAGAATGCATGGGATAGACATAAAGGAATTCTGGAGGTCAGGGGTAAGGGGCAACAGACTTCTAGGAAAACATAAACTGAACTTATAAGCTCAAATGGGCAGACTGGGTGGGCCGTAGGTCCTTATCTGCTGACATTGTCTATGTAGCTACTGTATGTATCCTAGATTTAACCTTTTTATCTGTACTGTCTGATATTTTTTCAAATGCATGTTGCCAGTTTATTTATAACTATGTATCGCCCTTATTCTTTGCCTACTAGGCCCATGTCATTCCTAAAAAAACAATCTCTTGGACCAGTGTACTTACCAGGTCAACAAATAATAAATACCAAACACCTTAATAGGAAATAGATAGAGGAAGGGTAATAGAAAATATACAGCACAAGAGGACAGCAACAAGAAAGCTGACTTTCCCACCTCGTCTACATTACAGCCCACACAGTCTGATATTGCAAAGTGAAGTGCAGTTTTCATTGGTAAACATGCTTTCTGTCTCTGCCAAGCAAGCATGAAAAGGTGAAATACATTACTACTGTACTTGTAAATAAGCTAGCAAAGAGATTTTTCTTTACTAAGATCAAAAAATGTTAAGAGAAATGTTTGCCCTTTTTGACAGCAATAACATATCGTATATCTTCAATAGTATTGTCACATGTGAAAATAGCTTTGACTAGCACAGTTCACTGTCTCACTTAAACAGATAAACAGAGACCAAGATTGATCTGAAAAATTAACTTCACAAAAATTGTGAATTTTGGACAACTACCAAAAAGTTTAGAAATGCAATCCATACTGGCTCAGTTGTGAAGTCTGAACAGATTTCATTTGTAAAGCTGGTGACAGAGGTTCACCACTCAAGCTTGGAGTCTCTAATGAAGGCCACACAGAAGACTGAGAATCTCAAAGCCTCATGAGTGGCTGCTCCCTAGTGGAGTAGACTGGATTAGGAAAGGGCTCAGTTTCCTGCCTATCACTACATACTTTTCAGGGTGTTTGGTGTCAGTCCCGAAGAGTGTAGTAGAAAAACCTTAAAAAAACTTAAAAATGGAGGGGTACTGGGCAGATGATGCCTCAAGTGCACGATGCACTTGAGACACCCAGCTTCCAAGTCTTCACCTCCACCCACTTCATAACTTCTGATCCTCCTGGCCCTTATTAGTAGAGTTGTAGTCTGCTGAGAGGGAGACATCTCTGGGGATGCTCTTCAGCTGCAACTGGGGATCAGGAATGAACAGCTGCATGGTGGGGGCTCAGAGCTGGGTACAGTCAGAGAGGTCCTGGTCCCCTTGAAAGGTAAGGAAATAGTGAAAAAAATATAGAACCACAGTCATCTTTTTCAGATGCTCTTTTACTAACAGAGATAATTATGCTTGTATATGATTTTCATGTTGTCAACAATGCATGAAAGAAGATTGCCATGTAAAAAAAAAATTTACTAATATTGTGTTTTTGTTATGATTAAACGTTCACCCAAACATTTAGTTACAGATCGATGTATTAATCATTTATACCAACATTTTCATAGCAGGATTATTATAGTTAATTGTCATATCATTTAAATTAATTCTCATAAGAATACATGTTTGAATATCTAATTTTTCAGTAATATAACTAAATTTATAAACACAGGAAGCAATAATCTCCAAAACAAAACCTCAGCATTACCTAGTCAGCCAAAAACATAATAAAAACTGCCTTCTTGATGCTAATAAGGCACCTACAAAGTGCAGCAAGTGCAGTACGTGATATCTAGATTTCGGTTTCAAAGGATTTGGGACCCTTTTGTGTAAACCAGAGGATAATGGCAGTGCATTCCTGCTGAAGTGACATCTGTATAAGTAACACGTTCAGAGAGGGCTGAAGCTAGAGACAGAGCATTATAGTCTGCTGTATGCTGTGAAAAGGAGCACTGGCTTTGTTAAACTGAGGAATCAAGCCAATAGGGACCACTTCACAGAAAGCCATAGACAGGCATTAGCAGGACCAGCTCTACTGGTTCCATAAACCAGTTTAGCCTTAATAAATTTAAATTATACTGTATTTTAGAAAGTCTGTGACACTGTTGGAAGGGGGCTGAAGAAATTAGGCAGCACTTGATGCTGCATGCTTTACTATGTAAAATATTTTTAAGATCATAGGAAAAGAAATCAGAATGTCATTTTTTCACTTTAATGGAATTAAAGAATTATGATAGATGTTTAAAATATTTGCATATGCAATTTGGTTGTGCCATCACATTTTAAAATACTTTTTTTTTGACTGAAAAATGTCTTCCCAATATATCTAGGGACTCTACCAGATGTTACAACAGCTATAAATGTGGATATTTCTGGATACTTAACAGCCATTTTTGGCAAATTGACACACTGCTGGATCTCCACTGGGAAAGGGAACACTGTTTCTTTTCTAAAATGGAGCTGCTCCCTCCCATCCATGGAAGAACTGATCAGCTGTTTGTGGCTAGTGAATACTGCCAATTGGGTGTACCCAAGAGCAGCAGGGGCAGAGCTTGTAGAGGCCACCACACACCATATAGATCCTTCCTGCAAAGAGGATCTCCCGCTTGCAATCCTCGCAACAAGGATGAGTGAGAAGGACAATGACTGCACTCTTCCAGGAGATGGCCAACAGCCAGGAACTCTGCCCATCTGAACCAAGGTACACCTTATTGTTTGAGGGATTGTTGGTTGTTCTGTGGTTGTGGGTTACATTGTAGCTCACTGGTAACAGGTCGTTGTTTGTTAATGTGAGGGCCCTCTGTAGTGGAGACCCTGAGGAGGGTAGAAGAGTATCCCAGAGGAGAAGAAAGCTACCTCTGGTGGGGGACTCAATTGTCAGGGGGCTAGAGTTGGGAATAGAAAAGGGGATAGACAAGGAGGTTGGGAATAGAAAAGGGGATAGACAAGGAGGTCAGGTGCCTACTTGGCACCATGGCTTGGAGAGAGAGGAACTGCATCCTACAGATTGCTTGGGCAGCAGGAAGGAAGGAGGAACTGCATGTCATTGTGGGGTCATTGTCCATCCGGGGACAAATCACCTGGCTAGGGACAGGGCATAAATAGTGCAGGGGGAGTTTAGGGAACCACAAAGAAGTCTTAGGTAACACACTCAGTAGCTTTTGCAGAGGTGCTGCCTGTCTACAATGAGGGGAAGCTGAGGGATCTCTGCATCAAGGCCTTCAACTTATGGCTCACATGCACCGTGCACTTATGGCTGAAGGAATTGCACAGAGAGGAGGAGTTTGGCTACACTGGGGACTGGCAATCCACCTGCAAGGATCAAAGCCTATACAGAGGTGATGGCCTGCATCCATCCAGGAGGGGAACCACAGTCCTCAGTGGATGGTTTAAATGTTACTTTAATAAACATTTAAACTAGCCAAGAAGGGGAGGAAAAAGAGGAGGCAGAAACTGCACCACAGGCCGAGACAGAAAGTAGGGAGATCCCAAGGGAAGAGAGTCCCACCAAGCAACAAGTTAATCAAAGAAGCAGGGGGCTAGCAAATGAGGAAGAATGGCAAAACAGCAGTCAAAGGAGAAGGGGGAGGAAGGGTGAACAAAAGGGAAAGGGGGGGGCACAAGCAAAGAACTGACAAAAACTGAAAAGCCATGTGAGTTAATGCTAGAAGTCTGGGCAACAAGATCCCAGACCTAGAGGCCACCATGGCAGACACTGACCTAGATATTGTGACCTTTACCTAGCCATGG
Source organism: Neoceratodus forsteri (assembly GCA_016271365.2). NCBI lineage: Eukaryota > Metazoa > Chordata > Ceratodontiformes > Ceratodontidae > Neoceratodus > Neoceratodus forsteri. Next base: position 281,636,167 of record JADMNL010000024.1, on the reverse strand, counting down.
TGCACTGACAGCCATGACTGGGACATGACTATACCAGGATACACACTGTTCAGAAAGGACAGAGTGGGAAGGAAAGGAGAGGGTGTGGTGCGTCATGTGAAGGAAAGCATAAAATCAAGAGAAATACAGGGAATTCGGGAGGGGCTGAGGTGTTGTGGGTCACCCTCAAGTGATGAAATGGAGCCACTATTTGAACAGGCATCATCTGTGGGCTTCTGGCACAGGGGTAGGAATTAGATAAGGAAATATTGGAAGCAATTAGCAAAATGGCTGAAAAGGGGGAGGTGTTGCTGGTGGTGGACTTCAATCTGTGGGATATAGATTGAAGCCTCTCAGCTGCAGCTTCAGCTGAAAGCAGGGATATCCCGGACTCCCTGCAGTAGGAGTTCCTCATGCAACTAGTCAGCAGACCCACTTATGATGGAGCAATACTGAATCAGGTGCTTACTAATAGGGACAGTATTGCAGACATCAAGGTGGAAAGCCATCTGAGGACCAATGATCATCGTACAGTGTAGTTCAACACAAGAACAGCTGCGGAATCCAACCACACAATGGAGAGAGTCCTGGACTTAAGAAGGGCTGATTTTATGAAGTTGGGTGAATGCCTCAGGAGTGACTTTGCAGGGGGAGATGACTTGAGAGGGTGGAGGAACAATGAGACAAACTAAAAGAGGACTTAGTGAAGGCAACAAACCACTATGTCAAGCAAGTAAGCATAAGCGAAAGCAAGACAACTGAGCTTCTTGAAGGAGGTGGCAGGAAAGGTAAAGGCTAAAAGAATAGCTTTCAGAAGGTATAAGGAGGGTGAGAAAGAAGAGGATAATGAAGTATATGAGGAAAAACAGAGAGGGGCAGAGAAAGCAATAAGAAGCGCAACGGTAAAGACTGAAGAAAGAATAGCCCAGGCTGTATCAAAAGGGGACGAAACATTGTGGGGGAAAGTTAGCAAAAAAAATGAAGACTAAGGGAGGAAGTGTAAGGTTAAGGGGGCACTGTACAGTAGAGGACCAAGAAAAGGCAGATATCTTGAACAAATACTTCTGCTCAGTGTTCACAGTGGAATTCGAGCTGGTTGAAGTTGAACTTGGAAAAGACTGAGGTGGTGGTTGAGGACCCGGGGCGACAGATAGGGGGGTTGGGGGTAGGTTCGACCTCGGGTCTCTTTCTTGGGGGCTTATCACTCCCAACCTCTGAACAGGTGTGAAACCTAGGGGTAATTTTTGATGAAGGGCTGACACTGCATTCGCAGGTGTCGGCAGTCGTCAAATCCTCTTTTTACCATCTAAGGAATATCTCCAGGGTTAAGCATCTTGTTCCATCTGGTGACCTCCCTACACTGGTCCATGCCTTTGTGTTCTCCCACCTGGATTATTGCAATTCTTTTTACCTAGGGCTACCGGGTAGGATATCAGCCGCTTGCAGCTGGTGCAGAATGATAAGGCCCGGTTATTGACAGGAGAACTTCTCGCTTCTGTCATATTTCGCCGGTGCTGTGCGAACTGCACTGGCTGCCAGTACTGTGGCAGATCACCTTTAAAGTCAGACTTCTGACTTATAAAGCCTTACACGGACTGGGCCCAGAAAGAGCTTCTGGTTCCTTACTCCCCTTGGAGATCGCTCCACTCAGCTGATGAGTGGTTGCTAGAGATTCCGAGGGTCTGTTTGAAATCATCTGGTGCCCATGCATTTATGCACGTGGCCCCTACCCTTTGGAATTTTCTACCCCATCAGCTACGGGAATGTGCAATCATGGAGGGATTTAAACAGGCACTAAAAACTTATTTGTGGATGAAAGCATTTGGTGACTGATTTATAATTTGTTTTAACTGTAATATTTGTTTTAAGTATTTACAATGACTGATTTTATTATTATTGTTATAATTGTTTGTTAGGCGCCTTGGTTATGGAAAGGTGCCATATAAATAAAGTTTTATTATTATTATTATTATTATTTTATTAAGGAGAAGGGTAGGAACCACATAAAAGCATCAGGAGCTTCGATGGGATTGACGAGACCTGGATTTACCATCATGACCCCGAGTCCAAATGGCAGTCCGTGCAGTGGAAACATCTACATTCCCCAACATCCAAGAAATTCAAGTCACAGCATTCTGCAGGCAAGATCATGTGCACCATTTTCTGGGATGCTAAAGGCATGGTGCGTATTGACTTCATGTCACACAAGGAGATTATCACAGGTCAATACTATGCAGACTTACTCCATCGACTGTATGAGTCAATCAAGGAAAAGTGGCATGGAAAGATGGGAACCACACCATTGCTTCTGCATGACAATGCTTCAGCATACACTGCATGAGTAGCAAAGGCCACTGTCAGGGAATGCCACTTCAAAGAACTCCTGCATCCTGCCTATTTTCCAGAGCTGGCACCCATTGACTTTCACAAGTTTCCCAAATTGATGGAGCATCTGCATGGAAGATGTTTTGCGGATGACAATAAGCTGAAGGAGGCTGTGCAGGGGTACCTAACAGGGATGGAAGAAAAGTTATTTCTGGAGGGAATCAAAAAGCTTCAGGAACTATATGAAAAGTGCCTTGTTAAAGAGGGTGACTATATTGAGAAATAATGTCATACTTCTTGGTATCTGTAGTTGTTATATATGTTAAGCTCAAAACGTTTTGTACCACCCTTGTACTCCTGTAGAATCAATGGATTCCTAACTTACTACTGTGTTTTCTCACGTTTGTTTTTCTGGTTGTTAACCAATGTTTTTGTCAAAAATTAAATTTTTGCCACTTAATGTCTGAAATGTTAATGTCTTAATGTCTGATTTTGTTATTGGCGTGCCTTTTTAAAGTTCCACTTTATATTTTATTTATTTATTTATTAGTGTAATCAGTTTACAACCTTTGAGCCAACGGCTCATTTACAAAGGTACCTCGACAACAATGGTAGATAATACAGTTAAAATAGAAAGCAGAGTACATACAAAGAAGAGCATCAGTATAAACAGACACGCATTAATGGCACCTGGTTACAGCAAACACTGGTAGTGTAATACAGAGCAAAAAAATGGTATAATTGACAGCAGTAGCTGGGTAAGTAAGTTGGCGCATAGGTAGCATAGGGAATGCAACGTGGTTCTACCCATCAGTAGTGATACAGTTGGTAGAGGAAACAATTGAAGTAGTGAGGTTGTTAGGAATAAGGAGGAGGGATGGAGCAGCCCAGAGGGCATTGTCAGGGAGGAGGGGTGGGGTTAGGGCATCCTTAGGCACAGGAGCAGCAGCGCTTGTGAATAGCTCGCTTGAGGGCATTTTTGAAAGTGGAGATGGTGGGGGTATCAGTGATGTCCCGGGCAAGATTGTTGTACCATGCAGGGGCTCTATGGCAGAACGATCTCTGACCAAGTGAGGTCCTAGCACGAGGAACCAGGAAGGTGGCTTTGCAGGAGGTCCGGGTGCTGACAAGGGGCTGTGCTGGAAGGAGGAGGAAGTCAGCCTGGGGAGAAAGTCCAAGTAAGGTTGTTTTGAAATGATGCACGTTTGGTATAGTAGGCGTTCATTGAGGTCAAGCATAGTTGCAAGGTCATAGAGTTGGCAGGTATGAGTGAGCTTAGGGCCCCTGTGAGTACCTGCAAGCCTTATTTAGGAGGAGGCAAATTTTGTTGAGGGTCATCCTGTTGGCAGCCCCATAGACAGGCAGTCCATAGTCCACCAGGGAGAGTATGGAGGAAGTAACTGCAAGTCGGAGGGCATCAGGGGGAGACAGTTTTGTAACGTGCAGGATACCAAGTCAGATATTGGTTACAGAGGCGAAAAGGCGATGTGGGTATGGAAGGAGAGTGCTTGAGTCAAATAAGATCCCTAAGTACTTATAGGATTGGACTTGTTCAAGTTGTAGTCGGAGCCGGAAAGGATACGGAGAGGGAGTTGGATGATTTATTTTGGTTGGTGAAGGGCATGGTTTTCGATTTTAAGATTTATGACCAATCTATGCTCTTTTAAGCTAAGCCTGTTTCGCCAAAGGTCCTCGTAGGGAAACCTGAAGGATGTGGGGTTACGGGTCAGTGGCAAAGAGGACGGTATCGCTCGTGCACAGCAGTATTTTCCCAGGGCATGCACTGGGCAGGGTGTTAAGGTAAAGGAGAAGAGAAGGGCCCCAGGATGGAGCCCTGTGGAACCCTGAGAGGATCGAACGGGTCAGAAAGAGTCCCACCAATTTTGGACTCGCTGGGAGCGGGCGCGGAAAGGTAGCTGGAGCACCAAGCCAGTGGTCCAGAGGCAAACCAGTGTGACAGAGGGCTTCCAGTAGTAGGGGGTGGAGACCTGTCAAAGGCCTTTGATAGGTCAAGGAACACAGCCCCACCAGGGAGCCAGTATCCAAAGAGGAGTGAAGGAAGGAGGCGAATTCAATGAGAGCAGTGCTAGTACTGTGTCCGCGTGGAAGCCGCATGTTCAGGGCAGAGGATGTTGTATTGGTCAGGTATTCAGTTATTTGTGCAGCAACTAGTTTTTCCAGTGCCTTGGAAAGGGGAGGGAGAATGGAGATCGGTCAATAGTTCCCAGCTAAGGACCTGTCACCCCCTTTATGGATCAGAGTAACCGTTGCAGTTTTCCAGGAGGGGGGGAATTGTCCCAGGCAGAGGGATTTGTTAAGAAGGCAGGTGAGTGGGGTGAGGACTTGATCCAGGACCAACCGGAGAATTTTGTGGTCCAGGAGAATGGTTTACCTGGTACTTTGTTACCTTACTGTATTGTTCTCCATGTTCATGTGATGATGTATATGGACATGTCACTAACCTACAGCTTCACCTTGTACCTTATTGTATTCTCATTTTTGTTAATACCCTCTGTGCTGTAACTTCCTGCACCTCATTGTTAATAGCCTGCATTGAGGCCATATTATTCCTCCTGTATTCTGTTCTTCCCCTCTCTTCAGGTTTGCATTTCTTTCATAAAAAAAAACATTTCCGTACCCCCTACACCTGCTTCTACTCCCTCTGTCCACACCCTCCCCCACCTATTCACCCCTGTCTTGCACTTTGATTACCCTTGCACACCTTACCCTGTTGGTAGCCGCTGGGTGATTTCCTGTGTTAGCTCTGTAAATCACTTGTATTATATCACTTCGGAAAATTTGTATCCTATTGTCTATAAGCTGTAATATAAGTTTGGTATTTCTGCTTTAATGTGACTTCCATTCTGTATTTGCATTGCTCGCAGTATTTGATGGTGTTTGTTTATCTGCTACTACTGTTTTACATATACTTGTCTGTAGTCTCCAATTGTTCCCCTTCCCCCCTGGATGCATCTGGAAACAAAAACTTGCTGCTCAATATGTTCTATTCTGTATTTGCATTTTTAGCTCTCTCACTTAATTGCTCACTAGTATTTGATGGTGTTTATTTATCTGCTCCTACTGTTCTATATTTACTTCTGTACTCTCCAATTATTCCCCTCCCCCCAGGATGCATCTGGAAATGAGCACTTGCAGCTCAGTATGTTCTCCCTGGTAAAACTTTCAATAAATAAATAAAAGTGCCATTGTTTATGGCCTGGGTAGTGCCTGAAAACGGTTGCTTGGATCAGCGCACCTACCCAGTCACCAAAGACATATATATAAATAGATAGAAAGAGAGATAGATAGCTAGACAGATAGATAGATAAAGGGTAGGATGCTTAAAAATAAAATTTTATGGTGAGTACTTACAGAACATTTTCAGGCTGTTGACGGGTGCTTTCCTCATTATACAACTGTTCATAGCTAATCAGTTTTGCGTTTTGATTTGATCTGATTTATTTTTGAAAATCTGGTAGGTTCTTGGGCTAAAAGTCCCATTTTCAGATCTACCAGGGACTTACGTACATACAAAATACAAACAAAATATAATAACTTTAGATAAAAAAAAAATCACAGCTGGCCCGGTGGCATTGAGGGTTGAGGTGCTGGATGCCACACCTCACGCCACGCAGGTGACCCGGGTTCAGGAATGGACTCAGGTCATCGGGGGTCAGCAGGGGAGGGAGGGAATTGAGCATCTGGAGGACTGCTTTCCTCTCCTGTGGTGGGTACTGCGGCTTGCATCACTCACCAGAGGCCCCTGATGGAGATCAGGAGCCCTGCACGAGTGGTGCTGGAATTAGGGGGTGGAGCGGCGGCGGACATCAGCACATAGGTGCTCGGACATCATTGCACATCCATGCTCTGAGGACGTAACACTAAGGAAAAAAAACCCGGTGGACCAGAGGAGGCGATGGAGACCCCGGGGACTGACGCCCACATCCTGCTGCCGGACCAGCCCTCCACTGGCTCTCCCGAGCCCCTCAACCTGGCCCAGGACCATCCCTCTAATCTCAGAAATAGAGTTGTGGTTTACTTTAGTTATGATGACAGAGAATGGAAGTAATCCCAGGAGGTACAAGGGAGAATGTAAAGGGGTGATATCTGCAGTATATTGGCACAGCAGTGCTGTATGTCCTGCCAGAAGAGGGCAATCTCCTCTTTTCCCAGTCAACAAAAATGAATGAAATAAATAAATCTTGGTGCAGGACCATAGTATGTGCATCAGATTTGCTCCTGTGCATTGGCAACGGTCATGAGACATGAGTACACATTTTTTCAACTGTACTTGAATGCGGTACCAATTATGCATGATCTTGTTCTGTATAAGCAAACTTCTGGTGTCTGGACAGGCACTGCGAATCAGAGTTCAGAATTGACTCCACCATGTTTCCGGTATGGGGATAACAGCCCCTCTCATGCCTGCCTAGCTTTTTCAATAATATCTGGGAGTCTGTTAAGAATATTCCTATAAATACACCCTGTTGTCCATCTCCCAAGCATGACCCAAGTCTCCATTACCTGTGGGGGGAAGGGGGTTGAAGGTTTCAGGAGGTATTCATCTGTTTAAGGTGTCTACAGCACTACAGATTTGCAAATATTTCCCAAAATCCCCCTGTGGTAAAGCACTGTATACCTGCTCCTAAGGTTCTCATACGAGTCCAAATGGGTGTGCAGGGGCTTGTTTAAGTCCTGTATCCTTGCTATTCTCTTGTTCTACCAGCCCTAGCAGTGTATTGTCTTCCACCCATCTGAATGTGTGGGTTGTTACATAATGGGATATGGGAGATAGGGATTAAGGAAGGACATGTCAAGCACGCCGTCTTCTTCCATGCTGTGACAGAGGGAGCTAAAGTGGAGCTCCTGGGTACCAGCTTCCTTTTGGGGGAGTGTAGGAGTGCAGACAGGGGCATCCCTCCTGAAATATCTGATTCATCTCTAATCATTGGTGGGTGCACGGGGGGTGGAGAAAGTCAGTGCAACATCTGTGCATTTCTAAATGTGACATAGTAAGCCCAGAACCAGAACAGAGACCAACCCCCTCTGCCCCAATGGACCCTATGTTTTGCTCTACTACTATATAACTAGGGGGCTTTCCCGCCCAAAGAAAATCACTGATCAGTTCATCCATTTTGGTAAACCTGGATAGTTGGAATGTCAACTGCTAAATGCACCAGACAATATAGTTTGGGAGTGGTAATCATCTTAACAGCCAAGAATTTAGTGACTAAAGAAAGATGGAGGGGCTTCCACCAATCACATTCCTCTTTCAATTTATGAAGGAGGGGTGTCAGATTATTTGTTATCATGTCGAAGGGATTGAGGTGTATCCAGATCCCTAGGTATATAATACCTCCAATGGACCTTTTCAGCCCATTACAGGAGGACACTTCCAAAGTGCAAGTCAAGTTTAGGGGAAGAGTTCTGTCTTACTCAGATTCATTTTAAGTCTCAATATGTCCTGGAAGTCTTGCAAGAGAACCACTGGGGTCAGGATACATCTAGGGGCATCTCTGAGAAACATCAGGCAATTATCTGTGCAAGGCAGGGTCCGAGAGTCTTCTTCCCCATCAATATCCCCCCCGACCCTGGGTGCTGTCTCATTGCCACTGCTAGTGGCTCCATAGCTAGAATGAACAACAAAGGGGATACAGGAAAGCCTTGGCAGGTCCCCCTATGCAATGGAAAGGAAGGGGACAGAGTAGAATTAGTTATTTTGCCATGAGAGTGTGGTATAGTGTTCTAATCCAACCCCTGAATACCTGTCCAAAGCCCAATTTTCTCCAGGACTAGGTAAAGGTACTCCCACTCCACTGAGTCAAAAACATTTTCAAAATCATTTGCCACCACTGCGGCTGGAGTGGGGCAGTCTTGGCCCATGCAATAAGGGAAAAGAGAGATCCATAATGGTCTTAATTTAAGTGGACTAAAACAAAACTGTCCTGGGAATTATGGATCAGGTAGGGGAGCAGCTGCTCCGGACACATGGCCAGCACCATAGCAAAAATGTTGGTATCTGCATGTCTGAGAGAAACTGGTCCGTAGTTTCCATTAAGGGAAGTGTCCTTCCTCTCCTTGATCAGCACCATTATCACCACTTCCCTCAGGAATTCTGGGGGCTTTCTGGAAGACATCCTAGAGTCTAGGGGATACCTTGGTAAAGGATGATAGGTATTCCATCCCCCCCATCACCTTATAGGATCTAGATTTGATATACAGTACTGCAGCTGCTTATGTCTCCTTTTCTGTCAAGGGCCCTTCTACAATAGACCTCTGGGCTGCTGTCAGAGAGGGGAAATCCTGGTTCTTTACAAAGGCATCAAATTTAGCCCAGTCTACGGGGCCATGGGAGGTGTACAGTTGTTCATAATATAGACACGTAACTATATTAATCATCGGTGGTTGGACATGGAGGCCCCCTTGCAATCCATCAGGCCCCTGTTATGGCACTGAGTCTGTTGCTTTTGCAGTCAATAAGAAGAAATTTCCCAGCCATGTGGCCCCCCTTTCCAATATTTATGCTTGTCTGGTAATTGAAAGTTCTGCCTTCATGGTGCCCAGGACACTCAACTGCATATGGAGGGAACATATGTCTCTACAAACACAATGCAACAATTTAAAGTCAGGGTATCACCAGGTAGGCACCTTATTCCTGTTCCAAAATGTATCTCCCTAACAATAGAGTCCCCCGATAGAAGCTGCTTCCTCCTCTGCTCGGGTCCTCTACCTCCGACCTTGGGGTCTTCACAGTGGAGGACACCCACGTCCTACCTTGCCACTAGTTCAGGTGACTCCTCCCAGCAGTCCCATTCTGCCAGATTGGCCAAGGAGTTCTGTTGTGGCACAGGCTGAGGAATGTGCCCCTGACCTGCTACCCAACCCTCCCAGAGCCCACCATGGTCCAGCAGCCCTCCTTCTCCTAGGCAATCTCTGGGGCAATGGCAGTAGACTTGGTGGCCCCTGGGTGGGGGAAGAGATCCTCTGGATCCTAGTTATCTCAGCTTTGAGACCAGTGGCCTCTTCTCTCAACCCAGAGATGAGCGGCTAGATGTGGCAGTGGCTCAGTCTCTAGAATATCTCCTGGAAAACTGCACTCTGCATCCATTGCAAAGCACCACTCCCATAATAGACTTTGTTTTGCTACCTACTACTATCATCTGTACCTTGCCACTGTTGCCCCCTTCCTGTGTTTGGTTCTTTCCCACCTAACCTTTTAATGGTATTTACTTTATCACTCTACCCTAGACAGGGTGTTACTTTCTTTTCAATTTTTTCCTTGCTTTCTCCTTTACTTGCTTGGCTATTGCACACACTGTACCCCTTGGCCTCTGTAATTCTTTCTTGTTTAATTAACCTTCTCCTTTATGCCCTTCTTGAACAGTTTCTGCACTAATCTTAGACAGGGTGTCTCTCCTAGTCCCACCTGTAGTTGCTGCTTTCTTGTTACTTTCCTCACAGATACTTCCTACCCCACTACTTGCAGTTCCCATTGCTGGTAACAGTAAGCTAACAGGTACCCTACCTTACTTCATCAACAGGAAGAGCTCCCTGTGTACCTGCTGTCACCCGTGGACATCTACTGATGGCTAAGATACCAGTAACCTGTTCCACTCCTGTGCTGTTCCACTCACATGATGGGACATGCTGAGCAAGGGAGTCTTTTATAGTGCTATTGTTAAAAGGTATTACGCCTCTGGCAGCTCCACCCCTCCCCCCAAATTACACACCTGACTCACAGGGCTTGTCTCCTGAGCCTGAGCTAGGTTCCACATACTGCCTGCTACAATTTTAAAGACATGTGTCTCAACCACTGCCTAAAACTCTTTTTTCTGCACACTTATACTGCTACTTTCAGTATGGGAGAAAATTATATATATATATATATATATATAATATATATATATATACACTCTTTTGTCTGTCAGTAATTTCTGTACTCCCACCATGGTCCTACCATGGTGGGCAAGCCATTAAGGCTTAGAGGATGTATAACACAGGTTAATTTGTGAGAGGTGGGCTTTGGTTCCCAGAAGTTACAAACATATCACAGGAAGAAGCAAAAATACACATTGTGAATTCACAGATCAAAATGGGTGTCTACTATAGCATCATGTGCTAAAATACTCAAAGTATTGCAATTAAGAAACTTGACAAGTTACTGTACTTTTCTGGGAGAACACTGCTTATAAATAACAATATTTAAAAGTGAGTCCTGCTGAAGAGCAATTAAATAACAAGTGCAGAACTATGCTGGCTAATGTAGCTGTCAGTATGGCTCTGTTGGTAGCACATCTGCCTCTGGACCAGAAGGTTGTGGGTTCTAGCCCCACACTGGGATTGGGCTCATACCTAAAATGCTGGCACCCGAGTGCAGTACTGGGGGATACTGTACTGCTGGGGTAGGACCTCTTGCAGATGAGACACTAAACCGAGGTCCCTTCTATCCATCCTTCAGCTGTTCTTGGTGGATGTCCAGGTGGAAGTAAAAGAACTCAAGGGACTTTTCACAAAGAGTAGGGGATTTCTATTAACAAAAAAAACAGGTCAGGAGTACAGAAAACAGTAAACACTGAAGATTCTGGAAAAGCATACAAAATAACAGAAAGAAAATAGGGAGGAAGAAAACAAATCAGTCAAAAATTAAACATCTCCCTGTGCTGTTATAACATCTCAGCTATACTGTACTTAAAAAAAAACAATATTAAGAAAAGGGTTTAGGCTAAGAAAAAATGATCCCTGAGAAATGCCTCCATCTGGCAGTCAACCAGGATGTTGTAAGTTTCTGACTGTCTATCAGGTAAAGGGAAGCAAGTTCATTAGCAGTCAACTGTATCAGGGAAGAAGGCAGTGTCACTTTTTGTTGAAACATAAAGGCACATCTGGACTGCCAGAGATACAATTTAATTACAGTAATAACAAGATGCACTGTGGCAATATCATAGGGTCTACTGGAGGGGAAAGTACCTAGTACAAGATTGCAATAAGACAGGTTGGACCAGGATGGATCACCCCAATGTGTAGCCAAAGTACGGTAGTCCAAAAGTTACAGTATGTGCATAGGGACAGTCAAGAAAAAAGTATTTCATAGTCTCCAGGTGGGACTCACACCTTTGTTATGGGCAATTTCACTCTAGTATGCTTTTGTGCTTAGAGTTTGCTTTGACACTTAAGCAACCATGACAACTAAGCCAGAGCATGTCCCACATCTTCTGGGAGTCCTACTATCCATCAGGTTCATAGTGAGCAAGGGGTGATCTACGGGGGAGATTCCATTATAAAGATCCTGATCCACAAAATGATCAGACATTATCATACTATAAATGCCTGCTCTGGAGGAATGAGTAAGTGGTGGGAGACTGATATTGTCTTTCCATCGCTGTAGAAACAGACATAGGCGGGAGAACGTTTTCTCAGTGCAGAAACTAAGGTAGACCAAACAGAAAGAAGGGATAACATCCACCTATTAGTCCAGGTGTGACAACATTTGAGGGTGTTGTCAAGGTGGCTTACAAAAATTCCATGCAAGGAATGTGCTAAAAAAGAAAACCAATGGGTTGATCATATTCAGACAGCTGTGCTTTATAGGTAAATATAAAACGGTTCTTTTAATGGGGTTCAGTCGACTTCCCCTGATTAACTAAAAAAATAAGCTGTAAAGCCATGCTTCCAGATTCTTGGTTATAAGATAAACTGCACTTAAGTAAGAAAAAATGGGCAAAACAAAAGTCTTGGAAATAGCAACCTTTTTCTTCTTCGTTTGCTTCCACTGCTTCCGTATTTGTATCTTGGCAAAGTTTGTCTTCCAAGTTCAACTGGGCCATATCCCCCGAACCACAAATTATAACCAAAATCCGAGCAGGAGAAGAAGAGATGGTAATGCCTCCTATGTCCATGACTGTGCCCCCCACACCCCTGATAGCCAATCCCACACATTTACTGAGATTAAATGTGGCGCCCGACAGGGGAGTAAAAGACTGAAACATTTCCAGTGCTAGTAAGTCTGAGTGCAGGTCCTTAACAGAAAGATTAACATCATCTGCATAAGTAGCTGTCTTGACATGGAGGTACCGTCAAGCATGCTAATGCCATGAATTTGAGAATGTAGTGATATTTTACGAATAATGGGGTCGATACAAAAAACATACAACAAAGGGCTGAGGGGCAGCCTTGCCAAACCCCAATTCATAAAGGGATCCTTTGGTCTACATAACCATTTATATTCGGGATAAGACTCTCAGTGGCATAGGGCCTCCATTGCCAAGAACAAAATACTTGTGGGATAGGTGCAATACCTAATTAAAGGCTTTTTCCTGGTCCAGAGACAGCAAGAAGCCAATGTCTGTACCATGTTCCATCAATTCCACCATTTCACAGATAAGAATAAGGTTATCATAAATGCTGCTCCCTTGAACAGGAGAACAGGTCTGACATTCTGAAATTACATGTCTTGCTACTGTAGCAAGTCTGGAATTCAGAATTTTCATTAAGATTTTTAAGTCAGTATTAAAGAAGCTCAAGGGTCTCCAGTTTTTCAAATCAGTGTCTACCCCCTTTTTATACAAAAGGATTTAGATGACCTCCCCAAAAGAGTCAGGCGGGTGGTCCTCCATCAAAATCCAGTTGCAAATGACCAGCAAAATTTCAATTAAGGGAGTCTCGATTGTTTTATGAAATTCAGTCTTAAGTCCGTCTGGTCCTGGCGCCGTACCATTTTTCAACTACCAGATGGCCATTTGAATCGCTAGTGGAGTGATGGGGTTAGGGAGGTTAAATTCTATTGGGAACACACGGTACAGTCACCTGAGTTAAAAATGTGGTGGCTGAAAGGAGAATATCCTGTTTACTAATCTTATTTGTTAAATGTTCTTGTACTACTGACAAAATAGCTGCCTTTGATGTTACAATGTTCCCAGAGTCATCCTGTATACCCATAACATTTCTGCAATGTACCCTATCCTTGCAGCTGTCAAACAAGCCCATATTACCATATGCCTACTCCCAACCACTCCTATTTCCCTCTGATTGTGCTCCTTCTAGTCCCCTACTCTCCCTCCTCCTAAAGTGTTCCTCCGTCTTCTTTCTCTACCCTTAATCTATCTCCCTCCAGTGAGTTCAATCACTGCCTTGTAGAGGAAGGATCCATAACGCATGGTGGGCAACAGCTTTACCCCCTTTCCCCTATTTCTCCTTTTACTGTACCCCCTCAGTCACTGCTAGATCACTGCCTTGTGCAGGTAGGGTCACCCAGCACACTGGTGGGGTACTACCCTCCCTACTATAGTTGACCTCTACTATCCCCTTCCACAACATCCCTCTCCAACACCCCCTCTCTCGCATCTCTATATATAAATAACTCTCATCACCTATAACTGGTGTCCTACCAGCAGGACTGTCCACTGCCTTGCCCAGATAGGGATAACAGGACACTGTTGAATTTCAGCTCCCTCCCTTCCCCCCTTGGATACCCCCCACCTACAATACCTCTTTCTCATCACCCTGCCACACTCTACCTCTTTTCTCCTCCTGCCCCCTGTCCGTTAACATAGCCTAACACTGGCCTACCCCTACACTCAATTAAGCACTTATAACCTACCCCTATACCCCTCTTATATGCACTTTAGTCCACCTTGTCATCTCTGTATGCCTCAAAAATAGTGTTTTGTCTGTGTCTCTCTCCGTAAATTTCCTTTCTCTTCTTCCATTCTGCTCTCTGCAATTTTTCATTCCCTCCTTCTATTCTTCCTCTCTTTACTCCAATCACTGTAAATCTTGAATATCTATGTTACACTAATGTTTACCAATTACTATTGGGTCACCTTACCATCTAGTGCTACATACTGTTGTCAAGTTATTATATGCGTTCCAGTGTTACCAACTGTCACCAACTGTTTCCAATTTGCTATATGTATCTTCATATCTACTATACTTAACTGTTGCATTGTTAGCCAATATTATCCACCTGTAATCCCTCCTGCTCTCATTGTATGAAAGTAAGCAAATTGTATTCCAACATTGTAACATTTCTCTGTATACTATTCTATTGTTCCCTACCTCCCAGGTTGCACCAGGAGATGAGCAATTGGTTGCTCAGCATGCCTTCCTGGTGAAACATTTCAATAAATAAATAAACATAGTACCCTTACCCCGTGTCCCTTGGGTGCTATTCTGGTGTTCCATAAGGTTAGAACGACCTCTATCATACTGCAACATCCTGATGCGTTCTTTAAGTAAGTCTTGTGATCTGGTCAGTAAAGTCCCCTGAACCAGAGTGCATTAAAGTTAAAACCTTAGCCAGTTGTATCCTCAAAGTAAGATATTCTAGACAAGTTGTCCTGCGTTCGTTCAGGGAAATGGTATGGAAAAGTTTAGTAAGATCAAACTTTGCACCCTCCCACCATGCACACGTCATCCACCATGCAGACGATGGATTGTCTTGCTAAAAGTAGTCACGTACTGTTGATAATGTGTGGGAGTTAGGAAGGAGGGAGTTGTTCAGTCTCCACATTTCTTTACCAGTGTGATATCCCTTCATTCCACCAAAAACTCCACCAAACAAAAGGTGATCCAAGGTTTCTATCAGGAGAGTCTCAATGTTGTGTGTTACAAAATTCTTGGATGTAAATAGATAGTCAATTCCAGTGGCCAGGGAGCTTCTGTAGTATGTGAAACCTCCTGTTTTGTGTTGTGTTCTAAATGCATCACTAAGGAATTCATTGTGCAATAATTTATTAATGAAATTAGTGTCTCAGAACAACTTTTATGTCTGCTTCCCTCTATCTGAAACAGTAAGGCTGCAGTTAAAATCAACTCCAAATGTCAAGTACCTAGAGGTGTAGAGGTACGGTTGGATATATTTAAGCAAATCTATCTTGTCTCGTTTGGTCTGTGGTGCATAAAGGTTAATAAATCAGAACTGAGATCCCTGAAAATACATGTCTACAAGCATTGCTAGACCTGGTGCAGTGTCTATGATCTTTTGCAAAGAAAATGCTGTTCCCTTCAAGAGGATTCCTACCCCATCACTGGTGTCAAGCCCAAAGGACCAAAAAGATGGACCCCAACACCATTGCCTCTGCGCCTGCACCATGTCACCAGTACTTGTTATCCTCGTTTCCTGTATAAGGAAAATATCAATGGGCAAGTACTGTAGGATGGAAAAAAGGAAGCCCTGTCTGTGAACAGTCTTTATAGTATTAACATTCAGAGTGCCAAGGCGCAGAGTTGGAGGCATGATTATTGTAAATGGAAAGAAACATGTATTCACTAAAAACAACTATCAAGTGTCACAGTCTATGCCATCACTGCTTCTGGTGACCATCTTGGATTTCTTGCATAGATTCTTGGTGGTTAGGGTGGTGGCTGTGTCATCATCCTTATCTGTTGATGGTAGGTGATAAGAGGAAATGATAGATGAGGATTCAGATTCCTGACTTCCATCAGAGTCCATACAGTCAGTGTCCAGTGTTTTGAATTTGTTTCCAAGAGGTGGATCCATGACATGAAAGCAACAATTATTTCTGATGTGACACTACAGTGATGGATTTATGTCAACTACAAGTTGTGGCTGGCATAAATCCATCAGGAAACTGTCTGTTTTTTAAGGGGGCTTTGTCCCCTGAACCCCCCATTTGGGGGGGCTCTGCCCACTCACCCCCTGTAACTAAGGATTATCAACTCCAGGTCAGAGTTGATTTAGGGAGAGAGGCAAACCCCAGAGAAAGCAGTGCCAGGATCCTGTGGGTACATTACAGTGGCAACAGTGACTTGCCGCTTTAATGTACTTCGCTATTGAAATGTCGCTGCAGCATACTCCATGTGGTATAGGTATGGAACAGGTGACAGTTTTTAATGGTTTCTGTTTTGATTTAAGTTGTCTAAGTGACCTTTTCCTGGTCACCAAGGTCATATCCTGAGGGGGGCATCATCTCATCCTGCTAAAGGGCTGAAGGATATGTACTGTATCTATTGCCACTTTGATTGAGGACTCAAGGGATGAGGCAGGGAGGTAGATGCTGGAGGGACAGGATGTAGGTCAGATGGAAGCATTGTAATGATGATCGGAGGGACTGGATCATCTGTCCTAGGAGGAGGTGTGGTACTGGTGGTAACTGGAGGGTCCTCCTGATGAGCAAGGATTCAAGAAGCTTCCTTATGTACCACCAGGAGTAATGCTTTTTGGGCTTTGTCTAAAATAGAATCCTGGGGTGGCCTGTCATTCCTATTATGGGTAGCCCATCAACAATTCAGATAGAAATGGCCTGCCTCTTTGCACGGGTTGCAACAGAGGCTGTTTGTACATTGTGAACTAACATGGCTGAAAGTGAGACAAAAATGGCACCAAAGTTTATCATAAACGTTATTGAGGTGAGACTCTGACACACATTTGAAGCATGTCTTAAGGTGGCCGGGATAGAAGCATTGAGCTCTATCACAACCTAAGAAGAAAATGCTAGGGAGTTGTAATAGTTCAGCCAAGTTGTGACGTAAGTGAACTTTAAACCTCCAGTTCCCAGTCCAAAACATCTCAGAGTCCATGATCAGTTCAGGGTCCCCCGATATTTCACAACCTTGGGAAAGCCAATATTTGACATCATGCACGTTAACTCCTTAATTCCTAAGAAGGATAATGACAATTTGGAGAGCCAGTTTACTCAAGGGGATAGCCTAAAAGGGTAACCACAGGGAAATATGCTTTTTGGCATTATAGTGAGACCAAAAGTGGTCCAAATTAGCTGCCATCTTAAAGCTAACATCGAAGAATCCATCACTGGGAGTATGGATCAGTGCATATATTTCATCTGGAATATAACGAAGAGATTCTTTCAGTAGGGCTTGGCCCATGTCATCTCTGTCCGGGGATTGTTCAAGACTACCTGTGTAGAGAAGACAGACAGCATTCCGATGTTGAGTCAGTGGAGGGGAGCACGAAAAAGTGTCCACTTTCCAGGACTGGGACAAACAAAAAGTAGAGTCCTGTTGCACCATCTGTGGGTGAGTGGGCTATGGGACAGAGATAGCTGACTCCTCCGCATGATCCACCTGGACACCCCAAGAGATGCTCATCATCCCTAGTTGCCCCATTTTCAGGGGGGGCAGGGGTTGTAGTCAAAACAGGGACAGAAGTGTGAATCAGAGGATTAGAATGCTTACTCAATACACCTAATTCCTGCAAGGTGGCAAAGTCAGTGGAAAACTGCGATAAACCAATGAGATCCACAGAATTTAGTTCCATAGAGTGCAGAGGAGAGTCTGAGGGTACAGAAGGTAAAACATCAGAAGTCTCCTCAGTCAGGCCTGCTACAATTGGTAAGGGGGAGTGAGGAGGCACGAGGTTCCAAAGGTGGGGAAATAGCAGGTGGCACAGCACAAGTAGGCACAAGAGGGGGGGATACCAAAATTGTCAGTGTCTGATAATAAAGTATGACGTTCAAGTTTATTTATGTCCAGCCAAGGCCATTACAAAATTTAAATAGGGTGCACATTTCCAAAGACAGAGATGCACAGCCATAACAAAATAGTATAAAAACATATCAAAATTATGCTGATTATTATATAACATCTGTACACATATATTTTAATACAAATTTTAAAAAAGTTATGTTCTTTTTAGACTAACAGACATGAAAACAGTGTGCATTATTGTTCCAAAATTGACCATTCCAAGATAATCTAATGGTTGACAATTCCAGAGTAGTAATTCATGGGCAAATCCAGACAATATCACTTTTTAAGTTGAATTTTTAAATTCATAAGATCATCTGCAACTGTGTTAATTATATTGGCATCTTCCGAGGTAAACATTAAGTTTAGAAGTATATTGTTGCTCTGTGATAAAATCTTACCCCATAATGGCAATAAAAGAGATTGTCTGGGTATGACATACCGGACTGGATTTTCAAAGCTTCAGGAATACACCGAACAAATGGTGCACGGGGCTTGTGGCATTCTCTGGTGGTTGATCAGGATTTTACATCCCTTGCAGCACATGCAGGACCTTAGACCACAGTTTATGGTCCAGCCTGTGCCACTCCCTTGATACAAGCTCATTATTGACAACCAATGAGCTTGTACTTTGTACAGTACGAGATCGGGACCGATCAGTCAGCGGCTGGCCATGGCATGGTGTGCCTGTTGCTGGCATGTTTCGGGTTGGTGGTGTGGGAAGGGGTTCATGCCTGCCAAGGTGGTGGGGTGGGGGGCCTCTACACTATGGAAATTGTTCAGTGGATCATTTTACATTGAATGCTGCTTAGGGCTCAGGATGGGGTAGGGGCAATTACACTATGTAAAAGGGATGGGGATATTATTTTTTTTATTAAAACTGGGTTTGGGATAGTTCCCTGCACTATGGAAAAGGGATAGGGGCTCTGAATTTATTTTATTTGAATGGAGTTTAGGGTGGGGGGTTCCTGCACTGTGGGAATGGGATGGGGGATCTGATTTTATTGTATTTGGACCGGGTTTGGGACAGGGAGGGGGGGTCCTGCACTATGGAAAAGGGATGGGGATCTGATTTTATTGTATTCGGACTGGGTTCAGTAGAGGGAGAGGGGACCCCTGCACTATGGAAAATGAATGGGGCTGGATGTTGAATGGGACTGGGTGGCAGGGCAGGCCGGCCGGCACATCCTTCCATGCGCTGCATGCAAATGTGACCACAATGAGCATGCAAATGGCCTGTTTGTGCCTTGCATGCCTGATGGCCGCATTTGCATATTCTGGCTGAATATCAGGAATTTGGGACCGGCACATCTGGGGATGCACCGTGCGTCCCCATTCCCGGTACTCAGGCTATTCCACGGGATGCATCAGTGCATTGTTGGCTGCCCCCATTTGTGTCGCCCGCTAGGATTGCTATATTCAGTCAAGATGAGTGATCCATTGGGATCGTGCATCTTGTCTGAATATTGCATTTATTTGCACCAGCCCATTTATTTGGGTGGCACATCTAGATGTGCTGCCCATCCCCTGGGTTTTGAATATGGGGGCCAAGATCGTTACTGCAAAAAAAAAAAAAGTTTGTGCAGCTGCTATGACACATCTATAATAATTATGTTGTGAATATATTACTTTGCTGCAATATAATGGGTCTGTCCAAAACATCCTTGTAAATGGGCATTGCGAAACAGAGATTCTTCCTGGTTAAATAAATAAATACAAAATATAGGGACCTGAACAGTCATCATTGCTCCAGAATAGTATTACATACAGACACCTTATGAATTTCATTATTATGGGTGATCAATTAATTATGATACAGACAACATGAATTCAACACAGCAGTATCCTGACTAAACAGACCTTTTCTATTTCTAGCAATTCACGCAGTATTCCATGAGCCAATATCTTTCACAGCATTTGGACTCTGCAGTAACAGTTTCTTATTTAGGGGATCTCTTCAAAATGACCACATCTCCTGCAAATTGTGTTCAGTATAGCAGCACCCTTACCAAGCAGAACTTGTTTTTCTCTCTAGCCATTTGTATTTAACAAATCCATTTCTTTCCCAAAATGAAAACTCTGTTGACATCTTAATAAGGAGAGACCTCAAAAATGTCAGTGTCTCATAACACATCTCAATTTCATTTAACATTGCACCCTGCTGCTGCTTTGAATTGCCTGCTGGCTGAGATGCCAATATATTATAATGTTTTTATTGCATTGGACCATTGTGCAGTACTGTTATATAGGACAAATATATGTCACTATTTTTTTATTCCTGTGTCATGTTCTCCTACTCCCTGCTCTCTTGCCATCATAATGCACCAGCAAATGAGCTGCTCTCTGCCCAGTATGTTTCTTGGGCAACATAGCAAGTAAGTAAATAAATGATTATACAACAGGCAAGTCAATACACAATAAATACTGCTTTCTGATTAGCTGGCTGGCACCTTTCCAGTGTTGTAAATCCTCCAGTATACCAACTGGAAAAGGTGCCAGCCACCAGTCAGCCGCAGCAGGAACCCCCAGTGACTTCACTCTGACCAAACCCAAGACCGTTACCAACACAGTTTGCCACTAAAGGCTCCAGAACGTGGCCCAAACATAGACCATGACTCTCTCCCCAATCCGCCCCATATATCAGTAATCTGCCACCAGCACTGTGGTCTTTTAGACCCCCAACCTGAGACCCACAGCACACCAATTAACTTCACTCCTCCACCAAAAAAAAAAAACACTCTTCTGAAAATACCCTACCCACATCACATGCAAAACACTCTTTCAGAAGATATACCCTGTGACATCTTACACCTGGCAAGCTTTTTTTTTCCACTGTCATTCAATCGTACCCTCCATTCCCACATTCCCCAGGCCATTACAGCTGCTGCAAATGCTTGTTCCTCCTACCTCAATTTTTAGTCAAAGTAATTACTCCCCAATGCAGAAAAAAAATAATAACATGTCCGGCACCAAAGTATTCCCCTAGTTCAAACCATTATTTCCTCCCGACGCAAAGCTGTCATTCAAAGGAACAACAACCGGAATGATGCCCTGCCACTCGCAACACACTGTCTCCTACCGTAAGATAAAGACAGTTCATACTCACATGCTCTTTTTTCAAAAATACCAGAATTGCATGCTACGTTTCCTAGTTGTAATACACAGCCTGTCTTTTAATTTCTGTTACAAACACTAGCAGGACCTGTGAAATGAGGAAGCTAGTGAAGGTCGACATGGCAACAAAGAACTATTTTTTTGTGCAGCAATAAAATCAATAAAACTGATTTAAAACACAGAAAAATTTGTCTTTTTTTTCCTTTGCCACCAAAAAAGGAAACACATTGTATAATAGCAATATACCACTCCAGGGTGTGGGTATATGGGTGGATTTACCATGCCTGGTGTGGTTAAGTTACTCAGCTGGTGGCCTCATGACTAAACCACAACAGGCATGATAAAGCCACCCATATACCCACATCATGTCATGGTATATTGCTTAAATAATGATGAACATAAAGCACCCCTATCATTCCATAATGAAAATAAAATCGTATTTTTTGTTTTTTTAGAAATAGGCATTACTGTAAACATTACATAGGGAGTTAACGCAGAGTACCTATTGTCAGTTTTCTCTTAAGCAATAAAAAAGAAAGTTATTTTTTCAATGTATATCTCTCTTAAATATTCCTATGACAATAATGCGAAAGTAGAAGCACCACCATAAAACAAGACTTAATGGGACAATTTCCACAACCTTGTAAACAGAAAAGTCAACTCAGAAATTATGAAATGAGCTAACTGCAATTTTTTTCTATCCTTCTTTTTGGCCCTGCTGTCACCACCTGCACCTACTCGGTGATGGGAGTATGTAATGGATTTTCGCCGGTTTTCTCCTCATTACCCAGGACCCAAGATCATGGGTGTGCATGTACACTCTGATGATGAACCCTTTCCCCCACCCGGACAAATGCCATGTTTCCCTGTGGCTTCGCACTGCCACCTAGCCTGCACCGAGTAGCACCCAAGACCCAGGGAAACCTTACATCCCTCCCCAGGACAAGCTTGCTCCAGCTCCTTGCCCTCCCCACCTCAGCCAACCCCTGGCAGCCTGAGTTCGCTCCCAAACTCAGGTCACTGGCATAGTGCAAGGTGTCTCATTTGATGCCTCAACCCTCAGCACCACCTAGCTGTCTCCTAGCTAACTGAAGCCCTTAACCACTGGTTGGATCTTGACCCTAATGTTGATCTTGGGAAGAAGAATTTTCTCCTAGAATGCACAGAACATGTGCTCACCAAAATCCACTTTATGTATCAAAACTCACACTATCTGCAGCTCAAGGGAACGGCTATGGGGGCAACTTTTGCCCTCAATTATGCCAATCTCTATTTAAGGCTATAGGAGAAAACAGCCATCTATGACAGCGAGAACAATCCTTTTTACGACAGGATTGATATCTGGCATCATTTTACGGACAATATATTTATGATGTGGCATGGTACACTGGATGAGTAATGGATCTTTGTAGCATATTTGGAAAACAGCAGTTCTAATCTGAAATTCTCCTTACAGTGTGATTCTGGTTCTGTCTCTTTCCTTGATATACGAATAACAAAAAACGAGGATGGTACATTACGTACAGCTCTATTAAGGAAGGAGACAAATAGGAATTCGCTATTATTGGCTTCCAGCTGCCGTCTACACCATATGGTTGCAAACATTCCCAAAGCCCAAATGCTTCGAGTACACAAAAATTGTAGTGAGGATGTGGATTGTGTTGTTAAGGGATCTGAAATGTGTCCAGGATTTTTGAATTGAGGCTATTCCCGCTACACAATAGACAAGGCCTTTAAGGATGAATGTTGTACTGATATATCAGAACTATTGGTTACTAAAACCAAGGAAGCCAAGGACAAACATTGTCATGACATATTGCAAACAGGCAAAACAAAAGCCATAAAAAGCATAATAGATGCGAACTGGAACATTCTAGAGGGAGAAAGCCTTTTGGAGGAAGTAACTAGACAGAAACCTAGAATGGTGTGCAAGAGGGGCACCAAGATTAGGGATAGACTTGTCCATAGTTACAAAAGGGGAGAAAACATGAGGAAAACACTAAAGCTGCATTACCGGGGGCATGTACCAGTGTGGGAATTGTAAGTACTGTAGTTCTGTCTTGAAGTGTAAGACTTTCATGAGTTGCAATAGTAACCAGAACTTTGCAATATGGGACTTCATAAATTGTTCCACTGAGAATGGTGTGTATCTGGCCACATGCCAATGTGGAGCCTATTATGTGGGGAAAACATCTAGAGCCTTAAAACTGTGAATAGGTCAGCATATGAGATCAATAATGAATAATGATGTCAGACGTGCCCTAGCTAATCACTGTAGAGTTACAAGATTAAGGGAGGTGGATCATTCTTTCAAGTTCTGTGGACTGAAATTGGTGAGGTTAGGCTCAAGGGCAGGACATTTGGAGGATAAGTTACTCTAGAGGGAATCCTTTTGGATATTTACCCTTGGAGCCCTTAATCTACCTGATTTAAATGAGAAAACAGAATTGATGCTATGCATTAGGAAGAAGAAGTGATGACTTTGGAACTGTAACTGTGTCTTAGAATTTAGTTAGCCATGATTGGCTTGTTATACTTACGTGGCTACTTACTTTAGGTGCCTGAATCAGTTACTGAGTATTTTCTTTTGCTATTATATTCTCAGTGTCCTATTTATATTCTCATTACTATTCTTTCTCTTACAGGACCATAATGAATTTTTTGGACCTTCTCTGGTATGGGCAGCCGTTGATGAATACCCAGGAGTTGGTATAAATTTAAATATGAAATATTTGCTAACTTATTTCTGACTGTTGTACTATTAGAATTGTTACTTGATTTTTGGTTAGCTTATTACCAAGCTGTATTTGTCTTTTGCCCCAGGAACACACAACACCATGGAAGTGATTTCCCGCTACCTGGCCGAGATCAATGACTGGATGTCATCCAGCTGGTTGTGACTGAACCAGGACACGACAGAGGTACTGGTGATTAAGCCAAGTCACGAACATGATGGGAGTGCCTCTGGAGTGGGTACAGAATTGTTTCTTGGATCTACACCATTGATGGCCTTCCCTAGTATGTGGGATCTTGGCATTGTTCTGGACAGCAGATTGACACTTGAAGATCAGGTGTCATCTGTGGTCAAAAGTGTTTTTTAACCCTTGAGGAACATTATCAGGATTAAGCCCCTAGTTCTGCCTGAAGACCTGCCATCACTAGTGCATGCCTTTGTGACTTTGAGGTGGATTACTACACTGCTCTATACTTCAGGACCAATGGAGGGACCCTCCTTCAACTGCAGCTGGTGCAGAATGCAGCAGCTAGGTTGCTGATGGGCCTGGCAAGGTCTAGTCATGTGACCTCAGTCCTGCAGGCTCTGCACTGTCTGCCTGTCAGGTGGAGGATCCTCTTCAAGGGGGCTTGCTTACCTACAAGGTCTTATATGGGCTGGGTCCTGGTTGTCTGGTTGATCTCCTAACACCTGTCTCCTCGGTCCATTCCCTCCATTCCTCAACCCTGTTTGATGTTCCCAGGGTCAGGCTAAAAACATCTGGTGTCCATGCCTTTAGTGTCTTCAGGCTGACCCTGTAGAACACTTTGCCAGCTGTCATCAGGAAGGCCCCAACAGACGAGCTGTTTAAAAAGCGGCTAAAGGACCACCTTTTCTGCTTGGCCTTCCCTGATGAAGGTGACTGACTTTTATTAATTTTATGAAGTTTTAGCTATGCTGAGATTTATTTATGTATTTATTGTTTTCAAATTTTTGCTGTGTGTTGCATTTGTATTGACTCTACCCTTTTAATGTAAGGCACCCAGAGCCTCAGGGATTGGGCACGGATAAATAAAAATTGCCTTGCCTTGCCTTATGGTGTTTAGATTATTGTGTTTTTAGCATTCATGCATATATGTTGTCCATAATATGTTATTTTAATTGATGGGAGCACTGAGCACTATTATATTCACTGCACACAAGTCATAGGTATGTAAGGAATTGTGCACTGTATCTTTAAATGCAGCTGTTAAGAACCTGCATCTTTTAATTGTAAATCCATCCCCCCTTATAACGTACTGTTGTATGAAACCAGTCGAGGTGTTGACCAGCTACTAGCCTGCATTTCTTTGTAATGGTGGCAGTTTTAAAACTTTTCTGAAATAAAGCTTTTCTAAGTCCAGCTGAGGTGTGTGTATTTTTGCTCTTTGGACTAACAAAAAGTAATTCTCACACCCTCTTATTGTAGTGGAGCTGTATTGCACAACTTGACCTCTTAGCTAACTGCAGTTTTAATATTTATGCTTATAACTTCAACCTATATTTATATAATGCATGTTTTAGGAACTCTTAGTCGGGGGTTCTTATCTAGGGAACTTGAGTTAAAGATGAATACTTACATTTTACTAGAATTAAATCAGAATCATATGCGACAAGGTATGCCATTACAAGATGAAGTACAAGTCAAAAAACTACCATAAATGATTACATTTATTAATGTAAGAGAATCAGAGGCTATGAAGAATATGCTAAGACCATGTGCAACTCCCTTGTTCCCAGGGGTTACTAGAATCCCACTTAGAATGAGTGGCAGGCAGGGAGAGGCAGCTTGTGAAATGCCAGTTAAATGGGTTTCACACTGTCACACTCTGTTTTCAGTCTCAGCTGAGCTGGAGTGATGATGTCACCTTAGAATTTTCACAACAGCATGAGCCACAATGGAATGCTAGCTGCAGGGGTTAGCAGTAGAATGTTGGTGAGACTGAGAAGAGAGTTCAAGAGAGAGTCTGTAGAGTGAGGAGTGCTGCAGAAGGCAGCTCCTCAGACTTAGCTCTGAAAGAGAGCTACCTCAGGAGAATGGGTTGTGTGTTCTTACCCTAGAGAAGAACACAGAAGACCAGTAGATGGAAGTGGTGGAGACTGTTCCTAGAAGGTTTTCCAGTGCCCCATCCCCGGAGGGATGGGGGGAATTCCAGGATTCAAGGGCAATCCCCAGGTCCAGCCTGGAGAGGGTGAAGCTACTTGAGCTTTGTTTGCTCTGTAAGTACTCAAGACTGTTTTGTGGGAAAAATCCCTGGGGCATCTGCATTCCTGTGGTGATATTTTCTCTGACAAAGGCACCATGTCACCAAGACTGTGTTTCTGTTAAAAGTGTCTGCCTACTATTGGGTTCCGAGGGAGACTAGCCATGTACAGAACTTTCAAGACTGTTTCTGTGTAAAAGTATCTGCCTACTGTGGGGTCCAGAGAGAGACTTGCCAAGTATAGTACTTTTAGTTTGTGTCTGATTTAAAAGCATCTGCAAAGTGGGGATCTAGAGTAAAGACATAGCTATGTACAGAACTTTTAATTTCATGACACCTCCAAGGTGTGAGAAGTAGAATGTTAAATGTGCAAAACATTTCAAGAGAGCATCTACAAGAGTGTTTCAGAGAAAGGTGATGTAACCAGATGAATGGGCGAGTATAAATTTGGAAGCAAAAGGTGGGAGACCCCCATCTGGAGTAACCATGTTTATCTCTCCGGGTTCAGTTTGGGCACCTTTGTTTTCTCTCAGTGCATTTGGCCAGTGCATGAGGAAAACACCCAGATGTGAGATTTTGGATTTCTTGTGAGTTGGAATGTGCTCGTGGGTGGTCGAGTGAGCCACCAGTAACTCCCCATGCAATATGGGAAAGTGTCCTAGTATTGGCCGGGGTGCCAAGTTAAGGGAAAGAAGGGAAGTGTATCAGTTCAGACCATGTGTGCCAATACATTCAGAACCTCAGGGTTCGTTTTGTGTGTGTGTTCTTTACCTTAGCAATCTGCATTAGTAGTGACAGTAGCCTTGTGGGAGTCCATCTTCACTTTGTTTGTTCTCTGTGAATGTGAATAAAAGCCACACTCTAGAATCCCAACCTGGTTTGGACAGTACAGTTATTGCTTCCAGCGTCTGGATTTACTTGGGTGCCCCTGACCAGAAGTACAAACCTAGCATAGTCCTGAGCAAACGTTTTCTCCCAGGGACCCAGGTTGATGGCCATGCTAAATGATACCCCCAGGTGTGAGCCAGGTAGTTGCCACACTTGGTTTGCCTGTCTAAGGATGGCAGGCTACGAAGTAGAAATATGTGTACACAGAACTGTTCATTGTGCCAACATTTACCATGGAGCTGTAAAGCCAGATTGTGTGTGCCCCTTTTCCTGCATCAAAAATAATGTTTGCCAGCTTTCATTTTCAAGTTGTGACAAGAAAAAGTATGGAGAACTGTGGGAAACAGAGACATTTGTGCCCTGAAAGTTTAAAATGCTTGCTGTGTGGACTGGGGGAGTTGCTAAGGAAATTGTCATGAAACATGGTTAAAATGGTGCTCCCGCTGTGGAGTTACAGTTGAAAAGAAAAAAAGTTGTTTTGCAGTTTAAATTTTGCCTACTCGACGATCGCCATGGAGGAGAAGAGCACAAGAAGAGAGAGAGGCTCATTTGCATGGTGTCAAGTGCTTGGTGAGACTGCAATCAGTCCCTCCCCCAAGCCAGCTTCAGAGTGCTGCCCAGTGTTCAAGAGGGAGACAGCGAGTGGTGTGTGAGCTGGCTAGCCAGGAGGAGCATCGCAGTGACTGCAAATGTTAAAAGTTAAAATATCAGACTTTTCTGTGTTGAATTGAGCTCAACCCATATTCCAGTCGACTGGGGAGAAAGCGTGGTGTTCACAGGGACAGTCGGCAAGACTGCCAGCACGTTTCATCCTTGAGGCCTCCAGGATCGACTGTAGGCTGAAATTTCCATCATAAAGCCAGCTACTGATACAGTGAGTACAATTCAGCAAAACTGAGCTCAAACTGTGTGTGATTTTTCTAAAGCCAGCTGGATCTGTGTTTTAACAGTGTGATTGTTTTTGCAAAGAAGGACTGTGTAAAGTAATCAAACCCAAGCAAGAATTCTGAGCATTAGACTGTGAGCATGTATTATGGATTCAGCAACAGTGTAACTTTCTGAGCAAAAAGAGAAACTGTGATTTGTATGAGAGGCTGCAACAAACAGGCAATCCTGTTCATGAAATACTGTGGCTTTAGTGACTTTAAGCAAGTAAAAGTGATTGAAAACTAATGTAAAGTCCTAGAAAATCATATAGATGTGTTGAGGAAGCAAAACAGTGCAGTCTGTGCAGTTTGAGTAAAATGTATCAGTATGCAGTAGATCAGATGCGCAGTGGCTTGAGTCAGATGCAAAATGTTGATGTGCCAGGAGTGCTGCTGCCACCATTACAGGGTGGGGTAGTAATGTAAACACAGCAGCAGGGAACCATTTTGTGAAGCTGTTCAAAGCAAAGTGAACTCAGTGATAACAGTGAACTTTTGTGTGTTTTTCTGCAGTCATGGCTTCGGGATCATCTCGCTACCCGGATCATGCCCGGGCTATGATAGTGGAAGAGGTTAACAAGCTGAAAGAAACAGAGAAATGTTTCTACGGTGGACGTTTGCCTCCTCATGTTGCGATTCCTGGATACCCTGTGAGAGTATGCATAATGTGCCTCAAGGCTGAAAGGGATGTTTTCATGATTCCTCACTGTTCAGGGTGCTTAGAGAAGCAAGGCCTAACTAGTGTACCCAAGATTCGTTTGGCTCCCACGTGGACAAAGTTTCAAGATCCTGAAAGTGGCAGCACACAGCACCAGGTGGAGCCTGTTGGGGGAGGCCCAGCAGAGTGTGGCACAAAGGAAAATGGTGTAGAGGTACAGGTAGAGCAGAGCCCTCTTTATGTCTCCATGCTTGTGTCACAGATGGACAGCTCAGAGGGAGAATCAGTGGATCCATGGAGAGAGGGTCCAAGTCCTAGCCTCATTGAAGAGGATAAGGTTCAAGAGACCCTAAATTGGGAGGTGTCTACCTCCGCACCAAGTGAAGAGTGGACAGTATCGGGAGTGAGGATGACTGTTCACTCCTGGGTCCATGTCCTAAGTGAGGAAGAGGGGGAAGGAGAGCTATGTATCCTTACGATGAAGGTGCTAGTCCACAGCCTCAGGCTCTTGTCTCGGAGGAACCAGAGGAAGAAGTTGGTGACTCCACAGCCCTGCCCCCAGAAGGAGGGGTCAGGGATCCGTTCTACATAGCACTGAGCATGCGACACTTGCAGAACCAGGACTGGCCACCCCCAAGCCAGGCCAGTGGTCTTAAAATGACCAAGAGTAGTAAGGCTGGTTCGTAGGAAGGCAGATGAGATCTATGGAATGTCCTTTCCTACCTTTCCTCAGAGAGTCTGGGAGGAAATTGAGAAAAACAGGAGAGCCTGGCTAGTGGAAGAGGCAGCTAAAGACCTGCATCCAGGTGCAAATTGATATGTCAGAGACAGATTCAAGTATTGGAGAGTGGGCAGGACACTCTTCATAGACACTGTACTTATTGTGGACAGAAAGTATAACAAGACTTTCTACAATGTGAATTATGAGTGCCCAGACAGGGTAATAATTCTTGCACCTGACCCATTGTGGTACTACCCTCAATGTAACCAGCTTCCTGTGAGTGTGCCCATGCCTACCAAATGGAAAGCAGAGCAGTGGTAGCCAGTGCTGCCATCCAGCCATTGCTGTACCTATGTTGTTCTGCCAGTCTGGTGTTCCAGAATCCAAAGGTGTGTCCAGATTCATCAGCCTTGCAGTGTGCCTTCCAGTTCCATCGCCTGGCCTTCCAGATGACATCAACCTAGATGTTTCCTGATTCATCGCCTGGGATTTTGGATGACTTCAGTCCAGCTGTTTCTTTCCTGTTCCAAGGTTCCATCTCCTAGATGATGTCAGCCAGAGTTTACATCAGTCCAGCAATTTCCAGACATCCATCCTGTCATTTCCAGAAGATTTCCACCCAGCTGTATCCGAAAAATGCTGCCAAGGAGAGTCTTTGACTGGAGATCCAGGTGCTTTTCCATTTTTCATTCTTCAAGGGACTGGTAGTCCAGATGTTTCTTACTTTATCGACATTGCAATACACATCCAACACCTGGCAGACTACAGACTGTTGAACTGTCCACAAAGACTATCCCCTTTGGGACTTCAGTACAACAAGAACTGTGCTTCACCGGGCTCCAGCCCAGGACAGACTCTTTCATGGACCTTGTCTTCGGACACTGTTGTCACTTTTTGGGACATTTAGGGCATTCCATCCCCAAAAGGTGTATTGTATATAATGTTGATGTTTTCTACTTTTCTACTTTTTCTAAAAAATATTTTTGGTATTCTCCAGTGTTTTGATGGTAAGGGTTATGGTCGTGTACTGTGTTTGCAGATTTGGAGTGTGTTTTTGTCTTTTCTCTTGCAGGTGGATCCTAGAGAAGACAGGAAGAGGACTGGAGGGCCTCATCTGAGTTCCTCATGTGCTTTAAAGTGTTGTGTTTAAAGTACTGTGTAGTTGTTAACATGTGTTAACTTTTTTCTTCCACAGGTGTAGTTGTGGGGGAGTGTGGGAGTGTAATGCTTGGGTATAGTGTTAGCACTGGTGGTTAGTTTGCAGGTGTCCAGGGATGGAAGGGGAGGCTCCTCTTTTTTGGGTAGGTTTGTTTGGCTAGATAGGTTTTCCCTAGAGGGCTAGGGGGAAAGACAGGCTGTGGTCCTGACCTGCAGTAGGGGCCGCATTGCTGGTCTATTAGGGCTATGCTCTGGACAGTTCTTCCTGGGCCACTGGTTGCCATAGTAAGATCATAATGTAGGGGCTGATGCATCAGCCAATGGCCTCTGGGCCCTTAGTGTTGTCTGCCTGTGCCTGGCACATGGTAGAGGAAAAGGTAGCACTACCTCCCTGTAGTCAATACATAGGGTAGGATGGCCTGGTGCTGGGTAGGAAATGACTGGGGACAGTCATTTTCCTGGTCAAGGGTGGGTGTAACCCCCTTGTTCCCAGGGGTTACTAGAATCCCACTTAGAATCAGTGGCAGGCAGGGAGAGGCAGCTTGTGAAAAGTCAGTCAAATGGGTTTCACACTGTCACACATCACACTCTGTTTTCAGTCTCAGCTGAGCTGGAGTGATGATGTCACCTTAGAATTTTTGCAGCAGCGTAAGCCACAATGGAATGCTAGCTGCAGGGGTTAGCAGTAGAATGTTGGTGAGATTGAGAGGAGAGTTCAGAGAGAGAGAGTCTGTAGAGTGAGGAGTGCTGCAGAAGGCAGCTCCTCAGACTTAGCTCTGAAAGAGAGCTACCTCAGGAGAATGGGTTGTGTGTTCTCACCTTAGAGAAGAACACAGAAGACCTGTAGAAGGAAGTGGTGGAGACTATTCCTAGAAGGTTTTCCAGTGCCCCATCCCTGGAGGGATGGGGGGAATTCCAGGATTCAGGGGCAATCCTCTGGTCCAGCCTGGAGAGGGTGAAGCTGCCTGAGATTTGTTTGCTCTGTGAGTAGCCGAGACTGTTTTGTGGGAAAAATCCCTGGGGCACCTGCATTCCTGTGGTCAGTTTTTCTCTGACAAAGGAACCACGTCACCAAGACTGTGTTTCTGTTAAAAATGTCTTCCTATTATGGGGTCCCGAGGAAGACTAGCAGTGTACAGAACTTTTGAGACTGTTTCTGTGTAAAAGTATCTGCCTACTGTAGGGTCCAGAGAGAGACTTGCCAAGTACAGTACTTTAGTTCGTGTCTGATTTAAAAGCATCTGCAAAAGTGGGGGTCTAGAGTAAAGACATAGCCATGTACAGAACTTTTAATTTCATGACACCTCTGAGGTGTGAGAAGTAGAATGTTAAATGTGCAAAACATTTCAAGAGAGCATCTACAAGAGTGTTTCAGAGAAAGGTGTTGTAACCAGATGAATGGCCAAGTATAAATTTGGAAGCAAAAGGTGGGAGACCCCCATCTGGAGTAACATTCAGTCACTTCACTACCAGTCTAGCATTGCTTGTAAAGCGCTTTGGGATACTGTGTATGAAAAGCGCTATATAAATGCGGATTCTTCTTCTTCTTCTTCTAACCATGTTTACCTCTCTGGGTTCAGTCTGGGCACCTTTGTTTTCTCTCACTGCATTTGGCTAGTGTGTGAGAAAAACACCCAGATATGGGATTTTGGATTTCCTGTGAGCCAGAATGTGCTCGTGGGTGGTCGAGGGAGCCACCAGTAACTCCCCATGCAATATGGGAAAGTGTCCTAGCCAGTGTTGGGTAAGTTACTTTTTCTATTACTTTCTATTATGTTTGGAAACTTGTTCCAGGAAGCTCTGTGCAGTCACTAGCAAGGAAGGAGAAGTACTATAAAAAGTAATACACCTTACAATTATAGTTACTTATTTTTTTATACAAAAACAATTCAAAAATAATAAATATAACAGGTTGCATATTTTGAAAGTAATAGGTTAGTTACTAGTTGCTTTCAAATAAATGTAATCAGTTACAGTTACGTATTTCTTTTGTATAAAAAGACATAAGTAATTGTAACTGTAAGGCGTATTACTTTTTCAAGTACTTCTTCATCCTTGCTAGTAACTGCACAGAGCTTTCTGGAACAAGTTTCCAAAAGTAATAGAAAGTAATAGAACAAGTAACTTACCCAACACTGGTCCTAGTACTGGCCAGGGTGCCAAGTCAAGGGAAAGAAGGGAAGTGTACCAGTTCGGGCCATGTGTGTCAATCCATTCAGAACCTCAGGGTTCGCTATCTGCGAGTATGTTCTGTACCTCAATAATCTGCATTACCAGTGAGAGTAGCCCTGTGGGGGTCCATCTTCACTTTGTTTATTCTCTATGAATGTGAATAAAAGCCACACTCTAGAATCCCAACCTGGTTTGGACAGTACAGTTATTGCTTCCAGTGTCTGGATTTACTTGGGTGCCCCTGACCTGAAGTAGCAACCTAGCATAGCCCTGAGCAAACGTTTTCTCTCAGGTACCCAGGTTGACGGCCATGCTAAATGGTCCCTCCAGGTGTAAGCCAGGTAGTTGCCACACTTGGTTTGCCTGTCTAAGGATGTCAGGCTATGAAGTAGATGTATGGGAACACAGAACTGTTCATAGTGACAACCCCCATCCCTCTCGATGGTGCCACGTGTGAGAGGAGCAGCCCTGCTACTTGACCAAGGGGGGCCGGTGTGGGGAGGTTACACTTGCGTATCTTTTCATTTGGAAAACATATATATCTACAATCAAATTCCAATTGGGTTGAGTTAAATGAACTATACCCAAATATAGGAAATGAAAATTAAATGAAACTACAAAATTTAATGATGAAATGTTTCATTACCTTGTACAAACAAATCAGCTACAAGTTTATGAGTAATGTTGTGCACTCTGTTGAAAAATGCAATTTGCATTAATAACGTGAACATATAAATAGATGAGTAGTTTAAATCTGCATATAAATATGTTTTTTTCTAGTGCTCATTTCTCCATGTCTTGTTATTTTATGCAAAACCTCACCATTTTTAAAAATCATTATTGTTCAACCTAGTTTTTCATGAATGTATCTTAAAAGATAAATCCTCACAAACTTTACACAATTAGCACAATTTACTGTCTTCCAGTTTTACAGACTTGTTCTAGTAGTACTGTATGCAAACTGTTCTGAGTTAACCTCCTCACAACTTAGATGACGGCTCTAGCCTGAAAGTAATTAGTATGCCTGATAACCATGGAAAATTAACAGTAAGTAACCCGGTGGCAAAAACTGAAAGTATCTCTTGAATAAACTGATCCTTCATGCAGTAATATCATTGTTGGGGAATAAAAGTGTTTAGGAAAACCATATACAATAATGGCAGCCCTACTGGCAAGATATCCAGTGAAAAATGAAATAACTGGGTTATGACAAGAGGAATAAGGATGTCTTACAAATAAGAGATGAGAACTTAAAAAAAACATGTGTGATTGATTGCATAGGAAGATCAGCTTAGTGAATCTGTGCAAAATTTGAAAAATACATGCTCGGTAGATGTCATAGGAAGATCAGCTTAGTGAATCTGAGCAGAGCAATTTAGTTCTTACATACTAACATACTAACATACTATTTGCCAGCAGATTAGGCCTTATGGTCTATCAAGTCTGCTCGAACCTAGATCCTTAGTTGGGTGCAGAGACCCTCCCATCCCTTGTGCTCCAGAAACCCCTATCATCCATCCCCACCCCCCCGGGACAGGCCATCATCTGATACATCCACTTTCTGTGTCTGTCCCACCTCTCTTAAAGCCCTCCACTGTGGATCTCTGAACCAGCTCACCAGGCAGAGCATTCCAAGGGTCCACCACCCTCTCAGTGAAAACCTCCTTTCCTCTCTCACCCTTCCACCTTCCAACTTCAAACCATGCCCTCTGGTGATACCTCCCTGCTTTAGTCTAAAGATCCCCTCCATGTTTACCCTATTTATTCCCTTGAGGTACTTGAAGACCTCAATCATGTCCCCCCTGTCTCTCCTCTCCTCCAATGAAAACAGGCAGAGCTCCTCAAGTCTGTCCTCATAAGTCAAATCCCCTAGCCCTCGTATCATCTTTCTTGCCCTCCTCTGTACCCTCTCCAGGAGCTGTATGTCCCTCTTCAAGTGTGGTCTCCAGTACTGTACACAGTACTCAAGGTGTGGTCTAACCAGTCCATTGTACAGCGGCAGAATCACTTCCTTGCTCCTTGAGGTGATCCCCCTTGCGATGCATCCCAACATCCTGTTTGCCTTGCTAGCTGCTCTCCTGCACTGCTCAGAGTTATTCATACATGTATCCACCATGACCCCTAGGTCTTTTTCCCCTGTTGAGGCTTCCAGCACCTCCCCTCCCAGGGTGTACCTGTGTTTAGGGTTTCCCCGACCAAGATGCAACACCTTGCACTTGGTGATATTGAAATTTAATTTCCATGTGTGAGCCCAGCTTTCAGGGTGTCAGGTCCCTTGCAGGGCCAACCTCCCTCTTCTCCCTCAACTACTGCTCCCATCTTGGAGTCATCCGTGAAGAGACTCATTTCACACCCTATACCATCCCTGATGTCTGATATGTATGCATTAAACAGGATTGGACCCAGGACTGAGCCCTGTGGTACCCCACTCACCAACCTCTGTAGGGTTGAGATCTCCCCACAGACCACTACTCTCTGAGTGCGTCCAGCTATCCAGTTTTCAATCCATCTGACCATCAAAGGCCTACTCCTAACCCCAACAGTTTCTCCACCAGACCATTGTGGGGACAGAGTCAAATGCCTTGCTGAAGTCCAAGAATAATACATCCACAGGCTTACCCTGTCCAGTTCTGATGTTACCCATTCATAGAACTCCACAAGGTTGGTTTGACATGATCTACCTGGCACAAACCCATGCTGCCGACTATCCAGACCTCCCACCTCCCCAAGTAAACCCCCAATCGTTCCTTTAGTATACTCTCCATTAATTTTCCCACCACCGAGGCTAAACTGATGGGTCTATAGTTTCCTGGTACTTCCTTTGACCCCCCGTTATGGATTGGTACCACATGTGCCTCTCGCCAATCCCTAGGTACCCTCCCTGTCTCAAGTGACCTGTTGAAAAGCTCCACCAGGGGTGCAGCCAGTATGTCCGCCAATTCCCATAGTACTCTCGGATGAATGCCATCCGGCCCAGGAGATTTGTCTTTCTTTAGGGCCTTGAGGGCAAACCACACCCTTTTGGTGGGGATGGCATCATCTGTCCCCTCCACCTTACTGGTCTTTTTATCCTTATCCGGATGTGACACCCCTGGGGTACCTTTCCCTCCCTTTTGCTCCATTTCTGTTGCTCCCCTGATCCCACTCCCTGCCGCTTCTATCCCCTTTGTGCCTTGCTTTGTAGATATCCCATCCCCCTCCCTAGTGAACACAGAGGCAAAGTACTCGTTAAATACCTCTGCCTGGTCCCTCGCCTCTTCCACCCACCCTTCTTCTGATCTCAATCTGCTGAGATGGCCCTTAGTTTTTCTCCGCTCCCCAATGTACCGGAAGAACCCCTTTTCCCCTCCATGTATCCCCTGTGCCAGCCGTTGCTCTTTACTGGACTTTGCTCCCCTCACCATACGGGTGACTTTTCTAGATGCAAGCTGGTACATTTCCTTATCCCTATCCCTCTTGTTGTTTTATATTTTTGTAGCGCCTTCTTTCTCTGACTGCTACCTGGACCTCACTGGACCAAAAGCATGGTTTATGTGACCTTGCTCCCTTACGTTTCAACTTAGCGCAGATCCTGACTGCCTCATGAAGTCCCGTTTATGACCTCCCATCTCCTTTCCACACTTGTCGTTGAGGTAATCCCTTTCAGTGATCCTTGAGAATATTCCCATGCCCATAAAGTCTGCCCCCTGAAGTCCACTGCCAGTGTCCTAGATCTCACCCCACTCCCCAATGCTTATTTGAAACCAGACAGTATTGTGGTCACTCCCAGTCAGGGGTCCTGTACAACCATGTCCTACAGATCCCCATCTGCCAGAACCACATCCAGGACATGCCCCTCCTTGAGGCTCCATCACATGCTGTGTTAAGAACACATCCTGGAAGCCATCCAGCAGCCTCTGTCCTTGGCCACCTTAGAGGACATGGTTCCCCAGTTGTACCTGGCATATGGTCCCCCATCAACACCACTCCTTCCCTTTTGGACCACACTGGGCAATGATGTTGTCCAGCAAACCATCCTCTAGAACATCACTCATCCCGGGGCCTATATGCTACTCCCAGCTTGGCCTTATCTCCTGCTGGGGATCGTGAGTGACCCATAAGGCCTCCACGTTCCCTCTGCCTCTTCTACCATAGCAATTTCTATGTCATCTCTAATGAACATAGCCACTCCACCCCTCTGCCCTCCTTTCTATCCTTCCTAAGCATAGTGTACCCCGTACATTTAGGTCCCAGTCATGGTTTTTGTTGTGCACGTTTCGTGACTGCCGCCACATCCACCCCTTTGAACAGCATGGCCTGGAACTCTGGCAACTTGTTTCCCAAGCTCCTGGCATTTACTAACACTAACCCCCACCCCTTATCCCTGATCCTTTTTGTCGAACCCCACCCAGATTCCTTATACTTCCATCCTCCCCCTGCTCCTCCTGAAACCTCCACCTCCAGTCTGTTTCCCCTCCCCCCCTTGGGCTTGAAGGCTACTCCCCTCATCTGGAGGGGAGGGCTTCTGGTCAGCCCCTCCCTTATCCCTTCCCCCCTTACAAGTTTAAACCCCACCTTTCTTGTATGTAGTTAGCCATCCCCTGTTTAAGGACTTCCTTCCCTAATGGGGCAAGATGAAACCTGTCCTTGGCATATAGTCCCTTATCCTCCCAAACTCCATTCCAGTTCCCTAACACCCCCAACCCATTCTCTTCACCCCACTTCCTGAGCCATTTATTAACCTCTGTGAGCTTCATTATTTTCTCCACTGAGGGCCTTGGGTACTGGCAATATCTCCGAAAAGGAAATGTTGCATCCATTATCCGACAGACTCTGGCAAGTTCTTGTAACCTTGCTTGGATTTCCATAATACTATTTCCTCTAGATCATTAGTTCCCAAATGCACAGAATCCGGTTTCCTCCACAATCCTAACCACTTCATACACCATGAACTTTGCTCTGTGCACTGTCAGCCCAGAGATACTCACTACCTTCACCTGGCTATGGCATCCATCCCCTGTCCCTCCCAATGGATACCCTTAATCATCAAGTCTCCCAGTAACAGAACCTTAACACCGCCATCATCCTTATGGTTACCTCCACTATGCCCTCTCAGCCCCCCTCCCCCACTTTATTCATGATCGCAATTTCATGGGAGTCTTCCTGCCTTATTAGAGACCCCTTGTCACCCTCCTTTCTGCCTCCCTTGCTATTTTGCCCTTAACTCAAACCCCTTCTGAATAGGTGTCCCTTTAACCCTCTCTTATCTGAACCATTTATCCTGGCCCTGATGGTTTCCTTCCCCTACCCAATCCCCCTTGTAATAGTACCCCTGTCTCCAGAGGCTCTCTGTGGGTCCCTTTAGCTGAGCCCCCATCCTTGGTACTGACCTTCCTGCTGAAGGGGCTCCTCTCCCACCTCCTTGTCTCCCAGTTTCTCTCCAATCATCTCTCCTCCCTCATGTCTGGAATATGTTGCATCTCCCCCATTTGCTTAACATATATGTTTCCTCTTCTCCCTCTGGGACTATGTCTATCCTTTCCATAGCTGTTCTGTGATGCCCTATGGGTATCTGACTCCCTCCCCCCGGCCTCTGTATACGTTTCCTCATTTCCACCAACCCCTTCCTCCCCCTCTAGGATGCTTAGTATCTCAAATTTATTGTGACACTCTATGTCAGCCTCCATCAAGTAACCCGAGTTTCCCCTGACTGCATCTCTAAACTGACCCTCTTCTTCCTCTCTTGCACTGTTCACCTTAGGAGCTCCCTTCCCACAGTCTGCTGTTTTAGGCTTCCGCACAACAGCCCCTCCTGACTCTTCCCCCTCCAGTCTCCTTGAATTCAGAATTTTCACCCTGTACGCTTTCCCCTTAGCATCAACTTCCCTATCTAAGGGTCCTCTGTCCCTAATATCCCCCCTTCTGCTTGCTGTAGCATAATGTCCTGTAATTTCAGAGCGTTGCCCCAGCCTCCCCTCAGCCCCACCCTTCTGCTGCCCATATCCACACCCCTTATCCTTGGACACCCCCCCCAGCTCCCACAGCTTACTCCTTAACCAATATACCTCACTCCTGATACAAGATAGCTGTCTACAGAGTGGGCAGCCTCCCTCTCTCAAGCCCAATTTAGAATTATTGCCATCCCACAGCCTGTGCAGCCTACAACCCTTGAAGATGCCTGCCATGGTGGAATATGGCCACCCTGATTATCCCCTCTGTTTATATGTACCCCCTTTTCTCAGTCCCTTTCCCCTGGGTACAGTTTCTCTCTATACTGACTGTAGTTATTTACAAACCCAATTTCAATCCCACCAACAAAGTTCCCAAGTCTCACAAACACATACAGTCCAGTATGTGTTCAGTCCCACTAACAGTGTGTAAGCAGACACCAGGTACCATGATGTCACAGGCCCACCAACTCCTGTTGCTTCAAATTTCAGTCCCAAACAGAAATACTCAGCCTTCAATCCCAACCCCCAGTGGCTTTTCAGTATTTAAGAAAGCCTACAAAACAGGGTGGGTGGGAGGCTCTTACCAAACACCAGGCAAACAACACATTTAAATTACCTTCTAATTTTCCCTGCCAAACATCTATCCCCAAACCTACAATATCACAGCCCAAGTATCAGTTCAAATTCAAGGTAATAATTTTTAACACATAGAACTAATTTCACTTAAAACTATTCAAATATTTCAGTTTAAAACAAAATATAACTCCTGGCCTCTTTTCTACCAACCTGTTGCTTAAGCTCCCAAGTGAACAATGAAAGCCACAGCAATTCCTGTTTAAAGACAAGTTAATTGCAGCTAATGTCCCTCCTCCAAACACCAGGCAAACAACACATTTAAATTACCTTCTAATTTCCCCTGCCAAACATCTATCCCCAAACCTACAATATCACAGCCCAAGTATCAGTTCAAATTCAAGGTAATAATTTTAACACATAGAACTAATTTCACTTACAACTATTCAAATATTTCAGTTTAAAACAAAATAAAACTCCTGGCCTCTTTTCTACCAACCTGTTGCTTAAGCTCCCAAGTGAACAATGAAAGCCACAGTAATTCCTGTTTAAAGACAAGTTAATTGCAGCTAATGTCCCTCACTCCAAACACCAGGCAAACAACACATTTAAATTACCTTCTAATTTTCCTGCCAAACATCTATCCCCAAACCTACAATATCACAGCCCAAGTATCAGTTCAAATTCAAGGTAATAATTTTAACACATAGAACTAATTTCACTTACAACTATTCAAATATTTCAGTTTAAAACAAAATATAACTCCTGGCCTCTTTTCTACCAACCTGTTGCTTAAGCTCCCAAGTGAACAATGAAAGCCACAGTAATTCCTGTTTAAAGACAAGTTAATTGCAGCTAATGTCCCCTCCTCCAAACACCAGGCAAACAACACATTTAAATTACCTTCTAATTTTCCCTGCCAAACATCTATCCCCAAACCTACAATATCACAGCCCAAGTATCAGTTCAAATTCAAGGTAATAATTTTAACACATAGAACTAATTTCACTTACAACTATTCAAATATTTCAGTTTAAAACAAAATAAAACTCCTGGCCTCTTTTCTACCAACCTGTTGCTTAAGCTCCCAAGTGAACAATGAAAGCCACAGTAATTCCTGTTTAAAGACAAGTTAATTGCAGCTAATGTCCCCTCCTCCAAACACCAGGCAAACAACACATTTAAATTACCTTCTAATTTTCCCTGCCAAACATCTATCCCCAAACCTACAATATCACAGCCCAAGTATCAGTTCAAATTCAAGGTAATAATTTTTAACACATAGAACTAATTTCACTTACAACTATTCAAATATTTCAGTTTAAAACAAAATATAACTCCTGGCCTCTTTTCTACCAACCTGTTGCTTAAGCTCCCAAGTGAACAATGAAAGCCACAGTAATTCCTGTTTAAAGACAATTTAATTGCAGCTAATGTCCCCTCCTCCAAACACCAGGCAAACAACACATTTAAATTACCTTCTAATTTTCCCTGCCAAACATCTATCCCCAAACCTACAATATCACAGCCCAAGTATCAGTTCAAATTCAAGGTAATAATTTTTAACACATAGAACTAATTTCACTTACAACTATTCAAATATTTCAGTTTAAAACAAAATATAACTCCTGGCCTCTTTTCTACCAACCTGTTGCTTAAGCTCCCAAGTGAACAATGAAAGCCACAGCAATTCCTGTTTAAAGACAAGTTAATTGCAGCTAATGTCCCCTCCTCCAAACACCAGGCAAACAACACATTTAAATTACCTTCTAATTTTCCCTGCCAAACATCTATCCCCAAACCTACAATATCACAGCCCAAGTATCAGTTCAAATTCAAGGTAATAATTTTTAACACATAGAACTAATTTCACTTACAACTATTCAAATATTTCAGTTTAAAACAAAATAAAACTCCTGGCCTCTTTTCTACCAACCTGTTGCTTAAGCTCCCAAGTGAACAATGAAAGCCACAGCAATTCCTGTTTAAAGACAAGTTAATTGCAGCTAATGTCCCTCCTCCAAACACCAGGCAAACAACACATTTAAATTACCTTCTAATTTTCCCTGCCAAACATCTATCCCCAAACCTACAATATCACAGCCCAAGTATCAGTTCAAATTCAAGGTAATAATTTTTAACACATAGAACTAATTTCACTTACAACTATTCAAATATTTCAGTTTAAAACAAAATATAACTCCTGGCCTCTTTTCTACCAACCTGTTGCTTAAGCTCCCAAGTGAACAATTCTTAAGTCACTTCAAATGTTTACATTCATTTTTCATTTTCACATGCTGAGTATTCTGTTACTTATTTTAAACTAAACAACAGTTATTCTAGTGATCATAAATTAGAAACACTACTGTATTTGTAAAATGCTGTATCGTTTATTTGGATGAGTCAAAGGAAAATTAAGGGACCCCTATAATAACAAGTTATTGCATCTTACTGGTCCACCCTGTCATCTGCAATGTTCAAATTCAGAAATAAATAAAACAACTCATTGTAACTTTATTTGAGATTTTACCTATTTTTTCTGTCTATTTTTCAGGTTCTACACTATGTATATATTTACTGCTAAGGCCCATTCTTAACTCTAGCTTTTAAAAGGCTTGTTTTAAATAGATTGGTGAAAGAGGCGTAGCCACTAGTGCTACCAGAAAAAGTGGTGGGGACCAGATTTGACAGCTTATGATGGTTATGATCAGGGCCACAGTTTTCCCTGGAAAGAAACAGTCAAGTACCTGGAATTTGACTCTCTGCACACCATTAAAAAAAAAAAACATAATTTCAAGAAATTTTACATTTTATACTGGAGCAGTGGTCAGTTTTTCTTTTCTTTTATTGGATTAGCTGTGTGTCAGGTTCTCTTTAATATATATATATATATATATATATATATATAGAGAGAGAGAGAGAGATATAGATATATATATATATATATATATATATATATATATATATATATATATATACATAAATACAAGTTATAAAGTAGAATCACAGTAAAATCCAGAAATTGGACTTGAAATCATTGGCACAATTCCAGAATTTTGAATCTTAAAAAAAAAAGCATTTGATTATTTAATTCTCTGTAAATTGGTGGTCTTCGCCATTAATGAAGTAAGCAATAAGACCTGATGGGGTATGGACTGGTGTTTGATACCCACCAAACACTGCAGGTGGAGGATCTTCGTAGCCCCCAGAAGAATGGGTATCACACAACAACTCACATCCTGAAGGGTCGTGTCACATTTAGAAAATGGGTTGTTGCATTGTTGTGTCAGATACTGCCTGATTAGTAATACCACAAGCGGCTATGATGGCAGAAGAAATGGGCAGGAGATGAGGGAGGTAGTGAGAGAGCAGGGAAGTGTGAGCAGCATATCAGCTCTTTTTGTTTACCAGGCATTGTTGCCTGATAAACATATGGGTAGAGAATGTTGTCAGTTAATCACAGACCAGCATGTCTTACCCATATTCTAAAAAATAGGCAGAACTGCCTAGCCTCCTTTCCCAGTCAACAAAAATTAAATAAATGGAACTTAATCTGAATCTCAGTCCTAGCTGGGCTACATGCTGAGGCATAGGCAACCCCACAGTGGCCCAGCTTAGATTCGGATGTAATTCTGCTCAAAATTTGAGCAAATACAAGGCATCCACCTTGGGTTGTGGGGGGGAAGCCTTGATTAGACTCTGTACTGGCTTGGATCTCATTAATGTGCTGAATGATTATTGCCGCTGTGATATTGTCAGCGGAATAATGTTGCACGCTCCTTGTTTGACTTTAGTTTTATGGTGTCGGGCAATGTAACCAATTCACTGGTCATCCTTCTTGCCACCAGGGTGAGAGCAAGAGTTTGTTATTTAAATAGGTGAGGGGAAGGGCAAAGCCCCCCTTAATTCAGGTTGCTCCTACTGCCAGACAGCAGATAGAGTGTGGTGCCTGGTGTTGGTGAAGTGCTGGTACTTTATTTTACATTGGCAACTTTGTTGTCACTGTGGCATGGGTGAACTGAACTGGCACATTCATCTCTACTTTACACCAGTTGTAACAACCCAGGAGTAGATACAATGTATTAAAGAAATAAGAGATTTAGAGAAAGGACCACTAGTTATAAAGGGGAGGAAAAAAGGGGTTGAGTTAAAGAAAATTAAGGACTGGCAATGCTAGTCATTTGGAAATAAGGGGCATATCCCAAACCACTTTGTGTGACCTGCAGACCTGAACCAGGCCTGCTGTACTAGCCCAAATGTACTTTCTCACATGGATCAGGGAACTTAAAAACTTTATACAAGCACTCCACGACATATTTTGGAAATACGACTAATACTGTAATTGCAATGTGCTGCTGTGATGAAAGGACTGCTGAACATATAGTAGCACTCCTGGGATTCCACAAACTGGAGAGTTTTGCTGAAGTACAATATAGCTGGCTGGATTCATTTCCTGCTCAGGTTGGAAACAGGGAAAAATGCCCATCCAC
Organism: Neoceratodus forsteri; assembly: GCA_016271365.2. Lineage (NCBI taxonomy): Eukaryota > Metazoa > Chordata > Ceratodontiformes > Ceratodontidae > Neoceratodus > Neoceratodus forsteri. The sequence goes on along the minus strand of JADMNL010000024.1, from coordinate 281,592,833 downwards.
CACATAAATCAGGAACAGACATAACAAGGGCAACCTGCACCTCAGTGAAGCCACAGGAGCAGCAGGACCACTCTTTGAACATTAGGACCGTTGCTATTTAAAGTGATATTTATAGAATATCACAAATTTTTGAGCATATACATTTTATTCCATTTTATAATGCAGTTTCTCCCATATTCTAAGATGTTTTCCTTGTTCTGAGCTTTCCTTGGCATTCAATTTAGAAAACAAAAAACAAAAGTAGGACTGCATCCAATATGGCTGATTGCATGTTTTCATCAGTATTCTCAGCTGCATTTGAACACTCAGGGAGGCACTTTTAAAGCACCAGATGCAGGCATATCCAACAGTGGCACCTGCATTTTCCCCCCTTCCCACACACACTGTAACTGTCATATGTTGCAGGAGGGTTATTTTCAAAATCATGTTCAATTAATGACAGTCAGACATGCAGCCTTGAAGAATGCATTTGTCACCAGATGCATTTTATGCCAGAGACTAGGTCAAGCTATACCATTATAAAATGGTTTGTGCAAACTGGGTGTAAACCCATCACTTGCACTTCATGCACCCTTATGGCACTGCCCACGTGTATTAATTGACTGTAAGCCCAGTGTCTGGCCATCTTGGGCCTCTTGAGGTATCCAATCAATAAAATATATTTTACAACCAGATAAGCCAGCAGCAGCCACTTTCCTGACACTAAAAGCCAGATGGGGTCTTCCATCTACAGATTTCTGGAGAATCTCCAAATCAGAGATGCAATCAAAGCCCTTTTGCATTCAAATGACCATAACACAAAACCTGCTCCATTAACAAACTGGTTATCCATGCCTAAAGGGCAGGCTAGAAGAATATACTCTGCCCTTTGAGACAAGATATCTAGTCAATCTTTAGAGTCCAAGGTCAAATGGGAGGAGGCCATGCAAATGGAAATAAGAGACTGGCAGTGGACACAGTGCTAGAAGTTTGGGCATAGTACATTCATGGATTTCAGGAGCAGACATCCAAAATAAGATATCACACTCCTGCTGTAGAACTCTTGCATTTCTCTTTGCAGTTAAATTACTTAACACAGACACATGCTGTTGGTGCCACAAATACAAAGGAGGCCTTTATCACATTTTATGGCCCTGTCTTGTCCTATACTCCAATCTTTTTGGTTGCAACTGTGTCAAGTAGGGTCTCGGATACTTCCCTCCCCAAAAAATTTCCCAGTCAGCTGCTTTGTTATTACCAGGTATGACTTCCAAGGTCTCACATCTGACCTTCCAAGAGCATAGATGGCTGGCTTTGTTAAGTATGCAGGCCAAGCATTTGCTTCTATGCAAGTGGTGCAGTACTCAAGTCCCTAACACTGGTGAAATTCTCACATCACTAATGCAACTAGCAGAAATGGACAGGCTAACACATGTAGCAGCTAATAGCCTCTCTCAATGTTACACCTGCTGGTAGCTATATATAGTATTTACGAAACCAAGGTTGGGCATAGGTTTGAGTGTTACAGTTGACTCCCTGCCCTTAGGTTACTTTACTAAGGTGAGAGTGGTACCACAGACCCTCGTTGGATGTACCACATGTGCTATCTCTGCAGTATATATCATTGTCTTAGTTCTAGTTTCTTTTTGGCTTTCAGGGCAGGAGGGTCTTAATTCACAAATACCCATAAGGTACCATGTAACCGAGCATATCAGATGTCAAGTTGAGTAAGTGATCACATGTACGGACACATACCTGCTAGGTATAGACTGTATCTCTGCATTTGGTATGTATAACACTGTTGCTGTATGTGCGGAATCTGAAGAGACTGATTGCAGTACCTCCTGTATAACACACTGTACATAACCTGAAACTTCAAAATCAAACAAAAAGATTTAACTGCAATAAATGTTGGTTAACTTAGTCCTTGGGTCACCATGTCTATGGATGCATGCAAGATATTGTCTGATGCACCCTGCACTGGGAATTGGAGCACTGCATCTGGGTGCAAGGAGGTGAATGCTGCCTGCAAAATAACTCCAGATATGAGATGGGTACAAGGATTCAAAAATCTTGCCCCAGGGTTCCTGATGGCTCAACAGTAGCACACTGGGCTACCATGTAGGAGACACAGGTTCAAAAGTGAAACTTGGATGTTTTCAATTAGATTGCCAAGACAGGTGAAGCACTGCTGAAGACAGCATATACCATCCTGGAGACGGTAGTATTATAACCATACTATCCCTGCAGTAGTTAGGGAAGCTTGGTCCTCGGCAGGCTTTTACTGTGTGAATGTGAGGTTCATAATATATAGAATAATGCATGGGGGGAGAGCATAACAAGAATGTAATGCACACCCGAGGTGTGGGATCATAGGTATCATAGGTAAGTACTGAACTAAACAGACTTTCATCCATGGTGCTCAGCCATTAACTAAAGGGAATTTGATTTATGCAATTTATCTAACTGGAATTTAAAACTCTCTACAGATGAACTACCCAGCACTTCAGCCAGTAGTGAGTTCCAGATTGGAATCACTCTCTGATTAAACCACTTTTTTCTTCACAAGGTATTGCTATTTTCACCCTTTAATTGTAGTGAATGAGCTCTGGTGTTGTGAATCTGCTCCCTAAATTCCAACCCCAGTTTTTCCCATAGGTCTTGGTCAGTCAGTGATTTGAAGAGTAAACACATATCCCCCCAAACATCTATATTCCAGTGTAAAGAGTTTAGGTCCACCAAACTGGTACCATAACTCTTCCCCTGCATTCCTTTTATAGAATGTGCAGCTCTTCTTTGTATTTTTTCCAGCCTATCTATATCCCCACTGTGGTATGGTGACCAGACCTGTGCCCCATATTCCATCAAGGGCTTCACTAGGGATCCATACGGGGGGCAATGACTTCTCTATCTCTGCTCGTTATGTGTTTTAAAATGCATTTTAACAGCCTATTTGCCCTTCTACATATATTTGCGCACTGCGTTTTAAATTGGAGATCATTTGTGATTGTAATACCCAGATCTTTCTCTTCCATCACAGTTTTAAGTACAGTTTTATCTAAATAATGTTGTTGATTTGAATTTCTTCTACCCAGATGCATAACCATACACTTGTCAGGGTTTAGGTGAGGTTTGAAAGTGTTACACCACTCATTGATGTAATTTAGGGCATCTTGCATTGAGGTGTGATCCTCCTGATATTTTAATTTTACCCCTAGCCGGCAGTCGTCCGCAAACTTTGTCATCCATGTTCTTCTATTTTCATATACAAGTGTTGCCACATAGATATTAAAAAGGCATGGCCCCAAACTGATCCCTGTAGCACCCCACTTGTTATGCCTGCCACCTCTGACAAGGCTTCTCTTATGCTTACCCTCTGATTTCTATTTCTAAGCCAGGAGCTGATCCATGTCACAATATTGTCATGCAAGCCTAAGCTTTTTAACTGTTGTGTCAGCTTGTGGTAGGGTAGTTTATTGAAGGCCTTGATGAAATCCAAAAAGACCACGTCCACAGGCCTACCTTCATCCAAGCTTTTGCTTGCTTTATTATAAAAATCCAGCATGTTCGTCTGGCAAGATCTTCCTTTTCTGAAACCATGCTGAGTATCATCTTCTAACAATTCTTCCTGTATAAAGGTTGTAATATGGTCTTTTATTATTCCTTCCAGTATTTTGCATAAAATACTAGTTAGACTAACTGGTCTGTAATTTGATGGATTCTTTTTGTCTCCTTTTTGAAACAGGGGGATTATCACTGCCTCCCTACAGGAATCTACCACCTCCCCTATATCCAGAGAATATTGAAAAATGTGGCTGATTAGGGCTGCTAATTCACCAGCCAGTTTCTTCAACAGTCTTGGATGCAGTCCATCCAGTCCTGCGGATTTAATTGGATTTAGTGTCCTTAATTTATCCCTGATAATTTTATCTCAATTTTAATAGGACATTGAAATACACTTGACTTGTGCTCTGTGGCCCCTAATGCATTTGTTTTATTGAAAACTGTAGCAAAATATTAATTGTGAACATCTGCCATTTTTTTATTTGTTATTGTTAAAGACCCATCTGTTCTTGTTAGAGGACCCATGGTATTTCCAGGATTGTTTTCTCTCTTACATTTGCATAAAGGATTTATAATTGTCCTTTGTTTTTACTGCTAATATTCTTTCATAATCAGCTTTAGCGTTTTTGATTTCCTTTTTAACCTTCCTCTGGAGATCTCTAAATTGCAACCATCTTTCCCCCTCCTTATTTCCTCTTAGTGATTGAAATAACGCTAATTTAATGTACTAATGACATTAAACATGACAGCCAAAGGGGAGGTTCTGCTAATGGGAGACTTCAACATACCAGATACAGATTGGTCAATACCAGCAGGAAAATCCACCACAACTAGACACATAATAGATTCCCTAAAGGGGGAAGGCCTCAAACAATTGGTACAACAACCCACAAGAGACAGGGCTGTCCTAGATCTAGCACTGACTAACAGGGAAAGGATCACAGATCTCCAGGTAGAAGGTCACCTGGGGACAGTGACCATGACATGGTATGGGTCAGTTTGGCCACTAGAACTAAATCATCCCATTTCAAGGAAAACATATGGGACTTCAGAGGAGTTGACTTTGATAAGATGGCCAACAGAGTTAAGCTAGCATTGGCAAGATGAAATACAGGTGAGGGGGTACAGACAACGTGGGCAAGCATTAAGGATGCAATACTTGAAGCAACATCCCATTGTGTTAGGGAGAAAAACAAGAGCAAAAGAAGGAGAAAACCACTTTGGTTCTTAAAAATACAGTAGCAGAAAAGATCAGAGCCAAAAGGTTGTCCTTCAGGAAATATAAAGGAACGTAGCAGAATGAAGATAAGGAAGCACCCCAAACTTCCCTAAGGGAAGCAGGGAAGGCAGTAAGGCAGACAAAGGCCCAAACAGAGGAAACACTAGCATGAACAGTAAAAGTAGGGGACAAGACTTTCTATAGATACCATAATGAAAGGAGAAAGCCCATAGAGGGTATTGCTAAGATCAAAGGAGATAAAGGGGAGTGCGTGGAGGAGGACCAAGGAAAAGCATGTATACTAAATAGATACTTCTGTTCAGTACTTATTGAAGAGAAGGTAGGGCAGGGCCCACAGCTCAGCAGCATGGATACAGGGGGCAGTGAGGTGTGCACAAGCCCCTTCACAGAAGAAAGAGTCCTACAAGAGCTTGCTAAGCTAAGGGTGGACAAGGCAATGGGACCTGATGGCATACATCCCAGGGTACTAAAGCAGCTAAGGGTGGAACTAGTAGAGCCATTAGTAGAATTGTTTAGTGAGTCTCTGAGCACAGAAGAGGTCCCAGAAGACTGGAGAAAGGCTGATGTGATCCCACTCCACAACAGTGGCAGCAGGGAGAAGGCAGGGAACTTCAGACCAGTCAGTCTTACCTCAGTAGTGGGCAAGATTATGGAGGCACTTCTTAAGGGAAGGGTAGTGTGACACCTGGGGCCTATTCCAAGAGGCATGGTGCAACTCGCAGGAGCATGCTAATTGCACCATGCAGCGCTATGCTGGGGACCCTGTGCCGTATTCCAAGACAGGCAGGGTCCATGGCACTTATGCTCACGACTTGCGGCAGCCACAGGCTAGCACCAAATACATGATGCACTGAGCCTAGGTGCCACAAGTGACGGCATGCATACAACTGCTCCCTGAGTCCCCCCACCACAGAACACCACCGCAAGCACCAGGGGGCATGGGGGGCTGGACAAGTGGCATTGTCATTCAGGGGGAAATTCAAAAATCAGACCCCAGGGGTCCCAGACATTTGGGAGGTGGAGGGCACGAATGTGTTCAGGGGGCATGGGGAGCACTGTAATACCTTTGCTGTGGCACTGCAGAGTGGGCATCCATTGATTGGCACAGACTGATGCCCCTTAGACCATCACCATGATAGTCTAACTCCACTGTGCCATTGTGGGTCTTGGAATAGCGTAAGTGGATTATGGAAGCCGCTCTTTTGGAATAGGCCACAGTTGCAGCCATAATCTACCCTTGTGCCATGCCATTGTGGGTTGCAGGTGTGGTGGGTGGCATAAAGCACATTTGGTGCAACCCACATACAGCATGGTGAAAGGCGCATTTTGGAATAGCAAACATCATAACGCATGGCACAAGTTGCGATTTATGCTATGGGGTTTGGCGTAACTCAGCTTGTGCCATGCATAAGCCATCTTGGAATCAGGCTCCTGGAATCCATAGGAGCTCAGGATCCAAGACAGTATGGATTTACAACAGGAACATCCTGTCAAACTAATCTCATAGATTTCTTTGACTGGGTAACCAGAGTAGTGGACCAAGGGGGTGCAGGTGATGTCACCTGCCTTGACTTCAGCAAAGCTTTTGATACTGTTCCACATAGAAGATTGATTAATAAGCTGGGTAGGCTCAGGGTGGGTCAGAGGTCGGTCAACTGGGTGGCAAACTGGTTGGCGGTCAGAAAACAGAGAGTGATGGTAAATGGTATACAGTCAGAAGAGATGCAAGTCACAAGAGATCAGTCCTGGGGCCAGTCCTCTTCAATGTCTTCATCAGTGACATTGTAGATGGACTGGAGGGTAAGGTTTGCCTGTTTGCAGATGACACTAAGATCTGCAACAGAGTAGATGATCCAGAGGAGCTGGGCAGAATGAGAAGAGATCTGGAAAAAACTAGCAAAATGGTCTGAAGAGTGGCAACTGGGGTTTAAAGCAAAGAAGTGCAAGATCACGCACATAGGGAAGAGAAACCCTGAAGCTACCTATAGGTTGGGAGAGGTGTTGCTGGCAATCACAAGGGAAGAAAGAGACTTGGGCATCATCATCACAGATGACCTGAAATCATCCAAGTAGACCACTAAAGCAGTAGGTAAGGCTAGAGGGATGTTGGGGTGTATTAGTAGGGATATCGCAAGTCGTAAGAGGGAGGTAATAATCTCCCTCTTTACAAGACACTGATTAGGCCCCATCTGGAGTACTGTGTGCAGTACAGGAGGCGACACCTGCACAAGGACATTAACAAAATGGAGGCAGTCCAGAGAAGGGCAACCAAAATGGTGCAGGGACTGCATCAGAAAACATATGAGGACAGATTAACGGAGCTCAATATGTGTTACCTAGAGCAAAGGAGGGAGAGAGGTGATATGATTGAAACATTCAAACATTTTAAGGGCATTAACAAGATGAAAGAGTCTAACGTGTTTCGATATAAGAAAAATAACAGGACAAGAGAACACAGCATGAGATTAGAGGGAGGCTGATTACGGGGTAATGTGAGGAAGTTATTTTTCACAGAAAGGGTGTTGGATGCATGGAACGGCCTACCTCAAGAAGTGGTGGATATGAATAAGTGCAGGGCTTCAAACAGACATGGGGCAGGCATCAGGGAGCAATACAGATTTGTATGAATAGATAGGCCATTGACAGAGTAAAGGCCTATGGCACATTCATAAGGTAGGAAAAATGGGCAGACTGGATGGGCCTTGTTGTCCTTATCTGCCGTCAGCTTCTATGTTTCTATGTTATGCTTTTTTCTGATCAATTTTTTTGTTTGCTTGCATGCATGTGCAAGAAACATAGTGCTACCATACGAGTTTTGGTAGGTGTGCCACCCCCACTTCCAATGCCCTGCTCCTTTTTGCAGGCACGGCTGCACCGCACCAATGAATGTCCAAGCTGTCTATGGCAGCCATTCAGATTCAGTGGCATATAGTTCAGCGAAAACCACTGCTACAGTCAGTCAGTGGTGGTAATGTGTAGGCAATTTGCATACTGCTGTTGGCAGGCAATTTGCATATTGCCGTCGACAGTATGCAAATTACCTACACATCAGCACTGCATCTGAACTGTCATAGACAATTCATTTGTTTCCGACAGAAGAGCATGATCCCTGTCGGATCCAGTGCCCCCCCCAAACAAGCACCCAGGTTGCACACTGGGAGCCCATCCTAGCATGCTCAAGCACTCCCTCCACACCACACACTGTATGGCCAGTGGGGGTGCCCAATCCCCCATCGGCTCCACTGCTCCCCCAAAAAAACTTCCAGGTGCCACGCTGGGAGTCCACCCCAGTGTGGCAAAAGCCCTGCAGCCACGGGTGCCTAACTCAGCCCACCTCCGCCCCCAAACAAACTTTCAGGTGCAATGCTGAGAGCCCACCTCAGTGTGGCAAAAGTACCATATCTTCTATAAAAATAAAAACCACCTATAACAAAAGAAAATGGTCCCTCGTTGACTCTCTTGCCCCCTTCCCCAACCTGCACCCACCCTCTGCGTACCTCACCTCCCCACACACACCCCCCTCATAGAAACATAGAAGCATAGAAACATAGAATTTGATGGCAGATAAGGACCGCTTGGCCCACCCAGTCTGCCCATTTCCCTACCTAATGGATAAGTTGCAGATCCTAGTTAACCAGCAGCCTACTTCTTTCTACCCCCAACCCCTAGAATTGCCTTATGACTGTCCCATGCATGATTGAATTCCACCACTGTTTTTGACTCCACAACCTCCTCTGGAAGGCCGTTCCATACATCCACAACCCTCTCTGTGAAAAAATACTTCCTTAAATTACCTCTGAGCCGCCCCCTTCTATCTTCAAATTGTGCCCCCTTGTTCTTGCACACCTCTTTTTTTGAAAGATGCTACCCTCTTGGACTTTGTTGATTCCCTTGAGGTACTTGAAAGTTTCTATCATGTCCCCCCTCTCCCTCCTTTCCTCGAGGCTATACATATTAAGCTCCTTAAGTCTCTCTTCATATGTCTTCCGGTGCAGACCCTGCACCATTTTAGTTGCCCTCCTCTGGACAGCTTCCATCCTGTTATGTCTCTTGCAGAGACTGGGTCTCCAGAACTGCACGCAGTACTCCAGATGTGGTCTCACCAGCTGTCTGTACAGAGGGATAATAACTCTTGTTTTCTACTGGTGATGCCTCCCTATGCATCCCAGTATTCCCCAGCCCTCCTTGCTGCCCTCTCACATTGCTTGCCCACCTTTAGGTCATCTGATATGACTACCCCCAGGTCCCTTTCCATTTTTGTTGTTGTTAGTATCTCACCCCCATTGTGTACTCTTCCCTGGTTTTGTTTCCCAGGTGCATTACCTAGCACTTCTTAGCATTGAATCTAAGCTGCCATACATTTGACCATTCCTCTAACCTTGCCAAGTCCTTCTCATCCTTTCCACCCCACCTTGTATCAACTCTGTTGCAGATCTTTGTATCATCTGCAAAGAGACATACTTTTCTTCCAGTCCTCTGCAATGTCGCTTATAAAGACATTGAAGAGGACCGTCCTAATAGTGAACCCTGCGGCACCACTACTAACCCCCTTTTTCAGAGTGGACTCCATTTACTATTACCTCTGTGTCCTATTCTCCAGCCAATTCTTTACCCAGGCTGTCATCTTGGGACCCACTCCCAGGCTGGCTAACTTGTATATTAATCTTTTGTGTGGGACTGTGTCAAATGCCTTGCTAAAGTCTAGGTAGGCCATGTCCACAGCCCCTCCCTGATCTACTACTTTGGTCACCCAGTCAAAGAAATCTATCAGATTTGTCTGGCATGACCTTCCCGCTGTGAATCCATGCTGCCTTGGGTCCTCACCCCATACTTACCTCCGGAGGCTGGCACGACGATCTTCGGTGGACCAGGAACACGTCTGCACTCTTCAAAGCTGACCGCAAACTGTAAAAAAGCCGGTAAGCTGTATAATGGCATAAGTGGGGGGGTTTCAACTTTGGTGCATATCTCAGCCATTTTGGGGAATTTTTTCACCAAATTCTCAACATGCGGTTCATGGGACCCCTCCTCATGAACTCAGTTACTGTCATTTTGTTATTCAGCCCTGAAAGGTGATTTCATGTTCACTGCGCGGAACCACCTTTTGGGACTGAGTAATGAAACAACAGTGTCACAGTTGATGAGGTAGGCCCCAAAACTCTATGTTGAAAATTTGGTGAAAAATTCCAAAAATGACTGTTTCTGACGTCATTCTGCGCGGTTCTAGCATACTCGTAACTTAGAGTGTTTACTATTTTCACTCCAGATTTTCAACATAGCCATTTTACCACACCTCCTTATGAACAGTATAGCTGTTATTTTTCACATTTCTCCCAAAATGTGTTTTTGCACATGTAGCGCACAAAGGCACGGTTGGTGTGCAAAATCAATGTTTGGAACAGATTAAGAAAATTACAATGACACAGTTCATGAGCAGAGGCATTAAAATGGCATTGTTGAAAATTTGGTGACAAAAGTCCATAAAATGACTGTGTTATGAGCATGCATTGCGCAGTTTCCACGCACCCTTGTAAGTTCACGAATTTGTACTATTTTCAGTCCAGATTTTCAACATTGGCATTTTTCCACACCTCCTTATGAACAGTACAGCTGTCATTTTCCACGCCCTGGCTGAAATGTGTTTTCACACATCTGGTGCAGAATAGTGCGGTTGCTGTGGGAAATAAGTGTTTGGGACAGATTAAGAAAATCACAGTGACACTGTTCATGAGCGGAGCTCCCAAAATGCCTGTGTTGAAAATCTGCTGCAAAAATCCCCAAACTAATTACATTATGGGTGTACGTTGTGCAGTTTCTATGCATGCTCATGACTTCACCAGTTTTCTATATTTTCGCTCCAAGTTTTCAACATTGCCATTTTTTACACTTCCTCATGAACAGTACAGCTGTCATTTTTCACATCCTGTTCAAAATGTGTTTTCGCACCTGTGGCGCCAAATGGCGCAGTTGCCGTGCAGAATCACCTTTCCGCTATCAAACTGATAGTGTCACTGTTCATGCGAAGTGGTCACAAAAAGCCCATGTTGAAAAATTGGAGTAAAAATACCAAAAAACACCCAGGGCAATAGGGATTTTGACCATAACATCCTACCCTATAGGGACTAACAGGCATCAAGAGTGTGATTTGGGATTGTCGACAGTAATGCTCATGCCATTCCACCCCCACCCCCACCCTGCAGCCAGTGACTGGCATTGAGGTGCACCTTGGACCCCCTGGAATCAGAGTTCACCCCATTCTCCTATTCTGCACCCATTTCAGCGTGTTTCCTTATGGAATGAGGTGAACGTAAAGCCCAAACACTCCTAGGCACACCTCGACACTTGTCAATGTCTGCAGGGTAGGGTGAGGTGAAATGTCATGACCATCATGGGTGATGACCCAAGGGCACACCCCAATGCCTGTCCATCTCTGCAGGGTGGGGGGGAGTTGGTGTCAGTTCAATACTTCACTGCCATTCCTATACTGCATCTGTCTAACTCCTGCACTTCCACTGCTAATGCCAGCATGCAAACATTCAGCATTGACAAATGCTTACTTATGTTTCCATTCATCCAACTTGGTGCTATGACCCCTCTCTGGTACTTCCTTCTTTTAGGAATGTGTTTTTGTATGCAAGTTTTTAATTTAGTTTCCAAGATATGCCATTAACCCTCTATAGTTTTGTTTGAAAACTCTGCAGCCCAATTCCATTTTTTAGTTCCTGTTTAATGGCCGTGAAGTTAGCTTTTTTAAAGTTCAGTATATTTGTGTTCCCCCATACACCTGATTCTAGTTCCTTGATTTTAAAAGATACCATGTTATGGTCACTGTCCCCTAAGGATACAGTTACCACACATTCCTGTATGTGTAACTTTATATTTGTAAGAACTAAGTCGAGAATGTTTTTCCCCCTAGTCTTCTGGTAAACCATCTATTGTAATCCTACCTGGTCAAAGATTTCAAAAAATGTATTATCCACCTTAGATTAAGCTTTTAGGGTATCCCACTCAATGCCTGGCAGGTTAAAGTCTTCTAACATAACATAACAATCCTGTCTGGGATGCTACATATACCCCGAGAGTGAAGCCCAAGGGGTTTATTAAAGTATCCCACATGGAGGGTGTACATTAAATTTGAGGTTTGCACTCCCCTCCATGTATTGTTTTATGTAATTGCTGAAGGGTGACTTCCCAGTTTGGTCTACTTCCTGTGTGGCAGCTTAGCTTTGTGGCTCCACTACAACCCAACTGAAATCCATTACAATCTGCAAATAAGAAAATCCATCCTGTCGACTAAACACAGAATTACAGATTACCTGATGCAGACTAAACATAAAATGAAAGAAAATCACTCTGGAGGGATGGGTAAGCAACAGAAAACACTAACAGACCAAGGCCGACGAGCAATGGCACAACCAGCGATGGAAGCATGGAAGAGTGACTCAGAAAGGGCAAGCCAAGAAGAGGAGGATTGCATTATAAAGTCTAAACAATTATGTACTACACTAAAACAAATGAACAAAACCTTGCTATGCTTAGACAAAAATGTCTTCAGTCAAAAACAAGATATTGCTGATTTGACACAGAGAGCGACAAGCTTGGAGACTACAATGTTGGATTATACACATACCACAGATACCCACAACACTGCATTTTTAGATCTGCATCAACGGGCAAACAAACTTGAACAAAAGTTGGAGGAGCTTGAAAACAGAAACCGCCACAATAACATCCGCATTCATGGTTTACCAGAAGGAAAAGAGTCCAGAAACATGGTTGAATTTATGAACTCCTTTTTACATGAGATCCTGAATCTCCCCAATGATAAAGTATTGAATATTATATGGGCCCACAAATCTTTAATTCCCCACCCTAGAGACCTGAAGGCAAGACCGAGCTCAATAGTGCTAGCCTTCTTAGATTACTGGATAAAAGAAGACATCCTAATGTTAGCCTGGGGAAAAAAAACAATTCATTTCGGAGATGTCTGTCTATATTTTGATCAGGATAACTCACCCAAACTCTTGCACAAAAGAAGACAGGTTTTAGCAGTGGTGAAGCTGCTACAACAAAAAAACCACAAGGCGTTCGTGGAGTATCCTGCCAGACTGAAGATACTAATGGAGAAGGGTCCCATTCGCTTTAACGAGCTGGAAGCTGCAGAAGAGTTCCTACATACACTGGGGATTAGTATATCCTCATTATTCACAGAGCAAAATAAGAAACAGCTACAAAACAAGAATTGGGCAATAGCTGGTCCCAAAAGCCATGGGGCGAAGGAGAAAGAGGACACTTCTGCTCTATGGAACTCAGTCGGAGCCAAGGGACTGAAGGACAGAAGCGTAGAACCCCCGGTGGTTCAAGGGGAGCGGCGCATCTCTGTTTCACTACCGCAAGAAATGCTGCAGGCTGAAGGGGACACCTGAAAAGTCTCTTGAATACCCAGGCTTGGCAATAAAGCTGATTAGTTGGCTGGGACTAGTAACATCCTAACGGCAAGTCAATGAAAGGACAACGAAACCTTATTAGCGTTTTCAATTTTATCCTATATAATACATAGGTTTGGTTATTAAAAACTTCAGAAAGCTGTTTAACAAATGGATATATACCCAGAGGGGCGGGGCAGGGGGCTATCAATGTCTGTGGGTGCTGGGGGGGATCTCTCTCCTGGGCTGCTAGCGGCTGGGGCATGGTTGGGGCTTGATACTGGGAGCCAAATACGTCAGGGAGGAGACATAGCATAGTAAGGAGCAGTGTGTTCTGTGAGGATTGAGCTATACTCCATAAGTACTCATGTTGGTCATGGGACCTGGGGCTAAATGGACCATACAGTGGCATAAACATGAGTATGAGAAAGTTAAATCACAACAGGTACAGGTCAGTTTGCACTGGGGGCCTGATAACCCTTGGGATGACTGGGACCCACCTGATTGGAAATGAGATATGGTACTGAGGGGTCGGCCCTGACAGTTAACAAAGGAGGCTCTCTGTCTCACGTGAGAACATGCTCTAGAAAGTTTTAAAATTGATAAATATATGCATTTTGAAGAAAGCTTCCTGGAGGTATGATATAAAGATCTCACTCAAAACAACAAATAGATACTGGCTCCTGGTGTTGTGACCCATCAGGTGGAGGTCGCTTAGCTGGCTTGGGGAAGGTGCTGTCAGAGACCCAAGGGGCACTGGTTAGGTCATTCCGGCCCATGCCTTCATAAAGTAAAAGAATACACAGAGACCAGAACAGATCAAGGGTTGTTAGTTCCTTTGTTAGGAGACCTAAGCTGGGTTTCTTTTCTTTTTTGTTTTTTCTTCCTTGCTGTTTTTTCTTATACCGGTGCAATTATTAAAGGATTAAGGAGGGGGGGTCACCTCTGACACCCATACAGAGCTGCGTATTTTTGGAGGGCAGCTCTAGGTGAGGACTTCTGTTGCGGGGCAAATACACCTCACATTACTCTTCATTCCCTCTTAAGATCTGTAGGAGGGAGGTGAGGGGGTAAAAAGAGATTCGTTATTATGAATCTTCTACCTTGGAAGTTTATTACTCATTGGTTAAGATGTTGGATAAGGGCCCTGTTGACTGTTACTGTTTTTCAAAATATTCTTTATTTAATTTTGTTTTACCAGGTAATTCATGCCATCCTCAATGTACAAATGATGATCAGACAATTGATTTCAGTCAGATTGGGAAACAGACCATTAGGGGTATTAGGACACGGCATTATGAAAATTTGCTTTTTTCCCACTACCAAGAGTAATGGCTAAGGCAGGTTCATTGATTTGTTCCTATAATGTGAATGGCCTCACCAACCTAGTTAAATGTAGTAAAGTTATAAGTTTTCTGAAGAAGACCTCAGCAGACTTTATATTTTTGCAAGAAACACATTTGTTGAAACAAGAGCATACCAAATTGCTGAAATTTGGGTTTGGGGAAATGGTGGCATCTTCTTATAAAAACAGCAGAAGGAGGGTGATGGTAGTCATAATTCCAGCCAAAACCCATTTTGAAAAAATTGATACTTTATTTGATAAAGGTGGTTGCTACACTTTAATGAAAGGCAGGTTGGGGGGAACAGTGATTATCCGGGCCTCTGTTTATTTTCCACTGGACTCCAAATACCAAGAATACAGGACCTTTTTAACTACTCTATTAGACTGGGCAGAGGGCACCATAATCTGCGTGGGGATCTTAACTTGGCCCTGAACCCTGCTCTGGATACCACATCACAAATCCCAAGAGTGATACATGGGACAGTGAGGAAGGTTCAGAAATTAGTGAGAGAGCTAGGTCTTCAAGACATTTGGAGATATTTTAATGGCAAAGGGAGGAACTATACATTCTTTTCAGCCACTCACCAGATGTATTCTAGGCTGGACTACTTTCTGGTCCCTGATGGGGGGTTGCACAGAGTAAAGGACATATGGATGGGCGATTTAGGTCTTTCTGACCATGCCCCCTTGTTCATGAGTATCGATATGGGAGATGTCAAAAAGAAATACTTTCTGGTGACTCAACATATCATTGCTTAATGACCCAGAGGTTAAGGATAGTATTAAGGAGACTTTTGATAACTATATGACCGAAAACTCACTGCAAGATACCTTACAGGCAATGAGATGGGATGCTGTGAAAGTAATATTAAGGGGTAAATTCATCTTGATAGCATCCAAAAAAAAAAAAGGACAGAGAGTCTAAAAAGCTAACATTAACTGCTCAAATTCAGGGGCTAGAAGACCTCCAAAAAGTTAAAATAGATAAAGAGAGGGCCAAGCAGCTGAGGACACTTAAAAAGGAACTAGGTGATATACTGGACTACCAAGTCGAACAAAAGCTCCTTTTTCTACAACAACAGTACTATGAAGGCGGGCCGAGATCGTTAAAATTGTTAGCCAGCAGGCTACAGGCACAGAGGGCTAAAGCCACAATAACATCAATTTGGCATCCATAGAAAAAGGAGATGGTTTATGGGGTAAGGGAAATAGCGAATGCTTTCCAATTATTTAATAGCAAACTATATACTTCAGATAAGGCACCATGTGAACACAGAGTACAAGAATTTTTGAAGGGACTGACGTTACCAGAATTATCTAAAGAACAGGGGATGTCATTGCTAGCCCCTATCACAGAGTCAGAGGTGAAAGCAGAAATTGCTAGACTTAAAACTGGTAAATGCCCGGGATCTGATGGTTTACCATCAGAATTTTATAAGACATTTAAGGGGAAGGTACTTCCAAATCTCTTGAGCTTATATAAGGGAGCGTTCAAAGAAGATGAGCAGATACCCCCCTCATGGACAAGAGTAATCATTTCTGTACTGCCCAAACTGGGAAAGGACCCCACTAAATGCTCTTCCTATTGACTGATTTCCCTATTAAATATGGACTATAAAATCTTTACTTCTATTTTGGCCAAAAGAATACAACAGTGTCTCCCAGGTCTAATTGGAATGGACCAGGCAGGTTTTGTTCCAGAGAATCAGGCCTAAGATAACCTGAAAAAAACATCTCATATTATAGATCAGCTCAATTACACAAAGACTTCCTCCCTTCTGATGAGCTTAGATGCCGAAAAGGCATTTGATAAAGTCTCTTGGGCCTTTCTGGGCCAGGTCCTTTCCTGGTTTGGGTTCCCACAGGAATTTATGGGGGCTCCTTTCAAGTTATATAGGTCCCCTTCGGCCTATGTACGTGCAAATGAACATGTCTCTGAAATTGTGCACCTAGGTAGAGGAACAAGGCAGGGATGTCCACTTTCCCCATTATTAGTGGCCCTTTATATAGAACCCTTAGCTCAAAGTATAAGACAAAATGGAGGGGTGAAAGGGGTTATTATGGGGGGTAGGGAACAAAAATTTGCCTTATATGTGGACGATGTTCTCCTCTACTTGTCAGAACCAGATAATTCACTACGACAAGTGTTTAAGCAAATAACGGAGTTCTCCCTGTTCTTAGGTTACACTTTGAACAAAAGTAAAATGGAGGTCCTCAGTTTTTTTGCACCCCAACCCTGGAGATTATGCAGAAGTTCCCACTGAAGTGGGATATGGAAGCACTCAAATATCTTGGGATCAAGATAGGTAAAACCACGGCTAACTTATTTGATTTAAATTATCCCTCATTAGTGCAACAATTAAAAGCAGATTTTAAAAGGTGGTAATTGCTTCGCCTAACTATATATGCCAGAAATCAAGCTCTAAAGAGGAATGCCTTACCTAGGCTACTTTATTTATTTCAATGTGTCCCCTGTGTTGTGTCACAGAAAGATCTTGAGTCCTGGCAAAATACGTTTATTAAATTCATGTGGGGAGCAATGCACCCAAGAGTAAAAAAAAAACTCATATTCCTTCCCAAGAACAAAGGGGGCCTGGCCTCCCCTCATTTACAAGGGTACTGAATAGCATCCCAGATGAGGGTAGCACTATTGTGGGGCAACCGGGAATATACCTCCCTCGGGAAACAGATAGACTTAGCAGAAACCAGAGAGGTCCCCCTTCAAGCAGCCTTGTTTGGAGAGAGGACGTTCCTGGGAGCCACGACCTACTCAGGGATGGCAGCGGTTCTTGAAGGCTGGAAAAGGGGCACTACCAGAGGTAATACCAAGCAACAACTACGGAAATTCCAGTGGTGGGCCTATGACCCCAATTTTGCCCTGGCACAAATAGATGATTGGTTCCTGAGACAGGCAAAAAAGGGACTACACTCCCCGTACTAATTATTCCATGGCTCCACCTTACTGTCTTTTGAGATGTTACAATTAAAATTTGGTATAAGTTCACAAGACCACATAAGATATTACCAGTTAAGGGACTATATAAATGACCAATTAAGGAACAGAACTAAGGAAAATGGACAGGAAATAAGGGAACTACCGTTCCAACATATCTGGAGCTCGACAAATACTAAACATGTGATTACAATGTTATACAGCAATTACATAAATGACCTGGATGCCTCCTCGCAACATATTAAGAATCGATGGGAGAGAGACTTGGGCCTCTCTCTTACGGACTCGCAATGGTCCCAGGTTTGGAGAAGCACTTGGAGTACCTCGTCCTCCCAAACCTGGAAGGAATTGGCTGGAAAGTAAGGACTCGCTTCTTTCTGGTCCCTGCCCAACTTGGTCATTCCAGCTCAGGGGTGGGCTCTGAATGCTGGTGGTGATGCGGAGAGGGACATGCATCCCAGGCACATGTTTTCTGGACCTGCCCGGGAGTTAATTCCTTCTGGGAGGGGGTCCGGGGACATGTATTTGGGCTGTTCAAGGTTCATCTGCCTCTGGGACCCGAACATATGGTTTTGGACAATATTCCTCAGGAAATAAAGAGGAGAGAAGCTAAATATTTATGCTCAATTCTAATAATTGCAGCATTGAAATCAATCACTAAGAAGTGGCTAGTAAGTAGCAGTCCTGATCTAAAGGAGTGGGTAAAATAGTAGATACTATAATGGGTCTGGAGAAAATAACTTTTTCTCTCAGGCAACTGGACCATGTATATCAGAATAGATGGACAAGGTGGCTTTTATATGAGGGAAAAGAAGAACTGTGGACCTAGGGGAGTTAAGGGACAGAAGCCTCCAAAGTGAAGTAGCAAAAAAACAAAAAAAACACTGGAACTATATTTGTGTAAACAAAGTGATAATAACTGACTGGGGTGCTGGGAGGGCCTGGTTTTGCTCATGGGGAGTTTCCCCATGATAAATCTGACTGATATACAGGATTTGTAGGATGAATTCAAGTTGTGTTTATATTAACCTGGTAATTGTTATTGTACATGGTTTTAATACAAGTGGTGGTTGATTTTAAATCATTCAGTATTCTAATAATTGTAGAGATATGAAGGATTACTACTTCATACTATCTTTTAGTTTTTAATTTTTCCTAAAAATGTGATAATTCTCTAAAATATACATAACTTCAGATGTATGAAGGAAGATTGATATCTCTCTGTATTGGATCACGAATAAAGCAAGTATAACAAAAATAATTGCTGAAGGGCATTTTTTTCCAACCAGATTTCCTTAAATAC
Source organism: Neoceratodus forsteri (assembly GCA_016271365.2). Classification (NCBI taxonomy): domain Eukaryota; kingdom Metazoa; phylum Chordata; order Ceratodontiformes; family Ceratodontidae; genus Neoceratodus; species Neoceratodus forsteri. Next base: position 281,574,023 of record JADMNL010000024.1, on the reverse strand, counting down.
TGTGTTTCAGAAATAAATTGTGTCTGTTTTTATGTTGGCTCACTTGCGCAGCCAACATCTTGCGACACTGGGGATTTGGAGGCGCGGTCGCTGTTGAGCAAATGCAGGGCATGCATCAGTAGGTGTGTCCTTCATTCCCCAATCAGCCTGCATGCCAGTGCCACATCATGCATACTAATGTGGTGAGCACATCTAAGGAAAGGTCAGCTGCAATCCGAGCAAAGGTCGTCAGACGCAATGGACCCTTCCTGCGTGCTCTCCACATTGTCAGCATGGCAGGCGGGCGACTACCCAACTGCCGACTTTGGGGGTGCCCAATCTCCCTGCCGGCTTACTGTGGCCACAAAACTTTGCTGACGGAGGGAGCCCACTTGCCATCAGCATAAAGCAGCCCCCCATTTCTTTTATGCCGAGGGGGGGTGCCCAATCCCCCTCAGCTCTTGCCTCCCCCATGCTTTCCTTCTGTGCCGATGGGGGTGCCAAATACCCGTCGGCATAAATTAACCCCCCCTTTGTTGTGTGCTGATGAGGGTGCCCAATCCCCTGTCAGATGCAGCAACCCCCCCAAACAGTTAGGTGGCATGCTGGGAGCCCACCCCAGTGTGCCAAGTCCCCTGAAAAAAAAAACTGTCCCACGATGTTAGTTTTTTCCCCTGTAACATAAAAACAGTCCCTCATAGTCTCCCTAGAGTCCCTACCCACCACCCGCACCCACCCACTGCGCACCCTGCCTCCCCATACCCCCCTACCCCATACTTACCTCCGGAGTCTGGTGCAATGATCTTCGGTGGACCGGGAACACATCTGCACTCTTCAAAGCCGACCATGAACTGAGGAAATGCTCGTAAGCTGTATAATGGGATAGATAGGGGGTTTTCAACTTTGCTGCATATCTCAGTCATTTTTTGGAACTTTTGCTCCAATTTTTCAACATGGAGTTTTTGGGACCCCTCCTCATGAAATCTGCTACAGTTATGACCTTAATTTGTCCCTAAAGGTGATTTCGCGGTCACTGCACAGAATCACCTTTCGGGGCTGATTAACGCAAGGACAGTGGCAGTGTTCATGAGGTGGGCTGTCAAAAAACCTATGTTGCAAATTTGGTGGAACAAATCCAAAAAATGGCTGTTTTATGAGCGTGCACTGCGTAGTTGCTATGCATGCTTGTAACTTCACTAATTCACAATATTTTCATACCAGATTTTCAACATTGTCATTTTTCTGCACCTCCTTGTGAACAGTGCAGCTGTCATTTTTCACATCCTGGCCAAAATGTGTTTCTGCACTTTCAGTGCACAATACCGTGGTTGCTGTGGGAAATCAGTGTTCCGGGCAGATTACAAAAATGACAGTTACACTTTTCATGAGCACAGGTCCTACAATGCCTATGCTGAAAATTTGGTGATGATACTCCATAACATGACTGTGTTACGAGCGTGTGTTGCAAGTTTGCATGCATGCTCGTAAGTTCATGAATTTATAATATTTTCACTCCAGATTTTCAACACTGCCATTGTTCTGCACCTCCTTATGAACAGTACAGCTGTAATTTTTCACATGCTGACCAAAATGTGTTTTCGCAGTTCCGGCGTAGAATAGCGCAGTTGCTGTGGAACGTCCATGTTCAAGACACATTATGGAAATGACAGTGACACTGTTCATTAGCAGAGGTCCTAAAATGTGTATGTTGAAAATTTAAATACAGTCCATACAATTAGGCTTTTACAAGCGCAGCATTATGCAGTTTGCACGCACGCTTGAGACTTTGTGCATTTGTAATATTTTCACTCCACACATTCCAACACTGGCATTTTTCCACACCTCCTTATGAACAGTACAGCTGTCATTTTACATATCCTGTCTGAAATGTATTTTCACACGTCTGGCGCAGAATCGTACAGTCGCTGTGCAAAATCAGATTTCGGGGCAGTTTGAGGGAATGACAATGACACTGTTCATGAGCAGAGGTCCTAAAATGCATATGTTAAAAACTGGGGGCTGAAAGTTCAGAAAATGACTGTGCTGCAAGGGTATGTTGCGTAGTTTCCACGCAGCCTTGCAACTTCGTACATTTGCAATATTTTCATGCCACATTTTCACCACTGGCATTTGTGCACACCTTCTTATCAACAGTACAGCTGCCATTTTTCACAGCCTGCCCAAAATGTGTTCCTGCAACTGTGGCACACAATGGCGTGCTCGCTGTCGGAAATCACCTTTTGGGACACTTTAACAAAATTACAGCACCACTGTTCATGAGGGGAGGTCCCAAAATACCTATGTTGAAAATGTGCCTAAAAAACTCCCACAAATAATTGGGTTGCAGACGTCTGCTGCGCAGTTTGTATGCATGTTCATTGCTTCACCAATATTTCATATTGCCACTCCAGATTTTCAATGTTGCCATTTTTTTACACTTCCTCATGAACAATATAGTTGTCATTCTCCACATCCTGCCCAAAACTGTGTTTTCGTCCCTCTGCCACCAAATGCCACAGCTGCTGTGCAAACCCACCTTTCAGGTTAACAAAGTGATTGTTCTGCTTTTCATGAGGTGGCCTGACAAGCAACCCATATTGAACATGTAGAGTGAAACTACCACTACACGCCTACAGTGTTAGAGTTTCCAACTGCAGCACCCCACCCGGTATGGACTGACAGGCATCTTGGCTGTGAATTGGGATCATCATATGTAATGCTCATGCCATTCCACCTCCCTCATGCCCACCGTGCAGCCACTGACAGGTATCATAGAAACATATAGAATTTGATGGCAGATAAGGACCGCTTGGCCCACCCAGTCTGCCCATTTCCCTACCTACTGGGATAAGCTGCAGATCCTAGTTAACCAGCAGCCTACTTCTTCCTACCCCCAGCCCCTAGAATGACCTTATGACTGTCCCATGCATGCTTGAATTCCACCACTGATTTTGACTCCACAACCTTGGTGTGTCTTGCACTGTTCGGCCACAAACTTCACCCCATGCTCCTATACTGCACCCACGTCAGTGTATTTCCTTATGGAATGGGGTAAGTATAATGCCCAAAGACCCTAAAGCACACCATGGCACTTGTCAGTGTCCACAGGGTAGGGTGAGGACAATGGCATGAGCATCATGCCTGACGACCCAAAGGTACACCCCACTGCCGGTCACTCTCTACAGGGTGGGGGTGGGGTTGGCACCACTTCAGTACTTCACTGCCATTCCTATTATGCTCCTCTAGCTCCACCACTGCCAATGCCAATGCCAGCATGACAACGTTCGGCATTGACAAATGCTTGTTTTATTCATAACAAAATGTAGCAGTGCAAGCAGGAAAGTAAATAAAGTAAAGAAACTATGGCTTGATTTTTGGTGATCACCTGGCTAAATAAAGACTTGATTGATTGATTGATGGCAAAATGTGAATTTTATTGCTTTTTGTAGGTTTTTATAATTACCAACTAACAACTTGTTTAAGTTACAGACTGACAGAATCGCAATGTGTTCGTTTGTATACTGAAAACGGCATTTAGTGAAATGTGCACCTGTTCATTAAGTGTCTGTTTCAGTGTATAAACAAACCCTGTGCCTGTTAACATGTTTAAGAAGTTTGGAAAAAAACTGTTTTGAGTTGATTTTCAGAATTTTATTTCTGTCCTGAGCCATTGTTGTCATAGCGATATTCAAATTAGGTTGAGAGGTGCTGTCCTGAATCTGTCTGCCAGATTGAAAACTGCCTGACACTTGTGAGAAAGGCAAGTGACTGTCAAAATTTGACTTGTGGTTTTCACTTGTGTAGCTGCTTTTGCAGTGAGACAGTGGAGATACCAAGATGTCTTTTGTTGATTGACGGCAGTTGTGAGAGCAGCATGAGTGAGTGCGACTGGGGCTGAGGAGAAGCTGGTGTGTGTTTGCCATTATAACCCATGGGTTATGATGGCGAATTATAACCAGCTTGTACATTGAGAAAAAATATGCCCCAGTTATTACAAAGCTATTCACAATGCTGACATAGAGGTGGAAGAGTAAAGGGCCTGGATCAACTGGAGGAATAAGGCCACCACTTGGTTCATGGAGGATGCCGCACTTATACTCTCAGATTCCAAGCACTCCTGCCCACACCACATCAGATTGTGCCCTGTTAGGAGAGGGTGAATTCCTCTGTCAAACCATGGAAGAAAAAATACAGCCAGTTAAGGGGGTTATCAGGGTTGGAATGTCTCCAGCAAGGGGATCTGTGGAAGGGTATCCAGCCAAGAAAGATAAACGTTCTAAAGGAAACAAATCTTGCCTAATTGTTTAAAACAGTAGTAGTTGATAGTCAGCAAAAAAAAAAAAATAATGACATAGCTTTTTAGGGGGAAAAAGTATTTCTTATATCCTTAGATTGATCCTCAGTATATTTTTTAGTTTTCTCAGATATTGATAAAACAGCTTTTACAACTGATTTTGTAATCAATGTCTCATCATTAAAGATGGCCACATCTTGTAATTTTTAAAAATCTCTTCCTCTGAGGTTATGCATTGAATGTAAAAACTAGATTCATACTGTAAATGTATTAGGATGGTGCTGCCATATGTTTCTGATGGTAAACAGCACAAAACTGTACCATGATGCCTAATTTTTTTATAATGGATGTGGCATGGGGGTAAGAATAAAAAAAATTTCAAAATCCCGTATCTTGGTTCAGGAGTGAAAGAAAACAAAAAGAAAAATGTGTATCTAATATATTTTTACCAGATGAAAGTTATTGCTGGAAAAAACTAAATGGTTACTAACAAATACTGCTGCTTTAAAGTGATTGTGTCACTTTGAGAAGCCTTTATAAATATAATACTTAAACACAATTCAGCTGAATAGATAGATAGGTTTTATTGTTCTACTTATAGTCATTACAATAGACAAACATAAACAAAAATGTTAAACATTTTTATAATCACATAAATTCCTTTTACAATTAACATTTTCAGTTATCACATACACAATTCCAAGAAATATCCTCACATTGTTATCCACTTCATTCAGAAATAATTCAGACAATTCCTTATACTGACTTCAAAATTTTGTATCCTTTACAATCTATACAATGGATATAAAACTCTAGTCTGAGTTGAATTAAAGAGATGAGCAATCAGTTTTTTGGAGGGGAGACCAAGGAAGCCCAATATTGGGGCCAACCATTTCCTTCTACTAACTTCAGACTGTGGACAGTGCAAAACAACATGTTTCAGGTCATCTTCACAACCATAAATACATTCTCATATTGGTTCAGAGATCCTTTTTTGATCATATAATATGTAGTTTGCCTTGTAAAGTTCTAATCTGAATCTTGTTATTACTCTTCTTTCTTCAGGATTTGATAGAATATTTAAATATGGTTCCAACTCATGATGTTTTTTAATTATTTTAAACCATCTATAGTGACACAGATTTTTTATTCTCTCTTCTTGTTGGTTAATTGTTACTGTTCTAACCCTTTCTTTGACCCTAAGAACGATATCTTTAATAGGAAAAATGTAAATTTCATATAAAAGGTTTCCTAACCCCAATGGAAATATGTCCTCTTTAATTAACTTAATAGTGCTTGATGTAAAGTTTCTTTGATGATACTGAATTTGCTCTTCTAAGCACATTCTGGGATATCTATTATCCAGCAAAAGGAAAAGGTTTAAAGTAAAGATAATCTTTCTTTCCAATACCATATTTGCCAGGGATAGTTGCCCCAGTTCTTTTCTCAGTGTCTCTGCTGGAACTGACTGATGCAACCTCAAAGTATAATGATATATTTTATTCATCTTTATTTCTAAACTTTTTATGTTTGTAGGAGTCCATATTTCTGCTCCATAGAGGATGCTTGGTTTATTTTTGAATTTATCACATCTACTAATCCTTTTACTGAGGATTGCCCCATTTTCATATCGAACCTCTTAAAAGCACTAAATGCTCCAATCAGTTTCTTATACAGCATTTTTGTATGTTGGGTCCAATTTGTGCTGTTTGAAAATCTCAATCCCAGATAATCATAATATAATGTATTTTCAATCTACTCTACAGGCTCCACATCCTTCTGTTAGGAGCATCTTGCCTAAAAATTGTTACAGCCTCCCTCTTACCCCTTCTATTTTATGGCTCCCCCTTATACCTATCACTTAAATCCTCCCTTGTGAATCAACTAAAGCAATTATATCATAGGATAGGATGCTTTGCCTCAGGTGCTGCCCCATGGCAACATCATTACAATGTACTAGCATCTCTGGTTTGGCTAAAACTAGAACATTAATTCCAGTAGATCTTCCTCTGCCTTACCTATAAGCTCACTCATCTATATACTACTCCTAGTCTATCTAATATTGTGGTGAGAAAATCAGCCTGCCAGACTCTATGCTCCTCCTCCATCCCTCTATTAACTGTGCCATCGACATGCCTAGCTGCAAGCAAGAGATCTTTTGCTTATGCTGTACCCTGGGCCTGGAACTCCCTCCCCCCATTTATCTTCTCTTGCACTTCCCTCCCCGGTTTCACAAGTGCCCTGCACAACCACCTCTGTGGCCTAGGAATTTGCACCTGCTTTACCTAATTCACCCTGTTCTTTTCCATACTTATTTCAATCCCTCCTTGTGAGCCTGCCACCTCAACTCATGATAATACATGTCTCTTAGATTTGAGTTATACTTTTGCATTGCAGTAGATTGCCTAATCTAATGTACATATGTTCCAACTCTACTGTGCATAACTGCTGTATATAATGTGATCCTAATTTTGCCTGAAACTGTCTTGTTCTCCACCATCCACTTCCCTCTAATCCGGAAAGCTATGCTTTTTTGTATATAATGTATAGCTTTGTTACACATTGTACTGGGCTCTGTAATCTTATCTTATCACAAATGGTGAAATTCTGCCTTTCTAGGTGAAGTTCCGCCATTCACAGGTGAAATTCTGCACTTCATGGATAAGACTTTGCGATCCACATCCACAAAATAGTCCGCAAAATGAGCAAAATTTGCAAATTATTTCATGGAGTGAAATTTCCCAACTTCACACATCCCTAATCATGATTTCATAACCTTAGTCAAGGTTCCATAAGGACTGGCAAAGTTAACCTACTTTGACTAATAGTGGCTGGTTGAACCATACAAATGTACAAAGCCCAGAAGCACATGATACATGAAGGGCAAGTTTGAAAGGGGACTCAGAAGGTTGTGGGGGACTGGAGCAATGTTCTGTCATCTTCCCATGGACCTGGGCAACCAAGGACCAACCAAGCTAGAGACCAATCTTCTTAGTTTAGAGTTACATAGTCTCCATCAGCCAGATTGCCTACAGTTGGACACTATGCTACAGGAAACCACATCTGATTGTTGTAAACATACACGGTTTCAAAAAACAGCACCCAGTTTTAAAATGGTAACAGATGCAGTGGGTGTTGCACACAGGCGCAATCCTGCCTTTCAAAAATATAGCCCTGTATTTTTTCATCCACAGAGAAAAATTGGGTACATGCAGAGGCATGCACTAATTTATCTAAATCACATGATGCCTAAATGGGCAATGCAATATTGTGGTTTTCACTGAGCACTATAGAAAGAGAGAACATCTTCAGCATCAACAAAGTTGAAACACAAGTACATTTATTGTCATGTAATAGCCTCAATTAGGTTTATATTAGCAGCAGAAAGGGGTTTTACCACAATCTTGTAACTCCTCAGAGCTTTACGGGGCAAAGCAAGATACAAAAAATGTGGTATAGTAAAGTGCTGATCTGTTCAAAATGAAAAAGGACAATGTCCTACAAAAAGCACCTCCCATTATCTGCCAGCCTGCCTTTCCCCTGCATTTTGCTCCTTGAGAGCTTCACCTGGGGGCATAACTGGGTTGCTAGTAACTCCTGTTTTAAATGTGTACAGGACATCCTATTTGATGCTGCAGATTGTATTTAAATTAAGGTACCACTAGGAGTGGCAAAACTGTGCTCTCAAGAAACTCCTCAATGAACGGGTACTTCCCCTCAACCTGAATTAGCAGCATATCAGGAGGAAGACATAACTCATCACATAGGGAATTAGTGCAAACCTTAACACAACAGGGCATTTCAAACCTCTACAAGGCCAGTAATGACAGCAGAAGTAAATAAAACAACATTTAAAAGTAGCACAATTCAGGCCTGCTGATTCACTGTTCAGAAACAACAGGGAAGAAGAAATAGCTGGTGGAGGGGAAACAAATTAATAGGCATATACCCACGTAGTAGCATGTATTTGACTTCACAGGTACAAAAGGGGAAATATTGAACATAAATACAATGAAAACAGCAGCAATCTTGAAAAAGACAAAATTGTAAAATTTAATAAATTCCTACAAATGTATGCATGGAGTCACCAGAACAGTATCAGTTATCAACTGCATGCATCAACAGCACAGTCAATATATCTGGCAGTCACAATGAGCACAAAAACAAGCCCTGGCCCCTGTGCTCATGACTTGAGTTGACTCTGTCTGACTGTACTTAGCCTCACTGTCCACAAATTTACAGCTGCATTAGATGCCGTTACATCTGGCAAGCTGGAAATTTGTACCCTGAGGTCTCTTCTCTGTTGGTGCTGCTACCAGCGGCACCAACCACTCAGCGTGACTGGGGTGTTGGAGAAAGTCATTCACAACAGACCCTAACTGCATGGAGCCAGGAATGCAGTGGGAAGAACATACAAGCTTTAAACCTGAGCAGCAAGAATGTTAAATGCATGGCATACCTGAAGTGAGGCACACTTCAGAAAGTCAGCTAAGAGGCTGACTGTCCATGCAAACATGGAGAGTAGCACACAAAGCAGCAAATATTAAAACATGTCCTTTATAAAAAAAAAAAAAAAACTCTTTAGCAGCCCAAATTTCAAAATACACATAAAACATAAGTGCCTTCAGGGGAACAGTGATTTTATCAAGCTCAAATAGTGCTAAGATTTATAGGACACACCTGATATGTGATTTCAAAGGGGAAAATCAGGGTTTGCCACACTCTGTAGACTCATATCACACTTTGCTACACTTGACCACATGTTCACCACCGCAATAGTCACTGTCTCATCTGTCAAGCTGGAAATTTGAACCTTGAGGTCACTCCCCTGTCAGTAGCCATGGACCCTGCAATCAAAGAGCACCAGCAATAGATGGAAGCACCCTTTCATGGCGATCAGGGGGGGTGGTGCATCAGGATACTCACCATTGTTCTCTCTATGACGCAACTGGATGGGTTTCCCTTCATGTCAGGAGGAGCAGAAACGCAGCTCTATGGATCTACAGAGCTTTATCAAAAAAACTCCCAAGCTATATCCTGGACTGCTTCAACCTGACCACTCCTAGCTCCTATGTCCTAAGAAGCAACAATATCATCCTACTCAAATTGCCCAAAGTCAACACCAAAATAGGGAGGGCAGCAATCAGCTATTCTCTAGCCATAGCATGGAACACCTACAAAATCCCTTAAACTGTCCATTATCATTCCATTTACATCCTTCAAGCAGCACTGTACAGCCTTCTTCACAGAGAAATGCAGCTGCTATCGCTAGAATAGAATAGTCATCCCACAAAACCATATTCCAATCACATATGGCATATTCCTTCCAGTCAGACACCGCCAGTATATGGCACTCAATATTCCCTTCAGCATCCTTGTACTCATTATGTGAGTGACTGTCATGATCCTCATTGAGATATATATGTACTGTACATATTGTAGATGTTAGTTTAACTTTCTCTTAGCCAAGCTTTAACGTGTGAATTCTCTGTATAGTATTGTGTTATAAATAACATTTTCCTTTCTTCTATATGTATAACTGTCTCATAAGTATGTGATGTCATTGCTGTGCATCAACTCGAACCTTGACCTTATCAGGTCCATCTTGTAAATGAGCCTTGCTCAATGATGATCGCCTGAATAAATAAAGATTTGATTGATTGATTGATATTGCTGCCCCTCTCCTGAACCACAGGATGAAATATTCTTTCAACTATTGCTTTAAAGTACCTTTTCTGCATTTAATTAATGTCAACTAAGAAGTATTACATTGACCAAAGACACTTTCAACCACTCTATCGACTGTTTTAAACATCGGTGGTGTAACAGTACTATAGCAGAGGACCTTACCACCAACCCCTACCTCCACCCATTACAACATCTAGGGTTATGCAGTAATTACATGAATTATATAACCATCATTCTGCAAATGTTTACTAAGTTACCTCAATAGAGTACACATGTAAATCCATTTTTAGAAATCAATAAACATTGGGTTATGGTGAGCTTACACTACAAGGTTCATTAATAGATTTTATATTTTAACCGAAATAACCTTACAGAACATTTTCGAGTGAAAACTTAAAAATCTCATTTGAAGATGCATTAAATTTCCAAAACTTCAGCAGAAGAGATTATGGCATTTCGCAGGTGAAAAAGGCCATCTCAGGAAAGAGGAGCCATGATGAGAGAACCATGAACTGTACAATGGGAAAGAGGAAAGAAAAGAGGCTCTGTGCTCAGACATTTGCTCATAAACATAGTTTCTTAATTTTTTTGAAAAGTTAAATTCAAGAGTTGAGATGTTGAACAGCATTTCCCAATTATAATGAATAAGCAAACATTGACAGCACAGATTAAGTGAAATAGAGAAAAAATAGAAATGTGCAGAAATGTTAGAAATAAAAGTCTCTCTCGAGACAGGATGCAGGACTAAAGAAATAGGGAAAGAAGGATAATCAACTTGGGGGGCCCCATTCTCAAATGGTTCACCCCATGCCGCAGCTACAGGAATGTTGCTGACACCTATTACAGCACAGGCAACATGCCACCTGGCATTACAGCAGGCAACATGCCACCTGGCATTACAGCACAGGCAACATGGCACCTGGCATTACAGCACCAGGCGTTATGCCTCCAGGGAGTTACAACGCCAAAGCGCCATCCCGGGAAACAGTCAGCTTTTGTGGGGGGGCTTTGCCCCCCACATCCCTCAGAAATATATATAACCTCTTCTGGGGTGGGCATGCCATGAAGGGTACAGAAATTGTGTTGGTACCCAACACAGCATGAGTGCGGGGCGATCTAAAATCAAGATCGCCCCTGTCACTCTCACTCTTTTTGTGGTGACAACTTTGTCATGCTGTAAAGTTGTCGCTGCACTGATGGGATACATTCTCAAACTGGCCCTAAGGCACAGAAACATACATGATGATGGCAGAAAAAGACCAGAGATCCATCCAGTCTACCCAAGTTCCCTATAATCCCAGGAACCTACTGTTCCTCCAGGGTACTAATCCACCTGTCCTCTCTCTAGTCTCCTCCTTGGTCCTGTCTCCCCAGTAACCATTATTCCCTTCATTATGTCCCAGCCCTTCTGGAATCCCATGACTGTTTTCAAACCCACCACCTCAGTTGACAGACTATTCCAAAGTTCCACCATGCTTTCCATAAAGCAGTACTTCCTCACATCTCTCCTGAACCTACCTCCTATTTAATTTCCATTCATATCCACGTGACTGTGAATTGGAATTCAGGCTAAATAGTTCCCCACAGTTCATTTTGTTAATCCTTTTAGGAACAAGAAGGTCTCTATTACATCTCCCCTTTCCCTTCTGGTCTCCAGTGAGTATGTATTTAGTGCCTCGAGGCACTCCTTATAGGATTTGTCCTGTTGGCCTTGAATCATTTTTGTTACTCTGTGCTGCACTGTCTCCAACTTATCTTTATCCTTCTGAGGTGAGAACTTCAGAATTGGGTGCAGTACTCTAGGTGAGGCCTCTCCAGGAATCTGTAGAGGGGAAGTATTACCTCTTTTCTTCTGCTATCAATACCCCTCCTGATACATCCCAGCATCCTGTTAGCCTTGCTATAGGTATTGTTGCACTGACTCGATTGATTAAGTGAGTTGCTAATGATAACTCTGAGATCCCGTTCCTCAGCTGTAGGGCTAAGTTTCTGTCCTCCCATCCAGTACTCTGTCTTGGGGTACTTTTTCCCTAGGTACATTACCTTGCACTTTGTAGCATTGAATGTTTAACTGCCAGACCTTTGACCACCCCTCTAGCTTTTGTAGGTTTCTCTGCATTTCCCTTATTCACTCATCAGTATCCACCCTCCCACAAAGTTTTGCATCATCTGCAAAGCGACACAGCCTGCCCTGGATTCCTTCTGCAGTGTCACTAGTGAACATGTTGAAGAGGACTGAACCCAGGACCGATCCCTGTGGAACCTGCTCATAACCTCCCTATCCTCTGATTTAATTCCATTGATCACCACCCTCTGCTGCCACCTCCTGTAGCCAGTTACCCACCCAATTCATTATGGGTTTAGCTGCACCCAGGTCTTCCGGTTTCTTGAACAATCGTTTGTGAGGTACTGAGTCAAAAGTCTTGCTGAAGTCAACGTAGAGCAGATCTACAGCATGGCCCATAACAGGTGCAAGCTGGTCAAATAGCTGCTTGCACTGATGGCCAGTGCACCAGGCACCCTGTACCCAATTCCCGTATGGGAAGGGTCCCAGCACCAAACACCCACAGGCTGTAGCAGCCACTCCTGTGCACCACACAAATGGCATATGGCAGTAGTTTGGCAGAATGTACAGCATGTGGGCATTGATCACCAATCCTGCAGCATGCATACCACACAGCGTGGGGACTGGCAGGATTCCTAGGGAACTGACACAGGCCGCATCACTGGAGTGCACTGCAGACAGGTGGCAGATGGGGAAGGGGGTACGGTGCCGTGCCCAGGACACAAGCACAGATGCTTACAAGAGTGCTTGGAGTAGATCCTGTAGGCAAGCAGGGTATGCATCCAGGGTACTGGGTGACAATATCCTTACTATGTTTTGTACCCAGCCACACATCCACGGGTCACTGCCATGTGCATCCCACAGATACCCACTAGTCTGGGCACCTGGCAGACATGTCCTCCCACCCAGCACTGTCTGTGGGAGTGGCACAAAGGCCCTTAGACCACCTGTTGACTGGTCTAAGTCCTGGAAGTCTGGCCAGTTTGCAGAATGCTGTTTACAAGAATGGTGCAGCCTGTATTTGCCACAAGCCCCCTACTGCCCTGGCGCACCCCTGATTTTGGCACAGGCCTGGTGCATGGTCGGTCTGGTGCATGGTATCCCTGGTATGACACAGCTGGCATTTCAGAATTGAGGAACTCTGCAAGGTTTGATGCAAGGTGCTCATTGTATCAATTTTGTTTTACACAAGCACCTTGTGTCAGATTTGAGGCTTTGAGAATTATGCCTGTGGTGCCTAGGGGTCCAAAGGGAGCTGAAGGATGGAGATAAATTGCATTTATGCAAACAAAATGTTTGTTTTCAATTTTACAGAAGGTCTAAGACGATGACAATGGCTAAAAGAGAAATAGAACTAAATAGCACATACAACATGCTCTCTTCCATAAACAAAAACAGCTCCCATCCCAGAGTAAAAAGTGTGAGTTTTCTTGAGTATTTAAAGTCTTCTAGTACCGGGGAGATGTTTAAAATGTTGTCAAAACTTATCTGATTAAATCTTTATAAATCATATGCTGAAAGAATATCTGCAAGTCTCCATACCCAGTTAATACAAATTACAATCTCTTACACCATCTAGCAAGATTAATGTAAGATTAATTCCATCATATTATCCCCACATACTGTGTTATGTTTAGCCCTTGGGAAAATTAATATAGCTTCCTATTGTCTATTGCTATTAATATATGGCTTTTTTCCAAGCCTGCAACATGGATAATTCAATTTAAGGTATCCTGCTAACTTTATTTAAAACCTTTTATTTATAAAATGTTTGGCTAGGAGGGCAAGCCAAGCCGATTACAGTGCATGTCCAGGTCATCCTGAGGCAAGGGAGGTTGGAAATATGATTGAAAATACATTTATGGGTGTATATTTACAAAATTATAAAACACATGGGCCTGGATATTCAGACTGCGCCAGGCAGGGGTGCAAGCCTGGGCACAGCTCAACTGGGCTGCGCCAGGGCATGGACCAGGTGATATTCAATGGTGCTGCACCATGGCTCAGCACTGTCGAATATGGCACTGAGGGCACATGCACTGTGCATGGTGCAGTGGCACTGCACCAGCACAAGTAGCAGAAGGGGAGCAGAGGGATGCACCAGTGCAAATGCGGTTGCATAAGGCGCATTAACCGTGACATAGACAGGGTAGAGAAGGTTCAGAGGAGGGCAACAAAGATGGTGCATGGATTGCATCACAAGTCCTATGAGGACAGGTTGAAGGAACTGAACATGTACTCCGTGGAGGATAGTAGGGAGAGAGGGGATATGATAGAGATATACAAGTATCTTACAGGGAGGAATAGGGTGCAGGAATACACTATTTTTAAGCGAAAAAGATAGAAACATAGAAACATAGAATTTGACGGCAGATAAGGACCGCTTGGCCCACCCAGTCTGCCCATTTCCCTACCTACTGGATAAGCTGCAGATCCTAGTTAACCACCAGCCTACTTCTTCCTACCCCCACCCCCCAGAATTGCCTTATGACTATCCCATGCATGCTTGAATTCCGCCACTGATTTTGACTCCACAACCTCCTCTGGAAGGCCGTTCCATGCATCCACAACCCTCTCTGTGAAAAAATACTTCCTTAAATTACCTCTGAGCTGCCCCCCTCTATCTTCAAATTGTGCCCTCTTATTCTTACACACCTCTTTTTTGAAAGCTGCTACCCTCTTGGACTTTCTTGATTCCCTTGAGGTACTTGAAAGTTTCTATCATGTCCCCCCTCTCCCTCCTTTCCTCGAGGCTATACATATTAAGCTCCTTAAGTCTCTCTTCATATGTCTTCCGGTGCAGACCCTGCACCATTTTAGTTGCCCTCCTCTGGACAGCTTCCATCCTGTCTATGTCTTTGCGGAGATTGGGTCTCCAGAACTGCACGCAGTACTCCAGATGGGGTCTCATCAGCTGTCTGTACAGAGGGATAATAACTTCCTGTTTTCTACTGGTGATGCCTCTCCCTGTGCATCCCAGTATCCCCCAAGCCCTCCTTGCTGCCCTCTCACATTGCTTGCCCATCTTTAGGTTATCTGATATGACTACTCCCAGGTCCTTTTCCATTTTTGTCATTGTTAGTATCTCACCCCCCATTGTGTACTCTTCCCCTGGGTTTTTGTTTCCCAGGTGCATTACCTTGCACTTCTTAGCATTGAATCTAAGCTGCCATACATTTGACCATTCCTCTAACCTTGCCAAGCCCCTTCTCATCCTTTCCACCCCACCCTGTGCATCAACTCTGTTGCAGATCTTAGTGTCATCTGCAAAGAGACATACTTTTCCTTCCAGTCCTTCTGCAATGTCGCTTATATAGACATTGAAAAGGACCGGTCCTAATACTGAACCCTGCGGTACCCCACTAGTAACCCTCCTTTCTTCTGAGTGGACTCCATTTACTATTACTCTCTGTGTCCTATTCTCCAGCCAATTCTTTAACCAGGCTGTCATCTTGGGACCCAAGATGTTCCAGGACTAGAGGGCATGGGATGAAGTTGGAGGGAGGATGATTCAGAGGAAACGTGAGGAAGAATTTTTTCACAGAACGGGTGGTGGACAAGTGGAACACCCTGCCAGAGGAAGTGGTGGGGGCTGAAGCAATCACGGGATTTAAGAATGCATGGGATAGACATAAAGGAATTCTGGAGGTCAGGGGTAAGGGGCAATAGACTTCTAGGAAAACATAAACTGAACTTACAAGCTCAAATGGGCAGACTGGGTGGGCCATAGGCCCTTATCTGCTGACACTGTCTATGTATCTATGTATCTATGATATTCAGCACTGGGCATGCAAATGAGGCCATTATGCATGCAAGGCACAAATAGGGCCATTTGCATGTCATTATAGCTCCATTTGCATGCAGTGTGCCAATCCTCGGCAACTTGCGCCTCATGCCCTGCCAGGCTGCAGCCATCAGGGACCAATGCCCTGCTGACTCTTGGTGGTCTCCGCTCCCGTTCACCTGATCATGGGCATAGGACAGTAAAGAGTCCCTGGTGGACCTGTGGATCCCCCCTTCACCTGATCATTGGCATCTGTGTCCTAAAGGTCCCTGGTGGTCCAGTGGACCGCCCTCCATCGCTCAATCACAGGCATAGGTACAGAAAATCCCTGGTGGTCCAGTGGAAACCCCCCTCAGTGGCCGATTGTGGGTGGAATTACCGAAAGACACCCTGGTGGTCCAAAGGTACCCCCTCCCCACCTGCCCACTGAGGTCCCCCGCCACCCAGCACCCACCCCAGTCAGTAGCATGTGGCAGCACCCCACCCACATGCCACCCGGCCACCCGCCAACTGACAGCGTACAGTAGGGTCTGTACGCCTATTGGGCTACTGCGTGGGACAATGGGTGTGCAGACCATACTGTACTACACAGGCCCGATATGTGAATGAACGCGTCCACAGTTAACTTACGTCCACATTGTTAACTGTGGCTGTTGCTGGGATGTAGTGGCCACATCTGAATCCCAAAATGACACAAACCCTGATTTGCATCACATTTTGAAACAAATATACCATAACGTGTGACTTTCTTTTGCAAATGACTACAGCTGGTTAGAAAAGGGTGGACAATGTTGAATACATTCGGATGGACGTAGATGCTGGTAGATGATGCTGTGTCAATGTTTCACCAAATTGCTTAAACCTGAGGTGGTAGTCTTACAGTGGGGAGTGATACACCTTTGGGGAAACAAGGGGCAGTGGGTGGCAGAGGGAAGAGGTATAGAGTATGGGTGTCCATAAATGGAGGAGAGGAAAGCAAAGAAAGAGGGTCTAGATACAGGTACAGGTATGAAGTGCATGTTCACTGTGGAGAATCATAATGGTGGAGAGAAGAGAAGGAGTTGAGAAACAAAGGGCAGACCAGAGATGAGGGACCCTGTAAGATACAGCAACCTGTCAATGTCAGATCTTGTTGCAGGGGAGAAAGAAGGTATGAGATTTAGAATTTCTGAGTCAGTAGGAGGAAAGGATGAAAACTGTTCTAAAGAGAGAGATCTGGTTGTACCATAGGGAACCCAGGCAAAAGTTCAAGATGAGAGAGGAGCTGTGAGAGACACATCTTTTGTCCAGAGATTGAAGAGAGAGATAGAGAGAGCACTGATAGTTACTGAGGCAGTCAAGAGCAAAGTGACAGAATGAGTCAAAAAGGGAGTCCAGCCTGACCAGGGTGGATTTTGATGCAGCATATAAAACCCATCCCTGTAATAATCTCACTAGCACCATCCTGCTTGGTGAGTCACTTAACTATGTGACCAAGTTCAAGTACCTAGGTATGTGGATTGACAACAGACTTTCTTTTGCTGATCATATAGAAGAGCCCTCAAAAAAACTTAGGCAGAGGCTTGGACTTTTTTTTAGAATCAAGCATCTGCTTACCCAAGAGGCCAGAAAAAGCTTAGTGCAAACCACGTTCCTAGCTATCTTGGACTATGCAGACTTCCTGTATGGC
Organism: Neoceratodus forsteri; assembly: GCA_016271365.2. NCBI lineage: Eukaryota > Metazoa > Chordata > Ceratodontiformes > Ceratodontidae > Neoceratodus > Neoceratodus forsteri. Next base: position 281,556,544 of record JADMNL010000024.1, on the reverse strand, counting down.
CTAGTCCCAAAAACCGCCCTATCTAAGCTTGACTTCCTTTGTCATAGGGCTTTACGTTTCATCTCAGGTGCAGCATATAATACCATCACTGTGTACTCTATTCCATGGTCAGATGGACCAGCATACACCCCCGACATCAACATTTTGACAGCTTAGTCCCTACAGTGACAACAGCACCATGTTGCTGTAGGGAACCAGCTGGAACCCAGCACTGTCTGTCAGGGGTCCTGCACCCCCCCCCGAATCAGCTCCGACTCAGAGTTGAGAATCCAAAGTGGGGGGCTGTAGGGGGCACAGTTCCCCGTGTGGGGGTTCGGTGGCAAAGCCCCCTGAAGAAAACACTTGTGTCATTTGGAAACCGACAGCTGACTGCAAAATGCAGTTGACCTGCCAGTTTCGCTGTCGGGTCATTCGACAAATATTTTGTAGACGACCCATCATGGATCCGGAGGGACTTCACTTACATTCAGGAAGTGAAGGAACACTATATTATGGACCTATAGATCTATATCCAAGATGCTACCCTCCTACATTTCTGACTGTCTGCTGTCCTGCACCTTACAAAACTATGCCTTGTTGAGAAGCCGTTTTTACATCTCACTAGCTGTGCCTAAAGTCTTTTCCCGTTTCGGCAGAGCCTCCTTCAGCTAAGTGCTGCCCCAGCTGTGGACAGCATCCAGAAATCAATTAAATTGGGCATCCTATTGGTTTTGGGGAATTCAAGTCACTCTATTCGAGATACTTCTTGGAGCCTTGTCAATGCCCTCCCTGTCACTAAACTGTAGCCATACATTGCTATTCTTATAGTCAACCCGCTAAAGTTTCTATCCTCTCGTTAGAGTTAACCTAAGTCATGTTCCTGGATTCATCCTTGCTTTCTACTTGCTGCTGAGCCCACAGCTTGCATTGTCGCTAGCATTAACTCTGCTCTGCTAGAGCTATCAGTGTCTAAAATCACTGGTTTGGCACATTGGTGCTGACTTGCTTCTACCTCTCTACTGTACTGTTTACTGGGATGAGGCTTCACTTTACGGCTGGGCCTCATTGATTATCCTTGTACCTTGTCTTTATTACTATGTATTGTATTACCATGCCCATTTGTGCTATATGTTCTATTGTTCTACTGTATTATTTATTCTGTACCTACCAGGCCCTCCTTGAAAATGAGCTTGCTCAATGGAGTTTCACCTGGCTAAAAAAAGATTGATTGATTGATTGATTGATTGAATTAAATGTTGGGAGGATCCTTTTTATAATACTTTCATGGTAAGCAGGGAGGGGAAGGCAACCTTTGTCCAGTATAGTGCACAATATTTTAGGAGGAGTTTGCTTTATTGATGGCATCTATGTGGCTGAAGAAGATTAAATGACCATCTAGTCAGACTCCTGAATACAGTACTTAATGCTGTCAACTACCTTTGTGGGAGAGTTAACCAGGGCCTTGAAAACCAGGGAGGAAATGGCCAGTAACTAACTGGTGTCAAAGATACAGAGACCATCTATTTAGCATTTAGAGTGATTTAGTTAGACCTTTGGGAATGCTTAGCACAAAAGCATTGTCAATACAAATTAGTATGCGTCTGTTATTAAATGTCCTTCTAAAAAGGATGGAAACTAACTTTACCCTGCACTGCAGTTCAGTGGAAAATTATATTACTCCTTTTCCTTCAAAGTATCTGTCATGTCTAAGTTTAAAGGTAGTTACAATATCAACTGTTACCATCTGGCCACCAAGATATGTAGGAACAAGAGTGTAGAATCTATGGACTATTAGGGTCAGACTTTTGGTGCTTGTGTTCATTTTTCTGACATAAGGGTGGAAATCCACCAAGGAAGTTAGACCACAAAAAGCTAGACTGGCTTTCCGGATGGAATTCTGCACTTGTGTCAGAAAAATGGCCATAAGTCCAGAAGCTGTGGCAGAAATTGTTTTAAACTGCAGGAAATGTTGCACGTTCATCCAGATATCTATGTCCAGCCCTTTAAAAATCCTAGCCTTACTCTTTTCCTCTCCTTACCTTCTATATTTCCAATGTACCTGTTTTGGGGATCTGTCTTGTTATCAGTGTCTGGATTTCATGATCTTCCATATTGTTCTTAAACAAAGGCTGACGTGTTCAGTCCAACATATTGTGTGTGTGTCATGGTTGTGTTGAGTAGGCACTTCAATGTTAAATCACAAATTTTGCACTTTAATAACTTTGCAACCATTCAATGGATTTGCATGACAAATTGCATACCCAATTGCTTAGGGTAGATCTGTAGATGTGCCGAGTTATGTGCTAGTCAGATGTGCAGTTTCTGAGTTCCAGAGAAGTGATGATTTTTCACTCATTGAGTTTGCTGGGATTTTTTTCATTCTACTTGCCTACAGCCCAGACTGTTTGGAATCTTGGTCTGGAATTTGTAGGGTAGAAAGGGTATGGGTCGCAGATGTACCTTTTGCTTGTTTGGTGTAAAAGTATTAATCCGTTTCAAGGTTTTATCACTTTTATATTTTGAAAAAGTTGGTTCTGAGTGTGCTCAGTAAGCACTTTAGAATAGCTACAGTGGCGTCCCCCAGGATGAAACACACTTTTAACGCACTCTGCAGTATGCGGCAGCAGACCTACTTAATAAAGCAATGTAATTTCAATGGCAATTAGTCCCCTTTGACATGCAGGAAACTGTGGCATTCACTTCATCCTGGCAGTGTCACATTTTCCTAAATGACAATTGAAATTACATTGCTTTATTCAGTAAGTCTTCTGCAGCATTCTACAGAGTGCTCAAAATGCTGCAGAATGGTGTTTCATTCCCGTGGATGCCACTGTATATGAAATAAAAAAGGAATCCTTGTTCGTATGTGAATAATCCTTTTTCATTCACAGCCATCTTGTTTAATTTTTTTTTTTTTTATTTAAAAGCCACTGAAATGACACTCTGGGGAGCAACCAACACATGGAACTTACTTATTAGGACCCCTTAGCTGGATTCTGCAGTTTAAAGTTTGAGAAATGTCCTTAAAATGTCTTTTTTTCTTAAGATATAAATTATTTTTTTGTATTGAATGATACGAAAAAATGTATATGTATATTTTTTTTACTCTATATTTATGCTCCTACCATCCTGCAGTGGCCCCTCTCTTCAGGGACCCAATGTGTCCCTGCGTCAGAGCTCCCTCAAGGTTTCAACAGCCTATGTGGGTGCACCACTTCTAGAACTGAGCAGACCAGATAACTCCCCAGCTGGGGTGGAGGAGTCCCCCTAACTCCCCCAGACCTTTAGCTGAGAATGCATCTTGCGCTTGTCTTCCTTGGGTTCCTCAGATCGCTGGTGCTGGGACCCATCTACCAGCACCACTGCGGGGTATTTCCTGTTTTTCTCCCACCCCCTACGGGCATCAGCACACTAGGAGGGCAAATGAGACAAAGGCATGTTGAGATGTGCCTTTGCTCCAGCTCTCGGCTGACGTCCACCCCTCCCAACATGTCTGGCTGCCTCCGACTGCACCTTCCACCCGAGTTTCCCCAGGTGGCGGAATTGCAGCAAGGTTTACCATCCTCCCCACCCTGGAGAAGGAGAGCAGCCATCGTGTGCTCAATCTTTCTCCTCCCCTGCTGGACCTCTGGAGGTCCATGCTAATTCCCGGACATGGGTCTCCAGCGTAGCATGAGGTAAGGCATCCAGCACTTCAGCCCTCAGTGCCACCAGGCAGGACCCCCTCCCAAAAAAGATTTTTTTTTCATATTATGAGTCACAAAAAAGGATTCTTCCTCGTGATGGAAGACCCTTCAGTTCAGTGTATTTCAATGGGATTTTCAACTTTGGAGCATAACTTTGCCATTTTCATATATTTTTACACCACATTTTCAACATGGCCTTTTTGACACCCCACCTCCTGAACAATATTGATGGAATTACAAAAATCCGACCTGAAAGGCGATTTCGCAGTCAGTTGGCAAAATCACCTTTTGGATGGGATTTTAAAATTGTCACCACCATTGTTCATGAGGTGGGGCCATAAGAAGGTTATGTTGAGTAATTTGAGAACAAATATGTCAACATGGCAAACTTATTATACTATCTCATAAAGTAAGGAAATTAGTTGCAAAAAACTTTGTTAATGCAGGAGTCAGGGTAAAGCCACAAAAGCAGGGAAATGTGTAATTAGAGTTTCAATTCCTAACACCCCACCACAAACCTGTAGGCAGCTTGAGAACATAAATGCCCACTTCATACCTGATTTGGTGCCTTCAGGATGGTGTTGGTGTTGGTGTTTTAGGGTTTAAACCCTAACACCACATTTCCCTAATTTTGTGACCTTAAGCTAACTCCTGCATTTACATTTTTTCCAAATAATATATATTTGCTATCATAAAAACAGAAGATTCTCACTAGACAAACTCTATGTTAAAATATAATTCTTGGCTTGCCCAGTGGTGCTGAGGGTTGAGGCACTGGACACCACACTTTGGGCCACACCAGCAACCAGGGTTCTGGAACGAACATGGGTCGTCGGGGGTTGGTAGGGATGGGGAAGGATAGAGCTTCCCAAGGGCTGCTCTCCTTCCCTGGGAAGGGGGGATTCTCTTGTCCATTGCACTGGCTACTCCTGGCAGAGGCCAGGGACACTGCAGTACACGGCAGCAGATGCAGAGGATTGGAGCTGTGGCAGATGTCCTCTAGGCATGCACGGGAGTGTGCACACACTGGGCTGGACATCATTGCAGGTCCGAGCTCTGGGGTGGAAACAAGAAAAAAACCCTATCATCGGGTGAGGCAATGGTGAAGCATAGGCAAGTAAGTCCGACCATGCGCCCAATGTCAGCTGACTCTCTAGTTCTCCCTGGGGTCTGGGGCCTCTCTGTGGGGCCAGAAGAGCCTAGATACTGCATACCCGATGTAGCTACCAGAGAGATCAGTTCAGGCAGGTGGTTGAGTCCGGTGGCTACAGATGGTGATCCTGAGAGATGCCCCAAAGGTAGGATGCATAAATAGAATATACAAAAAAAAAAAAAGAGATACAATTCTCACCCAGTCACCACACATAGTAGGGTATATGGTGGAGGAGAGGTGCCAAGTTCTTGGCATATAAGGAAGATGTGAACTATTCAGTAAATACTGTGGTGTGCATGTAACCCTACCCCTATGTCCGACCACAGGGCAGCACTGGAGTTGACTGTGAAGGCTCCTGTCCAGACAAAAAGGTGCACGCATGACAAACTTGGTTATCAAGGTGGGGGAGAGAAGTAAATGTGGAACGCAGTTGTTGCTCTCCAAAATACATACACATGAATTCAGTACACAGACGTTTGCGAGAGTAAATGTCTGCTGATGTAATCTAAAAAGTACCCTCAACTTTATTGCATCATTTTAAAGTTGTGGGATCCACCCATAAAACTGAATCTTACTTCCCCTCACTGTGGACCATTATAATAAATAACTTCACTGGTCATAGCTCTACGACTGCCCTCACAGAATTCACTAACTCCCTGCACTCCATGCTTCACAAGGGGCACCTCACAGGGGCCGTGTTTATAGACCTCTCAAAGGCCTTCAACACGGTATCTCATCCCCTCCTTCTTAACACATTACAACAAATTGGGGTCTCTCATTGTCCACTCTCATGGTTCTCCAGCTATCTTTCATCTAGAACCCAATGTGTTAAAATTAATAATACCATATCTACTATGCTGCCTGTGAACTCAGGAGTTTCCCAGAGATCTATCCTGGGTCCCCTGCTATTCTGCATCTACTTCAATGCCCTGCCTAAATCCTGCCCCGGTGGTGGCAACCTTCTCTATGTGGACGCTGTTGTTCTTTATACCGCACGTCCTGATCCTCTCTCTCTCCAGTGTACCTTACAAAACTCCTTCTCTCAGATTGAACACTGGTTTGCTGAACACAGATTGGTGGTCAACATTAAAAAAACTAAGATGATTCTCTATGCCCACCACCAAAACAGATCAAAGGATTTCCCCCTGGAAATACTCTCCGCCTTTCTCATCCCACTGTAACAGGTCCAAAAGTATAAGTATCTAGGTATTACATTTGACTCTTCCCTCTCATTCCATGAACATTTAAAAATCCTCACCTCCACCACCAACAACCGCATTGGTCTACTTTACAGACATAAAGACTGCCTGCCACCTGAAGCACTTCACCTAGCCATTACCTCCACAGTCTTATTGCTGGTGGACTATGGCCTCACAATCTATGCTGCCGCCGACCCTACGACACTTCATCAAATACAAGTAATCATCAATAAGGCCTGCTGGCTCCTCTCTGGTGCTGACAGAAATACACATACCTGCACCCTATATGCACTCACCAATATCCTCTCCCTTGAGGAAAGACTATTGTACCAGACCTGTCTCTTCACCCAAAAAATCCACCTGGGTTTAACCCCAATAGGCATCATGGCTTCTCTTCAGGCAGCCACCGTCTCAGCATCCACACGGGCTGCCCCAAAAACTATCTGGAAGGTGCCTAAGGTCAGGACCACCTTGGCCCAGCGATCCTTCCCCCTTAGAGCTCCATCCTGGTACAGTGCCCTCCCTCTGGCTGCTACATCAATCACCGATCTAGGACCTTTTAAAGCTGCCTTAAGGGCCCATATCCTTTCCTCACATCAATGCCAGTGTAACTAGTAACCTGTGGATCCTGCACCATGCCACTAGGCCACGCACCCACCCTTGGCAAGGCAGTGGAGAGCCCTCACTATTTCTAACCTACAGGCTCCTCACCTCCCTCAGTTACCATATAGTTGCACTGGACTATGAATGCATTGTATTATGTATAAGACAAGGCCTCCCTGAGGCGGCTTACTACCAGCTCATATCATGCATTGCTTTAGTTACCAATTGTATAGGTCTTAACCGCTCCTTTGGTAAGTATGTCAATAGCTCTGCCCTGTTTCAGCTGCCAAATGTATAGGCATTAACCCGTGCTCATTGTACTTATACTATATGATTGCTCACCCACATTTATTCTGTGTATGTACTGCATGAATGTCTGTTTTATTCTGATGTGGAGCCTTTTGAAATGAGTTTATGACTCAAAGGGTTGTAATTCCGATTTCCTAAATAAATAAATAAATACTTTCTCCAGCATCCGCAAAGGTCAGCAAACTTGATTACATTTCCATCTTCTCAACAAGGAGTACTCTCTCAGTGCCATCTCTCTCATGACTTTACTGCTCTTCACTCCCTTGGTAACAGCTGCCAGGTCTTGTTGTGACAGGGTATTCTTTAATTGGTGTTGAGCTGTACGGTATAGAAAATTCTTAATGGAAAAGGGAACAAAGGTATATATGTGTTCATCTCCTGCCAACCATGCAGCCCCAGAATTCAATATTATGTGTAATAGTTGAAGCCATTGTTTAAGGAGATATGCAAACAGTACATTGTATGGACTGTGGGTCCATGAAGTGGAAATACACAAGAAGAAGAAACCCATGAGAACATGAGGCCAAGTGATTGACCTTTATTTTTAAAACATACTACAACTTTGATATAACTTATCTTCCTTGTGTTCCTTACTTCATGAGTCACTAATGTGCTGTACTTAGCACTGTAATATTATTCTTCATGAGGAATATTTCCAACCTGAGTTTAAAAGATTTGACACTCTCATGTTGCACCATTTCCTTTGAGAGTATACCAAAAGTAATCCATGCTCTGTATGACAAACTCCTTCCTCATTTTACCCCTAATTATTTATTCATTTCGTAAGTGGGTTGGTGCACTGATCTAAAAACGTTTTTCAGGCATGGCCCAGACCAGAAACTGGCACAAACAGTGTAAAATACAGTGAGAGAACAGCATGGATCATACAGGGAACATAACAGGGAATCCAGTGTAGGTCAAGCTAACAGAGAAAATATAAGGTAAACAGTACCAGATACATCAACAATTGAGCATACCAAGTTATATAACATGTAAGTAAATAGGGTAAGGTTGCTCCATCATTCAACCAATGGAATAACAATAGTATTCAAGGCGGGAGAGGAGAGCGGAGCACTAGAGGAGGGAGGGGTCAAGGGTGGGCTGCAAGGGAGGTGCAGCCATCCTAGTAGCCTGTGGGCAGACGCAGGTTGTGGAGGACAGAAAGTGCATTCTTTATAGGGAATTTAGATTTAGAGGAGGTTGGGGAAATGTAGGGAAGAGAGGAGGTCATTCCATAGTGAGGGTCCAGCTGCAAAGAAGGTTCTTAGGCCCATCCTCGCAGTTGTGTTACGATGTTCTAGTTGGAGGCGGGAAGACTGATGTAGACTGCGGCAGTAGGTTCTGGGCCAGATAAGAAGGGATAGTGGAGAGTAGGAGGGATTATGCAAGGTATCAGCAATGGGCCAGCAGGTAGGAGTGCCACGCTTGAGGAGAGATCTAGTTAAGGGACTGGTAAGGAGAGCAGTGGTGAAAAGGAGAGGGTCTTGGAGGGCAAGGTGGCAAATTCAATTGTAAATAGCATCCAGGTAGTTCAGGTTGGTTCAGGGAGGTGATTCTGCCATTGTTTAAATTGCTAGTTAGACCTCAAGTGCAATACTGCCACCTGTACCTAAAGAGGGACATTAAATTACTGGAAGGGGTGCAGTACGGAGCAACACAGATGATCCAGGGTCTGGGGGACTTACCATATGAAAGTAGGCTGAGGGAGCTGAACATGTACTCTCTGGAGGAGAGGAGGGACCGGGGGGATATGATTGAGACCCTCAAGTACATGAGAGGAATGAACAAGACTGGTACGGAGGGACTGTTCAAAGTAAAGGTGAGGAGGGACACTCAAGGCCATGATATGAGATTGGAGGGTGGAAGGTTCAGGAGGGAAATAAGAAGACACTTTTTTAAGGTGAGGGTGGTGGCAGAGTAGAATGCATTTTCAGCAGAGGTGGTGGCCTGTAGAACAGTGGGATGCTACAAGGGGGGCTGGGATAGGGCAAGAGGGAGGGTCAAAGGAGGGGGGTAGGGAGGGAGTGGCGGGCAGCTGCAGAATAGGGCTGCTAGCTGTGAAATCAAGCAGACTTGCTAGACCAAATGTCCTTTTTCTACTGGCAATTTTTGTATGTTCATATGTGCATAATGGAGGTGAGGGAGTACACCAGGCAGCCATAGTCAAGGAGGGGGAGGAGGCTGCCATGGGTAATAACAAGGTGGGCTTCCAGCGAGAGGTGGTTGATCAGGCAATAGCAGAGCCCTATCTTCTGGTTTATGCACCTGATCAGTGAGCCAATGTGGTCAGTGTAGGCTTGGAACAGGTCCAGGATTAGGATACTTGAAGGCATGAACAGTGACAAGGGGAGATCCATCTGGGGATTTGACAGTGAAAAGGCCCCCATTGTGGGCAAGGGCAGAGAGTTTCAGTTTGGAACCGAAAAGCCTGGTCTTTGTTTTGGCAGCATTGACCAACAGTTTGTTGGTGGAGAACCAACTATGTGCCTTGCAGAAATCATCAGTAAGAGTGATGGATAGTGAGGAGGGGAGGGGTCACTTTGGTATAGTATTAAGTCATCGACATAGAGGAATAGAGGAGTGATTTGCAGGATAGGTCCTCCAATAGGTGAGAGTTAATGAAGAGGAAAAAAGAGGAGGGGGCCAAGGACAGATCCTGGGGACAGCCATAGAGACAGGCAAGAGGGGGGAGGTGACACCACCAAGGCAGACCACCTGTTTTCTACCACAGAGGTAGTTAGTGAGCCAGGTGGTGGAGGCAGAGAAGAAAACCAAGGGCATCGGGTTTTGCCATCAGGATGTTGTGGTTTACAAGGTCAAATGCCTTGGACAGATCTACAAACACTGCACCCGTTAGCTGCCCTTCATCCATATTCCTCAGCACATGGTTAGTGAAGAAGGCAAGGGCTGTGGTAGTGCTGTGCCCCTTCCAGAAATCATGTTGCTGAGGGCAAAGGAGATTATATTTTGAGACATACTCTCTAATTTGGAAGTTTACTGCCTTCTCTAGGAGCTTACCAAGAGGGGGAAGAACAGAGATGGGATGGGACAGTAGTTGTCCATAAGACTAGGGTTGCCTGATTAATGAATGAGGACAATTTTGGCCTGCTTCCAGACAGAAGGGACAGAGGCTGTAGTAAGAGAGAGGTTAATGATAAAGGTGTGTGAATAAGCAATGTCCTAGGTCACTAGTTTTAAGAAGCAGGGTGGGATAGACCATCACTACCAGCACTCCCTCGAGGTGGTAGGCTGAGGAGGAGGAGGAGCTGAAGTGTCCCAGAAGGAGAAATGGTCTCAAAATAAAAAAGGGGGCTAGTAGGAGGGGAAGATGGAGGAGGGGGCAAGGGATGGAGGGGGAAGCTTAGCCAGGTAGCTGCTAAGGACTGTGAAATGTGCATTAAGTGAATTCACAATGTCAGTAGGGTCAGTTAGGGAGCCTTGTTGTGTGTCTAGGGGTGAAAGTGACTGCTTGGTGGGGGGGGGCATGGAATTACTGGCATTGCCTAAGTGACTGGATTGAAGTGATTGAAAGTAGACTGACTTCCTAGAGTGTACAGTATATGGCACTTACAGAGATTTTGCTGTTGATGGTAGCCATTCCAAAGGGTAGGGGATGGGGCAGCTTTTTATTCAGCCCACTTCGAGTCATGCTGCTTCATAAGCTTGAGGAGGTCTGACATGAGCCAGTGAGTGTCACCCATGTGCACTCTGTGAGAAGTGAGCAGGAAATGCTTGTCTTGGATGTGAGACAAAGATGTCTAATGCAAGGTCAGTGTTAGTGGCACTGTAGAGGAAAGTCCAGTCGAGGGTCCTGAGGTCATTCTGAAGCCTGAGTTGGTCAAAATTAGAGAAATTATGGAAAGTCAGGTAGGTAGGTAGGTGGGGGGTGGGGGTTGGTATGCCAAACATTAGGGTATGCACTCTAGTTCTACAGGCCTGAAATGCTAAAAGCATTCCTCTTTTCACCCGTACCTGATACTTTTAACATTTAAAAAAAAAAATCATATCTCTTCTAAACCATGTTTTTCTCCAAGGAAAAACACGTCTAGCCTGCTTAAATGTTTCCCATAGCTTCATCTTTCCTTTCCAGCAGTTATTTTAGTTGCTCTTCACTACACCCTCTCAATTCCCGGGTCGTGCCTGAAAATAGGCATTGCTATGCCTAGTGCACTTACCCGGTTACCAAAAGCAAACAAATAAATAAATAAATTGTTGCATGTCCCTTTTATTCTGTCATGACCAGGATTGCACACAGTACTCCAAAGTACAGCCTCCTCCAGATGATGTCATCACTGGGCTTGTCGCAAGAAGTTTCTTCCGTGACCCACCAGGGCAGTCACATGTTGGACCTGGTCTTCTTTCTGGGACTTGAGATTAATAATCTCAAGGTTCAGTGGAGTTGTTGCTTGGGCACCTCCCCGTGATCCCTCCCCCTGCAAAATGGTTAGCTACCACCCTTTGAGGGGTTTGACCCCAGAGGGTTTTTTGGCAGTGGAAGAACTATCTAGTGTGGGCTGTGCATTCATTGGGGGGTACAGATGAAGCAGTCACCGCCTATAATAGGACGATGTCTGGGGCACTCAACTCCCTTGCACCAGTCCGTGTATGACCCAGATCCTCTCACTTGAAGACCCCCTGGTTTGATGGTGAGCTCAAAGTCAATGAACATCAAGGGTTAGAGTGCTGCTAGTGGAAGACCGGGCTGGAGGTGGAAAAACTAGCCCTGTGTGCACACTATGTTGTGTACCAGGGGGCAATCAACCGTAAGAAGTCAGTGTTCTTGTCCAAAGAGATTGCTGCTGGGAAGAACTGACCAGCCATGCTTCTTCAGACTGTGGACAGGTTATTACATCCAGCTTGTCTACAGCTGAAAACTGCTTTTTTCAGATGCTTTATGCAATGAGTTTGCTTTGTTCTTCTTGGACAGGGTGTCCTCTGTCAGGCAGGGAATTCTGCCAGTGAGCCATGACTTGGCCAACAGTGGTCACTCTGGCTACCCAAGGAGCACACTGCCTGGTTGGGGGGAGTTTAAACCAGTGGAGGTGGCTGAGGTCATTGAGGTTGTTTCTAGGCTGAAGCACACATACTGTGGACTGGACCCAGTGCCAACTTGTTTCTTATAGAATGTGTTGACCCTGTAGGCCCGGTATTCGCCTTGATTGTCTGATGCTCTTTGTCAGAGGCGATCTTCCCAGATGCCTTGAAGGAAGCACTAGTGAGACCACTTCTGAAGAAACCATCCTTAGACCCTGACATTAAGGTGAATTAGCATCCTATCTCTAAACTTCCATTTTTGGGAGGTCACGTGGGGCAGCGCTCCTAATGGCAGCTTAATTCACAGCTCTCCCCTCTCAACCAGCTGATTCATATATATACCGACTTCGGGTACAATATTTTTAACGTTCTCCTTGCCTATCACGGTTCTCTATAACCCAGCATCACCTTCTATCAGCGTTTGAGTGATTTCTTATGACTTCGCCCAGGTGCGATGAAGATTATGGGCTGAGATATGAGGCCGTGGGGCCGGGCACACGCCGCTCAGTACTCCAGAGAAAGCGGCCAAAAAGTCAAGAACCCTGCCTATGGGTTCGGGTGCTAAATCTGGCTCTTCTAATATCTCCTCCAGCCCGCTCACAGAGGATAGATTCCTACAGGAGCTGATTCCGTTTCGTGAAACTCTACAGGAGATCTCTTCAGAGCTAAGGTCCATGCGCAGCGACCTTGCTTCATTAACTACCAGTAGGTGACTCTGAGGCTCGTACCAGTTCCTTGGAGATGTGGAAGGCCAAGTGTGAACCCGAGATTGTAACGCTCAGGCAACAAATCGCTAAATTAAAACTAAAGACGGAGGATCTTGAGGGACGTAGCAGGAGGAACAACATTCTGGTGCTGGGTTTACCAGAGGCGGAGGAAGGGCCAGATATCCTGTCTTTTGTGCAAAAGCTCCTGACCAAGATTGTTGGCCCCTCGCCTATCAATCCCTCCTACCACATTGAGTGAGCTCATAGATCCCTGAAGCCTAAACCTCCGCCTGGCTCCTCTCCCAGACCCATATTAATCAAGCTGCTTAGCTACCTTGAAAGGCAACATATCCTGAGCAAAATCAAGAGTTTGCAAGCGGTCCTGTGGGAGAACCACACTTTGAGAATTACTCAAGACCTACCACTTGAAACCCGACTGAGGAGACGAGAATTCCACCCGATTGTGACCAAGCTGATTGCTGCTGGTTTAAGTTCCGCATGAACTACCCGGCCAGGCTGCAAGTCCAACTCGACAATGTCTGGTATGCCTTCGAGAATCCGGATCAAGCCAAAAGAGAACTTTCCCAGAGACTTCCTGACCTATTCAAATCTGGCTGATTGATGTATATAAATACTAGTGTTAAGACTGCTTACCTCTGTTGAGCGACTTTGTGCTGATTGCATGCCTGCACTTCTGTTTATTTGCGAGTTGGGATGGGGCTGGTTGGCCTTCCGTGGGGGTTGAGGCCTTGCTGCTTGTCTGGGCAGGGTTGCGGCCTAGGTTTTCTTCATCTGAGGCCTCTGCCTCATGGCCCGAGGAGAGGGGGATAGAACCCTTAATTCCTCTTGTGGTTTTTGGCAGATAGTTTTGCCGACGGACCGGTTGGGTCCCTACCAGTTTCCCTTCCCCTTCCTCTTCCATGCTAGGTGATGGCCAGCTCGTGTGCATGGAGTTTTGTTTTACTTTTTTGCTCCTGACTCTGACACACACTGAATGGAGCGAATGCTGCAGCAGCCAGCTGGCGTATTCCTTTCCCATCATGGTGAGGTACTCCAAGTTTATGATAGAACTGCTTAGCATTTTGTAGTCGTGAGCTTTGTAGTTTTGTATTTTGGGAGATCGGTTTACCGAATGTTGGTTATGACGTAACGACTCTGTTTAGTAATTACCTTTGGCTGGGGGGGTGGATGGGAATGGCGAGCCTCGAGTTGCAGTCTCGTAACCTGAACTGGGGGGGGGACAGCAGTACCCTGGTTCTTGTTTCTACTCTGCCGTATGATGCACTTTGTCAATGGGGGCATCAAGCAGGGAATTCCTACAGTTAGACATGGGTCTGCTAGTCCTGGGGACCGATCCCTTTCCAGGATACATAATTGGTACTTACATGTTTCTCTGATTTTAAAGGGATGGGTTGTAAATAGTTTCTGGGTGATCACAGTGTTATTCATAGTATTTGTCATTTGGGTGGGTGGGGTAGGGGGTATGTTTTAATTTTAGTCCAGTCACCTTTTGGAATCGTCTCTCTGGTTTGAGAGCTCTCAGTGCCTAGTTTCATTTTAGTCTGTTGGTGACTTGGTCATTTCCTGTGGGTTATTTTATTAGGGGGCTTGGGGAGGGATGGTGCCTCGGAGAGTTTCAATCCCTATGGTTTTTATTACTGTTGGGCAAACTTGGTGTAATCCTCATATTACTATCTGCACTGGTGGGACTGAAGTTCCTATGTCTTGTTCATTTTTGTATTATTTACTATGGCATTGAGAATGATTAAATTTGCAAGTTGGAATGTTAGAGGCATCAAAGATCTCTTAAGAGACAGCAGGTGTTTATGAATTGCTTCCTTCTGAACGTGGACATAGTTTTCATGCAGGAAACCCACTTGGCTGCCTCAGAGGCCAAGAAACTATGAAGGCTAGGGTTCTGCCAAATTTTCGCTGCCTCCAGCTCGCAAGCTAGTAAGGGGGTAGCAATAATAATTAAACATCACGTCAGATTCATAGCAGAGGACAGTATCACTGACCACGAGGGTAGATTTGTATTGGTCAAGGGCCAGCTTGATAATAGTAGTGTGGTACTAGGGGCGATTTACGCTCCAGTAGGTGGAGACCCGTCCTTCTTAATGTCCCTGGCAGATAACCTGAGCAGATTTCTGCCTTCCCTTCTCATCCTAGGGGGCGACTGGAATGTGGCTCCTTCTAGTGAGTTAGACAAAACCTTTAGACCAATAAAACCGTTATCCCCTGCGCAACATGCCCTCTCTGATTTCACAAACCTGTTGGGTCTGTGTGACCCCTGGCATCTTCTTAACCCTGACAATCAACTCTATTCCTTCTACTCCCAGGTACACCAAACTTGGTCAAGAATTGACTATATTTTAATTAGCTCTTCTTTAATGAGCTGTACCCATCAAGTAGGTATTGAACCAATAGTCATCTCGGACCACTCCCTGGTTTGGGTCAAGGTTTCCCCTGGTATTCATGGACAAAGGGATACGTCTTGGAAACTTAATACGCAAATCCTGAAGGAAGATCACACAGTTTCCCAAATTAAGGACACGATCCTTTCGTACTTCAACCTGAATCAGGGATCTGTACACCGAGAGGATATACTGTGGTGCTCCTTCAAATGTTTTATCAGAGGGGAATTCATTAAGATTGCTGCCACTAGGAAAAGGGTAAGGGAGTCCAAAATTAATTCACTATCTAGTCTGCTGAGGGCAGCTGAAGATAACCTTCTGTCTTCCAATTCCCCAGCTAACCTAACGGCTCTTATTAAACTCAGAAACGAATACAACGATCTGACTCGGGAAAAAGCTGAATATGCATTGTTCAAGACTAGGACTAGATATATTGACCAGGGTGAAAAGCTGGGTCGAATGCTAGCTCTGAGGCTGAAAGAAATAGAGAGTTCCAATATAATCCCGGCCCTCAAATCTCAGGACGGCACCACTAAGACGCTACCCAAGGAGATTGCCCAAATTTTTGAATCCTTCTATACTGACATTTATAGTAAGAGTTCCACGCCATCGCATTCTCAGCGGATAGAGCACTTCTTAGATGGTATCAAACTCCCTTCCCTCCAGATTCATCACTGTGACATATTGTCAGCTCCCATTACTCTAGGTGAAGTAGAAGAGGCAATCAATGATTTACCATTAGGAAAAGCCCCAGGCCAGATGGTTTTCCAATTTTTATAAGGTTTTCTGTAAAGAGCTATCCCCTTTACTGCTTAAGCTATACGAATATATGTTCTCTGTGGAAGTGATAGACCCCTCTCTCTTAGAAGCGACAATAATTTTAATCCCTAAACCTGATAAACCCTTAATAGATCCTGCCAGCTACCATCCAATATCGCTCTTAAATTATGATATCAAAATCTTATCTAAAATTCTATCGTTCAGAATTAAAAAGATTTGGCAGCACTTGTTGAGCCCGGAACAGGCTGGTTTCGTCCAGGGTAGATCATCCGCTGATCACTTGAGAACCTTAGCCCATGTCTTTCAAGCGGCCCACACCTTGCTAGATCCCATGGTCCTAGTTGCACTTGATGCAGAAAAAGCCTTTGACCGAGTGAATTGGGACTTTCTGTGGGCCACTTTGACGAGAATGGGCTTCCCTGATTCTTTTATTCATGATAATAGCAATATACAAATCTCCCTCGGCAAAAGTCTACTGCAACGGGGTTTTTTCTTCCAGTTTTCCTTTACGTGCTGGCACCTGTCAAGGGTGTCCCCTTTCCCCCTACCTCTTCAAACTATATTTGGAACCTCTGCTTGTTAGTATTAAAAGTTCATCACGAATCATAGGTTGTACTATTGCTCAATCTCCCCTGACTGTATCGGTTTTTGCTGACAATATCCTGCTATACCTTACCAAACCCAAATCATCTTTAACACAAGTACTAAAAATTATTGACCGTTTTGGTCAGGTCTCTAACAATAGGTTGAATGTTTCTAAAGCGGTTATTTTTCCGTTAAATTCTCTTACTTTTAAATCGGATTTCATACGGTTCGGTATGAAATGGTCCCCAGTTTCATTTAAATATTTGGGTATACATGTGGACAGGGAGGTGGAAACGGTCAAGAAACTCAATTTAGATAATACTGTAATGAGAATCCAGAGGGACTTGGACCGATGGCAAAAATTGCCAATAACCATTTGGGGGCGAATCAATATCATTAAAATGAACATCCTTCCCCGGTTATTTTACCCCCTGAATCACCTTAATATATGGCTACCCAAGCAATTCTTCACTCAAGTAAACTCAATGCTATCCAACTTTGTTTGGAAGGGGAAACAACCTCGTAGAGCCTTTCTTAAACTCACCGCACCTAGAGACAAGGGTGGTCTTCATCTACCCAATCTCTTGCTATACTACTGGGCTAGTCACCTAAATAGAATAGGTAAGTGGCTCACCACACAGTCTACCACGCCTCTACCCATATGGCTACAGCTTGAACTAAGCTTATTGGACCAGTTCAACTTGAGCCCCCCCCCCCGCGTTTTCTGGCACCCGTTCTCCACGTTACCCCCAGCCATCCAAGACTCCGCTATCGGTCTCTATTAGAATTCTTTCTCAATGTTGGAATTTTTCTACATATCCCGACCAAGGATTCAGCACAACCTCTGTTAAATCCTAATATCAAAATTGAGGTAGATGGTTAACCTCTGAATAGGCTTCTACAGTTGCACAACTTACCGTGGAGTCTCTGTATGAGCAAGGCACACTCCTTAAGTCTGATAAAATCTTAATGTCCTTAACATTCCCCAGGCATATTTTCAAAGTTTATCAATTGAGACACCTCATCCTCAAAATTCTTGGGCGGTTCACTTCCCTCAAAATAAGGCCATTCCTTGAGAAAACTCAGGAGGCGGCCGGTATGCATGGAGGTATATCCAACATATACAACAAATTGCTTGATGATCTTTTCCCTGATTCCCTGGAGGGTTCCAAAATCTGGTCACTTTCTAGCTTGAGCTCCCCTCTTTCATGGGATTCAATCTGGAAGGATGTGTATCATTACTTATCCCAAGACAATCATAGATTGACCCAATATTATATTTTAAATAATCTCTACTATACTCCAGTTAAGTTGGTCAAATTTGGCAAGCTTAAGTCGAGTATTTGCTCGAGATGTGGAGCCGCTGAAGGGAACTTGTTGCATATCCTTTGGGAATGCGATAGAGTGGCTCCTTTATGGACCATTGAAAGAGACAGTTTAGACCCACTTTTGGGCTCAAAGACCTATTCACCTTAGAAATATGTATCTTGGGTGTTTACTCGAGCATTTTGGTGAAGGAACGTAGATATCACATGGCTCTCATCTCAATAGTTATAAAAAAGCTGGTCCTCAGGCATTGGATGGATCAGGATAACATTACCTATCAGGAATGGCTTAAGGAGATGTCCCACTGTTTCAATACTGAGAAACTTATAGCTAGCTCTAGACATTATCTGGAGTCTTTTAATCGGAAATGGGGTAAATTAAATGCGCTCTACCTAACGTAACCCAGACACTGGTAGTACCTTAGGTAACTGCTGTTGCATTGATATATGCAGCGTTATCAGGCTCCCAACCACAGTTCTCCTTCTTAGTGACCCGACATCTCCTTCAGTTATGAAACTTTCTGGGGCGACGAATAGGGAGGGAGGGGGATATTGGGGTTGTATTTTGTATTTTGTATTTCTTTTTATTGTCCCTGTTTATGTCAATGTAATTGTACACATCTACATGTGCTTCATCCTGGACTTGGGTACTGTACGATCAGACAACCCCCCAATATATGTACCTTGTTTTTCTTCTTTCTTTTTTTGCTTGTTCTTCTTATATATAAACTCAATAAACTTAAATTTCAAAAAAAAATAAACTTCCAATTTTGGGAAAGATAGTAGGAAGACTGTGGTGCAACAGCTCGAAGAACACCTCATGGCCTTTGATATCTACGAGCCTCTCCAGTCTGGGTTTTGTACTGGGCACAGAACAGAAACCACATTCATTTGGGTGCATAATGATCTCCTCAGGGTGAGAGATCGAGGATAGGGGACAATTCTCATTCTCCTTGATCTCTTTTCAGCTTTTGACACAGTAGACCATTGTGTGTTGCTCGGCCGCTTGAGAGAATTTTGTGGACTCGCTGGCACTGTCATCTGCTGGTTTGAGTCCTATCTCACAGACAGGAGGCAATAGGTTGTGATTGGGAATTTCTCCTCCTCCCCTAGCCTTCTGTCCTGTGGAGTACCTCAGGGTTCGGACTTGTCACCAATGTTGTTTGCCATGTACATGCTACCCCCGGGTGAGATCATTAGGAAGTGCAGTCTGGATTTTCATAGCTATGAACATGATACTCAGCTGTATCTATCCTTTGCCCCCAGGACATCCAATGTGGTGGATGTACTGAACAACTGCCTGGCCAAGATCAGTGACTGGATGGCCTCCAGCTGTTTGCGACTGAACCCCGATAAGACGGAGGTACTGGTGGTGGAGTTGAACAGGTGACATGACAGGATGGCCTCTGGTGCAGAGACTGGATTGTTCCGGGGGTCTGTGCCATTGAAAGCCTCCTCCAGAGTGCACAATCTTGGCATTATCCTCAACAGCGGATTGACACCTGAATCACAGGTGTCATCCATTGTCTGGACCAGCTTCTACCATCTAAGGAATATCACCAGGATCAAACACTTAGTTCCACCCATGGACCTCCTCACCTTGGTACTCACCTTTGTGACATCAAGGCCTGACTACTGTAATGCTCTCTACCTTGGGGTCTCTGAAGGTAACATAGAAACACAGAATCTGACAGCAGATAAGGACCACTTGGCACACCTAGTCTGCCCATTTCCCTACCTACTGGATAAGCTGCAGATCCTAGTTAACCAACAACCAACTTTCTCCTATTCCCCACTAGAATTGCCTTATGTCTGCTCCATACATTCTTGAATTCCCTTACTGTTTTTGATTCCACTACCTCCTCAGAAAGGCTGTTCCATGTATCCACAACCCTCTCCATGAAAAAATACTTTCTCACATTACTTCTGAGCCGTCCCCCCTCTATCTTCAAATTGTGCCCCTTGTTCTTGTACATCTCTTTTTCTGAAAGATGCTACCCTCTTGGACTGTGTTGATTCCCTTGAGATACTTGAAAGTTTCTATCATGTCTCCCTCTCCCTCCTCTCCTTGAGGGTATACATATTAAACTCCTTTAATCTCTCTTCATATGTCTTCTGGTGCAGACCCTGCACCATTTTGGTTGCCCTCCTCTGGGCAGCCTGCATTCTGTCTATGTCCTTGCAGAGATGGGGTCTCCAGAACTACATGCAGTACTCCAGATGGGGTCTTACCAACTGTCTATACAGAAGGATAACAACTTCCTGTTTTATACTGGTAATGCCTTTCCCTATGCATCCCAGTATCCTGCCAGCCCTCCTTACTGCCTTCTCACATTGCTTGCCCACCTTAAGGTCATCTGATATGACTACCCTCAGGTCCCTTTCCATTTTTGTTGTTGTTAGTATCTCACCCCACATATTCCTCCAACCTTGCCAAGTCCCTTTGTATCCTTTCCACCTCACCTTCTGTATCAACCCTATTGCAGATCTTTATGTCATCTGCAAAGAGACGTACTTTTCCTTCAAGTCCCTCTGCAATGTCACTTATAAAGATATTAAAGAGGACCGGTCCTAGTACTGAACCCTGTGGTACCCCGCTAGTAACCCCACTTTCTTCAGAGTGAACTCCATTTACTATTACCCTCTGCGTCATGTTGTCCAGCCAATTTTTTACCTAGGCTACCACTTTGGGATCCACTCCAAGGCTGGTTAATTTGTATATTAATCTTTTGTGTGGGACTGTCAAATGCCTTGCTAAAGTCCAGGTAGGCCATGTCCACAGCCCCTCCTTGATCTACTACTTTGGTCACCCAGTCAAAGAAATCTATTAGATTCATCTTATACGATCTTCGTGCTGTGAATACATGCTGCCTAGGGTCCTGTGCCCCACTGGCCTCTAGGAACTCAACAATTCTTTCTTTCAGAAGTGATTCCATCATTTTCCCTACCACTGAGGTCAAATTAACAGGTCTGTAGATTCCTGCCTCTGTCTTGCTTCCACTTGGTGAAGGAGAATCACATCCGTCCTCCTCCAGTCCTCAGGTACCACACCACCCTCCCATGATTTGTTAAAAAGGGTAGTTAGTGATGTCATTAGTTCTACCCTTAGTTCTTTTAGAATTCTTGGGTGAATCCCATCAGGCCCCATTGCTTTGTCTACCTTCAGTTCTAAGAGTTCTTTCAGAACCCTTTCTTCTGTGAATGGACTGGTATCGATCTCCCTATCTAGAATGCTTCTACTCTTTGATTTAGGTACCTCCCCCTCCTCTTTTTTTGTGAATACTGAGCAGAAGTATTTGTACAGTATCTCTGCTTTTTCACTGTCCCCCTCTGCCCACACTCCCTTCCCTTTATTAAGCCTCACTATCCCTCCCGTGGTCTTTCTTTGCTCCCTAATGTACCTATAAAAGGTTTTATCCCCCTTCTTAACTGAGTTGGCTATCTTTTCCTCAGTTTGGGCCTTTGCTATTCTGACTGCCTTCCCCACTTCCTTCTGCTTTAACTGGTACAGTTCTCTGTCCTGTTCCTTCTGTGTTTCCTTATACTTCCTGAATGCTACCTCTTTCTCCTTAACCTTCCCCGTTACCTCGTTTGAGAACCATAGTGTTTTTTTCCTTCATTTTTCTTTGTTGATTTGCTTCACACAAAGGTTTGCTGCCTCTGTGATGGCTGTTTTGATTTTTCCCCATTGTTCCTCCACCCTCTCCTTTTTCATAGGTATCATAGGTATTTCAAGCATTGTAGACTTGTGTCCATTATTGCTTGCCATGTATTTGTAATCTAGTTTGTGATTATTTGATAGTATTTGTCCAGTCTATGTTTAAATTTAAATTTCTTGCCCATTTGCTAGTGCTTTTCTGAAGCACTTTCCCATTTTCCCAAAGTCAACCCTCCTAAAGTCCAATACTTTTGCTTTTGTATGGCTTGACTCTATGACTGTGTTTATCATGAACCACACTGTTTGGTAGCCACTTGTTCCCAGATGGCTACCCACTTCTAAGTCCGAGATCCTTTCTCCATCCCCATTTGACAGTACCTGGTCTAAGATTGTTCCCTCCCGAGTGTGTTCCACCACTAGCTGTGTGAGGCATGCCCCCTGTAGGGCATTGAGAATAACCCTGCTCTTGGATGTGGCTGCAGAAAAGGTGCTCCACTTAACATCTAGCATATTCAGGTCCCCCATCAACAATATCTCCCCTTTTTCTGCCATTCTAAGGATGCTTCCTATCATTTCCTTGTCCATTGCTTCCCCTGAGATAGGGATCTGTATACAATCCCCGTGCAGACTGTGGTGCCATATCCTGTCTCCAGGGTGACCAACAGTGCCTCCTCTACTCCCTGTTTATCCTTTAGTTCTGTTGCTTTGATCCTTTCCCTTACATAGAAAGCTACTCCTCCTCCTCCTCCTCTTTTACCCTCCCTGTCCCTCCTGTAGCTTGTGTACCCTGGTATGTTGACATCCCAGTCATGGTTCTCAGTGTACCATATTTCTGTGACTGCCACGATATCCAGGTGTCCCTCTTCCATCAAGACCACTACAGTAGTTCAGGGAGCTTGTTACACAGACTATGGGCATTGGTACTCATCACCCTCCATTTTCTGATGGTCTTACCCCTTTTAGCCCTGTCCCTCTCCTTACTGCCTTTTTCTGCATTTACCCTTGTCCTGCTCCCTACTGACTTCTCTACCTTGGTGTTTACCTCTCTAACTACTGTGTTTTGGGAGGGGAGGCTGGGTTTTCCCTGTTCCTTTTCAGTGCCCCCCCCTTGGCTAGTTTAAATGCTTGTCAATGAAGCTTTTAAACCTATCACCTAGGATCCTGGTTCCCCTCCGAGACAGATGCAGACCATCACACCAATATAGGTCTGTATCCCTCCAGGTGGACCCCCAGTCCCCAATGAAGCCAAAACCCTGAGCTCTGCACCAGTTTTTCAACCATTCATTGAATCCCATGGTATGGAGTACCCTAGCATCACACTTGTCATAGACAGGCAGCACCTCCAAGATGGTTATCGTACGTGCTACTTATCTAAGGCCCCTCCCCAACTCTTCAAACTCCTCTTGTTCTGCTCTGAACCCATTCCCAGCTAAGTCATTTGTCCCTAAGTGGACAATGACATCTGACTCCCTCCCTCTTGCAGCTGCTCCCACGATCCTGAGGATTCGCTCTCTGCCCCTCCAAGCTGTGGCAACAGGCAGGCACCTTACCTCCCTCTCCCTTTCCTCTCCCACTTCTACCTCCCCAATGATTGAGTCCCCCACCAGGAGTTGTTTCCTTCCCCTGTGGGGTCCCATACCACCACTGGTCTCCTTTGTGGAGGTTCCCAGCACCCTCCTTGGTCTCCACTGCAGGTGCCTCCATAGAGGAACCACTCTCTGCCAGAACAGCATATGAATTGTGGACAGGTACTGCTGAAGGCATGTGCCTCTGTTCCACCACCTTCTCCCTCCTTGAGCCCACCTTGCTCCAACCACTCCTCTTTCTTGGCAACCTCTGAGGTAGCGGCAGTGGCCCAGGTGGTACCTGGGTGGGGGAGGACGTTTCACGACTCCTAGCCAAGTCAGCCTGGAGACGAGCAACCTCCTCCCTCAGACCAGAGAGGTGCCTACAAATAGGGCAGCATTGCAGCCTCCAGAATGCCTCACAGAAGACTGCCGCCCCACAGCCATTGCACTGCACCACTCCCATCATGCCTTATTTTGTGTCCCCTCTACTGTTGCTTTGTATGCTTACTCTCTCTTCCCTGTTTTTTTTGTTTGTTTGTTTATTCCTCCTGCCCTTATAGCTCTTGCCCTTCCTGTTCTGGGACAAGAACTTCCTGTATTCTTCTGTAGTCTCCTTCTTCCTTGCTCAGATTCAGACCTCCAGCAGCTGGGAGGGGGGGGAGAGCTACTCTTTTCCTTCAAGGATGACAAAACCTATGTGTCTCAGTGATCCTTCCCTTCCTAATGCCAAACAGGAAGTTCCCGTTGTCAGTCAAATTCAGTGCCTATAAAAGTAGAACTGGCTAAGGGTAGGAGCGTGGAGGGGAAGGAAGGACAACAATTAGTACAAAAAGTTCTAGTTTGTAGTCAGCTGCTCCTTGCTCTGTAAGCAAGATTTCTGTCTGCCAAAAGCTAGCACTAGGGAACTGTAATTGGAGACACCTGCTTTTGTACTCCTGAGCCACACCCCCAATTAACTTCTCCCCTCCTGACTTATCAAACTTCCTTTCCCTAACACAGAACAACACACTGACTTTCTTTTTTTTTAACCTAAATGAGACCCCACTCTTCTAATAAAGTATATGTTTTCTTAATCTCAACAGGCACTGACTCCTGCTGAGATAGAAGTGTTCTATTAGTATGAAAAGTTCTAGTTCTGTAGTCAGCTGCTCCTTGCTCTGAAAGCAAGATTTCTGTCTGCCAAAAGCTAGCACTAGGGAACTATAATTGGAGACACCTGCTTTTGTACTCCTAAGCTACACCATCAATTAACTTCTCCCCTCCTGACTTAGCAAGCTTTCTTTCCCTAACACAGAAAAACACAATGACTTTCTTTTTTTTACTCTGAATGAGACCCCCACTTCTAATAAAGTATATGTTTTCTTAATCCCTACAGGCATTGACTCCTGCTGAAGTAGAAGTGTTCTTTTAGTAAAAAAAAAGTTCTAGTTTTATAGTCAGTTGCTCCTTGCTGTGAAAGCAAGATTTCTGTCTGCCAAAAGCTAGCACTAGAGAACTGTAATTGGAGACACCTGCTTTTGTACTCCTAAGCCACACCCCCAATTAACTTCTCCTCTCCTGACTTAGCAAACTCCCTTTCCCTAACACAGAAAAACACACTTTCTATTTTTTTACCCTAAATGAGACCTCACACTTCTAATAAATTATCTGTATTCTTAATCCCAACAGGCACTGACTCCTGCTGAGATAGAAGTGTTCTATTAGTAAAAAAAAGTTCTAGTTTTGTAGTCAGCTGCTCCTTGCTCTGAAAGCAAGATTTCTGTCTGCCAAAAGTTGGCACTAGGTACCCTCCACCAACTGCAGCTAGTGCAGAATGCAGCTGCCAGGTTGTTGATGGAGCAGTCAAAATGCTGCCACATCACCCTGGTGCTGCATGAACTACACTGGCTGCCAGTTCGGTGAAGAATTCTCTTTAAGGTGGGCCTGCTCACCTTTAAGGCCCTACATGGACTGGGCCCTGGTTACCTGTCAGACTGTCTAACACCTGCTGCCTCATTCCATTCCCTCTGGTCCTCCCATAGGGGCCTCCTTGTGATTTCCAGGATCTGGTTAAAAACTGCCGGTGACAGAGAGTTTAGTGTAGCCGGCCCGTCCCGTGGAGCTTGCTTTCTCCATCAGTAAGGGAGTCCCCCTCAGTTGAGGTATTTAAAGCCCACCTCAAGACTTTTTTATTTAGCCAAGCATTTCCAGAAACTATTTGCTAGATATTATTTCTTAGATATTCTGAAAGAATGACTCCATTTATCTGCTGTTTGGTCAGGCCT
The DNA here is from genome assembly GCA_016271365.2 of Neoceratodus forsteri. Taxonomy (NCBI): domain Eukaryota; kingdom Metazoa; phylum Chordata; order Ceratodontiformes; family Ceratodontidae; genus Neoceratodus; species Neoceratodus forsteri. Next base: position 281,531,280 of record JADMNL010000024.1, on the reverse strand, counting down.
CCCATTTCAGGTGGTCTGTTTTTAAATATGTTTAATAGATTTGTTTTGTGTTTTATTATTGTATTTTAATTGTTGTTTGATGAATTTTGATTGTATGGTGCCCAGAGCCTCTGGGATTGGGCACCTAAAAAATAAAATGTGCCTTGCCTTACCAGTACCTTATGAAGGTGTAGAATCACATGGCTTGTTATGACCATTTTCATTTAGTCCAGCACTTTATTTGCTCTACCCACTGCCACTGCACTTTACTATGACAGCTCAGCTTCCTTTCAGTGTTACCCTCCCCACAAATTTTTTTTTGTGGTCTGCTGCTGCCCTTTTTTTATACAATTTAAATACTGTCCCCCAACTTGAATTCTTTGGCCAAGGTGAATGTCCTTACCTCTATCCACATATAATTTACTTAACCACTTGCTGGTCTACACTCCCAGTGAATTTACATGTGTTCATCCTCTGTTCAGGCAGACTTGTGCTGTCCTACTCTGTTTCTCCTTCTTCCTCACTTTTCTGACCCTACTTGTCTGTCTTATCCTCTCTGGATTTGCATATGCCAAAATTCATGTATCATACTTTGCTATATAAGCTGAGAACTGCTACAGTCAGATGAATCCTCATGGACTGCTATGAAGCCCTAGTTGCTGCTCAGCCCTCTTTGTATACCCTGAGAAGACTATTCATTATCTCTGTACAGTTTGTTGTGGGAACCGAGCAGAAAGTCATCAACATCAGCATACTATATTTCCCTTGCGTTTACCCTGGCTATGATTTTTCTGTATTTGCAAAATGACTGTCTTAGCTAACAAACATAAGACAATATTCCCCCTAATGTGAAAAATTTAAGCCCAGTCTGCAAGTCATCCATCTCATATTCCCCAGGAGAGATCTCTAAAGAGTAAAGTCATTTATAAACATTTAGAAATCTCATTACTGCTCTTAGCAAGATCCATAAAGACTATTGTTTACCACCAGAGGACTTCACATCGATGATTGCATTTATGTTCCCTACTCATTTAATTCATGAATGAGGATATTTTCTCTTATTTCCAGTATTTTGCAATATATTTGTAAATTTCTGATTCATTTTGCAGATCACAAGAGATGCAGTCCCTCTGCATTCAGCCTTTACCTTGATCTGCTGTCACCTTTACCTTAATCTGTCCTCACCACATAATATTATGTGGATCTTCTGACTCCCTTTATAGTTAACAATATATGGTTTTAAAGAAAACACAAATTTCACATACTCCAATAATGCAAAGCATCATGGGAAGCATATGCAAATGCCCATGAGTTAATCTGGACTGGCTCAACTTTAAGTAGAATTGCATGGTGCCAGAAGGCCTCACAATACAATCAGCAAAGGCCGAGAACAGCAGAAACAGACACATGTTTTGTCCTCATTTGGACTCATCAGTGTGCCATAGCTGTATCTTAGCCCAGGGAGAGGAAGCCAGCCATCCTATAGGGGATTTTGTTTGTTTGGGTCATGGACAGCCCAAAGTAGAGAGAGACGAGAACTGCAAAAGAACCCCCAGAGCAAATGCACTGGGGCATGAGTCATCCCAGAGGATACTGGCCATATAGCCAAATTTTACAGAAAACACAAATTGCACATACCTCAATAATGCAAAACATCATGGGAAGCATATGCAAATACCCATGAGTTAATTTGGACTGTCTCAAAGGAAGAACAATATCCTTCAAGATAACCCATGCCCCAGTGCTTTTATTCTAGGTTTCTTTTGTAATAAAAGGTTTTGGTGTGTCCCCTTATAGTTAATATATTTTGGACTGTTTCTCGCCGGGGGGAGTGGGCAGCTCTTGCGAGAGGCTCCCCCTGCATCTCAGGACAAAGGAAGGAGCACCTCGGGGTTGAGGCACTGGTAAACTGGGTGGTCCTCCCCCGACGAACACTGTCAAGACTTTTCTTGTGCCTCTGGGGGGGAAAGGATTGATCGGGGCTGGAGAGAGCAGCAACAGAAGGAGCTGCTGCAGTGTGGGCTTGTTTTTCCAGTTTCAGCTGTTTGTTCCACACAGAGCCCCAGCTGAATTTTGGCGCCAAACTTCCGTTTGAACAGGCAGCTGCACCAATTGGCTCCTTCATTAGGTGACGTCTGGGGCAAGCCTAGCAAAAAGGCTAGCTCAGTCTCTCAACGAACTATTTCGGACTGTTTCTCACCGTGGGAAGTGGGAAGCTCTTGCGAGAGGCTCCCCCTGCATCTCAGGACAAACAAAGGAGCACCTTGTGGTTGAGGCACCAGTAAACCGGGCAGTCCTCCCCCGACCAACACTGTCAGGACTTTTCTTGTGCCTCTGGGGGGGATGGATTGATTGAGGCTGGAGAGAGCAGCAACAGAAGGAGCTGCTGCAGTGTAGGCTTGTTTTTCAGACCACCCACCCGCCCTGTTCCCTCCTCGCATTAAATGCCCAGTAGCCACACCCCCGGTTTGACCAGGACCAATCGGTACTGGCCATAGGCTGGATCTTGGGCACCACAAAGAATCTATCTTAACCTAAAATTGCTGTATTATGCAGTACTGCAGTTACAGTATATACTTAATAATCAGATCGGGCAAACAATATCAGTATAACCTGTTCCTTCAATTCCTACAGTACCCTGGGTTACAACAATTAACTAGTAGCAGAGAGAATACACAATATTTAAAGCACCCTATTAAACAGTCTGTTTAGTGTAAGATCTTTCTTTGTCTTAAGAGGGCTGTACAGTTTGCTGGGTGGCTGGTATATGTTCACATATATCTTGAGGAGTGTCAAGGATGCACTGGCTTATATTTTGACTGCACTACCAGCATAGGTATCCCTGTATACTGTACTGTTTTATAATCCCCAGTCTGTTACAGATGACTGCCTAATACAACATCATGGGTGCTCACGAACTTAGGGGCTTAGTCTGTACTCTTGTGGCGGTAGGAGTTCTGAACTGTGTGGTAATAATAGGTAGGAATAGGTGGTAATAATAGGTAGGAACTGCTGAAAACAAGGTGGTATCAGGTGTCAGGTAGTGGTGAGGGAATCACCACTGGCTGCGGAGTGGGGGCCAGTGATCAGCACTGATCTGGACCATTCCCCCTCGGTCAGTCTAACACTTGTATGAACATGGGGAACCCTCAGCGCCTGTTTAAGTGAGTACCACTGCATCCACTTGTGTGCACACTAGCCTGTGGTATCCTCACTGTCCTTGGCATCCCCTGGTATATTGGTGCAGATGCCCCTAGAGTGGGAGAACCATGGGGCACTTGCTCCCCACTGGCAGAAACTGATTTCACATTCTACAACCTATTAGTGGAAGGCAGACCCCCTCCCTGGGTTCTCTGCAGTCTTGACCTGAAGTGCTTTTTGTTCCCTGCACAGCTGGTCAGGAGATATGGCCACAGGGTGCTTGCCAGGGATGGATCCCCTTCCCTAAAACATCTCCTATGGCTATTTCTGGTGACCCTAGCACTATCAGGTGACATCAAGCTAAACCCTGGCCCACTTTATCAAACAGCCCCTGCTGCTCTGGGTGGGATGGCATTCAAAGGGTTGAAAATAGCCCATCTCAATATCCGTAGCATCCTGCCCAACCTGGCAGAACTACTAGCTTGGGTCACCCACCACACCACTGACATCCTTGGAATAACAGAAACTTGGCTTAAACCCACCATACCAAACTCTGCATGTGCCCATCCAGTCTATGACCTCCTCAGGCTTGATCACCCAGGAAAAAAGAGGGGGGTGGCATCTTGGTATATTATAAAAACCACCTTAACTTGTCAGTGCTACCCTGTCCACAACCTGTGCAGTCTCCTTGTGAGTTCCTGCACACGGTGCTGTTGCTCGGGATGACCAAAAGATACATGTTGTATTCACCTACAATCCCCCAAACGGCAGCCTGGAGGGACCGTCCGTCCTCCTGGATACTGTAGGTGCTGTGACCCAACAAAATTAACTAATTATCCTAGGTGATCTCAACCTAAACTGGCTTGGTAGCAACTCCAAAGCATATGAACCACTCCTTGCTGGTCTCTCCCTGTTGCAACTGATCAAGGAGCCTACCAGATGCCCACCTAATGGTGGAGGGAGCTCTCTCCTGGACTGGGTCATGACAAATCGACCAGAGAGGATCAGCTCGTCGGGCATCCTCCCTGACTCCATCTCGGACCACTCCCCCATGTTTGGAGTGTGGAAGATTCCTTCTCTGAAAATCCCACATAAAATCATCCAGGTCCGAGACTACTCAAGGTTTGATCTTGGCTCCTACCATGCTGATCCCCAGCACACTGACTGGTCAGCAGTATGGAATGCCCAGGACTCCTCATCAGCAGCCAGTCACTTCCTTAGTACGTTCAGGGTGCTGCAGGATAAACATGCCCCCCTCATCAGATAGAGGGTCAGGGGCTCGGTGACAAAGTTGCTACAGGGTAGTCTGCTAGCCCTCATGAAGTACAGAGATAAGTGCTGGGCAAAATTCAAGGCCACAGTGGAACAGGCCATATTTCTGCAGTACAGGATGCTCAGAAATCAGTGCAAGAAGGCTATTAGGGCTGCTAAGGGTGAATTTTGCAAATCTGTGCTGCTGCGTACAGCTAGGGACCCCAGGAGGTTCTGGAGAAACATTAAGAATATAGTCAGTGGGACTCCGAGTGGTGAGATCTGTGATATGATCATCGATGGTGGCAGTTGCAACAACTCCCTAACCATCGCAAATGCATTCAACCAATATTTTTTGGACCTATCTACCTTTACCTCGTCTCTCCCCCATTGGGGAGGGGAGAAGAGTGAACAAGGGGCCGCACTGTCCTCATCTTGTCCGCCATTTCTTTTTAAGGTGGTGGTGCAAGAGGTGCAGAGACTGCTCTCGAGTCTCTCCCACTTCTCGAGTGCTGGCCATGATGGACTGGAGCCAAAACTTCTAAGTCTCGGTGCCAGTAAGATTGCCCCTATGGTAACCCATATCTTCAATCTATCCTTGTCATCAGGTGTCATTCTGGAAGTATGGAAAGTTGCCAGGGTGGTCCCGATACTTTAACAAGGGAACCCCAAACTCACTGAAAACTACCGTCCAATATCCATACTGTCAGCAGTCAGCAAACTTCTTGAGAAGGTCGTGGCAGGCCAACTCTCAGAGTACTTGCAGTCTCATGACTTGTTGGCCCCAGAACAGCATGGCTTTAGGAAAGGGCACAGCACATCTCCTGCCCTTGTCACAGTCTCATCTTGGATCAGAGCAGCTATGGACCAAGGCAAACTCTCTGGAGCTATCTTTATAGATCTCTCTAAGGCCTTTGATCTTGTTGATCACACCATGCTCTCCACCCAGCTCAGCTCCTATGGTCTATCACCTGAGGTGCTCAACTGGTTCTCCAACTACTTAAACGGCAGACAGCAACTTGTTAAGTATGGGAAGGAGTTCTCGGGCACTATCCCTGTTACCATGAGTGTCCCACAAGGCTCCATCTTGGGACCCTGCTTTTCTCCATATTCGTGAACAAACTCCCGGCTGCCGCTGTCCACTGCAAACCTATCCTTTATACAGATGACCTGGTCATCCTGATGCATTCTCCAGAGAGAGGGGTCATAAATCACTACCTGAGCGAGGACTTGAGGGACTTCCAATCCTGGATTTTGCCCCACAAGTTGGTCCTAAATCTCAGAAAAACCCAGGCCATGCTCTTTGGGTCTCAGGCCAGGATTAAGGCTGCCCCTGCTCCACTATGTGTTTCGGGTGTTGACGGGGTCAAGATCACAGTTGCTGACAACTTTAAATACCTTGGGGTGATGCTGGATCCGCAGCTTGACCTTGGCCGCCACATTCAAAATACTTGCAAGACTGTTAACTGCAAACTGGGTCAGGCCTACAGAGCAAAAAGCAATCTTACTCTGGCAGCTTGGATCGCACTTGCTGGAGGGGTGCTCCTACCCTCGCTCTGCTATGGGCTCCTCTTGTTTGCCCGCTCATCCAAAGTCCACCTTACTAGGTGGTCCACTGCCTATAACAATGTCTGCCACTTCGTGCTGGCTGCCCCTCATCTCACTCACCATTGTGACTGCTACAGCAGGCTAAACTGGCTGTCACCCACAAACTACAAAGACCTTGTCCTAGGGTGCTTCATTGGAAAGGTTCTTGGCACTGGTTCCCCTCCAGGGCTTGAGAAATTCCTTGTCCCAGCTGACTCTTCCTCCTACTCCCTCAGGTCCCAGGGACAGACCCTCCTTAAGATACTGGCTACACAGACTCAAATGGGTGGGCGGGATTTTGCTGCATGTGCTCCCAGACTGTGGAACACTTTCCCTGCCCAGGTCCGTGCCGCACACTCACAGGTGTGTCTTCCTTCCACTCTTTGGAACCACCTCAAACTTTCCTCAGCATGTGGCTGTCCCAAACCCCGTTAAATTGATCCATCACAGCACTACTCTGCCCTGGAGTTCCTCCTGGACAGAGTAGGTCGTGGCAGGCCAACTCTCAGAGTACTTGCAGTCTCATGACTTGTTTGCCCCAGAACAGCATGGCTTTAGGAAAGGGCACAGCACAACTCCATGAGGTTGCTAAGCTGTATAGTGTCATATCTGAAGGATCTCATTACTGTAACCCTACTGCTCTTAGCTTCCACAAGGTGTTTATTTTGTTATGTTAATACTGTATAATCTATGCTTTACCATGTCTCGTATGCTATGTCAAATCTGTAATCATAGTGTCCTCACATGAACTGTAACATGTCTAATTTGTACAACATCGTTTTATGTACTTAAATCTGTTATTCCTGTACTCTCCCGGGTCGTACCTGAAAATAGGCAATTGTCTTGTCTAGTGTACTTACCTGGTTAACAAAAACTAAATAAATAAATATAAGGTTTTGCAAGTATGCCAGACATAGTATAGCTACTAAATTTACCTTTCCCACCATATAACTTCTTGACATATACTGCATTTATTGACCATCTTCGGTACATGTTGCCATGTAACTAGTTCCTATTGCCAGAGATTTGTAAATGCTAAAGAGTACAGTGGGATAAGATCTGTATCTGCAGTTCCCCCTTAATTTCTTTTTCTATGAAAGAAGGAGAGTGCCAGCTGGAAATCTACAAGTATGTCTACAGACTGCTGTGCCCATGAAACTCCAGCTCTCTTACTATTGCTTCCGTAACCTGAGCACCTAGAATCTGATATGGACCCTTATCGCTATTGAATGTCAGGAGTAACTTCCGAACAGATACCATGAACACTGTCTCTGCTTTTGCTTTCTCCAGTGCAGAATGTCCTATTATGTCCCTACCTAAATAGTTGACTATGTATGCCCCTCAGTTGCTGTATAAACTATACGCACTCACAAACTTTCTTTTCAAGTAGTTATTGTATTGCACATCAATACAATTGCCACAGATCATAATTAATTACAATTTGTGCTTTAGTCAGACTACTATATACTTTATCTTTGGTTCTCCTCTGTCTCAGTTGATAACTTACTCTCTCTAACCCTTTGTTTTCCTTACACAGTGGGGGTACGCAAAGCTTTGAAGGCAGCAACTGCATCTGTACTGTATTTGTGACACATGCCACATCCAGGGAAATGTATCAAAACATTGAAGTATGCATCATTTTTGGAGTGCAGGTTGTGTCAGTCGTGTCCAGCAGTTAAATCCCATTTAGGTGGCCTAACTGTCTGAGCAGATTTCAGGCAACTGTATTCAAAGAATGGATGCAGTTGTTTAAAAACAACCCTGGCCAGTATATCTACTGTAGTATCTACCTAACTAGTACGTGGGCAGTTAATTGCTGTCTTAACTCAGCGATTGCTGCCACTTGCAAACTCTTTCTTCTCCCCTTCCTCCACATGCCTACTGGGTCCCCAGGAGGTGGAGTACCCTACTTCTCCTTCTGGCAGGAGATATCAAAGCTAACCCTACCCCCTCCTCATGATGGCCAGCAGCTCACCCAGCCACTCGTCTCTGCCCAAAAGTCTCCTGATAAATTATCTAAATGCCAGGAGCATCCTGCCAAAGGCTAACTTTGTCAGACTCTGGGTGGACAAGCATTATTCTGATGTCCTGAGCATAACTGTATCCTGGCTAGGCACCAGATCAAAATTAGAGAAGGAAACCCTTTTTGAATACTTCCTCTATCAGGAGGACAGAGGCAAAAGTGGTTGCAGAATAGTAATTTATACTCCCTGACCTAAACTTTGAATTGATCTTCATATTAGATCCTCAAACTGGCTCCCACAAGCTTCTTAAATGACACTTAAACTGTTTTATTCAGTGGTACGATCTAAAATAAAAACACAAATCATGCAGAGTGAGAGCAGGAGCTGACATTTTACAAAGTAATGCTCCTTACCTCGTTGGTGACAATTTTATTAGTTTTCATGCTGTTTATAAAAAATGTAAACAAACTGCTTCATGGTTTAAAAATCAGTGCCACAATCCTGCCATAATGATGATGTCACCAAAGCAAGACCACTACTAAACAGCCATAGAAGCAGCATGTACTGGCCCATTTCTGATCATAATGTACCACATGTAAAGCACAGCAACATTTTAACTGCCTCTTAAATGCTGATGTGCTTTAAATGCCTGATATGATCAGAAATAACCAATACATGCTGCTTTTATGCTTTTTTAGTAGCGGTCTCGCTTCTGTGACATTATTACGTCTGACATCGGTGCCATCTTATAGCAAGATCGCAACGCCAATTTTAAAATCATGGAGGAGTTTGTTTACATTTTTATAAACAGAATAAAAAATAATAAAATCACCACCAACGAGGTAAGGAGCACTGCTGTGTAAAATATCAGCTCCTACTCTGCCTCTATATGATTTTGTTTTTTTGCGTTAACTTGCCTTTGGCAAGGGACGTATTGGGACAATACGGCATTTGAGAGGTGTGTCACTGCCAGAGCCAATTACAGCTGAAACTGCAATGGGCTTGGCAGTGTACACCAAGGACCAGGCACTCTGGACATGACACAAGCTCTGCTATGCTGACGTGGCATGCTGTTTACTTAAAAGAAATGAACCGCTCCAATGGGAAAGTGCTTCATTTCTTTCAAAGCCATAACTCCTGCCATGCACATTACAGTTGACACTAATGCATATAGCTAGAGTTAAGCTGCTGCTGTCACCTGCCACCATGATCTCTGTCCCCAGTCCTCAATATTTGCTCCCCCCAGGCTTCATCATGACCCATCGTGCAGCTTTCCATATTGGCGGCTCCTGCCACCTGCCGTGCACTCTGTCCCTGGTTTCTCACTATTTGCCCTCCCCAAGGCTTCCTCATGAGCCATGGTGCAGCTTTCCACCGGGCTCTCTGTCTCCAGTCCTCGCTCTTTGCCCCCCCCCACAGGTTTTCTCATGAGCCGTTGAGTGGCTTTCTGTATTGGCAGCTCCTGCCACCCACCGTTGCCCTCTCTGTCTCCGGTCCTTGCTCTTTGTGCTCCCCCCTTTCAGGCTTTCTCATGAGCTGTGGTGCAGCTTTAATCTTTATGTTTCCCTGTAAAAAATAAAACAGTCCCCTAACTTTTTTTTTCTTTTTACACCTGAAACAAAGAAAATGGTCCCTCGTCATCTCCCCCATCCTCCTCTCCCATCCCGGCCCTCCTTCTGCATACACACTTCCCCACACCTCCCCCCTTACCCCATACTTACCCTTTGGAGGTTGGCAGCTGTGATCTTCTCTGGACCAAGACACGTCTGCACTCATCAAAGCCAAACCCTGAACTGAAGAATCAAAGTAAGAGCCATATAATGGCTGTCAATAGAGGATTTCAACTTATGTTGATATCTCGGCCATTTTTTTGTATTTTTGCACCAAACTTTTAACATGGCCTTTTTTGGGACCCTGTCTCATGAGCACTGGCACTGTCATTTCATTACTCTGTCCCAGAAGCTGATTTCTCAGTCACTGCACAGAATCAATAATGAAATGACAGTGTCAGTGTTCATGAGGAGAGGTTTCAAAAAGACCATGCTGAAAATTTGATGAAAAAAATCCAAAAAATGACCGCATTACGAGCATGCATTGTGCAGTTTCTTTGCACGCTCATAACTTCACCAATTTTTGATATTTTTACTCCAGATTTTCCACATTGCCATTTCTTCACACGTCCTCATGAACAGTACAGCTGTCATTTTTCACATGCTGCCCAAAATGTGTTTTCACACCTGCGGTGTAGAATGGTTCAGTTGCTGTGTGAAATCAACTTTTGGGATGGATTAATGAAATCAGTGTCACTGTTCATGAGGTGGGGTCCAAAAAAGACCATGTTGAAAATTTGGTACGAAAGTACCCCAAATCCCTAAGTTACATGCAATCATTGAAATTTCGATATGCATGCGTGTAACTTTGGCAAATTTTTATATTTTCACTCCAAATATTCAACATTGTCAGATTTTCACACCACCTCATGAACAGTGTAGATGTCATTTTTCACATCTTGCTCAAAATGTGTTTTTGCACCTGTGGTGCCAATGGCACAGTCGCTGCACGAAATAACCTTTTGGGATTTAGTAATGAAATGACAGTGACACTGTTCATGAGGTGGGGTCCCAAAAAGCCCATTTTAAAAATTTGCAGTGAAAATACCAACAAACACCCGGGGCGTTAGGGTTTCCAACTGTAAGGCCCCACCCCCCCCATCTTATAGTGACTGACAAGGCATCATAGATGTGCCTTGGGATCATCGGTCGTAATGCTCACACCATCCAACCCTTCACCCCCACCCTGCAGCCACTGACAGGCATTGGGTGTGCCTAGGGTCTTTGACCCTAACGTTTACCCCATTCTCCTATACTGCACCCATCTCAGCTTATTTCCTTATGGAATGGGGTGAGCATTAGAGCCGAAGACCCCAAGGCACACCGTGATGCCTGTCAGTGTTTGCAGGGTGGAGGTGCGGGTGGAATAGCATGAGCATTATGGACGATGAGCAAAAGGCACAGCCCCAACGCCTATCAGTCTCTGCAGGGTGAGGGTAAGGGTGGGGGTGGGCAGTTAGGGTTAGAAACCCTAATGCCTCATTAAGGAAGTAAATTAGGGAGGGAGGGACGGTTGATTTCAACTACCTTGATTTCAGCAAAGCCTTCAACAATGTCCAACACAGAAGGCTGACTGGCAAGATGGGTATTCTGGCCACATGGCACAAGCTGATAAACTGGGTTACAAACTAGCTGACTGACAGGAGGCAGAGGATGGTGGTAATGGGATCCAGTCTGGGCAGAAGGGGGTGACCAGTGGAGTACCTCAGGGAATAGTCCTGGGACCATTTTCAGTGCAGCTTCCACCATGCGGTACTCACCACTCTCACTGCTGCCTCTTCACTCCTCTGGAGCCAGTACCAGTACCAAACACCACCGCAAATACCTGCAAGTGAACGTTCGGCATTGACAAATGCTTGTTTAGATCATGACCACCACATGAATTGCTTTAGGTGTCCTTTAAGGGCAAGTTTTCCTTTTGCAAGTTGTTCCTTATTTATATATGTGGCATTTACTGCTTCCCCACATCTGCTCCTGACTCCGTAATTGAAGTCCTCAGCTCACTTAGCAGTAAGGTTCCCCCTTCTAAGGGGGCTCTAATTGGGTTGACCTCTCTAAGAAAAATTCCAACATAAAAATCATATCCTTAAACCTCGCCAAACTTATTATTGATCTCACACACCCAAACATCACTACTGGCAAGCATTCCCCAATTGTTTGGGTGCTCCCTCCCACCCTCATAGAATTATCAAATCCAGTATCATGTCAGACCTGTTCAGTGATCACCATATAGCCTTTTGTATCAGGAAGGTAAAGGGTATACCGTTCCCACAGCGACAGGACAACAGTGAAGACCATCACAGTGAAACAATCTACAGTTCGTTGCGATGGTCTGCTGGTTTCCCAATGCTGCTGTCTCTGTGGAGTTCACCCCTCCCCAGGTCCAACTCCGACTCAACAAAAAACATACTTTTGTACAGCGACAGCACAATGCCAGTTGGCAGTATTGTGCCATCACTGTAGTGGCGGTCAGTGAACTTCCTGTCACTGCGGCAACATGGTATTTGTCCCAAGCCTCTACCAAAAGTAGTTGAATCCAACCATAACCTTTTGATATCTTGAAAATGACAAATTCTTGTCTTACCTTCTTGCTGTTGACTGGGCACCTGTAGCAGGAATGCAAATCTTGTTTGATATCAGTATGTTTGCATACTTTGCAAGCGAACATAAAAATCACTTGTGGTACAAATATAACCAGCACAGAAGAGAAAACCATCCTTGTATAATATGCTGTATAAAACATCTAATAACAGAGCCTCATATGCAATGCTCCCTCAATTTTCCTTCGCCCTATTACCCACCACCCTCAATTATCTGGCAAATCTTGTCCGTACAACATTTTTACGGGTCTATTGCCCCTTATTATCCTTCACCCTTGATTATTCAACACCTTTGATTGTCTGACAAATTTGTCTGATACAAAAGTGGGCAGATAATTGAGTGTGCACTGTACTCATGAAACATTATTATCTCAGGGCTTTGAAGCTCATAAAGACCACTAGCCAACTGGACCTCTGACTTTATGAGGTGTTAACCCACTTGATGACAATATTTTGTTGTAGTCATGACACTTTAGTATTGGATATTTGCTCTTTCTGTCTCTCACATACACACACACATACACGCATTTTATATATCTCTGTCTGTCTGTCTATCTCTCTGTCTGTCAATCTATCTATCTATCCATCTATCTCCATACAACACATGTGTACTGAAAAATAATAAGCTAAAAAGTGTAATCTCATCCCAACATACCAAGATCAATGATACTGGTCACTGAGCATGCTCAGAAATTTATCTCACTCTTTGGCTACACTAAGCATGCTTAGAAATGTGTTCTCACATGTGAGATGTTATTTTGAGATTCTCAGTAAGTACAATATAGATTAGTTGATTTTATGCTGAGTCATTGAACAGAAGGGCACAGATTACAGTTTATGTTTCTTTCCCTTTTGTAACATTTTAACAGTTCTATCACAAAATGCTCTAAACACTTTTTTATAAATCAAATGTGACATGGCCTGGCTTAAGATATCATTCTTATCTTTATTTGCGGGTATTGGTCTATTGCTGTTTCACATCAGGGTTCTGCAAGCTCTACCCCTGCTCATTCATTAAGCATGAATCAACTTTTTTTATAAATTCCAACATTTCCTAGGGTGTGCACCTAGTTTGTGGCTGTATCAACATATTTTATTTATTTATTTATTTATGTATGTATGTATGTATGTCTTTGGTTACTGGATAAGTGAGCTGATCTGAAGGACTGTTTTCAGTCATGACCCAGGCCACAGGGTGACAAAACATAAGTCAAAAACAGTACAGGCAGGAACAAAGGATAAATACACCTCAAATATGAGGTGATGAGACAAGGATGTACAGTAATAGCTGGTTACACAAACAATAATAGGAATGGTACAAGTATAAAAACAGTAGCTACATGTGATTGCAACAAAAGGAATAGTACAAGTAACAGACAGTAGCTTCATGTGATTACAGGAGGCATTTACAAGTTATCATCAGGTACCCAACCAAAATAAAGGCTGTGCAGACTCCGACAATCAAACTTCATGGACTGATTGGAAATCAAAGCAGGACCGGAGAGCAAATGTGCAAAAGTTCAATAAGATACTAGTGCAATAAGATACCAGTGCAATAAGATACCGGTGCAATAAGATACCAGTGCAATAAGATAATGATGCAATAAGATACCAGTGCAATAAGATACCGATGCAATAAGATACTAGTGCAATAAGATACTGATGCAATAAGATACCAGTGCAATAAGATACTGATGCAATAAGATACCGATGCAATAAGATACTAGTGCAATAAGATACTGATGCAATAAGATACCAGTGCAATAAGATACTGATGCAATAAGATACCGATGCAATAAGATACCAGTGCAATAAGATAATGATGCAATAAGATACCGATGCAATAAGATACTAGTGCAATAAGATACTGATGCAATAAGATACCAGTGCAATAAGATAATGATGCAATAAGATACCGATGCAATAAGATACTAGTGCAATAAGATACTGATGCAATAAGATACCAGTGCAATAAGATACTAGTGCAATAAGATACAAGTGAGCTTTAGGACAGAAGAAAACAGAGGTGAGAAGGGGATGGGCATGGAGGTGGGGCAAGCAGCAAACAGTAGCATCATAGATCATGGGCGGTTAGTAGGCCCTAGTATTGTTGTGGAGAGCAGACAGGTGGCCACAATCAGGAGCCAGTCTTTTAGGGGTTTTTTTGAAGGACAGGTGGGAGGGGGATGAGCGGATGGATGATGGGAGTCTGTTTCATAGGGAGGAGGCAGAGAGGGAGAATGCTTTACTACCCATGGCAGTGGAGATGTGTGGTACTTCCAGCAGAGGGAGAGAGGATACACTAAGGCTCCTTGAAGCCATCCTACCTGTTAGAAGGGATGAATAAGGGAACAGGTGGTCATTCCTGAGCGAATTGTCCACCAAGCAGCCCATGCCATAATCGAAATGACCTTGTAGTGGGACCCACCCTAGGTACTTATAGAGTACTTATCAGAGTCTCCTACATTCCCCCAAAATAACAACTTAAAAGTTTTTTTTTTTGGCTTGTTTGTTTGTTGTTGTTTTTTTACTCACATTTGCTGCTCCATGTTTTTAAAAAAGGTTTTCTTTGTTTTCAGATGTCAGCTTAGACCAGAAATGAGCCCAGCAACCAACAAAAAGGTGAAATCCATAGCTGGGTAACATTTAAATTTAAATTTGTTCATCTAAGCTGGAGTTCGCACTGCTTATCTCTAAATTTGATGTGAAAACACCCCTTGAGCTTCCCTATGTTTATTTCTGTTAATACAGCAGACACTCTGAGGCTTGTAACTGGTATCAGAGCAACTTACCAATAGATGGGACCACACGCCTCTCAATTAATAATCACATCAAGGTTCAACAAGCTCTACCCCGCTCATTCACTAAACTTAAATCAAATTTCTTACAGATACCTGTATAATCAATGATTGGGCTCTTTTTGGTCTCAGTTGAAACACAGAAACATAGAATCTGATGGCAGATAAGGACCGCTTGGCCCACCTAGTCTGCCCAATTCCCTACCTAACAGATAAGCTGCAGATCCTAGTTAACTAACAGCCTACTTCCTTCTACCCACCACTGTAATTCCCTTATGTCTGCCCCATGCATTCTTGAATTCTCCCACTGTTTTTGACTCTACCATCTCCTCAGGAAGGCTGTTCCATGCATCTACAACCCTCTCTGTGAAGAAATACCTCCTCACATTACCTCTGAACCGTCACCCCTCTATCTTCAAATTGTGTCCCCTTGTTCTTGCACATCTCTTTTTCTGAAAGATGCTACCCTCTTGGACTTTCTTTTTTTTTTTTTTAATTAGTTTTTTATTGTTATTTTCAAACATACATCAAATGACATGGCTCAGTGAACAAAGAGACATGAGTGCCCATTCAGGCAATAATACAAACTCTTGGACTTTCTTGATTCCCATGAGGTATTTGAAAGTTTCTATCATGTCCCCCTCTCCCTCCTTTCCTCAAGGCTATACATCTTAATCTATTTTAGTCTTTCCTCATATGTCTTCTGGTGCAAACCCTGCACCATTTTGGCTGACCTCCTCTGGACAGCCTCCACCCTGTCTATATCTTTGTGGAGATGGAGTCTCCAGAATTGGTATACAGTACTCCAGATGTGCTCTTATCAACTGTCTGTACAGGGGCACACTATCCTCTTCCCATGCTTCCCAGTATTCCCCCAGCCCTCCTTACTACCTTCTCACATTGCTGGCCCACCTTTAGGTCATCTGACATGACTACCCACAGATCTCTTTCCATTTTTGTTGTTGTCAGGATCTCACCCCCCCCCATTGTGTACTCTTCCCCTTGGTGTTTGTTTCCCAGGTGCATTACTTTGCACTTTTTTGTGTTGAATCTAAGCTGCCATACATTTGACCATTCCTCCAACATTGCCAAGTCTCTTTTCATCCTTTCCACCCCACCTTGCATATCAACCCTGTTGCAGATCTTTGTGTCATCTGCAAAGAAACATACTTTTCCTTCCAGTCCTTCTACAATGTCACTTATAAAGACATTAAAAAGGACCGGCCCCAGTACTGAACCCTTCAGTACCCCACTGGTAACCCCCCTTTCTTCACTGTGGACTCCATTTACTATTACCCTCTGTTTCCTGTTGTCCAGCCAGTGTTTTACCCAGGCTACCATCCTAGGACCCACTCCCAGGCTGGCTAATTTATTTATTAATCTTTTGTGTGGGACTGTGTCAAATGCTTTGCTAAATTCTAGGTAGGCCATGTCCATAGCCCCTCCCCGGTCTACTACTTTGGTCACCCAGTCAAAGAAATCAATTAGATTCATCTGACATGACCTTGCTGTTTTGACTTCATGCTGTCTTGGGTCCTGTGCCCCACTGGCCTCTAAGTACTCAACAATTCTTTCCTTCAGAAGTGATTCCATCATTTTCCCTACCACTGAGGTCAAACTGACAGGTACGTAGTTTCCTGCCTCTGTCTTGCTCCCACTTTTGTGAAAGGGAATCACATCTGCTCTCCTCCAGTCCTCAGGTACCACACCATCCTCCCATGATTTATTAAAAAGGGTAGTCAGTGGTGTCACTAGTGCTTCCCTTAGTTCTATGTGTTAAAAATTATTACCTTGAATTTGAACTGATACTTGGGCTGTGATATTGTAGGTTTGGGGATAGATGTTTGGCAGGGAAAATTAGAAGGTAATTTAAATGTGTTGTTTGCCTGGTGTTTGGAGGAGGGGACATTAGCTGCAATTAACTTGTCTTTAAACAGGAATTACTGTGGCTTTCATTGTTCACTTGGGAGCTTAAGCAACAGGTTGGTAGAAAAGAGGCCAGGAGTTATATTTTGTTTTAAACTGAAATATTTGAATAGTTGTAAGTGAAATTAGTTCTATGTGTTAAAATTATTACCTTGAATTTGAACTGATACTTGGGCTGTGATATTGTAGGTTTGGGGATAGATGTTTGGCAGGAAAATTAGAAGGTAATTTAAATGTGTTGTTTGCCTGGTGTTTGGTAAGAGCCCTCCCACCCACCCTGTTTGTAGGCTTTCTTAAATACTGAAAAGCCACTGGGGTTGGATTGAAGGGCTGAGTATTTCTGTTTGGGACTGAAATTTGAAGCAACAGGAGTTGGTGGGCCTGTGACATCACACGGTACCTGGTGTCTGCTTACACACACTGTTATGGACTGAACACATACTGGACTGTATGTGTTTGTGAGACTTGGGAACTTTGTTGGTGGGATTGAAATTGGGTTTGTAAATAACTACAGTCAGTATAGAGAGAAACTGTACCAGGGAAAGTGACTGAGAAAAGGAGGTGTGCTATTATAAACAGAGGGGATAATCAAGGTGGCCATATTCCACCATGGCAGGCATCTTCGAAGGTTGTAGGCTGCACAGGCTGTGGGATGGCAATAATTCTAAATTGGGCCTGGAGAGAGGGAGGCTGCCCACTTGTAGACAGCTATCTTGTATCAGGAGTGAGGTATATTGGTTAAGGAGTAAGCTGTGGGAGCTGGGGGTGTCCAAGGATAAG
This sequence comes from Neoceratodus forsteri, assembly GCA_016271365.2. NCBI lineage: Eukaryota > Metazoa > Chordata > Ceratodontiformes > Ceratodontidae > Neoceratodus > Neoceratodus forsteri. Next base: position 281,513,644 of record JADMNL010000024.1, on the reverse strand, counting down.
GGTGGATATGGGCAGAAGGGTGGGGCTGAGGGAGGCTGGGGCAATGCTCTGAAATTACAGGACATTATGCTACAGCAAGCAGAAGGGGGATATTAGGGACAGAGGACCCTTAGATAGGAAGTTGATGCTAAGGGAAAGCGAGAGGTGAAAATTCTGAATTCAAGGAGACTGGAGGGGAAGAGTCAGGAGGGGCTGTTGTGCGGAAGCCTAAAACAGCAGACTGTGGGAAGGGAGCTCCTAAGGTGAACAGTGAGAGGAAGAAGAGGGTCAGTTTAGAGATGCAGTCAGGGAAACTCGGTTACTTGATGGAGGCTGACATAGAGTGTCACAATAAATTTGAGATACTAAGCATCCTAGAGGGGAGGAAGGGTTGATGGAAATGAGGAAACTTATACAGAGGCCGGGAGGGAGTCAGATACCCATAGGCATCACAGAACAGCTATGGAAAGGATAGACATAGTCCCAGAGGGAGAAGGGAAACATATATGTTAAGCAAATGGGGAGATGCAAATATTCCAGACATGAGGAGGAGAGCATGATTGGAGAGAAACTGGGAGACAAGGAGGTGGGGAAGGCCCCCCTTCAGCAGGAAGGTCAGTACCAAGGATGGGGCCCTAGCTAAGGGACCCACAGAGAGCCTCTGGAGACAGGGTACATATTACAAGGGATGGGGATGCGGGGAAGGGAACCATCAGGGCCAGGATAAATGGTTCAGATAAGAGAGGGTTAAAGGACACCTATTCAGAATGGGTTTGAGTTAAGTGGGCAAAATAGCAAGGGAGGCAGAAGGAGGGTGACAGGGGTCTCAAATAAGGCAGGAAGACTCCCATGAAGTGCGATCATGAATAAAGTGGGGGAGGGGCTGAGAGGGCATAGTGGAGGTAACCATAAGGATGATGGCGTGTTAAGGTTCTGTTACTGGGAGACTCGATGATTAAGGGTATCCATTGGGAGGGACAGGGGATGGATGCCATAGCCAGGTGAAGGTAGTGAGTATCTCTGGGCTGACAGTGCACAGAGCAAAGTTCATGGTGTATGAAATGGTTAGGGATTGTGGAGGGAACCGATTTCCTGGTGCATTTGAGACTAATGATCTAGAGGAAATAGCATTATGGAAATCAAGCAAGGTTCCAAGAACTTGCAGGAGTCTGTCGGGATAATGGATGCAAATTTCCTTTTCGGAGATATTGCCAGTACCAAAGGCCTCAGTGGAGAAAAAATATGCTCACAGAGGTTAATAAATGGCTCAGGAAGTGGGGTGAAGAGAATGGGTTGGGGTGTTAGGGAACTGGAATGGAGTTTGGGAGGATAAGGGACTATATGCCAAGGACAGGTTTCATCTTTGCCCCATTAGGGAAGGAAGTCCTTAAACAGGGATGGCTGACTACATACAAGAAAGGTGGGGTTTAAACTTGTAAGGGGAAGGGATAAGGGAGGGCTGACCAAGCCCTCCCTCCAGATGAGGGAGTAGCCTTCAAGCCCAAGGGGAGGGAAACAGACTGAGGTGGAGGTTTCAGGAGGAGCAGGGGAGGATGGAAGTATAAGGAATCTGGGTGGGGTCTGACAAAAGGATCATGGATAAGGGGTGGGGTTAGTGTTAGTAAATGCCAGGAGCTTGGGAAACAAGTTGCCAGAGTTCCAGGCCATGCTGTTGGAGGGGTGGATGTGGCGGCAGTCACGGAAACGCACAACAAAACCATGACTGGGACCTAAATGTACGGGGTACACTATGCTTAGGAAGGATAGAAAGGAGGCAGAGGGGTGGAGTGGCTATGTTCATTAGAGATGACATAGAAATTGCTATGGTAGAAGAGGCAGAGGGAAACGTGGAGGCCTTATGGGTCACCTTACGATCCCCAGCAGGAGATAAGGTCAAGCTGGGAGTAGCATATAGGCCCCCCGGGATGAGTGATGTTCTAGAGGATGGTTTGCTGGACAACATCATTGCCCAGTGTGGTCCAAAAGGGGAAGGAGTGGTGTTGATGGGGGACCTTAATATGCCAGGTACAAACTGGGGAACCATGTCCTCTAAGGTGGCCAAGGAGCAGAGGCTGCTGGATGGCTTCCAGGATGTGTTCTTAACACAGCATGTGATGGAGCCCACAAGGGAGGGCATGTCCTGGATGTGGTTCTGGCAGATGGGGATCTGGTAAGGGACATGGTTGTACAGGACCCCTGACTGGGAGTGACCACAATACTGTCTGGTTTCAAATAAGCATTGGGGGAGTGGGGTGAGATCTAGGACACTGGCAGTGGACTTCAGGGGCAGACTTATGGGCATGGAAATATTCTCAAGGATCACTTGAAGGGATTACCTCAACGACAAGTGTGGAAAGGAGATGGGAGGTCATAAACGGGGACTTCATGAGGCAGTCAGGATCTGTGCTAAGTTGAAGCGTAAGGGAGCAAGGTCCATAAACCATGCTGGTGGTCCAGTGAGGTCCAGGTAGCAGTCAGAGAAAAGAGGCGGCTTACAAAAAATATAAACCAACAAGAGGGATAGGGATAAGGAAATGTACCAGCTTGCATCTAGAAAAGTCACCAGTATGGTGAGGGGCAAAGTCAGTAAAGAGCAACGGCTGGCAGAGGGATACATGGAGGGAAAAGGGTTCTTCGGTACATTGGGGAGCAGAGAGAAACTGAGGCCATCTCAGCAGATTGAGATCAGAAGAAGGGTGGGTGGAAGAGGTGAGGACCAGGCAGAGGTATTTAATCGAGTACTTTGCCTCTGTGTTCACTAGGGAGGAGATGGGATATCTACAAAGCAAGGCACAAAGGGATAGAAGCGGCAGGGAGGGATCAGGAGCAACAGAAATGGAGCAAAAGGGAGGGAAAGTGCCCCAGAGGTGTCACATCTGGATAAGGATAAAAAGACCAGTAAGGTGGAGGGACAGATGATGCCATCCCCACCAAAAGAGTGTGGTTGCCCTCAAGGCGTGAAGAAGACAAATCTCCTGGGCGGATGGCATTCATCCGAGAGTACTATGGAATTGCGGACATACTGGCTGCACCCCTGGTGGAGCTTTCAACAGGTCACTTGAGACAGGGAGGGTACCTAGGGATTGGTGAGAGGCACATGGTACCAATCCATAAAGGGGTCGAAGAAGTACCAGAAACTATAGACCCATCCAGTTTAACCTCGGTGGTGGGAAAATTAATGGAAGTATACTAAAGGACGATTGGGGTTTACTTGGGGAGGTGGGAGGTCTGGATAGTCGGCAGCATGGGTTTGTGCCAGGTAGATCATGTCAAACCAACCTTGTGAGTTCTATGAATAGGTAACATCAGAACTGGACAGGGGTAAGCCTGTGGATGTATTATTCTTGGACTTCAGAAGTTTGACTCTGTCCCCACAATGGTCTGGTGGAGAAACTGATGGGGTTAGGAGTAGGCCCTTTGATGGTCAGATGGATTGAAAACTGGATAGCTGGATGCACTCAGAGAGTAGTGGTCTGTGGGAGCTCTCGAACCCTACAGAGGTTGTAAGTGGGGTACCACAGGCTCAGTCCTGGGTCCAATCCTGTTTAATATACATATCAGACATCAGGGATGGTATAGGGTGTGAAATGAGTCTCTTCACGGATGACTCCAAGATGGGAGCAGTAGTTGAGGGAGAAGAGGGAGGTTGGCCTGCAAGGGACCTGGACACCCTGGAAGCTGGGCTCACACATGGAAATTAAATTTCAATATCACCAAGTGCAAGGTGTTGCATCTTGGTGGAAACCCTAAACACAGGTACACCCTGGGAGGGAGGTGCTGGAAGCCTCAACAGGGAAAAAGACCTAGGGGTCATGGTGGATACATGTATGAATAACTCTGAGCAGTGCAGGAGAGCAGCTAGCAAGGCAAACAGGATGTTGGGATGCATGTAAGGGGATCACCTCAAGGCAGGAAGTGATTCTGCCGGCTGTACAATGACTGGTTAGACCACACCTTAGTACTGTGTACAGTACTGGAGACACACTGAAGAGGGACATGCAAGCTCCTGGAGAGGGTACAGAGGAGGGCAACAAAGATGATACGAGGCTAGGGATTTGACTTACGAGGACAGACTTGAGGGCTCTGCCTGTTTTCATTGGAGGAGAGGAGAGACAGGGGGACATGATTGAGGTCTTCAAGTACCTCAAGGAATAAATAGGGTAAACATGGAGGATCTTTGAGACCTAAGCAGGAGGCATCACCAGAGGCATGGTTTGAAGTTGGAAGGTGGAAGGTGAGGGGAAAGGAGGAGGTTTTCACTGAGAGGTGGTGGACCTTGGAATGCTCTGCCTGGTGAGCTGGTTCAGAGATCCACAGTGGAGGCTTTAAGAGGGTGGGACAGACACAGAAAGTGGATGTATCAGATGATGGCCTGTCCCGGGGGGGTGGGGATGGATGATAGGGGTTTCTGGAGCACAAGGGATGGGAGGGTCTCTGCACCCAACTAAGGATCTAGGTTCGAGCAGACTTGATAGACCATAAGGCCTAATCTGCTGGCAAATAGTATGTTAGTATGTTAATTCTTTTAGAATTCTGGGGTGAATCACATCAGGCCCCATTGCTTTATCCACCTTCAGTTTTAGGAGTTCTTTCAGAATCCTTTCTTCTGTGAAAGGACTAATATCAACCCCCCTATCCAGAGTGCTTCTATTGACTGGATTAGGTATCTCTCCCTGCTCTTCCTTTGTGAATATTGAGCAGAAGTATTCATTCAGTTTCCCTGCTTCTTCACTGTTGCTCTCTGTCAAACCACCTTCCTCTTTATTCAGCCTCAGTATCCCTGCCTTAGTCTTTCTTTGCTCCCTAATGTACCTATAAAAGGGTTTATCTCCCTTCTTAACCAAGTTGGCTATCTTTTCCTTGGTTTGGGCCTTTGCTATTCTGATTGCCTTCCCCGTTTCCTTCTGCTTTAACTGGTACAGTTCTCTGTCCTGCTCCTTCTGTGTTTCCTTATACTTCCTGAATGCTATCCTTTTCTCCCTAACCTTCCCTGCCATTTCTTTTGAGAACCATAGTGTTTTTTCTTTCATTTTGATTTGTTTATTTGCCTCACACAAAGGCTTGTTGCCTCTGTAATAGTGGTTTTGATGTTTCCCCATTGTTGCTCCACCCCATCTTCTTGCCTGTATGCTAGTGCTTTTCTGAGGCACTCTCCCATTTTGACAAAATCAGCCCTCCTGAAGTCCAGTACCTTCACTTTTGTATGGCTTGACTCTATAGCTAAGTTTATCGTGAACCACACTCTTTGGTGGTCGCTTGTTCCCATATGGTTACCCACTTCTAGATCTGAGATCCTCACTCTGTCCCCATTTGAGAGTACCAGGTCTAAGACTGCTGCCTCCTGAGTGGGTTCCAAAACTAGCTGTCTGAGACATGCCCCCTGTAGGGCATCAAGAATGGCCCCTGCTCTTGGATGTGGCTGCAGCAAAGGTGATCTAGTTAACATCTGGCATATTCAGGTGCCCCATCAACAATATATCCCCTTCCTCTGCCATCCTAGGGATGCCTGCTATCATTTCCTTGCCCATTTCCTCCCTCTGAGATGGTGGTCTGTATACAACCCCTGTGCAGATTGTGGTGCCATTTCCAGTCTCCAGGGTGACCCACAGTGCCTCCTCTCCTCCCTGTTTACCCTTTAGTTCTGTTGCTTTGATCCTTTCCCTTACATAGAGAGCTACCCCTCCTCCTCTTCTACCCTCCCTGTCCCTTCTCTAGATTGTGTACCCTGGTATGTTGACATCCCAGTCACGGTTCTCTGTGTACCATGTTTCTGTGACTGCCACGATATCCAGGCATCCTTCTTCCATCAAGGCTACCATTTCAGGGAGCTTTTTACCTAGACTACGGGCATTGGTACTCATTACCCTCCATTTTTTTATGGCCTTATTTCTTTTTACCCAATCTGTGTCCTTACTGCCTTTGTCTTTTTCTCCATGTACACCTGCCCTTCTCCTTATCGACTGCCCTATGTTGGTGTTTACCTCACTAACTATCCTGATTTTGGGGGGGGCTAGGATTTCTCTTCTTTTCAGTGTCTCCCCCCTTGGCTGGTTTAAATGCTTGCCAATGAAGCATTTAAACCTATCACCAAGGATCCTAGTTCCCCTCCTGGACAGATGCAGACCATTACGCCAGTATAGGCCTGCATCCTTCCAGGAAGAGCCCCAATCCCCAATGAAGCCAAATCCCTGAGCTCTGCACCAGTTTTTCAACCAGTCATTGAATCCCATGGTGAGGAGTACCCTAGCCTCATCAATGCCATAGACAGGTAGTACTTCTGAGAAATTTACCATTTGTACCACTTGTCTAAGGCCCCTCCCCAACTCCACAAACTCCTGTTGCACTGCTCTGATCCCATTCTCAGCCAAGTCATTTGTCCCTAGGTGGATAATGACATCCAGCTCACTCCCCCTTGCAGCTGCTCCATGATCCTGAGGATTCATTTCCTGTCCCTCAAGCCATGGCGCCAGGCAGGCACCTTACCTCCTTTTCCCCACCCTCCCACAGTTCTATCCCTAACACTTGGGTCCCCACAGGGGTTGTTTCCTTCCTCGGGTCCTGTGCCACCCTCCTTTAGGTCACCATTGTGGAGGTTCCCAGCATTCTCTTTGGTCTCCTCAGCAAGTGCCTCCATAGAGGAACCATGCTCTACCAGAGTGGTGAATGAATTGTGGAGAGGCACAACTGGAGGGATGCACCTCTGTTCCACCACCCTCACCCTCCCTGAGCCCACCATGGTCCAACCACTCCTCTTTCTTGGCAACCTCGGAGGTAAACCCCTTTTGAAAACCATGGAGTAACACATGTGAGCAAACAAAAAAACTTTAAAGAAATGGAGGCTCTTTAGAGCAGCTATGGGCTGAGTGCACTAGACACTGATATATAGTTTCAAGATAGACCACAAACCAGGTACACATCCCTAGAAATTTCAGGAATTTACTAGAAATTTTATCGAAGTTTAGTTAATGAGTTTGAGTAGAGCTTGCTAAACTGTGATGTGGCTATTAATTTTGAGGTGTGTAGTCCACTCTATTGGTATGCTCCCCTGATACTGTCTACAAGCCTCAGAGTGTATGTTCTTTTAACAGAAGGGAACACTGGAAAGCTCAAGAGGTGTTTTCACACGAGATTTAGGGATGAGGAGTGAGGACTCTAGCTCAGACGAACAAGCTAAAATTTTAAAATGTTAGAGTGGTTAGCAAGCCATGGGTTTCGCCTTCTATTCTCTCACAGTATCCTTTTATGAATCCCGTACACTGCTTTCCTGCAAACTGCCTTTCTAATATGCTCACTCCGAGTGTTCTAAGTGGACTTTGCCTAGGGGTCTGACAAGGTGCCTGGTTGAGATTATGACTGCAATACACTGGGAAGTCCCAAAGAAGACAAAACATGCATGATTTCTTTGTCATTCTCAGCCTAAACTGGATTAGATATAGAAGCCTGTTTAAAGGGTTAAGTCTGTTCTGGTGAAGTCTTGTTAGCCTGACTTAAACACATATTTGCATACCCATAATGCCTTGCTCTGGGAATGAGGCTCGATAGCACTGTATGTTTATAGTTTGGAGAGAGTCACAAACAAAAAAACAATTTCAATATTCCTTCTCTAATAACATTCTTTTACAGGTCCCATGCAATTCTTTTATGCAAATTGACTTTCAATAATGCTGACTCTGAGTGTTCTAAATGGTCTTAAAGGGCTTTTATTAACCATTTATCTATTTAAAAATAGTGCCTCTCTAGAGGCTTTCCAAGGCTTAACATATGCAATCAGAGCCCATGAAGAAACAACTTGCCTGGATTCTCAGCGCAGCTGCCTGCAGTAGTCAGTTTTTTTATCTCCCCCCTCACAATTAACTGGCAACTTCAGATGTTAGACTCCTTTTGCTGGTGTCATAGACTTATGGACCTTGCAGGAAGGAAATGAGTCAACATTCACTCCCAACTCCAGGCCAAGTCTGACCTTGTTTGGCCACTATGACCTTATTTGATCATTATGTTTATTCATAGAAAATAGTGCATTAATTAGAGAAACTCTGCCTGTTGTGTGAGGGCTTGCTACTACTCTGTGTTCATTTGACTCCATTTTTAATATAAACCTCTGGGACAGGCACTACCTGGCTTACCATGGTCTTCCAACATAAATAATTGCTATCACTGACTTTCTTTTATAATAGAGTGTGCATTTGTGTGCTTATATTTTATTTACATAACTCTTCCAGCACTCTCTCAGACCCCAGGCTCTCATTGCCTGTGATCCCCATAGTTTCTCCTCAGGTGTTTTAAAATATTTTTTGAACACCCCCAGCTCGTGGGCAGGGTACCTGTATGCAGCAATACTCTATTTGAAGCTCCATGCCACTGAACACCATCATACTTACTGTACATAAATGTGGTTTTGGAGTAAGATACAAAACATGCGACCTACTCCCTCTTTCATGTACCTCAGACTACAGCTTGACTTGCAGCTGCTATACTGGTTCAAGCTCCCAGCCTGCATGCTTCCATCTGTGACTGTGTCCCTTTCTCACTCACTCAGTGGCATGATTTAGTTTTTGACTGGCTGTAATACATACAGTATATCATGCTTTTGCAAATCAGTATGCTCTCACAAAGCACAGTGACACTATTCTAAAACTGCAAACCTCTTCTTCTTCTTCTTCTCTGTATACCAGGGGCATGACTATATTAATTAATGTGCCCTCCCACCTACATGAAAACAACAAACAGCTGCACTTAATTACTTAGCTGTATAGGCAAGATTAGCTGGCCCCTACAGTTTACTACTGGACCAATATCAATCTATCTGTCTGTCTGTCTGTCTGTTTATGTATCTGTCTGTCTATCTATTTGTAACCCCCCTGTTACCCGGGGTTCCTAGAATCCCAGTAAGACCTAGTGGTAGGCAGGGAAGGCAGCTTGTGAAACTCCAGTTAAATGGATTTCACACTGTCTCACTCTGTTCTCAGTCTCAGCTGAGACTGAAAGATGACATCATTTAGAACCGTTGCAGCTGCATAAGCCCACACTGGAATGTTGCAGTTGGAGGTTAGAGCAGAACACTGGGGAATTTAAAGTCAGTCTGTGAGTTGAGTAGAGTCTGTGCAGTCAAGAGAAGAGGTGCTCTGCTGTAAGCAGGCCCTCAGAGCTCTAAGCTCTGTCAAAGAGCTATTTTTTGTTGTTTAGGTGTGTGTTCTCACCTTAAGAGGAACACAAGAAGAGCACATTGAAGTGGTGGAGACCACTTTCAGTGGTTCGGGGCCCCATCCCTGTGGAGATGGGGTGAAGGAATCAGCTTGCTTCCAGGGGCACCCCCCCTGGTCCAGCTAGGGAAAAGAAGCTGCCTGATTTAAGTTTGTGCTGAGTCATCAGAAGCTCTGGACGAGAGTTCTTTGAGGAGAAAATGCCTGTGGGGCACCTACAACCAAGGGGTGAGTTCACTCTGCTAAACAGCCATGTGTTTTCACCTGAATCAGGATGAAACTGAAGGGACTGTTACTGTGGGGTCAGGAAAAGACAGACAGGTACAGTTTGGAAGATGTGGGGATTGGACTGCTTAACTCTGTGGGAGGTCTAGAGTAATGGACACAGCCACTTATTAAGTATGCTCAAGTTCAGCACAAATGGGATGTAAAGACAGTAGATTGAATGTGGCATACATTTAAAAAGAATCTACACAGCAAAGTGTTTTAAAGGATGAGGTGTTACAGTCCAGAGAAATGGCCGGGTATGAATTATGAGAGTGAGAGGTGGGAGACCCCTCCCCCCATCAGTAGTAACCAAATTCACCTCTACGGATTTGCTCTGGGACACCTGTTGCTTTCTCTCAGGTACTTGGCCAGTGCCTGAGGAAAGTACCCAGATGTGGTATTGATGAGGAAGATTCCCTTATGGAGCAGAAGTGCTCATAGGTGGTTTAGGGCACCACCAGTAAATGTTCCATGATATATGGAAAGTGTCCAAGTGGCTGGCAAGGGAGCTGAGCCAGGGAAAACCTAGAGCAGCATACAAGTTCGGGCTGTGTGCCCAGTGTGTTTCAGAGCCTGAGGGCTAAAGTGATGAGGATGTGTTCTGGGCTCCTTAAATTTACATTACCAGGAGTGTAGCCGAGCGGGGGTCCATCTACGTTTTGTTTGTTCTGTTGGATGTGAATAAAAGCCACACTTTAGAATCCCACTTCTGGTATTGGACATTACAGTTATTGCTTCCTTTGTCTGGAGTTACTTGGGTGCCCTTGTTGCAGAGTAGCCAAACCTAGCCAATGTGCCGAGTGACATATTCCTCCCCGAACCCATCCCACCAGGTAGAGCTGTCAAGATAAAAATGGTATACCTGGGTGGGAGTTACAAAAATGGAGGCACCACTGAGGATTTGTGTTTGGAATTTAGGGAGGAATGTAAGAAAGATCGCTCGGATAATGGCTAGCGTTTTGGTTATCTGGCAGTGGGTAGCCCAAAAAGCTGAAGCAACGTTTAACTAATGTGCCACTGTGTGCTGTTATTCATGTGCTACTATTAAAATGCCAACTGTTTACCAAGGAGCAGTAAAGCCTGAGAGTGTATGCCCTTGTCCTGCACCAAATTACAACATTTGCCATCTTTTAAAAGTGTTTGTGACAAAGAAAAGTGTGGAAAACTGTGGGTAGCAAAAGAAAAATTGTGCCCTAGATGTTGGAAATGCTTTCTGTGTGAACTGAGAGACTTTTTTGTGCTTAATGGCCATGAAAAATGGTTGAAATGGGCTCCCGCTGTGGAGTCAGTTGAAAAAAAAAAGTGTGGTTTTGCAATTTAAATTTGCCTGCTCTTGTGGTTTTGCAGTTTAAATTTGCCTGCTCGACAATCACTGTGAGGAGAAGAGCACGAGAGGAAAGAGGCTTATTTGCATGGCGTCGAGTGATTGGTGAGACTACAATCAGTCCCGCCCCAAAGTCAGCTGTAGAGTGACTGCACAGCATTCAAGAGGGGGAGTGAGTGGAGTGTACCTGGGGTTACTAGAATCCCAGTAAGACCTAGTGGTAGGCAGGGAAGACAGCTTGTGAAACTCCGTTAAATGGATTTCACACTGTCTCACTCTGTTCTCAGTCTCAGCTGAGACTGAGGGATGACATCATTTAGAACTGTCGCAGCTGCATATGCCACACTGGAATGTTACAGACGGAGGTTAAAGTAGAACGTTGCTGAATTTGAAGTCAGTCTGTGAGTTGAGTAGAGTCTGTGCAGTCAAGAGAAGAGGTGCTCTGCTATAAGCAGGCCCTCAGAGCTCTAAGCTCTGTCAAAGAGCTATTTTTTATTGTTTAGGTGTGTGTTCTCACCTGAAGAGGAACGCAAGACGAGCACATTTTTATTTATTTATTTTTTATTTATTTAGCTTTTGTTGACCGGGTAAGTGCACTAGACAAATCCTGCCTATTTTCAGGCACGACCCAGGGGGAGGGGGATACAGATGAATGGCAACTGACCTTGAACCAGATTAAGCTGTTGGTGGTATTTTTAGTGAATGAGGGAAATTTGGCCAGGACAACGGGGAAATTCCCCTACTGTTTTCGATAAGTGCCATGGGATCTTTAACATCCACCTGAACTACCACCAATCCAGGCAGATGGGACCTCGGTTTAACGTCTCATCCGAAAGATGGAAACATTGAAGTGGTGGAGACTGCTTTCAGTAGTTCAGGGCTCCATCCCCTGTGGAGATGGGGGAAGAAATCAGCCTGCTTCCATGGGCAACCTCCCTGGTCCAGCTAGGGAAAAGAAGCTGCCTGAATTAAGTTCATGCTGAGGCATCAGAAGCTCTGGATGAGAGTTCTTTGAGGAGAAAACACCTGTGGGGCACCTACAACCAAGGGGTGAGTTCACTCTGCTAAAGGGCCATGTGTTTTCACCTGAATCAAGATGAAACTAAAGGGACTGTTACTGTGGGGTCAGGAAAAGACAGCCAGGTACAGTTTGGAAGATGTGGGAATTGGACTGCTTAACTCTGTGGGGGGGTCTAGAGTAATGGACACAGCCACTTATTAAGTATGCTCAAGTTCAGCACAAATGGGTTGTAAAGACAGTAGATTGAATGTGGCATACATTTAAAAAGAATCTACCCAGCAAAGTGTTTTACAGGGTGAGGTGTTACAGTCCAGAGAAATGGCCAGGTATGAAGTATGGAAACAAGAGGTAGGAGACCCCCCCCATCAGTAGTAACCAAATTCACCTCTACGGATTTGCTCTGGGACACCTGTTGCTTTCTCTCAGGTACTTGGCCAGTGCCTGAGGAAAGTACCCAGATGTGGGACTGATGAGGAAGATTCCCTTATGGAGCAGAAGTGCTCATAGGTGGTTTAGGGAGCCACCAGTAAATGTTCCATGATATATGGAAAGTGTCCAAGTGGCTGGCAAGGGAGCCAAGCCAGGGACAACCCAGAGCAGCGTACAAGTTCGGGCTGTGTGCCCAGTGTGTTTCAGAGCCTGAGGGTTAAAGTGATGAGGATGTGTTCTGGTCTCCTTAAATCTGCATTACCAGGAGTGTAGCCGTGTGGGGGTCCATATGTGCTTTGTTTATTCTGTTGGATGTGAATAAAAGCCACACTTTAGAATCCCACTTCTGGTACTGGACATTACAGTTATTGCTTCCTTTTTCCGGAGTTACTTGGGTGCCCCTGTTGCAGAGTAGCCAAACCTAGCCAATGTGCTGAGTGACATATTCCTCCCTGAACCCAGCCCACCAGGTAGAGCTGTCTAGATAGAAATGGCATACCTGGATGGGGTTACATATTCATTGCAAAAACTATATTAAAGCAGATGTTAGGGTTGAAGAATACAAAGTAAGGAAATGGATCTGCCGGTGGTTTGGTGTTCCTTGGGGTTGTCAGTCAACCCTAATGCTTCGCCATATGTGGTCAACAGAATCAGCCATAGCTTTCTTCATGTAGGGCCTGCAGGGCTTGACCCCTCAGTGGTGCTATTTCCTCATATTGGACACTGACTTGTCAGATGATATATATATTTATGCAATAGGGGTGGACATATATTCAGTGTGATAAATAGGGGATATGACATGGTCCGACTGAAGATATCATATTTATCTTCACGAGAGGCCAGTGATATCATGATATCTCACGAGTGGCGAAACCCACGGTGAATATTGATGTCACTGGCCTCGAGTAATAAATATCAATCCAGCTCATCATATTCAGTTCATATAACATATGCTGCCCTGCCCCAACACAACTCACCACGTGCCCCTCTCAATGCAATGGGTGACATAAAGGTGATGGCCCTAAGCAATACAACCCCTTTACAGAAACGCTGCCAAAACAGCAGATGTCATTTATTGCTTAAGAAATATTTAGTGGATTATGCTATTTATGGTTAGTTTTAAAAGCATTATCTGGTTTATCATGCCATGCCCCCCACACACACACACAGGGCTCCACATGCTTCCAACATAATAGATTATATAGGGTTTAAAATATCTGGTTGATCCTGTCAGTTTAAAGTTAGTAAAATATCTGGTTGATCCTGCTTTTATTTGGGGAAAAAGTGACGTTTATATGGTTATCTGGTTGATCCTGCCACTCAGAGCACTTTCACTTTTTCTAGAAGTGTAAGCGTGACCGAAGCACTATGAAGACTGGCGATTTGTAGTTTAGTAAATATTTTTTAGAATGTGCCCAGACTTCAGTAAATTAGAATTTGTCTGTATTTTTTGTAGTTCCTTGTTAAAAGCTTCAAACTGCACACAGAGTGCAGCATTAGCCGAACCGGCTTTCAAAATAAAATGAACCCCGCGGCGTCTGTTGCCTGGCAGCAGGCGCTCCCTCATTTACTCTTGGCTCCAACTGCGTCAATGCCACCTGTGTGCAGTTTGAAGCTTTAACAAGGAACTTACAAGAAATACAGAGAAAATTCTAATTTACTGAAGTCTGGGCACATTCTAAAAATATTTACTAAACTACAATCGCTAGTCTTCATAGCCCTCGGTCACGCTACACTTCTAGTGAAAGTGAAAGTGCTCTGAGTGGCAGGATCAACCAGATAAGTTTCGATATGACGTATAGGAACGTGGAGATAACATATGACGTATAGGAACATGAAGATAACAATGTTATCTTCACGGCCCATGTCAGATATGATGATTTATACTCTCATTTATCTGACAACATACATTGTATAAATGCATTTATCTGAGTCACTGTATGTATAAATAAATTTATACATACAGTGACCATTTATACACACAGTTACAATGTCACAAATCTCTTTAGAATTCATTTAGAATGTTCAGCCCCAGAAGCAGTACTAACCATATTCAAATGGGAATAACTTTAAAACAAAAAAAGATAGCACGGTACTGTGAGCAAGGAAATTATTCAGCACAAAATTATCTACAAAATGAGTGGTGTTTCATGTATAGATACCTTATATATTTTTTACAATTAGCAAAAAAGCAGAAGAAAATGTTATTTTTTGTTCACTTTTTTGACAAACAAATATGAATAACTTTAAAACAAAAAATGATAGCATGGTACTGTAAGCACAACAAATGTTCAGCACAAAAATATCTACAAAATGAGTGGTGTTTCATTTATAGATACCTTTTAGTTTTTTTTTATAATTAGCAAAAAACAGCATAAAATTCAATTTTCTTTCCCCTTTTTTGACAAACAAATGTGAATAACTTTAAAATGAAAAAGGTAGCATAGTATTGTGAACATGACATTTGTTCAGCAAGAAGTTTTCTACAAAATGAGTGGTGTTTCATTTAATAGCAACCACTATGCTAGGCAGACATACTCTAGGAAGTTAACCAAAACTCCCAGAAATTATCATTTAAAATAAAGATAAACAGTCAAAACCAAATGTTCCTGCACTGATAGAAAGCATCCTTATTGCATAAATGAAATATACAATGGTGAGCTGTCAGATAACTGATTTAGCTACACTTGTGCTGTTTGACCTCGGACACCTTACTTGCGGCTTATGCCACTCGTGAGGTTACCCAAGGTCAAACAGCACTTGTGTAGATAAATCATTTATCTGACAGCTCACCGTTGTATATCCTATTTATATATATATATATATATATATATATATATATATATATATATATATATTATTACAAATTTACTAGTCTGCATATGCTACCATAGGGTGTTGGGTACCATTTTACCATCTGTGGTGGATGTCTCTACAGCCCTTCTTACTAACACCTACAGTGCTTACTGGTACTGATATGTTTCCTCTCTTATTTTAGTCTAGGGTCTTGAGTCCCCTTGTTTCCAGTCAGACCTGTGCCAAACACTTCAATGAGTGGCATGTGCACTGGCTATATTTTATATTTTAACTGTCCCATATAGGTATGCCTATGCCTGTGTTACTGTACCATAAATAACACCAGATGTACATTCTCCAATTACTCCAGAAGACTGGGAACTCATACCTGAAAAACTAGCTTTATCTTTGCTTGTACAGAGCAAAGTACCATACAGAGACTATCTGATACCCTTATGACATTTTTTACCTTACATTTTTTGTTGCCTGAAAATAGTCTTGCATAAAGCCATGATGTCTTCATTTGGGTATCCTGTGATTTGAGCAAAGCAATTTTGGGTGAAACAATTTGGGTGAATCAAAAAGATCGAGTGGAATGTCGCTAACTGTGTTTTTACAGCTCCTGTAATGTGAGTGAATGTGGTTCTGAGGTGTGCTAGTATACGACGGGTTGCCAGTGGGAGAGCACTATTCAGGATCTGAAGAGGTACTTTTGTGTGGTTCTGAGATGTGCTGGCCTTGTAACACAGTGGTCTAAGTAAGCATCTGTGTGAGCTGTGGGAGAAAAGAAAACATGAGTCAGTTTTCAGTGTGACTTTTTTCTGGGTATATATATTGTTTTTATTTTAGCAATGTTCCAATTCAGGAGTGACTTTTCCTTTGGTGTCTATATTTTTTCCAGTGTTGCAGCCAAAGTAGCCATCCACCCATCCCATCTTTCTTCCTGTCCTCGAGTTCTTCAGCCCCCCAAAGTTGATTATATATTCTTTTGGGGCCCTCAAAATAAATTGGCATATACAAGATGCCTTTTTCCTGTCTGGCACCTGATTCATTCTTTTTTTATAGGCGCTGTAAATTGACAGCGCTGTTTATATGTTTGACAGTTTGTATTTGCTGTTTTTTCCCCTTGTTATTCTTTCTTCACTAAAATGACAAAGAACTCCGGGGAGGGTGTAGAACTTGGGGACGGGGAGCATACCAAGCTAGAAGAATATATTAGACACACTCTGCATGTACTTATGGCAGACAGATGTAGAGGGAACAGAGGATATTCTCCACTAAGAAACAAGTTATGCAGATCTCTAACTTGAATTCTAATGCCTGGAATAATGCCATGTGTCTTGTTCTGTGCCAATGCCATCAAACTAGGCAAGCCCAAAAGTCTTTCCATACAGTACATGTGGTGCAGCAGCACTAAAATATGTTTTCATCAGAAATGGATGCAAAATGGAAATGAAGCAAGGCTGAAGCAACTGTATTAGAGAAGGAAGCAAGAAGAGATTGCACTAAAAATAAGACAGCATAAGTAAATTGACACTGGCTGAAAATGCATACAAACTGATGAAAATGCATCAGATAAATATGCAACCTGAAACTTTACAAACCTGTGGGAAATTGTGTCTGCAAACAATGTTCCACAAAGCTGAGACTGCATCAAAATGGGGATGATTGCTTCGGAAAAAGTGATGTGGACAAAACAGCATTATAAAATGACGGGAATGCACTAACTATGGAGATTGCTTCAGAAAATAATGTACCTGTGCAAATGACAAAGATGAATCAGTAACAGGATGCAACTATGGCAATTATATAGAGTAAAACTGGTGGGAATAGCAGAAAACCCAATTTGACAGCTAACAACACCAAAAATAGCTATAATCACTAGATCAAATCAAATCAAATCAAATCAAATCTTTATTTATCCAGGCAACATCATTGAGCAATGCTCATTTGCAAGATGGACCTGGTAGGGTCAAGATACAATTTGTATGACATATAACATAAAAAGAATACACAACTTTGAAAGGATAGCAAATGAATACAAAACAACAACTCCAAGATATATACATGATTCATTAAGTAGCCAGCTTGTTAGTGGAGGATATTTTGAAACGTGCACTTTTGAAGGTTAAATGTGTCAGGGAATTATTAGAAAGTTTTGAGCTCGGGTGATGAGCTGTATGGACATCTGGAAGATATATCTACAGGAAATAATTTGTAGGAGGCAAATACCAGCTGAAGCAGTGACAGGGCGGATGAAAGAGTGTATACAGAGTGTTGTGGCCAGGGGTGAGTGAAGGAAGGAGTGGAAGGGCCGTGTCAAAGAGGGATCAATAGTAGGTCAAGGGAGGGATGGACTGGGGAAGTAAAACTGAAAGTATAAGGAGACTAAGTATATAATGTTTAGAAGGAAGGATTGTAGTAAAGGTTAATGAGATGTGAAGCAACTGCTCGTAGGGTGCTGAGGAGCTACCTTTGAATAGTCGTCCAGCTGGTAGGAAAGATGAGGGTTATCTAATGTTGACGGAAGCAGTTACATTTTCTTTGAATATTTTGTTGTATAGATATTTAAAGGCTGTAATAGATATGAGCTTGTTCACTTTCAGTGTCTTTGCATTGTGTTCCATAGGGTGGATAACACATAATTAACAGCATGTCTGCCATGTCGAGAGTGGAACTTAGGCACTTTAAGAGTAATGAAGTTCAGGCTTTAATGCATAATTACTTGATGAGGCTTGTGGAAAACAATCTGAGATATATTTTGAAGCTGCTGTGATATTGCTCTGTAAGTCCATAGTAATGCATTCCTATCCCTTCTATATTGAAGTGAGGGCCAACCAACTGCGGAGTATAGCAAGCAGTGGTGAGTACTGTATGGTAAGTCTGTGATAAACCTCAGAGCTCTATGGTATAGTGTATCTAATTTGTTCAAGCATACCGTAGGGCAGTGATTGTATAGGAAGTCAGCGTAGTCTAAAACTGAGAGGAATGTGGCCTGGACCATCTTCTTTTTTGAATCACTTGAAAGGAAGTGCCTTATTCTATAGTAAAGTCCAAGTCTTTGTCTAAGCTTTTTAGTAGCTCTTCC
This sequence comes from Neoceratodus forsteri, assembly GCA_016271365.2. Lineage (NCBI taxonomy): Eukaryota > Metazoa > Chordata > Ceratodontiformes > Ceratodontidae > Neoceratodus > Neoceratodus forsteri. The sequence goes on along the minus strand of JADMNL010000024.1, from coordinate 281,495,540 downwards.
AGATGTTCTAGATAGTCTAATCTACATATCTAGCCATACCCCAGGTATTTGAATTTTGTGACATATTCAAGATTTTCACCAAGTGCAGTGGATAGTTTAGGAGATCGATTGGGATTGAGTATTTTGCCTGCACCTGTGGGGAAAAAGAACATTGCCTTAGTTTTTTGCATTCAATAGTAGTTTTTTCCAGCAGCTGGAGTTGCAGTAGGTCGAATTCTGCTTGTAGTTCTTTGCAGGCTGTTGTAGGAGAAGGGTGACTGACATACAGTACTGTATCATCAGCAAACAGGTGTACAGTGGCTTTGGTAAGATTTGTGTCAATGCTATTGATATATATGGCGTAAGAGGATAGGCCAAGAATAGATCCTTGTGGTACTCCTCTTGTAGTGGTCTAAGTGGGATATATCTCCTTCGCCTTTACCTGCTGGGTTCTTCCTGTAAGATAGTTGTTAAACCAACTAATGGAATTGGTGTCAAGTCCAATAGACCTTAGTGAGGAGAGGAGCAGGTCAAAGGCCTTACTTAGGTCTAAGAAGACATACACAATTTTTTTTATCCAATTCAAGTTGCCAATCATTGGTGACTTTTGCAGGAGCTGTTATGGTGCTGTGGTTTGCTCTGAAACCAGATTGTGCTGGGTTTAGAAGATTGTTGGCTTCTAGATATTCTCTTAGCTGGGTGCTCACAATTTTTTCAAGTAGTTTAGACAGCACAGTAAGAATGGAAATTGGTCTGTAGTTATTAAGGTCTGTGGATCCCCGGCTTTCAGAAGAGGAATCACTGAGCGGTTTCCAGATTGATGGGATGACTCAGACTGTAGAGAAAGGTTAAACAGATGCGTTATTGGCACTGCTAATACATGTATGGCAATTTTAAAAAGTATGGGTCAAGGAGTTCGCGCCTGCACTCTTTTTATGTCCAATTGTAAGATAAGTTCTTCAACTTGCTTCAGCGTGGTGGAGTGAAGGAGAAAATGGAGTCAGTCACTCTTGCTTCAGTATTCTTAATCCCTAGATGTACTCTCATTTGGTTGGCTGGAGAGGAGTCGAATGCTAGTCCAGCAGTTGTAAAATGATTATTGAAAGCTTCAATACTTCAATTTTGTCACTGATGGTTCTGTTTCCACATTGTAGTTTTGTTGGGAGTGAGTTACTTGGGACATGGCCAGTTATATCTTTTATAGTGTTCCAAAACTTGGCAGGGCTGGAGTATGAGGACTCTAATTCAGTCATGTAATATGCAGCTTTTGTGTCTCGTACTTTCTTGGTGCAAAGATTCCTGGCTTTTCTGAATTGCTCCCAATCGGAGGCTAATTTAGTGTTTCGGGCTTTTTTCCAAAGCTTGTCCCTTTCAGAAGGGTGGATTTAAGGTCAAAATTAAAACCAACGACAGGTTTTATTTTTATCACGTAGTTTAGAGACTGGTGCATGAATGTTTAGAGCATTTGTGATGATGTCATTTAGAACACCATATGCAATCTCCATTGTGTTCGCTAGATAGAATTCTTGCCATCTTGTGCAGTACTTAATATCGTCCAGGTATGCCTCAATGTTGAGGTTCTTTTTTGATCTCCTCAACAAGAATTTTGTGGGGGATGAAATCTTACATGCTGACCTAATTGCCGCAATAGAACAATGATCACTAATGTCGTTGAACAGAACTCCTGTATGTGAAAAGAGGTGAGGTTTACTCACTAATAGTACATCCAAAAGCGTGCTATTTTTGAGTTCTTTTGTTCATTCTAGTAGGTTCATTTATAAGCTGTGCTCCATGCATGTCGAGAATGAAATTAGAGGTGTAGCTGCCTTAGAAAGCCAGTTTAGGTTTAAATCGCCTATAATTATGGTTTCTCCATTCCCTTGTTTAATCAAGTCACCCAAATAGGACAGTATCTTAAGGCCAGCAGAGGGAGGTCTGTAACAGCCAATCAACTGCAGTGAGGTATTTTTGGAAAGGGTTATTTTAAGGGATAGGCACTCAAATTCTTTTGCCATAGAGTAAGAGGCAAGAGAAATTGCAGATAGGTTGGCCTTTACATATGTTGCTACCCCTCCTCCTCTTGTCCGTCTATCAGCTCTGAATGTTTGGTAGTTAAGTAAGTTTATATCTCTGTCAGCTGTATCAGGTCTAAGTCATGTCTCAGAGACTACCAGGATGTCGGGTAGTGCGTGGCTAACCCAGGCTTGGAGCAATGTGATTTTTTTTAAAAGGCTACATGCATTAATATGTAGAAGGCTTAGTCCTTTAATCTTTGCTAGTTCTGAAGGTGCAGTGATAGTCCCTGGTGGCCCAGGGTTAAGTTCCACATTCCCTGAACATATTAGTAGTAGGAGCAGTAGTTTCATAGTTGCCGCCAGAGATAGGGTATAAGTTCTTATAGATGCCTTTTATTTTTTTTTTTATTCTGTGGAATTCTTATTTGCCATCCAGATTCGGTTTTTCGTCCTTTTGTAAAGGAAAGGATTAAACTTTAACAGAGATAGTCGTGGATCTTGTTCTGTATACAGTTGGAGACAGACACCAAACAAATGCAATGCCGACTGTGTCCCTCCATAGTAAAGAATAAATGGGTCCGATCGTATCAATGGAAGGTCATAGGTACATATCCAATCTCTTGGGCTGCTGTAGAATTGCAGCAGAATGAGAATGTGGTATCTGCATCTGCTTGGCATCCTGTGGATGTCTGCATCTTTACTTAGTTCAGGTAATAGTAGTAGTATAAGGAGGCTCCAAAGAAAGTTCCTCATTATGAAGGTGATCAGAGATTTTGTAGGTAATATCTTATGATTTGCTCACAGTAGTTACCTGTGTCATATATTATAAAGGTGGTATACTTAGCTCATACTGGAGCCTAATCAGATATTAGAGGAGGGTGTTTAGTCTAGCAATGGGATAGGAGGTTCGGTAAACAGTGAGATACAAGAATTGTTTGGACTCGAATAAAGGCGGAGTATAAGATGGCAAGGGCAGTGTGCCCTTTATCAGATGCTAGGTGGAAACCCAGTCTAGTTGTGGCCAGAATAGATAGCATAGGTAGTACTCTGGTAATCGAAAGTGTAGTATCAATGAGGGATATAAGGCAGGCTATAGGTTTAACAGGACGAAGGGCGTGGTTTTAATAACGTTATGGAAAGTGTCTATTTAAGAAAGTCTAGAAGAGGGGAAGGGCGGGTGGGCATAAAATTGCACCTTTGCCGTGACCTTCCTGGAGGGTCTCCGCTCTGTGGAGCTGGAGCGCCGCTGGAGATGCCGCCGCCCACTGGCGAAGACTGGCCTCGGGCCGGAGCGGGGCGCCAGCAAGGGTCCTCTCTGGGGAGACAAGAAAGAGCAGGTAGAATTTAAAGGATTTTACAGCTCAGGCACAGGCAGAGCAGCAGGGGGCCAAAATTAACATTAGAAAGGCTAAGGGATGGGGTAGAGGCGCCAAGCGTCTGGCTATGCACATAAACACAGGAAGGCGGTAATTACTTTTTTTACAAGCAACACCTCTCACAATTTCCCCTCCCCACAATTACAGTGTTCAGCTCTTTTGTGGAAATTTGTACACACAATACCCTAAGCGAAACTTTTCCTTACATAAAGCAAATCTAGCAAGCAAGAAACCAGGAGCAGCGGGGACCAATCGGATGCGAAGCCGTGGAAGGCGTTCGTCTTCCGATTGGTTGCGCCTTTGCCGTACCTTCTCTGGAGGGTCTCTCCGGCTCTGTGGAGCTGAGCGCCGGCTGGAGATGCCGCCCGTCCGCTGGCGAAGACTGGCCTCGACGCTCGGTGCCGAGTTTTCCATAAAGCTGACTTTAACAGCCTAACTAGCCCTCTAACAAAGAGAAATGAGGCAACCAAATGAAAGGAAAAACAGAAAACTTACATTACTATACAGTAAGCACCCATCTAAGAAGCAGGCCATAATTATAAAACGGGCAGGGAAAACTAGTGCAGTCCAGTTGGTCAATTAGAGTCTTTACCTATTGAACAATGGCAAAAGGATCAGTCTGCCTCGTTACATGCATTAAAATCCTTACACCTACCTCTTGAAACTTTATACTTTGCTTACCATAAAACTCCTTTCCTTATCTGCTTAGCAGGGAAAAATATGTGTTGCGTACCCTACCACATATAAAATTTAGGCCAAGGCTACATATTAGGCCATCTGCAAGTGCTGTAGAAACATTCCTGTAGTTCTTAACAAGCATGTGTGTCTTGGAATAGGGTTGAACCTGTTCAGGAAAAACTACCTTCCTTGAAACAAATACTTAAGGCCAGCTGCACATAGCTATTAGATTTTGGACAATTTTATTGATTAGCAGATGCATCACATTGTGCTTTTCTGCAGTTTGAATATTAGAATATTAATAAAATGGTTCACCTCCGAAGCCTTCACATGCAAGTGCTCACGTTCGAGAAAATAATGTCAGACAGAAAGAACTCACTGGACCTCTGGAACTCCAGCGGCAAGCCATACTTCCACCATGGAACCATACACCACCATTGGTAAATACCAGCTTAGCTTCATTTGAACTGCACAGTGCAAACAAATGTCTGTGGCTGTTAGAAACAATCATGCCCATCAGTAGCTTCAACTGGTTCAAAAACTTAAATGTTGTAAAATGCTTTCTGAGTCAGGTACCATGGGTTACCTAAATGCTGTTACTTTGAAATGCTGCAAGCTGTTTTCAGTGAGTGGCAGCTGGTGGCCTCAAATTCAGAGAGCATTTTACAGCATTTACATTTTTGATAGGGTTGAACCTGTTCAGGAGAAATGACCATCCTTGAAACAAATACTTATGGTCAGCTGCACATAGCTATTAAATTTGGACTATTTTATTGATTGGCAGATGCATCACATTGTGCTTTACAATATGATGCATTGGTGAGGACCACTTTGACGTGGTCCTCACCAATGGTGATAGAGTGGATAGAGTGGGAGTGGGGGTCAGCTTAGGAGAAAGTGACCATAATACAGTGGGCTTCAGGGCTAGAGCAGGGTATCAAGTGAGTCAAACAATCACGAAGGTCGTGGACTTCAGGCGGGCAGATTTTCCCAGGATGAGGGAAGTATTCTGGAATGAAATGAAGGGGATGGAGGAAATAGAGGGGGATAAGGAACTATGGAATAAGATCAAGGGGGGACTACATAAAGCCTCAGAGAGCTGTATATGGAAGATGAGAAAGAGGAAAAGAAGGAGGAGGCCACTGTGAATCAATAGGGAAGTGAGGGGGACAATAAGGGAGGAGAAAAGGGCATTCAGAGAATATAAGAGGATACTGTGAAGAAGGAAAGGGAAACTTACAGGTAGAAACTGTGGGTAGCAGGGCAGAGGATTAGGAAGGCAAAAGCAGAAACAGAGGAGAGAATTGCTAGGCAGGCCAAAAGGGGGGACAAGACTCTCTTTTGGTACATTGGGGGAAAAAAGAAAAGCAAGACAGGAGCTAGTAAGGATAAAGGGGGTTGGGGATTACAAATGGAAGGGGACTTTGAGAAGGCAGAGGTGCTGAATAGATACTTTGGCTCGGTCTTCACGATAGAGGGTGAAGGAAGGGGACCAGTGCTAAGGGGAAAGGGAAGGGGGGATGTGGGGGTGGATCCTAGTCTAATGAGTAAGGGTTGGGTAAGGGAGGAATTGGGTAAGTTGAGGGTAGACAAGACCATGGGCCCAGACACCCTGCACACTAGGGTGCTCTGGGAGCTAAGGGAGGAACTGGCAGCACCACTAGCAACAATTTTTAACTTTTTTTTTTCATTTTTTATCCTTGTGAGCCTGGTGAGCAAACTGCCCATTTTCACAGTCAACAAGCATTACAAAAAGCAGACATAATACAAAAACAATAAGTAACGTTGACAATAAATTACAGTACATCTTACAAAGTGCAGAACAATAAATAAATACAAGTACAGTTAACAAGTACATTTCTGAAAACTACAAAAAAGTAAAAATAATTTGTGTTTTAAAATTACCAATGGACTTAAAATGAAAAAAATCAGAGTGGAGAGAGTTGAAAACTTTAGGATCCCTATACAAAATTGATGTCTGGCTGATAGCCCTGCGAAAAAGAGGTGTCTGGAAGAACAATTTGTCCTGGGAATGAGTATCACAACCATTAATAATTCTGGGAAACAATTTAGAGACTGGGGGGGAGAAGATCCAATATGATTTTAAACAGAATTGTACGATGTTTAAACTGTATCCGTTAATCAAAAGATAAACAGTTGGACTCCTGAAGGAGAAAACAATGGTGAGTGTGCTATGGAACCTGCAACATAAACCTGAGGATAGAATTATATGTAACCCTGAGTGATTCCAACATATAAGTAGATGAGTAAACTACTAAAACATAATCCAGTTTGCTAAACAAAAAACTGTGGGCTAACAAAATCTGGGATTCATTGGTAAGGCATATTTTAACACTATATAACGTGCCAATATGCTAGTGAATAGCCTTCCTAGTATAAACAATATGATTTTAAAAAGATAATTTTGAATCAAGGATTAACCCCAAATATTTAAAATGGTCGACAAGCTCAGTTGGGGAACCATTTAAATCAACAAGGGGGAGAAGGCCCCCTACACTAGGTTTATTAGAGAAGACCATGAGTTTGGTCTTCTGAACATTCAGTACCATGTGATTATGAAGAAGCCAATCTTGAAGTGACTTAAAATCAACCTGAACCTTTGAAATGGTAGCATTTTGTTTGGGGGCAGTGCTGTATAACACAGCATTGTCTGCATACATAATGATTGCAGTCTGGGTGCAAATACTGGGGACAGTGTTCATGTATAATGAAAAGATGAGTGGTCCCAATATTGAGCCCTGAGGAACTCTGCAGACAATAGGAGTAGTATGAGAAAGAAAACCTACAAGGGACGTGGCATGGGTGCGATTACTAAGATAATTGGAAAACTTGTCCCTGGATACAGGGTGGGTGCCAGAGGATTGGAAGAAGGCAGACGTGGTGCCACTTCATAAAAGTGGCAGCAGGATGGAAGCTGGCAATTATCATCTGGTCAGCCTTACATTGGTAGTGGGTAAAGTGATGAGGTAATATTGAAAGAAAGGTTGGTTAGCTACATGGAAGATGGAGGGCTGCAGCACATTCATCAGCATGGCTTCACTCAGGTATGATCATGTCAGATGAACCCGACTGAGTTCTTCAGTGAGGTGACGAGGGTGGTTGATCAAGGTCAGGGTAGTGGACGTGGCCTATCTGGACTTTGGTAATGCCTTTAACACTGTGACCCACCGAAGATTGGTTAATAAGTTGGAGAGTTTGGGGATGGGACAGAAAATAACAACCTGGGTAGAGATCTGGCTGATGGGTAGAAGCTGGTGGTTAATGGGGTGCATTCTGGGGAGGTAGAGGTGACAAGCAAGGTCCCCCAGGGATCAGTGCTGGGGCCCATTCTGTTTAAACTCTACATCAGCGACATAGCAGAGAGGCTTCAGGGGAAGGTCTGCCTTTTTGCAGATGACACAAAAATCTGCAACGGGGTAGACACCCCAGAGGGAATGGAAGCTGTGAAGAAACATCTGAGATTGCTGGAGGAGTAGTTAGATACATGGCAGCTGAAATTCAATGCCAAAAAATGCACAGGGATGTACTTGGGGTGGAAGAATCCAAAAGCCACGTACACACTGTGGGGTGAGGAAATGGTTGCATCTGAGCAGGAGAAGGATTTAGGAATCATAATCACTGACAACCTTAATGTACAGACCCAATACAGCAAGGCGGTGGGCAAAGTGAACAGATTGCTGACATGCATAGGGAGGGGGATGACTAGTAGAAAAAGGGAGGTGCTGATGCCACTCTACAGTTCCATGGTGAGTTCACACCTGGAGTACAGAGTTTAGTTCTGCAGACCCCATCTGCACAAGGACATAGATGGCATGGAAAGGGTACAGAGAGGGCCACTAAAATGGTGCATCGGCTAAATGGTAAGACATATGAGAAGAGGTTGAGGGTGTTGGATTTGTACCCGCTGGAGAACAGAAGGGAGGGGGGGAACATAACAGAAACATTCAAATATGTGAAGGGGTTCAATAAAGTGGAGGAGAGCTTATTCTCAGGTAAGGTAGATGCAAAAACTAGAGGACATGGACTGGGGGTGGAGGGGGTAGGTTTAAGGGAAACATTAGGAAGCCTTACTTCACTGAGAGAGTGGTAGCACCCTGAAGCAGTCGGCTGGAGGAGTTGGTGGAGGCCAGTACAGTTGAGGGATTCAAGAGGGCATGAGACAAACACAAGGAGCTGTCAAGGGGAAGGAGGGTGGAATCTGTGGGGGGGCAAGTAAAAAGGGAGGGAATGGGCAGACTTGACGGGGCAAGAAGGTCCTTTTCTGCAGACACTTATCTATGAATCTAAGAATCTATGATTTAGTTGTGTCTACTGACTGGTGTAATTTCTTATAACAGCCATGTGCATTTGTTTTTACAGTGCAATTTAATTAAAATGTATTTATTTTGTGTTTCAGCATTTCCTTTAACATGAATCCATTTTATAATCGAAATAATGCATGACAGGGCATGGGTTATTTTTGAATTTAGCCACACCCTGTGTTGTTTATGACACTCAGCTACATCTCATGCCACACAAGGAGTGGGGCATAAGTAAATTTCACGATGATAAATGTGACAAAAATATTAAAGTTCCAAGGTGCCAAAAGCATGGCCAGTCTGCCAGCGCAGCTGTAGCATTACCGCTTGCAACGCCGATGACCCAAGTTTGGTAGTGAGATCGGGAGTTGGAGTGACAGCTGGGTGGGGGGGGAGGATCGAGCATACTAGGGACTGCTCTCCTCCTCCATGGAGGGGTGGGACCAGTGACCGGTGTCAGCCTAGGCCCTTGTGGTGGCTGGGGGTCAGCACACAAGGACTACAAGGAGGCAGAACAGATTCATAACATGCTGCATACAGGAGCATGCACAGCTCAGCCATTGGTGTCATTGCACACCACTTCTTCTGAAACAAGGGAGAAATAAGGGGGGGACAAAAACATCTTCCAGCAGCAGAATGGCACTCGACCCTCGCAGTTCCCGCACCCGACTAGCTGGGGTCACCAGGCCAAATACTGGATCCAGTCCCTGATGGAGGTTAGAGGGACCCTCTTGCCCCACTGGGGGGGGCAAGCCTTGGAGATATTGGCTGGCAGGTAAGTCCCAGTGGATGCTGAGATGCTGGGGCGAAGGAGCTAGATGATCCGAGCTTGGAAAGTCATCTGAGGGAAGGAATAAAAAGACTAACAAAAGAAACATGCTGACAGTGAATCAAGCCACTTCCCTTGAGGCTGACTTTAAACTGAGGACCAACTGCCACCCTGAAAACTGAGGAAATAAGTTTTTTATGATAGTGTCACAGCTTTAAATAATACAGCCTTTTACTGCTTGTGAAGTTATGACTAAACACAATTGCAATCTAGAATGTCTTACAAATGGTATAAAGGATGGAAATGAGAAAGAAAAAGTGTGTCCCATCAGGAATTGAACCCATACCCCTGGTAATACCGTTCCAGTGTTCTAACCATTAAGCTATGGGCTCACATAGTTAGCAGGCCTTAGGCTTTCCTTAAATCCACACAAATTCCTTTCTCAAGTGTTGCACAATCCTGCAACTTAGGAACATATCAGACTAGTGGGCCACACTTTTCCTTTCTCATTTCCATCCTTGATTCAAAATATGCCTGGCAGGGGCTTAGCTGCACTGGAAAGTGGTCTGTTTGTATTTCTTACAAAAGGTATGGCATCCCATAGCCACATAACCAAGTTACAACTACACAGAAATTAAGGTTTGCTAGACCCAAATGGATTGTCGTAGAATCAGGGGAGAATTATGCTTTGTGCTTAAAGCAATGAAAGATGACATCCTATTTGAACCTGCATGGTTGCAAAGGAAATTGAACTTAAACAGGGCCACTAGGTTCCATCACCATCGATTAGTAAGTGAGAAATATAAAACAACTAGAAGGGGAAATGGTTCAGTCAGCGAATTGTTAAAGTGTGGAATGCACTTCCTAAAGAAGTCATTACTGCTTCTAATATGGCATCCTTTAAAACACTTTTGGTTGAGCACATGGGTGAGAATAAATGCGATATATCCCACTGATACGTGGCAAGTCCCAAAATGGCTTATAGGCTTATGGACTTGCAATAAATCCTATGGTCCCATAAATTCATATAAAGAAGAATCCATCCCCAAATAAGTTAGTGCTTGCATTGGAGACTCCCATTTCCATAATTATCATAAAAACTTCCTTTCTGCTCAAACAACTAAATGGTTCCTCATTCCACAGGCCCCCAGCCCATAGCTGGTTGAGATGGAAGGTCATTCCATTGCATCCCCGAACACCAGACTGCCACTATATCAAAATAGACTCTGCATACTGGCCTCTTACCCAATAGTTAGTGTTTTCTTTAGGTAATGAAAGCAAATTGCTAAGCATTTACATGTTGGAGCACCACTGACATATGCACCGTGCTGGGGCAATGACCTCTTTCTTATACAGTAGGTAACTGACCTATTCATTATCAGACCGGGCAGGATGCTGGTATTTTTTACATACAGGACCTTTGCTCTCCAAGGGAATCTTAACTGTCTATCTTCCAGAATATCTCTATGTAGTTTTGGTATCCCTAAACGACATTTCTGGAAATACTTACAATTGTGGTCTGTACTGACTCCCTACCCTAGTTCCAAAAACCATGCCCCTTCTCCTTCCCCCTTGAGAAATGGCTGAAATTAAGCAAAGGTCTAGGGGGTTCAATTTATCAACAGCTCAGTGATGAGGCCCACCCAACCCCCATATGCCCTGGGGCCAAAAGACAAAAGGAACTACACATTACTATCTCTGACCATCAGCGGAAACTCTGCTGATACAGGGCACATACGTGTTGTAAAGATGCAAAATCTCAACTAAGCCAACTCAAAATGCTTCATTATTGGTATAGAGACTCCTCTGGTTCTTTTTTTTTTTAATTCAATAAACTTTATTAAACCTGATTAAGATCAGATTCATACCACAAACAGAATACATGCTGGTATGTACTGTTTACATATCAGTAATCAACACAGAAGCAGAAAAAGGTGTATTACAGCATAAAGACCTCTCAATCAAGTTACAATTTCAATAATATTAAAACACTCCCTACTCCCCTCCCCACATCCCCACCTATCTCCTTAGTATTACATGTAACAAAACTCTAGGATGCCATTAATTATAACGTAACTGCAGAAAAGAAAAAAAAACAATACCAGGTACTTGAGCAGTAATTAAGATTGATGGTATGGCATTAATTGTGACATTCACTAAGAGGAAAACCCTAGATGTTAAACAGCAAACATCCCCCTACTGTCACCCTGAATTCAATGTAAGCAAAGTGTGGAGCGGTTCCCAGATCTGTTTGTATTTAGTATATGAATATGACATACTGCCAATGGTGCGCTCAGCTTGAAGCGCAAACAGGATTTCTTGGAGCCATTCCCTATAAGTGGGGGTGGCTTGATCACGCCAGAGTCGCAGGATAACTTTTTTGGCACAGGCTGTTATTAAGGCCATAAGCAATTTCTGATTACCCAATAAAGTTTTGGAAAAATTACCAAGAATGCAAATTTCCGGAGTAAATGCCTGATCAAGGCCCAAAAGGGGATCGATACGATGTCTGATCTCGTCTCAAAAGGGCCTAACCTTATCACAGTGCCAAAGAATATGAAGTAAGGAGCCCCTTTCTCCCTGACACCTAGTACATACAGTATGTCCTGGGGAAGCCTGCCCATCCTGTGTAGTTTAATAGGTGTGTAAAATAAGTTGTGCAAAATCTCAAATTGCATAAAACGGTATCTGTCCCATTTTATGTGTTTATAAACTCCTTTCCAGATGTGGGTCCAGTCCCGGGGCTGAACCCTCCGGGGAAAAGCCAGGTCCCAGTAGTAGTGAAATGCCTGATCCCTTTCAGCAAGAAGGGCCCGAAGCTGTGTGTGAAAGAAAGATACCATGTGGGAAGTAGGGAAGGACAATAACAGTGGACATATTAAGTTGCCATACTCATTGGACCAGAGTCCACATCCAAAATGGTTTAAGAGCATAGGATGAAGCTGTAAATATTTGAAACACATGGATATGGGCCATCCATGTTCTGCTGTACATCTTTAAAGGTAAAAAGCCTATTAGAAGACAATAAGTGTTCTACCGAGAGGGACTCCAGGGTGGGCCAGGCTGGCCTGGTCAGCATTTTCCCAGCAATCTTGAAGTTCAGATTGTTCAGTATGGGTTGTGTAATATCTTGACAAGGATTTAAGATGAACAGATGACATAGCTGGTGATGGGCACAACATGAATATCCAATAGGGGTAGCTTTTAAGGGTTCTGGGGTCTTCCTGATGGAAATGTACAATAGGGAATTGAGACAAAGGCCCCTCTGTTGAGTCAAAAAACCCTCTATATCAAGCCATTGGGGAGTATAAAACGAATGTGACATTCCAGAAGTGGAGTAATTCCAGAGGGAGATTCAGGAGCAGTGTATAGCCAAATACTACAGGTAAATGTTGGGAACTTTTAACCCCCCGGCCTCCCTGGCTCTCATTAGTTTAACTAATCATCTACAGGGTGGCTTTCCCTGCCAGAGAAAGCAGGAAGAAAGCCTGTTAACCTGGACAAACCAACTTTTAGGGAGAGCTAGACCGAGCATAAGAGGGGGGTACAGAATTCGGGGAAGGACATTCATTTTAAGAATGTTCACCCAGACCCAAGGAAACAAAGGAAGCAATGATCAGTGGTTGAGATCACTCTGTATTTGGAGAAGTAAGTGATCCAAGTTATATTTTTTGAGTTTAAGTAGGTCAGTACTGAGGTATAAGCCCAAGTATTTTAGCTTGTCCTTTACCCAACAGAACCCCAAGTGCGCTACAGTGATGCGATAGGTGGAGGTGTTCAGGGGCATAAGTTCTGTTTTGGATAGGTTTAGTTTATAGTTAGAAAGGGAGCCGAATATGATGATAATGTTCAGTGTCTCTGGTAGCGAAGTAGCAGAAGCTGTGATGTCTAAAAGAATATCATCCGTGTATACTGAAAGTTTGCATACTGAAGGGCCTATAGTGATACCTTGGACTTGTGGGGAGGAGTTAATTTTTCGAATTAGGGGCTCAAGGTATAGGTTAAACAAAAAAGGGGAAAGTGGGCACCTTTGTCAGGTTCCCTGCTGCAAGGAAAAAACCTCAGAAAACACCCTATTGCAAAAAACATGGTCTGAAGGTTTAGTATATAGTATTTAGATCCATACTATTAACTCACCTGGCAAGCCATATTTAGGAAGCAAATGCAACAGATAATCCCATGAAATCTGATCAAAGGCTTTCTCTGCATCCAGATAAGCCAACACAGTGAGTATAGTGGATTTTCTGAATGCAGATACAAGATGTAGGATTTTCTGAATATGATCAGCTGACAGTCTGCCAGAAACAAAACCCACCTGTTCCCTGCTGAGGAGACATTCCCAAACTGCCTTTAATCTCATGGCCAGTATTTTTGCTAGTATCTTAATGTTCACATTAATTAAAGATATTGGCCTATAGTTGGCCACAGATAGGGGATCCTGTTCAGGCTTGGGCAAGACAACTATGGTGGCAGCAGTGAGGGAAATGTCTGTAAGACCAGTCTGGTGGAGGTATTGAAATAATTCCAGAAGGTATGGGGCCAGCAGATCCTTGTATTTCTGGTAAAAATTGGTGGAAAACCCATCCGGACCAGGGGATTTATCCGGCGTTAAAGTTTCTATGGCTGTTTTAACTTCCTCCAGGGTTAAAGGGGCTTTCAGCAGACTCACCTGTACCTAGTTTAGCCTTGGTAAGTCAAGATCCTGGAGAAAAGTATCCAGGGCAGAAGGATCCAGAGAGGTTGAGGGAGCTGTGTAAAGGAGCTGTAAAAGTTCTGAAACTGAAGGACAATATCCTTAGGTGAGGCGAATAAATAACCTGCGTGACCTAGTGGATGGAATGATCCAGTCATCCTGCTGACTGCATAGATGCAATGCGAGGAGTTTGCCCGCCTTCTCCCCTTGGTCAAAATATTGGGATTTAGTTCTTAGAAGGAGATGCTCTGCTTTTTCTCCTATGAGAGCGTGATACTTCACTCTTAGGGTTTCAAGGTGCTCCCTACTTGATGGCGGAGAAGAGTCCGAGAGCCCTCTCTCAGCTACACAAATTTGCGACAAAATGGAGGCCATGGCTTGAGACAGCTCTCCCTTCTTTCTGGTAGCTAACCTGATGAGTTCACCTCTAAGGGCACATTTGAAGGAGCGCCAAAGGATGTCCAATTTGGACATTGTAGGCTGGTTGAAATGGAAAAATTCTAAGATAAATGACTGTATTTTTTCAACTACATCTGGACATTTTAGTAAAAAATTATTAAGGCACCACATTTTATCTTTTGCAACTGAGGGGGTCAGGTTTACCTGTAAGATGGCTGGGTGGTGGTCCAAAATGACCTTAGCACTATAACAGCTGGCCAGGACTCCTGGTAAAGCTTCAGTACTTAAAAGAAAAAAATACAATTGTGGACTTCCAGTGTGATGGCTGCCCGGTGAGAAGCTCTCTCAGATAGCTCCCCTGCCCTCCTCCTCCTAGAAGTGATTGTATCTCAATATTTATGCACCTAAGTTGAGTGTTAACGGTTGTGAAACTTTGTTGATGACTTATGGAAACCGATTTTTCTTTCACCGGAGCGCAGTTTGAAATGGAAGCTGAGATGAAAACGTCGGCTCTTCGCCATATTCCCCCGCCGACTCCAGCAAAAGATAAGAACCCGAAACGACCTAAAGTGGGTTAGTCAGAGGCTACTATTTCGCCAAAACAACATGCCATATTAACCGAAGAGCAGTTTTTGGAGGAGATGGGTCCAATGAAGGAAACACTGCTCGTGCTAGCCTCAGATTTAAGGGGCATGAAGCTTTCACTAGAGCAGCTGAGTACACACACAAAGGATAATGAGACCAGGATCTCTTCACTTGATGATTGGAGGGCAAGATTAGATCCAGAAATCGTTGCCCTAAGGCATAGAGTCAAAAAAGCGAAGGATCGCCTAGAGGATCTCGAGGGTCACTTGAGAAGGAATAATTTGGTGGTACTGGGCCTTCCGGAGAGTGAAGAGGGGTGGCAGGCAGTTTTATTTACCCAAAAATTATGTGAGAAGCTGGCAGGGCCCTCTCCCAATGGGCCTACTTTTATAATCGAAAGAGCCCACAGATCGCTATGACCTATGCCCCCAGCGGGACCGCCCCCTCGCCCTTTTCTTTTCAGGCTCCTGAATTTCCTTGACAAACAGTTCATCTTGTCAAAATTAAAAGAGACAGCCAAAGTGCAATGGGAAGGAAAACAAATTCGAGTGGTTCAGGATCTTGCCTATTCAGTTCGCCAGAAGCGCTCAGTCCTCCACCCCCTAGTGTCTAAATTAATATCAGCTGGAATCCGTCTTAGGGTGCGCTACCCAGCTACTCTGAAGATTAACAGAGAGGGTCAATGGCACTCCTTCGAATCATTGGAGTTAGCCTCTGAAGCATGCAAGAAGTGGTATCCTGATCTGATCAAATGACTGTGCTCCAGTATACTTCTGTGGGAAGTCTGCCATCTTGTGGCCATTTAGTTGAAGGGCGAGTGTTCTGTTTCTCAGTTGGTACAATGTTTTGTTAAACTAAAACCTCACTTGTTGGACTTTTGTATATGGACAAAAGGAAGCTGGGACTCTGGCTTTGTAGTTTATTAGAGGAATATTTTTTCTGTTTCCCTTCAATTTTATTATAATAAAGTTGGGAATCAATAGTACAAGACACTGGTTAGGCCCCATCTGGAGTACTGCGTGCAGTACTGGAGGCCACATCTTCACAACGACATTAACCAAATTGAGGCAGTCCAGAGAAGGGCAACCAAAATGGTGCAGGGACTGCATCAGAAGACATATGAGGACAGATTAAGGGAGCTCAATATGTATACCCTTGAGCAAAGGAGGGAGAGAGGGTGATACAGTCCGAGACATTCAAACACCTTAAGGGCATTAACAAGGTGAAAGAGTCTAACATGTTTAAATATAAGAAAAATAGCAGGACAAGGGGAGGCAGCATGAGATTAGAGGAGGCCGATTAAGGGGAATGTGAGGAAATTATTTTTCACAGAAAGGTGGTGGATGCATGGGCAAGCCTACCTCAGGAAGTGATGGCTATGAATACAGTGCAGGGCTTCAAACAGGCATGGGATAGGCATAAGGGAGCAATACAGATGAGTATGAATAGATAGGCCACTGACTGAGCAAAGGCCGATGGCACATTTATAAGGTAGAAAAAGAAATGGGCAGACTGGATGGGCTTTGCGGTCCTTATCTGCTGTCAACTTCTATGTTTCTATGTAACTGTTATGCCACAAAACAGGCTTGGAATAGATATTTCATCCCAAAAGAGTACAAGTTAAAGTTTTAGCTGCTTAGGTTTGGTATTGGTAAGCAGTAGTTGTTTACTTCTGTGCCCATGGGGCGAAGTTGGACTCTGAATACCATAGTTGATACACTCCTTATGGTTTAGAATGTAAGCAGGTTAATTGTATAGCCTGTTACATAAGGGAGTGGGGAATATTAGGTATATGGATGTAGTTATACTGCTTGACCCCCTTTTTTCTTATACTTTTTATTTCTTGTGCTTGCAAAGTCTTACTTATATTGTATGGTGGGATTTTAGAATTCTAGATGGCATGAAGGGCTCTACAAACTATATAATTAGGGCGTATTGTGTTATAAGGGTAGACTTATAAGGAGGTAGGGGGGAGGGGATGAGCAATCAGGGGTAGCATGATAAACATTACACCGAATATGCAGTTGATGGATTGGTCTTTGGGACTGGGGGTGGTTTGTTCTATATTTACCTATAGGGGCATACTGTCTAAGTTAATGATTATGCCCGGCGGGGATTTATTTGGGGATAAGTGTAAGATCCTTAAATTGCCTAATGTAAGGAGGTTTTTGGGGGTTTACATGGTGGGGAGGGTTTATAGCCAGTCTTCGAAGATACATTTTCAATCAAAGGTCATGCCCATATGCCAAATCTTTGGATTTTTGTTTCGAATAGCCCTTTTTACACTGCTATATCGACATGAGGATTGCTTCATGGAATGTTAAAGGGGCAAGAGCTAGACTGAAACGTCATCAAATTCTCAAACATTTGGCTTTAATGCACTTAGATATTACTTTTTTACAGGAGACACATCTGTTGGCTGGGGAAGGTTTATTCCGTAGAGAACACATCGATTATGTTTATGCAGCAGGCAACTCCACTTCTCAAAGAGGAGATGCAATTTTGGTTACTAAAGGGACACAGTTTCAACCTTTACAAGAAATTGGGGACCTGCAAGGGAGGTTTTGGTAGTTAGAGGGTTGTTGAACCATAGCGAAATTATCCTAGGCACTATTTATGGGCCTAACCACTCCTCTCCGGAATTCTTCTCCCAAATAGCTCTTAAGTTAGCCCCTTTCAAACAACTGCCAATAATATTGGCAGGGGATTGGAATCTTACATACGACAACAAGTTAGACAGATCCACTTGGAGTGGTCAGACTCTATCCCCTGCACAGAAATCTTTACACGAAATGATGGAAGGCTTGGGCCTTTCAGACCTGTGGCGCCTCCTTCACCCAAATGAGAAGGAGTACACATTTTACTCGGCTTGCCATAAATCCTACTCTCATTTGGACTTTTTCCTAGTTAACTGAGCCATGCTGATGGGCCCAATGGCTTCTGGAATCTCCCCTAGAGTGTTGTCAGATCGCTCTTTGATCTGGTTTGAAGGGAAGATACCCCAAGCCATTCCCAAGGTTACTCAGTGGAAGCTTAACATTCAATTGTTCTCTCAGGAGAATATTGTAAACAAGATTCGTACACTAATTAATCAATATATAGAACATAACAGGGTCTCCATAGTAGCATCAGATCAGTTTTGGTGTTCCCTGAAATGCTACTTAAGAGGCTAATTTATTAGATTGGTAGCTACCCGTAAAAGGATAAGGGAGGGGGTTGCAATATCGTTGCTGGATTCTATTCAGAATCTGGAAGCTAAGATTAGTTTCTGCCCTACTGAGCAAGATTTACTTCAGCTTACAGTTCTTAAAGATCAATACACGGACACATTAAGAGAAAAGGCTGAATATGCCCTGTTTAAAACCCATATTAGATATCTAGACCAAGGAGACAAAGATGGGCACCTCTTGGCTCTTAAACTGAGACAGCAAGAGGAGTCTAGACTGGTCGCCTGCTTAACCACGGTAGATGGGGGTAACATAGTGACCACGCCTAAAGCTATAGTGGAAGAATTTGAAAACTTCTATAGGAAGTTATATAGTCACCCGAATAGTAGTCCTACTCATGCGGAGATTCGGCAATATCTTTCTAAACTTCCCCTTCCTACCCTTAACCATGAGCAAAAAGCCCAGCTGATTTCCCCTATATCGACGGCTGAGATAACTATGGCCATTCAATCCCTGTCACCTAATAAAGCTCCAGGACCGGATGGCTACCCAGCAAATTTCTATCGAACGTTTGAGAAGAAGCTTACCCCTATCCTTCAGGAATTATATGAACATATTTGTGCCCATGGCATCGTCAATTCCACGTTATTAGAAGCTACTATTATTGTTTTACGAAAGCCGGGGAAACCCAAAGATAAAGTAACAAATTATAGACCAATTTCCTTGATGAACCACGATGTTAAGATCTTAGCTAAGATTTTGGCATCTAGAATTACTAAAGTTTGGGACAGTTTAATTAGTCCTGAGCAAATTGGGTTTATTGGTGGTAGAAATCCTCTAGATAATTTCCGTAAACTTGCCCATATATTCTCCAGTATCAGGAGAGGCACAGGTACCAATGGCTCTTGTCTCCCTGGATGTGAAGAAAAGCTAATGAGGGTTAATTGGTATTTTCCTTTAGTACCATGAGCCAATTTGGTTTCCCCTGAATTTATTGGGTGGATTAAACGTTTATATTCTAATCCCAAGGCCAGAATTTATTGCAATGGGATTTTCTCCAATAGTTTTCCACTACACTTGGGAATGCATCAGGGGTGTCCTCTGCCACCTTTGTTGTTCAATCTGTATTTGGAACCATTGATTTGCAGTTTGCAATTATCCCCGAACATAACTGGTATTCCAGTGGGTCCATTTGAGTTGAAACTGTCAGCCTATGCGGATGATATTTTACTCCACATATCAGATCCAGCTAAGGTCATCCCCAAAATGTTAGATATAGTAGAGGAATTTGGTAAGTTCTCAAACTATTAGTTGAACATTAGCAAGATGGAAATTATGCCACTCAATGTTCATGTTCATAAAGGAGACATGGGTAGGTTTTGGATGGCCTGGACTAATAGGCTTAAATACCTGGGTATTACTCTGTCGACTTCAGCTTCTCTTCTGAAGAAGCGTAATCTGGATAACCTTCTTCTAATCATTCAGCAAGACTTAATTAGATGGTCCCCTTTACATATATCCCTTCAAGGGAGAATTAACAATATCAAGATGAATGTGCTACCCATAGTTTTTTATCCTCTGCATATGTTGAATATTTACCTTCCCCTTTCATGGTTTCGGAAGCTTCAGAGTATGATTACTAAATTTTTATGGCAAAATAAACCCCCACTGGAGATCCTATAAATGTCTGAGTGCTCCGAAAGGGTTCGGAGGGCTGAACCTCCCGAATTTTTATTACTATTACCTGGCGAGCCACATCGCTAAATATATGCGGTAGGTGACTACTCCCTTAAATAATAGGCAACTGGTATGTAATCCTATATGGCTGCAGATTGAAAGGAATCTTATTAAAAACTCTAAAGTGGCACTTGATAGCCTGTGGTATATACTCCCTAAGGATTTACCTAAATTACTTAGGTCCATGGTTATTTTCATTTCGGTTAAGGTCCATAACCTGATGTGTAGGTCTTTGGGGATTAGACATACCAGGGATGTCTCACAACCAGTGTTTGGTAACCATAATTTTAAGGTTAGCAATTAATTTCTTTCACCACATACAGTAGGTGGGTATTACCTCCAAACACAAAAGTTAGTGACCTAGTTGAACTAGGGAACCTAAAGTCACTCCAAGAAATATTGGAGAGTTTCCACCTCTCACCCAAATTTGCCTTTTATATTTACCAAATCAGACATCTGCTTATCACTTGGTTTGGACCCAATCAGTGGGACATTAACTATGGAGAGATTTTTCTGGTATTTCAATCCCTTGCGAGGCAATCACATGCAGTTTCGGGTCTTGTGGCTGCTCTGCATGAAAGACTGCATCTGAGCAAAGCTGATTACTCTCAATATTGGATAGATACTCTCCCCAACAGTTGTATTAACTGGGAGCATATATGGAAAGGAATTTACTTATATAGAGCCAATGACAAACTTAGATTGACACAATTTTATATTCTGCATACCATGCACCTGACTCCCATGAAGCTGTGCAAAATGGGTAAATTGCCAAAGGACGATTGCTTCAGATGTGGGCAGGCGCAAGGTTCCCCGTTAAATATATTTTGTGAGTGTCCCTTAGTTGCTCCTCTATGGTCTGATATTAAGACCAAAGCTGATCCCTTATTAGGGTTACAAGATCTATTTACCCTGCAGGTTTGTTTGCTAGGAGATTACACAAGGGTGGCAGTGAAGGAAAGGAGATACTTTATTAATCTAATCTCACTCACGGTGAAAGCCTCAATATTAAAACACTGGAAGGATCAGACTTCTATTACCTATCAGGAATTGCTTGCCGGGTTATTATATAATTTAAGGATTGAGAAAACCATTGCTAGCTATAGAAATACATTGCCTAAAGTTTAACGCCAAATGGGAGAAATTTCATGACTTATGGTCAATCGTTTCGTCACATTAATAAAGGAGGCAGGGCCTTTACATATCCCCCTTTTGAATTAAATTTTTTTAAGTGGGGCAGCTGATTGGTTTTCTAAGTGATGATGTTCATATAATCTCCCCCTGTTCTTTCTTTTAGGTAGCAGTGTTTCTGCTCCCCCTAGTGGGGTTAGAGAATTGACCTGTGGTATTATAATCTGTAGACTGGCTTTGGGGAGGGTGGACTGGTAGGGAGGGAGGGAGGAGGACTTAGGGAGGGATAAGAAGAGGGGTAGGAGGGAGGGAGGGAAGGGGGGAAACGGGGGACTCATGGGACAGTTAACTAATGCAATGTACATGTACTTGGATTTGTGTGTCATCTTCTGTATCAAACACTGCATTGTTTGTGATTGGAAAAACTGAATAAAGCATATTTAATTAAAAAAAGAAAAAATATGTGCAGGTAAAGGAATTATGTGGGATAGAGTGAAAGGAATACTCAGTGGAGTCAGGATGTACAAGCCTTCAGGGATCTACTAAACCCAGGGTGTCCATTACGCCCCTTAAGGCCAATTAGCTAGAAGTAAGGGGTTGGAGCCATGTAGGGAATCTGTCTAGACAAATCTCTAAGACTATGTTCCAGTCCCCCGCAAGTATTATGGTGAGAGAAGACCACTGAGTTAGAATAGAGTGTATTTAGGGGAAGAAAGAGAAGTTCTCAGAGTTAGGGCCATAAACTGTTCCCAGGATGACCTCTAGGTGTCCTAATAGGGCCCTAAGAAATATAAATCTGCCCTGGGAGTCAGCAACTTCCTGGAGAAGGTGGAATAGGACAGATCTGGAGATCAAGACAGCAACCCCACATTTACAGGAGTCCAGGCCTGAATCGAATACCTGGCCTACCCACGAATGCCTAAGAAGCATAATCTGAGCTGGAGGAAGATGCGTCTCTTGTAAAAAGGCTACATCTGCCTGCAGCTTAGGAAGGTGAAGCAGGATTTTAGCTGGTTTTGTTGGGGACTGAGTCCCTTTGACATTCCAGGAGCAATATCTATAATTGGATGCCATATCTTTCTGAAAAGATAATAGGTGTCAGGGGGGCTAATATGTGCCATCCAACAAATGATCACTGCGTGTCATATACCATCTCATATAACTGCTGAACCAACTAGAGATGGACCCTCCCACCCCTCCCCCAGCCTTCAAACCATGCCTCCCCCCAAACCTAATGAGAATAAGAAAAAGGTACTATACAACAGAAACCCCTTGTCTAAAACACCCTCTATAACCCCAAAACACCTCCAAAACCCCAACAAACTTGGTGCATGGGCTCCGTTCCGACATAGCTATCACCTCAACCAGCCAGCTCCCCACCCCCATGACCAAAATCTACCCCTCCCATATGGAAAAGAACCTCTATACAATAAATAGAGTTGCTAAATTCTAAACACCTTACCATTATCTTAATCTGCACAAAGGCTGGGAAGTAGCCTCACAAACTAACCATGAACTTAAGAAACAAGGGCTAACTATATCCCCACATAATTAACAAATCAGAGAAAACTTATGGTATTATCTTACTCGTTGTTAACTAACATTATTAAAAGGTCTGCATGGTTATTCCCAGAACATTCAGTTGTAACTCAGACACTAGATCCGCATAGAAAATGAAATAACCACATGCAGTATATTAACAGATCACCTTTGGTGGACAAGACAAAAGTCCCATATGCACAAATTGGAGGCTCAAAACCAGTAGTCTACTAACCTCAGCCCCTTGCACGGGTGATCCATCCCTCCAATAGAAGGAAACGGAGAGGAAAAATCACTAGCACAAAAGCCGAGGAAGGAAACTCACCCGCCTGATGCATAATGGCTTCCAGGAGAAGAGATCCGTTGCAAAACCAAATTAAAAGTCCCGAGCATTAAGTAAGAACAGTGCAAAAGCAAAAGTGTATACCTGGACCTCATCCAAGCAATGTCCGGGAATATATGCAGCTCGAGGAATAGCAGAATAAGGGCAGGAATTCCAGAGCCCAGAAAGCTGGTCACGTAGTCCTCACTCAAACCTCCGTCCGAAGAGTAACAGTGCTGAACAGTGGCTCTCGCTCGAATGACAGCAACATAATGGACCCAATGCTTCCTACAATTCACTGGTCCTTAAACAGATCAGGGAGTGCCTTTCTAAGTGATTGGTTAGCTGAATCCGCTGTTTCGTCAGATTGCCAGGTACCCTGAAGTAACACTTGCAGGCAGGCAGGATACAACATTTTAAATTTGATGCCTGTGGCAGTGAGTTTAACTACCACTGGATGAAAGGTTATCCTTTTTCTGATGGGTGCCCACTGGCAAATCCTGAGATATCTGCAACTTGGTGCCCTCCCTAAGGATATCTTTTAGGTGCCTGGTTTTCTGCAGTGCAGGTTGCTTATCAAGACAGTTCAGAAGTTTGAATATAAAGGGACACAGGGGTGAGCCGGCAGAAGGTTTAGGTACAAGGAATGATGTACATACTCCACTATGTATGTCTGGCTGTTCAGAGATGGCCCATTGATCTACTCTAACAGCTTTTGGGTGAATTGAATTGGTGCAGTCCCTCCTCACCCTCTGGAAGCCTGAAAAGAATAAGATTATTCTGTCAGCTTCTCCCCTCCAGGTTCTCTAGCTTATTCTTGAGAGTATGAACTTTCTGGTGTAAAAGAGTTGTCTCAGAGCCAGTGTCATCCTTCCATTTTTCCAGGGAGAAAGTTCTGGCTTCTAGATCTCCGGTCCTGTTATTCAGATCTCCAATATTGGAGTGCAGCGATTTCAGCTCTTCTTTGATCTCCTGCAGAGACTCCTTAAATGGAACATATCCTTGGAGGAAACACTCCTCAGAGAGTGGTACTGCCACTGGGATAGGAGTTGTGCTTTTGCTCAATCCTAAGCAGTGGGCCTTCATCTTCTTGCTGGTTTTCTCCGGTGTCTGTGGAGGCATGTGGCGGTGGCCAGTGAGCCTCATCTCTACTTTGGACACACTAGTGAGATTCAGCTAAAGAAACCACCAGTGTCCTGCAGAGACGTCCTGTAAACAATTTCTTCGGCCGAAACCATGAGGGGTAGGTATATGATGGCTAAAATAATTAGTTTGTAGCGGGGTGGAGTGGAGAGTCACCGGAGAGCAGCTACTCAGTCAAGAGCATCACGTGACTCAGCCTCCTGATTCTTACAAAATTGGGTCTGCCTCCCTTGGATACATCCTGGAGATGCCAGGCTAAGGATGACTCACTTTCCCACATCTGTGTCATGTCCTGTTATTGCTAAATACTGGAATACCATTTCTAGCTACAGTATTTTAAACAGCTTTCTCCAATAGGAAACATTTGGAGCACCTCAGTGGTCCTTCTAGGGAGTCAGAGACCCAGAGCTTCCCCCAAATCATCCATTTGTAAAACAGTTGATCTCTACCTCCATTATGGCCAAACGTCTACTTCTGCATAGAAGGAAATCCACTGAGATACCTACTGTTAGTGAGTGGCTACAAGCCATGAGGCAACAGGCATCCATTAAATGCCTTTTCCTCCTGTCTGTTGGGTAACTGGATGGATATAGAGCATCTGGAATCCTTTCCTGAAGCTCAAGGTTTGAGCCACCATAGCCCCCGCCATGGTAGGATGTAACTATTTCAGTATGTCTTATAGATATAGCAAGCCCTTCATTAAGTAGAGGGGTACTGCCTCAACCTTTACAAGATTTTGTTTCGTTCAAGCCTCAGATAACTGCAGTATGTGTTTTTCCATTTTACAAGACACTACTGTTGTTAGGATTGTCCTTTGTTAAATGATTGCTGTTGGTTTTTGTTCTGTTTTTTTTTTCAGTTGTTGCTTGCTGTATGACACTTTCTAATGCATTTGTTACGCATCGTACTGTGATGGAAATTTTTAATAAACATTTTAACATTAAGAATAAAAAAAACAGTGCCCTGATCTATTTTATTGAACATGCTCACAGCATTGAAATATTGCTAGTACTGTATCTCGCCATAGCTGGTTTATGCTATTTTTAACACTTAAAAACTGATGGTAATTTTTTATGAAAGTGACATTGACTCATAATTTGATGGTACCCTTTTTCCTTTAACATGGACAAATGTGACTTGCGGGGAGCATTGGCAGTCTTTACTCCTGATAGTGTCTTCCTACACTAGTCCTGAAACACAATCTAGTTGAAGTGCTGGCTGATCTGATGAATAAGCACTGCAGTTTCATCATGAGTGAATTGGGAATTCCTTTTCTTATTCTGCGATTTTTCATGGGGCAACCAAGGTCAATGCATAGCTGGTAGCAGACAAAAAAATAATAATAACTGATGTTAGGCAGCTCATCATGCCTTTCAGATAGACGTGCTGTTCAACAAGTGACCCATCTGGATAATCTATAAATTTCTTGAACGTGTTACTTCTTCTGAATCATTTTATGACTGCTGTACATTTGGTTCATGCATAACTCAAGTTTCCCATTATAATGCTAAGCAGTCCAGAACTCATCTACCACAGACAGTATGACTATTCAGAAACTTGCACAGCAATCATATATGTAGAACAGCCAGGGAAATCATGCAGCAGAAAGAAATGCATTTATTTGTTAATAAAAGCTTAAACCCGATATGACAGGGTGTAGCTGTTTAAACTGTTTTTCACAGTCACTGTTGATATGTTTGCTATAACTAATTGTTTTCTAAAATATTTTTATTTATTGAAAATTTCAGAGAGTACCTTTGGGCACAAGTGCTCATTAACAACAGTTCCACAGCAAGTACACCATCACAAAAACAAACAAACAAACAAACAAAAAAAAAATGTAAGTACAATAAGCAGTTCCAGAGGAAATGCAATCGAGCCAGGCTCAAAACACATAAGGCACTTAAGGTAGAAGAGCTGAATACAGTTTTGAAAAAAAATCTATACAGACCATTGTATAAAAAGTCACAAGTTACATACATAGAGAAAATGAATCAATAAAATTGTTTAATAGTTACAATTGCGTTGGAATGCAAAGGCAGACAGTAAAGATCTCTTAAACTGATTAAACTTGGGGAGCTTCAGCAGTGTATCAGGCAATTAATTTACTCGGTTCACTGCCCTGACAGCAAATAACCTCGTGCTCAGCTGAGTACACTGGAGAGGGGTCTGAAGGGCACTCCTGGCCATGTTCCTCATGTTGTATTGGTTGGAGATGGTGCAGAAGCAATTTGTTAAAGGAGGGAGTGTTAAGTGTGGAATGGAGCTTGTCAGTGTCAGTGGCTCAGTAGGTAGCACACTGCCTCTGAGGCCGGGAGATCAGAGGGCTGTGAGTTTAGTTCCTACATCTGGCACTTGGGTTAATATCCCAGTACTGGCACTGTAGTGCAGCATGAGAGGGGTGCTGCACTTCTGAGGTGCCGTCTTTCGGATGAGATGTTAAGTCGAGGTCCCATCTGCCTGGACTGGTGGTAGTTCAGGTGGATGTTAAAGATCCCATGGCACTTATCGAAAAGAGTAGGGAAATTTCCCTGGTGTCTTGGCCAAATTTCCCTCATTCACTAAAAATACCACCAACAGCTTAGTCTGGTTCAAGGTCAGTTGGCATTCATCTGTATCCCCCTCCCCCGGGTCATGCCTGAAAATAGGCAGAATTTGTCTAGTGCACTTACCCGGTCAACAAAAACTTAAAAAAAAAAAAAAAGTCCAAGAGTGCCCTTTTTGGCTACCAAACAGATCTGGAGCTTTATTCTGCTGAGTAACGGTAACTAGTTAGTGAGGGCATAAAGGGTACAACTATGCATGCAGTTATCTGCACCAAGTACAAAGTGGCATGCCTTACAGATCAGCTGTACTCTGTTTAGCACTGTGTCACCGGCAGCTACATAGACAGGGAGACCATAATCCATAAGTGATAGAATGGAGCTGGCCGCAACAAGGCATCTAGCATTCCCAGCAAGATTGTTCCTGTTATGGTACAGGACACCCAGTCTTCTGTTAACTATGGCCACCAGATTGTCAACATGGGGTGCGAAAGATAAGGTGCCATCCAGAGTTACTCCAAGGTATTTGATGGTCTCCACCTGTTCAAGATTTTGTCATTGACCATTTTGGATGTCAAAGGGTGGAACGTTCCTCTTCAGA
The DNA here is from genome assembly GCA_016271365.2 of Neoceratodus forsteri. Lineage (NCBI taxonomy): Eukaryota > Metazoa > Chordata > Ceratodontiformes > Ceratodontidae > Neoceratodus > Neoceratodus forsteri. The sequence goes on along the minus strand of JADMNL010000024.1, from coordinate 281,468,544 downwards.
GGGAGGCTAGAGAAAAGCATGGTCTTTATTTATTTATTTTTTGGTAATCAATGACTAGTTTGTTGTTGAAGAACCAGCTTTCAAGTGAGCTAAAGTTACTTTGGAGAGTGCCAGTAAGGCTATCAAGGTCAGGGTTTTTGGAATAGGTGACTGCATCATCAACATAGAGGAGTATGTTTGCTTTCTGACAAGTATTGGGGAATTGATTTATGAAGCGGCCAAATAGTACTGGGCTCACAATGGAGCCCTGGGGACACCAACAGACACTCCTGTAATGTTGGACAAAGATTCATCAATCTTCACCCACTTGGAGCGATTGGTGAGATGGCTGTGGAACCAGATAACCGTGTTCTGTGACAAATCCAGGTCAAGGAGTTTGTTAAGAAGAAGCTTATGGTTGACCAGGCCAAAGGCTTTAGTAAGGTCAATACATATATAGCTCTGACAAGGTCACCATTGTCAAGGGCCTAATGAACATAGCTGATGTATTTCAACAATGCAATGTCGGCGCTGTGGAGCTTCTGGAAGCCATGCTGCTGTACACACTGAACACTATATTGTTCAAGCTATGTGACATGTTGCTCAGAAACTATTTTCTTGAGGACCTTGGATGGGGGACAGAGAATAGAAATATTTACTTATAAAGGGCGCTATGCACGAACGTGCATTAGAAATGCACAAAATAGATGTATCCATGGTGTGCAGGTACATGACGCACAGGGCACCCACAATACGTAGCATGCACAAACGCCCCTGCTGGATGCAGGAGGCAGAACCACTGGGGCCACATAGTGGAACATGCAGCATGCACAGGCATGGCATGACTACACAGGACCTCCCCTTGACCCTGCCATAAAAGGACATGCACACCACCCTGCACAACAGTAGGGAAGTGAATGTTGTGTAGTAAACAAATGTGAACCCAATGGCAGAGAGAGGCAGAGATGCAGAGTGTAGCCCCCACTACCAGCACAGGCCAAGGGGTCAGGCCCCGCAGGCAGACAGGGCTGCAGCAGGGGCCACACATGGGACAGTGTACAACCATGCATGCCTGACTTCATTTTCGCACAGGTGACATCCATGGTGAGTGACATCAGTGCCCACTATGACAAACTGTGTGGGGCACAGGCACTGATGACTGCTACTGAGGTCAAGGCATGGTTGTGGCTCAACATTCAGGCAGGTGTCAATGCTGCCGGAGCAGAGGCCAGGACACTGTCTGTATTAAAACACAAATGGAGTGACCTGCTAGTCTCCATGAAATGGAAGGTCATGGCAGGTACACAGGCATGGCAGGGCACCAGTGGTGACCTGCCCACCATAGACAGCCAGCTGACACTGGTCAAGTAGATAGTGATGGACATGCTGATGGATGTCAGCATCCATGGGGAGGTGGATGGAGTGAATACCATGGCAGGTAGGCATGCAGACATAGGACATGGGTACCCCAGTGATCCGGGCACAGGAAAGGCCTAACAGACATGTGTTGCACCCACAGACACAGCCACAGATGGACATCCACCAGTTGTTACTGTGGCCAGCAGCCAGGATGCACCAGTAGCACCATCAGCATGGCAGGAGAACAGGTGGGATGAGGAAAGCACAGATGGGTACCCAGACACCCGATGGGTGGCTGTTGCTGGCAATGTACTGTACATGCGAACTAACACCACCTGTACCCCAACAGGCATGGAGCAGGACACAGAGGCTCAGCAGGGGTCTGACACAGATGCAGACCCCACAGTTTCTGAAACAGAGGAGGGAACACAGGTGACCACCACCAGGATGGAGGAAGAGAGTGGCAACACTGAGGGACACATAGGAGCAGTACCACAGCCACAAAGTGACGCCGATGGCCAGGATGGCAGTAATGCACACATGAGACATGCCACATATGGCTGTGGGGGGGCAGTGGTGCCTGCACAAGGCCAGTACCCATAAACAGTGGTGACAAGGACATGTCCATTTGTCTGCCCAGGTGCATATGGGCAGCACGTAACCATGCCATCATCAGGGTGCAATACAGGGAGCTCTGGAAGCTGGCAATAGGCCAGCTGGAAGCACAATGCTGCAATACTGATGTGCTGGTGTCACTGACTGGCATGGTGCAGGAGCTGGGACATGACATGGACCATATCACCACTGCACTGGAGCGAATGGTGGAGCTTCTGTCTAGATCTATTGCATCCCGGCCATGCATACACCCAGATATTGCCCACTGCTGACATCAAGGAGCATGAGGGTGACACCAAGCCATGGGACACAGATGGAACAGGGGCTGTAGGGACACAGGGCCAGGTAGAGGAGACTATAACAGTGTCCATAGCACAAGGCATGGGCATGCCCAACACTGACGCCGGCTGTACCCAGTGGGAAATGCAATGCAAGAGCAGCAGACACAGCACCATGGACATGGATGCACAGTGTGACACTGACTCAGCACTCTCCTAGGGCAGCATGTGGCAGCGGTGCAGCACCAGGGCACAGGCACTGGTGTGGAGACAGGGCACACTCACGTCAGCCTGGCTATAGGCCATGCCATATGATCCACAGGTGCCGTGATGCACACAGTGCACCCACACACACACTCTGGGTAGGGGCAGCAATGGGGCTCACTGAAATACACTACACATGACATGCATGAACCATACACATGGGACACTCACACTATGGCAGAGGTAGACCCATAGCCAGGCACAGTGCACATGGGTGTGTGGTACAAATGCCATGGCCATGGTGCCACGCACATGACACTCACCATACACAGCGTGACTCAGGCAGACCAGACATCACCACGGCTGGGGATAGCATGGCTCACACAGCCAGATGGTCCGGACAGGCATGGCCCTGCCAAGGGCTCCCCCCAAGCATGGGTGCCTTCAGAGTGTGTTACCACCAATGGTGCCGGACCATCACCAGGCCCATGTTGCATGGATGCACATGGCGGACACACACACAGTCGCCTATATGGTCATGCAGCACACACTTTTGTCACCCTGCATGAGCCAACAGATGGTATGCACATGTGCCTGCCAGTAGAATGCACCCTGCATGAGGGCTGCACGTGCTGCACAGCCACCCACTGTCTCCTGCCCTCAGCATGGCTCCCCCACAGGTGGCTCTGGTGGATCCTGCCATTGGAGGTCCCCCAGCATGAGTACGCCACGGCGGTTTGCCATGTTGTGCAGCATGGCACATGCTGTAAACACCTTGCAGATCTGGCCTGGTGCCAGCATGATAGTTCCCCCAGAATGGTAAACTCATGAAAAATATGGCTTGGTAGGTTGCTGCTTGCTTTTGGCCTCTGGGTGAAAAGATCAAATGGTCATGAGTTCAAGTCCCACACTAGGAATTTTTAGAGCTGGGCAGAATGTGAAATTCTATTGTCAAAATTGATGCTGAATTGCCATTCCACTTCTGCAGAATTTATTTTTAAATTCCATGGAATATCACAAAGCATTTCTGGGCAAACTGCAGAATAATTTTCTGTGGCTCATGTAAACTGCGGAATATTTTTCTGCAGATGGCGGAAAAAGAACCCGCAGTTTATACGATCTGCAGATTATTATTCTGGAAAAAACATTTTGCATGAGGAATGTTGAAATTCCACAAATCATGAAAACCAGCAGAATCTTCTAAAATTCCAGAGAATTCATTTCTGTCAAAAATTCAACATTGCACTCAACCATAGGAACTTGGACTGATACCCAATAATAATGCTGTAATGCAGTACTTGGAGGTACTGTGATGCTGCGGTCCCATCCTTTTTATGAGATGTTAAAGTGAGGTCACTTCAGCCAACCCTTCATGGCTGTGAGTGTGGAAGTTAAAGATCCTATTGTACTATTTGTAACAGTATGGTATGCTCCCTAGTGCCCCAGCAACATGTCTGCTGTCTGTGAAACAGGTCCATGTCGCCAACTCCACAGGATGCACCTGTACATAAGCTGTCACAGATTTTTGTGTCTTTCCTAGTTAAAAATTGCAAATAAAAAATAAAGAGAAATAAACTTTATTTCCACTACAGTGGGATGTTTACAGTTATAAAATGGGTAAGAAAAATCTTACTCTACATTGGTGCAAACACATCACATGGCCATACATTATTCCCCAACAACCACATGCCTACACCTTTTTCATGTGTTTTTCCTATGCATAAATTTTGTACCAATTTTATGAATGTGATATCATACTTCTGGGTGTGAGTCCCACTCTGTTATATGCACTTCATGGTTATTTAGCAACTGACTTTGCCTCATGCCTCCCAACTCACCCACAGTGTGCATATATCAGTGCATGACTGCATGCTCTGTCATGTGTTATAACTTGCATATTACATTATAATGAGTATATCATACATATATACTAACTCTAAAATGTTTTTAAAATACAGCAGTGAGCAAAGGTCACTAGACAGTCCAACAGTAAATAAAAACATTTTATATGATAACATTCTGACACACACTTTTACACGTTAACATCAGTCTCATCTTTCAGTACATTGCCTGGCACCACAATAATAACATTAGCTCTTTCTCCTGAAGGATCTTCATAATGTGGTGTGCTAGCTGTCAGGAAAAATGAAAACACATCATGATTTACAGTATAATCCCGAGAAACTAAGGCCTTTTTTATCATGAGAACTTGCTGCTGTTGTGGTTCTGACACTGCCATTTGCACTTCGTTTGCCAGCAGTGTTGGCAGTTATGATTTAAAGAAAATGCAATGCAATGTGGCTGGTATATGATCTATACTACACTTGTGCTTTTGTATTACTTAGATAAGTTTTCTGTTAACATTTCTGCTGTCTATAGTCATCCATAGAATACAATACCATGCAGATAATAGTTCTACTATTAAGACATTTCTTAGTTATGTCTATACATAGGTTCATAGATGTTTACAAAAAGAAAAAGAGCAATTGTCCATCCAGTCTTCCCAGTTCCTGCCACAGCCCTCACTAGTCTATCACTGGCTAGGCCTCTAGTGGATCAGTCATCCCATACCTCCACTTGAACTAACCTTCCTCTTTTCCTCCAGCTCTTTATTCATCACCATCTCCAGTCCCTAACATGTGCATTTCTGTAGTTTGTGAATAGTGACTTGGGTAGGCACTTTAAAGTTAGATTGAGGGAGCCTGGCTGGTGGCACTGAGAGTTGAGGCACTGAACGCCACACCTCGCACCATGCTGGTGACCTGGGGTCAGGAGAGATCTCTGGTTGTCAGGGGTCGGCAGGGGAGGGAGAGGATCAAGCATCTGACGGACTGCTCCCCTCTCCCCGGGAAGAGGGGGGGCTGTCATCCCGCTCCTTGGTTGCCCCCTGCTGGAGGCCAGAGGGCGGCACTGGAGGTTGGGAGACACAGAAGCACAGAGACGTGACGTGTGTGCCTCCACACATGCACATTCATGCCGTGAGGAGGAGGGGGGTGTATGGAGAGAAAATGGAAAAAACAAAGGTAAAAAGTAATATAAAAAAAGTTTGATTGAGGGTTTATTTCACTGTGGCTGTTTCTTGACAGAATTTCATGACATTCTGGAATATGTATACTATATTCTGTCACAGAATCTCTTGATCTGCTAATTATGGATACCTTTGGTTCAGTGATTTTTGCTAGGAAGTAGAAAAAGACATGAAAATATCCAAATTAGCTACAATAAGAGTAATTCATGTGGTACAGCCTCTGACATGCACAGAACAAGCAGTAATGCATGCCTTATTGCGGCATCGAAGCAAACAGTGAAGCCTCTATTGCTCCACTTGGATGATAGGCAGTTAGAAGCCCATCCATGCCCCTAGTAGTGTCACCACCACTTCACCTTTCTCTCACCTGCCTCCACCAAAAAGATATTTTTAAGCTGATTTCATAATCTTAAATTGCTCGGATGACTGGCAATCAGGAGACATAGATACATAGATACATAGATACATAGACAGTGTCGGCAGATAAGGGCCTATGGCCCACCCAGTCTGCCCATTTGAGCTTGTAAGTTCAGTTTGTTTTCCTAGAAGTCTGTTGTACCTTACCCCTGACCTCCAGAATTCCTTTATGTCTATCCATGCATTCTTCAATCCCGTGATTGTTTCAGCCCACCACTTCCTCTGTGAGGTGTTCCACTTGTCCACCACCCGTTCTGTGAAGAAATTCTCTTCTCATGTTTCCTCTGAAGATCATCCTCCTCCAACTTCATCCCATGCCTTCTAGTCCTGGAACATCTTTTCGCTTAAAATAGTGTTTTCCTGCACCCTGTTCCTCCCTGTAAGATACTTGTATGTCTCTATCATATCCCCTCTCTCCCTCCTCTCCTCCAGGGAGTACATGTTCAGTTCCTTCAACCTGTCTTCATAGGACTTGTGATGCAATCCATGCACCATCTTTGTTGCCCTCCTCTGAACCTTCTCTACCCCATCTATGTCCTTACGTAGGTATGGTCTCCAGAACTGTACACTGTACTCCAGGTGGGGCCTCACTAGTGTCTTGTATAGCGGAATTATGACCTCCCTTTTCCTGCTGGTAATGCCCCTGCCTATACATCCCAGCATCCTATTTGCTTTACCTGCTGCCTTGTCACACTGTTTCTACCTTGAGGTCATCAGAGATGATAACCCCAAGATCCCTTTCCTGCTTGGTGCATGCTATATCCTCACCCCCAATTGATATATTGTGCCAGGGTTTTGTGCCCTATATGCATTATCTTGCACTTCTTTGCATTGAATTTCAGCTGCCAAACCCTGACCATTCTTCAAGTTTCTGCAGGTCGCTTCTCATTCTGTCTACACCCTCTGGTGTGTCTACTCTGTTACAGAGCTTTGTGTCATCAGTGAACAGTGAAATTCTGCCTTCTAGGTCCTGCTAATGTCACTGATGAAGATGTTGAATAGGACCGGTCCCAGCACTGATCCCTGTGGTACCCACTGGTCACTCTTCCCTCTGTGGAGTGACAGCCATTTACCACCACCCTCTGTGTCCTGCCACCCAGCCAGTTACCTACCCACCACACTACTGTCCTGCCCACACCCATATTCCCAGTTTGTGTAATAGTCTTCTATGTGGCACAGTGTCAAAGGCCTTGCTGAAGTCCAGATAGGCCATGTCCACTGCCCTCCCCTGATCCACCTCCCTAGTCACCCAGTCAAAAATTCAATGAGGTTGGTCTGACATGACCTCCCTGGTGAAACCATGCTGCCTTAGGTCCTGTAGTCCATTGACAACCAGATGTTCCACAATCTCTCCTTCAGTAGTGCTTCCATGATCTTTCCCACTACCGAGGTGAGGCTGACTGGTCTGTAGTTCCCTGCTTCCTCTTTGTTTCCACTTTTGTATAAGGGGACTACATCTGCTGTCCTCCAGTCTTTGGGTACCTCCCCTGTTTCCAGTGATCGGCTAAACAGGATAGCCAGAGGTTCAGCCACCACCTCTCTTAGTTCTTTAAGGACCCTGGGGTGCACCCCATCTGGCCCCATTGCTTTATCAACTTTATCAACATCCCCCCACAGTTACTATTGCCACTGCCACGTACCTCTCCCTCTCCCCCTCATCTTCCCACAAAGGCTCTGCCAACCCATTTCATTATTGACAGTTACTGGAAGTCAGGAGCCCTTCTCTGCTGCTGGTTCTGCAGCATCTCTCTCTGTCCAACTTGCTCAGCACTGACTGGGACTATACTACTACCTTGGCCACCACCTCACCCTTCTATCCTCTGGCACCCGCTGCTATCCTCCTGCCCCACTCACCTCCCAAAAAAGGATATAGCATCTCCCTTAGCTCCTTTCTGTGGTTTTCTGATTTCTCATTCAGTAGATGTTGGCCAGCCAAGGAAGCAGGAGAGCTGTGCCGGTCACTTGCTGAGGAACATGTTATATCCTTTTTGGAGGGATAAATGTAGGGGTGGGAGGAAGTGGATGCCAGACAGTGGTGAAGCATGGGGTCTTAGGGTAAGAGGCAGCATATCCTAATGGTTAGAGAGAGCACTACAGTACCTTGGAAACTGGGAGATTATGGGTTCAAACCCTGCCAAAAACAAACATTCACTGTGACCTTGGCCAAGTCATTTAATCTTTCAATGTTCCACTCTTCTCCACTGCTAAAATGCATAGAAGCAAAACCCCACTTACACAAGATGCTGCATATCTACTGGGCTATCCTGGGTAAATGAATAGTAAAATAAGTAGTGTTTCTATGTACATTGAGTGGGCAGATTTATATTGAACGTCATGGGAGAGGTGTGGAAGTGTGTACTTCATCTCTTTCCCACACACACCCTGAAGCCAGAAGCAGGAGAATCAGGACCTGCCTGGACAGTAGCAGCAATACTTTGGACACTGGATGCAGCACACAAAAAGGGAATGCTAAAGCAGCCAGGAATGGAATAAATGTACGGCAGATTTTTTTTTTTTAATTAGGGTAAGTGGAGTGTTTTGTGAGAAGTTGGATGGCGATGATAGATGACACTGGTTGTGGTCATGTAGGAGACTGCATGTGTGTGCCCAGTCAGGGGAGTGCCTAGAAGGGTGGAGACACACTGTAAATATGTCCAGTGTTGGAAGGAAGTCCAAAGTGGGAAGGGTCTAGGAATTCCAGGGAGCGGCAATGGAGGCAGGGCCTGAGGCATGCATCAGGAAGGAGTGTGGGGTTTCAGTGTGAGGGGGGCCCTGTGCAAAAAGCATGCTGCAGGCCTGAGCCTGTGTTTGGGGCCCTTTTTTCTTTTAATGACCAACACTGTCATTCACAAAGCATACTATGGGCCTGAGTCAATGTGGGGGGCCTTGTGCATTCATCAATCTTGCCAGAGGCCTGAGCCAATGCGAAGGACCTAATGCTTTGTGAATGGCTTGCAGGGACACTCACAAAATGCACTAGAGGCCAAAGGCCAGCCATTAAAAGTACTGACAATTCAGCCAAAGGTCAGCATATTCAGTATGAAATTGTAAACAGTGGCTGTTAATAGCGTTTTCAAAAAGTAAGGAAGCTCCTCGCAAAAAAACTATGGTAAAGCATCAGTTGCAGGTGTAGCAGCGAGTCCTGTTGCAAGGTTTGGTACCTGGTAGGGAGGAACTGTTAGGAGTAGGTAGGCTGCTTTTAACCAGGAGATTCTGCAGGCTGGGTGGCCGGCCCTAACATTGCATTACTTCTGGGGCCCAATATTCAAAAATTAGCCCCTAGAGCAAAATTAGCACTGCCCGGTGTGCACAATTAGCCTGGAACCATTTGCATGGCATATTCAAAGGAATAGCCCAGGGGCTAAATCAGTTGAATATAGCTTGCAAATGAAGGCGAGCAAACAGAGCTGAGAGTGCAGTGCAAAAATAGCCCAGCAATAGACCAGCAAGGAGGAGAGCTTTGAAAATAGCAAAGAAGACATCACTGAATATAGCAAACGGGCAGTGCAAATAGCAACAGCAGCACAGAGCAAAGGAGAAACAAGTGTCCATGGGAGGCGCATGCAAAGAAGTGCTGCCAAAAATGTGAGAGCCAGTGCATACAGCAGTGTCCCACACAAACAACAGCAAAAGAATTACCAAAGGCAATGACAAAAGAAAATGAAAAAACAAAATAAACAGAACAGGAAGAAAAACAGAAACAACAAAATGGACCAAAATGATATGGATGTTAAATGTTGAAAAGGTGCACAGGTGGGACAGTGGTGATGTGACCCACACAAAGGACCAACCATGGCTGTGTGTTAGTACAACTCCAACCAGTGCCAAGTGTACACAGGGCGGGAGGGGCAAGGATCCCTGACACAGAACTGGGGACAGCACACCACAGGATACACAGTGTGAGGCACTGTGGGATGGATGTCAGCCATGGTCATATGGACTAAGCCAGACACAGGCCTACAGGCCAGGCCCCCCCAACCACCAGGCAACACCATAGGGGTGCACCCAAGGAACAAGGAATAGACCCTGTCCATGGGCAGTCACAGGACACATGTTGGCTGTCACACACACAGGCCATGCAGAGTACACATGGAGAGTGGACTGTGTCAGCCAACTGGAGTATGAACCTACCATGCCCTCAACAACTCACTGTCAGATGAGCAGCCACAGACAGTGCAGGGAGAGCTGTGGTGAAACCAGCGCCACAGGAGAGGCCAGGATGGCAGCCACCATGGTGAACTAGAGGGACAGTAGGTGTGACACAACTCACCAGTGACACTGATTACAGTAACCCAAGAAAGAGACAGGACACAGGTACAGAACAAGAAAAATACATTATAACAACAACATGAATAACTATATACAGAGCAAACAGCAATATAAAGAACAAACAAACCGGAGAGGGCAGGGAAGTTCTTAAAACAAAGGAAGAGGCGAATCAAGGTGTTGCAGCCTGCTGCTGCCGCCCTGGAAGTCTCTGGGCCAGGATCTGCCATACACTGCAGGCTTCCTCAATGAGGACAGCCTGCTGCTCCATGGTTGTCCTCTGCTGCCAGATGATAAATCTGAGGAGGTCGTCCCTGACCTCACTGTCCTCTGGATGCCTTGCCCACAGGGATATCCGAGGTCGACATATAGGAGAAATGATGCCCATGTAAGAATGGTGCATGACACCATGTGGCAGTGCATAACTCAGAATGTGGCATCAGAGAAGGACAGCATGTCCCAACCACCATGCCTCTGTGCCCAACAATGGAAACAGAGCACATGCCACATGACACCTGCCTAAATGCGGCAGCACCAAACCCCATGGTACACACATGCCCATCCCACACAGACATTAGGTCCGTAAGAACATTGCCAGTACCACCACAGATGGGATGGAGCCCCATGCAAACCCAATGTAGGCCCTTTCACAGTACATCTACACAGCCCCCCTGAGGTAGACCACAGTCTGCCCCATAGCAACAATACACATACGGTATCAACAGAATTACTGGGACATGCTGCCCAATGGAACATAAGGTAGAGCCAGGGGATATTGCTACATCACAATCAGAAACCACACAACCACTGTCCACATGTCAACAGACTGTTGCCTGTAGTGGCTATCCACAGTGTTGTGTATCAGACAGTGTGCAGGTGTGCACACACTTCCCTGCACAACCACAGACACCATCCATGACATAAGCATGTTGTGTGGACATGCAATGGACACAGTATTCCAGGTCAATGGTACACCACTGAGCCATACAACAGTAGCAACACCCCCCACCCCAGGCAGGACAACATAACTGTGCCCACAGTGTGCAGCACAGACCCAACATGGTGGCACACCGTATCAGCATATTGCAATGTGACCAGTAGACATGCATGATACAGATGGCACTCAAATGCCAACACTCTGGTGACAATACAATGTCCACAGGAACCATGTCCAGGCCAGAGGCATACCACATAGTGCATGCATGCTGTGGGCAGACATGCAAGCACAGAAGCCTGACAATACAACCACCTAGCAGCTCACAGGCCTGAGCACCACAGACCATATAGCTGCCATACACTGTACACTGTGCAAACATGGCCATGGCACATGTACATGTGTCCTGCAGCACAGTACACAGCTGGAGCTGGCCACATGCAATGGTACAATACAACCGTGGAATGGTAGCGAATACATCATGCACTGAACACATGATGAGCAGGGGTGTAGCCAGACATTTTCAATTTGCACACACTCTGCAGCTGCTGCCCCCCTTTAATGTCATTGTACACAACTTCCAAAATGCTGCCCTAGTACAAACAAAGAAGATATTTGTCAGATGACACCCCTACACCCTACACATACTGTACACATATCACTCTCCTAGACAAGCCTACAGTAACCCTAATACACACATTAGAATGAATATAGGAACAAAAGAGGGATATGGGTGGGACATGTACTCAGCAATGTGTACACAAATGTGTACAGTGAGCATGCCAACCTACACCTTTGATGGACAACACAGCTGGAGAACAGTGCACTCTACACAGCCCAATGTTGGTGACTGATATACCCATAGTGTACCATAGGCCATCAAGTGCAGTCCGATGCACAGGGTGCAAGGTGGCTGTTAAGTCCATGCCACCATGTGACAGACACAGATGTCACACAGGTCCACTGAATGGCTGGCATGCTACATCCAGGGTGCAGAAGCGGCACGGCAGGACAGCAACACCAAGGGGGTTGTTTATCAGTGTAGCCTAGTGCAACGTGCAGAGCATGACCCCCGCATGGTGCATAAGTGCAGGATTCCACATGCTGCAGCAGTGCAGGTCTGGGAATAGCCATGTGCTGCCACAACAGAGGCCCACAGGCTGTGTGGGCAGGCTAGACAGTGTCCAGATGCACTGTACCACTGGAAGCATTAGTTGTGTGCAATGCCCATCCCAGCAGCACAGCACCACGGGCAACCTAAGGCCATGTGCACCTGGGACCGGTGACATTATACAGGGCATGAGCACATTTGTTGGTGACACAGTGCTGTATAGGATACCAAACCTGCACTACCCAGCAAGGAATGTTATACAGGTAGACAACAGAGGAGCATACTCATGTTCCACATCCTGCTGCCCATCACAGCTGTCATCATCCTGACGCCTAGTTCCCTGTGTCCTCTGGCTGTGCTACCGGTCCATGCCCCTGGTGTTGCAGTCTGCAGAGTGAAGGGAATGGACCAGAGTCAGTAGCATCATTTATTTATTTATTAGCTTTTGGTAACCGGGTAAGTGTGCTAGGCAACAGACCTGCCTATTTTCAGGCATGACCCAGGAGAGCCCAGGACATTGGTTACAATATGTAGAAATGCACAGACATAATATAGGTGTACAGGAGCAAAACAAGATATACATTGGGTAGCACAGTTACAGTTACATAAGGGTACATTTTAGGCATAGATCATAATAAGGATGTAAAATAAAGCAATTAGGGTAACCATAAGACAGCTGAGGACAGTAAAGACATCAAGGTTCATAGCCACCTAGACAAATGTATTGCATGGGAGAACATTAGTGTACAGCACATCATGAACAGCAGTATCCCCCCACCTGTGCCAGGTACACAATGCACAACTGTCATGCAGTGTAATGTGCCCTCCCCAAGATGCAACTGTCGCATGGTACACATGTGCACTGTAGGTGCAATGTACATGTGCCACACAGCCAGTGCCGGACAAACCCTTGAACTGTCATGTGGTTCCAGCTATGCACATCACATGTACACCCACAGACACAGACACCATTGGCCCACACACGGGCACCACTGTACCCATAGTGCTGCACACAGTCCTTCGCATGGGACATACCCAGCAGCATTGCAGGCATGCATGCAGTGACCCCCAGAAACATATGTACCCACATGTGTAGTGTGTATATGGATGCCCATACCCACTGACATGCAAAAGGCATAGCACTGAGTAAGGTGTCCACTTACCTGCCACAGGCACAGTGCCATCCCACACCATGTGCCTAAAGCACTCCAGTCTCATCCTCTCCCAGCACAGCAGGTCGATGTACCTGTGCTGGCACTGCTCCCCATTGTGGTCCAACCCTGTGCGCTGGGACAGGTGGCACAGAATCAACACCCAAACATGGTGTTGAGGCTTGTCCCCCTCATGCACCTTCCCAAACAGCTGCCACTCCCTGGCCATGACCAGCTGTACTAGGTTTGCCATCTCGGCATCCCCCCCACATTTGGTCCTTCTGCACAACTGCCCTCACGTGCCTTCTGGTCACCATTTGCCCAGTTTTCCAGCCTTTTGTCACCACCCTGACACTACTGCTGCCTGGAGCTGTGTAGGCCACAAAATAAAGTGTGCATACAGTAGCACTGTGCTAGCTGTGTATGGCGCAGCACAAAATATTATAGCACTGTGCTAGGCCAGAGAACCACCAGTGAGAATGCATAACCCTTGTGTGACCTCCACTGTGATGACATCATTGCACATGCACCTTAGGAGCAGCACGAAATAATGTAGTCCAGTGCTAAACAAATAGCCCTGTGCCACAGTGCAAATGCTTTGCCTGGCACAATCACATTTGCCCAGCATTAAATTTTGCAATATTCAAAGGAGGTATGCAAATGAGCCTACTTAGGCAATTGTTATGCAAACCACCACATTAGCATCTCATTACAGCATCATTTGCATGCATTACCATGTGTGGATTGCCCAGCTGGGCTATTTAAGGTGTGCCTCAGCTCCACCTGTTGAGCTTCCTAGAACTGCGGCAGCAGAAAGACAATATTGCTGACAACACTAGGCCTCAAAGTGTCCCTTGACATGCCTTCTACAAGTACAGGTAGGTGTCCCTGGGTCATTACCATGCTATATTTTTCTGCAACACTGTCATGGGGCCACAGTTCATCTGAGGGAACATCACTGGGATGTCGTGTAGCAGGTATTGCAGAATATTTCAATCAGAGATGCAGCAGGCTCAGCATGCAGGAATGTACAGCCATGGCACAGCACTGTTGTGTCGTACAACAGGTGTACAATTTGACAGCGGCTACGGATGCAAACATTGTAACACATACATGGATGCCCATGCACATCCACAGATGCACAGTACAGTTCCGGGGGGATCACACAATACAGACATAGGGCCCAATTCACCAAAGCCTCCGGCATGGCGCAAGGGGCTTCATACAAGAATGGCGCCAGAGTACACCTTGCACCAAAAAGATATGCCAGAGCAATTCCTAAAGGCAACCTGCATCCAACACAGGCTGCCTGCCCCAAATGGGGCTTCCGACATCCCTGTGCCCAGACATGGGCTACAACAACATGCTAGGGGCCCTGCAGCAGATGCAAGCTGCCACAGCCCAGAAATGCTATTCACAAAAATCTCCCAGAGGGACAAATTTTAAGTATTCTTAGACCAGACAGGGCTGGTTTAAGGAGACTTAGAAAAATCTCCCCTGGGAGAGATGCTGTAGCAGTAGTGAGGCGGGTCCCCCCAACCCCGATGTGCCTTACTATGACAAGGTAAATACATCAGAGTCCCCTGTCCAATCCCCGATGTGCCCCACAAATCACACACACATATATATATATATATATATATATATATATATATACATACATATATATATATATATATATATATATATATATATATATATGTCAGAATCCTCCCCCGCCCAGATCCCGGGGTCCCCATCCTTATGACAAATGACAATGCCCCTCTCATTATTGGTCGTGTCCCCACCTGAGCAGATGGTGCCCCTCCTCATACCCAGACAGAGCTGGGGACGGCACAGCCTCCTCACACCTCTCGGCCAGTCCTGACTGAACTGAATGTGCAGCGAACTGTGCAGTGTGCGTGTTAACAGAAAATAGCTATTACTTGGCATTGCTGTGCAGATCACTACACATTCGAATCACTCGGGTCCAGCTGCGAAAGTGTGTGGAGGGCTTTGCTGTTCCCCAACTCTATCTAGAGATGGGGAAGGGCTCTACCTACTCGGGTGGGGGGCACAGCCACCAAAGAGAGGGGCATTGTCATTTGTCATAAGGACAGGGACACCAGGATCTGAGCAGGGGGAGGAATTCTGATATATATATATTTTATTTGAGGGGCACACCAGGGATTTGGCAGGGGATTCTGATATATTTCTACTGTAATAGTGGGGCACAATGTGGATCGGGGTAGGAGAATAGCCTGCCATTGCTGCAAGGGGCTTGCAGCAAACCCTTCCGTGCACCACGTGTTTGCTGCATGGGAGGGGCCGCCGCAAGTGTAGGAACATAGATGCCAGGACCCCTCCTATACCTGAATTGCGTGTAGGGTCCCTGGTGCATGGGGCTTTGGTGTAAGCTGCTGTTTGCTGCAGCTTGCACCAAACGCAGCCCCCTTCGAAAATCATGGCCCAGAGTGTTCCCATGGCTGGTGCAGTCCCACCATTATGTGTATTTGTACACCATGCTATGCTGTGCATCACCCAGGACACATTGTGCACTCTGCCAACACCACTGGTCCTTGCAGCCACTGCCCAGCACACACCTGTTGGTGTGCAGACAACACTCGGATCCTGGTGCTGCACTCACACTCCAGGGTGATGCTTGTATCCCTGTTGCGCATAAACACCATCATGTGGCAGACACTGGCACATAGACATGTGGAGGACATTGTTGGGCATGTTAAGCATGTGGGGTGGGCTTTGATTCACATCCCTGTGATGCACAGCCATCGAATATGCCACACTGTGACCCTTCAGTCATGTGTAGTGGCCCACTCCCACACACAGGCACACACACACACACAAACACACACACACACACACACACACACACACACACACACTACAGGACAGCTACTGATCACTGGCAACTTACTTCCCTATACAGGTGCCTCTGATGGAAGGGCAAGGCTGTGGTCCCACAAGTTCTCCAGGGAGGAGCTAAAGGCCCTAGCTGATGGGTGAAAGTCCAGGGAGCAGGCAATGTGGCATTACAAGACCACAGACGCAACTGTGCAGGACATGTGGGACCAGACCAGTGTGGAGATGAATGCTGTGGGTGGATATGGCTGTACGATGGATGTTGTATGCAATCGGTGGCAAGACATGCAGCGGAGGGCCACAGAGGAGGAGGTGGTAAGCCACCATGCCCTGCAGGGCACAGGAGGAGGACTACAGCTGCCAGAGCTTGCAACAACAGACCCCATTATGGTGGTGGTGGCATCAACAATCCATTCTGTGACTGTGGCAGCTGTGGAGGGTGGTGCCTATGAAACACTGCTGGAGTTACACCAGGCACTTAGTACAGGGACTTGCACCATCATGGTATGCATGGCACTTCATGGGTTTATGTGTTGCACTGTCTGTGTTGTAGAACACAGCTGCCCTGGCCTGTGCACACATGTATGCTGTTATGACCTGGGTGCAGTATGGCACAGTCCAGTGGTGTGGCCTTTGCAGTGCTGGACAATCAGCATGTGCCATGTTGACATGGTCATGGTGTATCCTGCATACACTGTCCCAGTTCCACTGCACATAGTGTGTTTATTGGCAGTGGATATGACGTCACCATGCGGTGTTGCATGCTGCCACATGTGTCACTGGGTGCTGCACCTATTACCTCCCTCTTGGTGTAGTGGTCTGCACATGTGTGTGGTATGTTATGTACACTTGGTGATGGTCATGTGCATTCCTCTGAGATTCACATTCTAACCACGGTTGTGCATGCACCTTGACTGTGTGCTGTGGTCACCTTTTTCGGGCTTCCACTATGTGTCACTGGCAGCACTAGTGTGGTTTGCACATGGTGGCACTGATATGGGACCACTGTGTGTTATGCATTACACTTATAGTGTTCTCTGTCCACAGCGCAGCACTACAACAGTCGGAAGAGGGGGAGGAAAGCCCATCGCCATCCGGTGTGCAGAGGCCGATGGTGCATGCAGCTGCTCAGGGGTGTCCATGGCGCATTATTCAGGGATGTTTCTGATGATGATGATGATGATGTGGACACACACATCCCACTGTGGACTACCTTGATGCCCTTGCTGGTCTGGGAGGACACTCCCTGTCAGACATAGGACTAGGCTTGGAGGACCTGCCGGGGGCTGACAGCAGTGGCCTTACAGCAGCTTCCACACAATCACCCACCAGACACCAGGCACCTTTTGTGCTGCCAGGGTTCCCTGTGGTCTATGCCCCCAATACTGCCACTACCACCACCACCATCATCATATTCACTGCCATGTGTATGGCTACCATGTCTGTGGCCACATACATCACCCAGCCCATGCGACACCCTATTGTAGGAGGCAATCCTGATGGCCCAACAGCCTGCACACACAACATGTGTGCCACAGTGGGCAGTGAAGTGGTGCAGAACACAGATGCACAGGGTGTGGGCTGCTCCCTCCCTGTGGATCGCACCCAACCAACCCCACCTACTGTCCAGGGTGTTCATGCACCACAGGGACAGGATGCCTCTGGAGCCCAGCAGCTCCTATGCTCTGTGGTGGAGTCGCAGACCACCGCAGCTTTTTTTTGATATTACAAAATTTCTTCTAATGGTTGGTGGGTGTGAATATATATATATATATATATACGCACACACCTACACACATATATGTATAAAATGGGTATATATATATATATATATATATATATATATATATATAATTAAGAAATATAAAATCACACATACCCTCATAATGCAGAGCACCATGGGATATATTATTTATTTATTTATTTAGCTTTTGTTAGCCAGGTAAGTACACTAGACAAACACATGACTATTTTCAGGTACGACCCGGGAGAGTACAGGAAATCAAAGAACATACAGAGTACAATTTGAAGCAAGTAGGTCAGATACACAGATGACAGGAGAAGCATAACATACATAGTAAGATATCTCAGGTATATATGCAAATCACCATGAACATTTAGGCTAGTTCTGCTTTAAGCAGGAATGCATGGTGCTAAAGGGCCTCTTGTACACTCTGCAAAGCCTCAGTGCTTTTGTGTTGAGGTTCTTTGCCTTTTTATCTTGTTTTCTTGTTTTGAGCCCACCATGATCCAAACCTATAAAACCACATTAGGGCTGGCTTGTTTTTCCCCTCAGGTGGGACACAGATGAAGCAAACTGATGAGTTCTGTGTAGAATGAAACGTGTCTGCGTTTTCCCTTTTCACCCATTGCACATTATGTGAGAGGCCCTTTGGCACCATGCATTCTTGCTTAAAGGAAAACTGTCAAAATCAGATGGCCCCCCTCCCCAAAAGCCTTACCCCCCAATTAAGCATTTCACAAGTGAAACACAGTTTTTCACTGTTAAGAACTTTTTTCTAATTGTGTAAAGTCCTGGTTATTCTAAATGTCAGAAGCACTGTGGATCCATTTCATGGGAAAGTGCAGTGCTGCACTGCATTCCTCAAGGGTGATGCTTGTATCCCTGTTGCGCATAAACACCATCATGTGGCAGACACTGGCATATAGACATGTGGAGGACATTGTTGGGCATGTTAAGCATGTGGGGTGGGCTTTGATTCACATCCCTGTGATGCACAGCCATCGAATATGCCACACTGTGACCCTTCAGTCATGTGTAGTGGCCCACTCCCACACACAGGCACACACACACACACACACACAAACACACACACACACACACACACACACACACTCACACACACACTACAGGACAGCTACTGATCACTGGCAACTCACTTCCCCATACAGGTGCCTCTGATGGAAGGGCAAGGCTGTGGTCCCACAAGTTCTCCAGGGAGGAGCTAAAGGCCCTAGCTGATGGGTGAAAGTCCAGGGAGCAGGCAATGTGGCATTACAAGACCACAGACGCAACTGTGCAGGACATGTGGGACCAGACCAGTGTGGAGATGAATGCTGTGGGTGGATATGGCTTCACGATGGATGTTGTATGCAATCGGTGGCAAGACATGCAGCGGAGGGCCACAGAGGAGGTGGTAAGCCACCATGCCCTGCAGGGCACAGGGGGAGGACTACAGCTGCCAGAGCTTGCAACAACAGACCCCATTATGGTGGTGGTGGCATCAACAATCCATTCTGTGACTGTGGCAGCTGTGGAGGGTGGTGCCTATGAAACACTGCTGGAGTTACACCAGGCACTTAGTACAGGGACTTGCACCATCATGGTATGCATGGCACTTCATGGGTTTATGTGTTGCACTGTCTGTGTTGTAGAACACAGCTGCCCTGGCCTGTGCACACATGTATGCATTGTTATGACCTGGGTGCAGTATGGCACAGTCCAGTGGTGTGGCCTTTGCAGTGCTGGACAATCAGCATGTGCCATGTTGACATGGTCATGGTGTATCCTGCATACACTGTCCCAGTTCCACTGCACATAGTTTGTTTATTGGCAGTGGAGATGCCGTCACCATGCGGTGTTGCATGCTGCCACATGTGTCACTGGGTGCTGCACCTATTACCTCCCTCTTGGTGTAGTGGTCTGCACATGTGTGTGGTATGTTATGTACACTTGGTGATGGTCATGTGCATTCCTCTGAGATTCACATTCTAACCACGGTTGTGCATGCACCTTGACTGTGTGCTGTGGTCACCTTTTTTCGGGCTTCCACTATGTGTCACTGGCAGCACTAGTGTGGTTTGCACATGGTGGCACTGATATGGGACCACTGTGTGTTATGCATTACACTTATAGTGTTCTCTGTCCACAGCGCAGCACTACAACAGTCGGAAGAGGGGGAGGAAAGCCCATCGCCATCCGGTGTGCAGAGGCCGATGGTGCATGCAGCTGCTCAGGGGGTGTCCATGGGCCGCATTATTCAGGGATGTTTCTGATGATGATGATGATGATGTGGACACACACATCCCCACTGTGGACTACCTTGATGCCCTTGCTGGTCTGGGAGGACACTCCCTGTCAGACATAGGACTAGGCTTGGAGGACCTGCCGGGGGCTGACAGCAGTGGCCTTACAGCAGCTTCCACACAATCACCCACCAGACACCAGGCACCTTTTGTGCTGCCAGGGTTCGCTGTGGTCTATGCCCCCAATACTGCCACTACCACCACCACCATCATCATATTCACTGCCATGTGTATGGCTACCATGTCTGTGGCCACATACATCACCCAGCCCATGCGACACCCTATTGTAGGAGGCAATCCTGATGGCCCAGCAGCCTGCACACACAACATGTGTGCCACAGTGGGCAGTGAAGTGGTGCAGAACACAGATGCACAGGGTGTGGGCTGCTCCTTCCCTGTGGATCGCACCCAACCAACCCCACCTACTGTCCAGGGTGTTCATGCACCACAGGGACAGGATGCCTCTGGAGCCCAGCAGCTCCTATGCTCTGTGGTGGAGTGCAGACCACCGCAGCTTTTTGATATTACAAAATTTCTTCTAATGGTTGGTGGGTGTGAATATATATATATATATATATATACTCACACACCCACACATATATGTATAAAATGGGTATATATATATATATATATATATATATAATTAAGAAATATAAAATCACACATACCCTCATAATGCAGAGCACCATGGGATATATTATTTATTTATTTATTTAGCTTTTGTTAGCTAGGTAAGTACACTAGACAAACACATGACTATTTTCAGGTATGACCCGGGAGAGTACAGGAAATCAAAGAACATGCAGAGTACAATTTGAAGCAAGTAGGTCAGATACACAGATGACAGGAGAAGCATAACATACATAGTAAGATATCTCAGGTATATATGCAAATCACCATGAACATTTAGGCTAGTTCTGCTTTAAGCAGGAATGCATGGTGCTAAAGGGCCTCTCGTACACTCTGCAAAGCCTCAGTGCTTTTGTGTTGAGGTTCTTTGCCTTTTTATCTTGTTTTCTTGTTTTGAGCCCACCATGATCCAAACCTATAAAACCACATTAGGGCTGGCTTGTTTTTCCCCTCAGGTGGGACACAGATGAAGCAAACTGATGAGTTCTGTGTAGAATGAAACGTGTCTGCGTTTTCCCTTTTCACCATTGCACATTATGTGAGGCCTTTGGCACCATGCATTCTTGTAAAAGGAAAACTGTCAAAATCAGATGGCCCCCCTCCCCAAAAGCCTTACCCCCCAATTAAGCGTTTCACAAGTGAAACACAGTTTTTCACTGTTAAGAACTTTTTTCTAATTGTGTAAAGTCCTGGTTATTCTAAATGTCAGAAGCACTGTGGATCCATTTCATGGGAAAGTGTAGTGCTGCACTGCATACCTCAATACACTTCTATTGAAGTGAGCCTTGAGGTGCCACACTTTCCCTTAAAATGGACTCACCCTGCTTCTGACATTTTGAATAACCCCAGACTTTACAAAATTAAAAAAAAAGTAAGTTCTTAACAGTGAAAAACAGTGTTTCATTTGTAAAGTGCCTAATCGGGGATAAGGCTTGGGGAGGGCTGATTTTGACAGTTTTCCTTTAAAACAGAAACAGCCTATATGTTCATGATTTTTGCATATATATATTCCATTATACTCTGCATTATGGGGGCATGTGTGAATTTGTATTTCTTGAAAACTGACTTTGTTGCCAATGCCCTTTTTGGGCAACCCTTGCCACATTGCTTTTTGCTGAGGTTCTTCGTCTTTTTACCTTTCTTTCTTATTTTTGGGTCCACCATGACCCAAACCTGCAAGACCACATTAGAGCTGGCTCATTTTTCCCTTGGGTGAGACACAGAGGAGCCACACTGATGAGTCCTATGTAGGATGAAACATGTGGCTGTGTTTTCTCTTCTGACCCTTTGCAGATTGTGTGAGAGGCCATTTGGCATCAGCATTCCAACTTAAAACAGAACCAGCCTAAACGTTCATGATTCCTGCATATATATCCCATGATGCTCTGCATTATGGGATATGTACATACCTCTCAACCTTTTGTCACTGAAATGAGGGACATGGACATTTTTGGACACTCAAAATGAGGGGCAATGAGGGACACAGACTCTCAGAATGAGGGATACATCCTCAAACATGGAGATACAAGTGCAGCGCACTGTGAAAACCATAGTGTTTACTTGTACAAAGTTTATTTTGGATTTAGTATTTTAGAATATTAAGAGTTTCTGCTTTAAAGTTTGAATTTACAGCACATTTTCTGCGTGGGCAGCTCCTTTTTCATGAGGGATGGATGAGAGACAGAGCAATTTTAAGGGGCAAAATGAGGGCTATCCCTTGTAATGAGGGACACTTGAGAGGTATGGGTGTGTGTGGTTTTGTATTTCTTAAAAACCTGGCTTTGCTGTGATGCCCTTTTTGGGTAAGCCTTGATTCAGTACTTTTGTGCTGAGATTCTGTCTTATTATGTATATTATCCATCCATCCATATGGAATGTTGGGAAAGCTGCCATACATAGTTAAAAACCTTAATAAAGTACCCCCTTCATATGATGCGCTAGATATTTGGATTTTTATCTTAAATTAAAGCTGAGTGTTTCTACTTATCTGTTGAAAAACAGTATGGGGGATTTTGTTTCTTTTTCTGTTTTTTTTACCAAAACGCTACAGTATCATCATGCAGCCCAGGTTGTGTGAGTGATGTTACCTCTGTGTGTGCTCTTCAAAATACAAACAGCATGAAGGCCAGAGCAAAAGAAGATCTGACCTGAAAGTCAAAGTCATGATTTATTATAAAAATGAATGACTCTGACAATGGGACTTGTGCTGCAAGATTAGTTTTCCTCTATTTCAACTGAGTGCAAACAGGACAAATTCCAGCCTTGGAGATATTCACATACCATCTTTGTTTGCAAAGGATGAATACAGGATCATTGTGGGGGCTGGGAGGCGCTCTGATTGCTAGAAAAAGGGAATTTGTTTAGCTGCCCTTGATTTAACATTGCTAAAGCAAAGATTGTGATTTTTTTGTTTATGTATTATCTGAACGAGACTTGGATGGTTGGATTTCACAAGAGCTGTGTGTGTCGCTAGCCCCCCAAAGCCCCCCCAAAGCTGTACCTTCTGGCATGTTTCAATTTTCCATCAATTGCCACACATCTGGCACTTGTCTGTAGGTGGACATGAATATAACATATCTAATAAAGATGGACACTTGTGGGACAATGTTCCATGGGTGTCTAATAAGCGGAAAAACTGCCAAAAAGGGGAACAGCTTTATAAAATCATTGTTTACTCTTGCATGAACTCTGGTTCTAACAGAGCTAAAACATGCATCAGAAACTACACCTCTTGCAACAGAATTACAACATCAGTCCCCTGATCTCACTTTGGAGTCCTCTCTTGCATGTCCGGTCCAGTGGTGAATAGGATCTGTAAAGTACTGTATATGTGTTATTAGTATGTTGTTACATGGATATTAGGCAGGGTTGGACACACAAAATGGGCCATTTGATGTCTTTCTGACATCATATTATATGTTCCTAAGCTATGTATTAGGATTCTACTGAGATTCAGTGGCAGGTTAACTAATCTCAATTTATAAGCAAAAATGGACCAATGTTGCTTCCTTCACACAGATAAAGGAGTTAAATAAGTCAAAGAATATAAAATATAACAATGACTCCTTTACCTAGGATTTGTAATAAATCTGATGGAAGCAATCAGACTACACATTACCAATACAATTTAAATAAATGCTGTTTTCTTTAAAACTCTATTTATGTTTTTTTTTCACATGGCCAAGTCATTTGTGTTATTCTAACAAGTAAGTCTCTTTACAGAATGTTGGCACCAAATGCAGCATTTATGACATTCTTTAGTGTGTATGTGAGTGTGGTTTTCACTACTGTAAGGAGCCAACAATTTAGATACAATAAAACCAACACTGAATATATTTGATACCCCACATTTCTATGCAGTTCTTTTTTATATTCGTCCTTGTGCTTGTGCAAATAGAACATACTGGTATGATAGTGGATTTTGAGATGTGTGTCACTGTTGATTCAATGCAGGGAACCCTGCAAGGGGCTCAACAGTGTCACACCAATCATCAGCCAGGCTGATCATGACAAACTTCTGGTCTTTCTGGGTAGTCACTTCATATAGTTCAAATAAAAGAGTCACCTGAATCATAGGATGGCTGTTCTTTTGATCTGCGGAATGCTGCCCAGCAAGCCGAGCTGATCAGCTTCATGATTCGTCTGTGGTTCTCCCCACCAATGAAAAAACAGTCCCTGCCACCCTCTGCCAATTATCCCTCTCAACTTCCATTGCTTTCCCCTTCCTTCTTAATTTTCTAACACATGGGTGGCCAATCCCTAGTGCCAGCTAATACACCCCACCCCACCAATTTTCACTGTGTGATACCAGGGAGCCACCCCTGGTGTCACCAAACATAATACTTACAGAGGGGTGTCCAATCCCCTGTGATGGTATCTGAAATACAGAAAACAATCCCTTGTGGTATTTATTTATTTTTTTTACTTCCCATAATCCCACCCTTTTCCATGTATCCCTTCTATTTCCATGTCACTTTTCATGCCTCTAGAGGTTAAACTGATACTGTGGTACCCAATTCCCAGAGTCAGTACCTGAAATTAAGACAACAGTGGATTGTAGCCTTTTTTTTTATATACCCTGTAAAAAAGAAAACCATCTGTCAATGTCTGCCGCTTCCGCTGACCCACCACCATATTTACCCTCCCCTTACCTGGCCCTCCCACTCAGCACCCACCACCCCACCCCAACCCCTTACTTACCTACTTGGGGTCTCACAACGAAATCCTCTCTGGACCAGAAACACATCTTCACTCTTCAATGCTGGACCAAAAACTAAGGAAATCAGGTATGCGGTTCAATGTACTTCAATTGGTTTTGAACTTGTCCTCATAATCTGGACATTTTTTAATCTTTTTTCCTCAGAGTTTCAACATAGCCTTTTGGGGACCTCGCCTCATGACCAAGGGCAATTAAATTATTCAAATCCATCCCAAAATATGATTTTGTGGTTGCTGCACGAAATCATCTTTCAGGCAGGATTTTAATATTTTCTCTGCCCTTGTTCATGAGATGGGGTCATAAGAAGGCTATGTTGAAATTTGAAGTAAACATATTTTAAAGAACTACAAAGATAGGAGCATACATTGAAACTGTTCACTGCACACTTGTAACTTTGATAATTTTCAATGTTTTGACCCAAATTTTCAGTATAGCCATGTTTTCACCCCCCATGAAAGTGATAACTGTCATTTTTCAAATCCTGGCCAAAATGTGTTTTCACCCTTGTAGTGCACCATCAGCTTTTTGGCAGGATTTGAACATTTTCTCCACCTCTGTTCATGACATGGGGTTATAAGAAGACCATGTTGATAATTTAGGGTAAAAACATTTAAAAAGTTATGAGTGCATGTAGAAAATTTTCAGTGCATGCTGGTAACTTTGATAATTTTCAATATTGTGACCCCCAGATTTTCAGCACAGCCATGATTTCACACCACCTCATGAACATTGCAGCTGTCATTTTTCAAATTCTGGCCAGCAATGTGTTTTTCACACTTCTGGTGCAAAATCACCTTTCAGGAAGAATTTGAAATGTTTCTCCACCCTTGTTCATGAGGTGCAATTATAAGAAAGCTATGTTGAAAATTTGGGGTAAAACTATTTAAAAACAACAGTTACGAGTATATGTTGACATTTCTTTATGCACACTTATAACTTTGGTAACTTTCAATATTTTGACCACCATTTTTCAACATAGCCATTTTTTTCGCGCCACCTCATAAACATGACAGCTGTCATTTTTGGGGCAGGATCTGAAAATTTTCGCTACCCTTTTTCATGAGGTGGGGTCATAAGAAGGCTATGTTGAAAATGTGGGCTAAAACTATTAAAAAACAACAGTTATGAGCGTACATCGAAATGTTTAAATGCACAGTCTTAACTTTGGTAATTTTCAATATTTTGATCCCAAATTTTCAACATAACCATTTTTTTTTTCATACCACCTCATGAACAGCTGTAATTTTTGAAATCCTGACCAAAATGTGTTTTCACATTTGTGGCATAAAATTGTGTTTTGGCCACTATTTTGTAAATGACACCTATCATGTTCAGAAGGAGTGGTCACAAAAAGACTATATTGAAAATCTGGGATCAACATTAAAAAAAATAATAAAAATAAGTTATGAAGAAACTTTGAATTGTTCCAATGTTTACTCATAACTTTATTTTTGTAGATTTTTGCCCCAATGTTTAATATAGCTCATGTGTTACCCCACTTCCTGAACATGACCAGTATAATTTTTCAAATCCCCATCAAAACTTGTTTTCACAGACAGACTGCAAAATCACCATTCAGATGGGATTTAAAAAATTCCACCTGTCTTGATCATAACGTTGGTCATAAAAAGACTGTTGGAAATTTGGGGCCAAAAATGTGGGAACCCACTGAAAATTAAATATTTCCTCTCAGCTGGCCTATACTGGGTAAATGCAATCTAAAACTGTGTAAAAATGGGACACCACTGAAAATGTAAAATTGCATCTCACCTGGTCTATCCTGGGTAAATATATAGTGAAAATGTGTACAAGCAAGACCCGGTACAACAGCAATGCAAGCAGCAAACATTTGGCATTGACAAATACTTGTTATTTTCTCATTCTGATTTCTTTGTCCTTGATTTTCTCCCTAATCCTCTGCTTTATTTTGGTTATTTCTGACCTCTCCCTTCAACTTCACTGTAGATATGCTGCAACTGAGCCAGCCCAGTGGCACCTTACCGCTTGTCACATTGGTGACCTGGGTTCGGGAACAGACTCTGGTTGCTGGGTGTCAGCCAGGTCAGGAGAGGAACAAGCATCCAAGAGACTGCTCCTCTCTCCTGAGGAGGAGAGAGATGTTGACCCTGGCCTTAGACTGCCACCAGGTGGAGGCCTGTTGATAGTGCAGCATGGGCATCACCAAGGATGGGGGGCTGTAGGAATGTCAGGCATGTGTGCCTCAATGCATGTCCCTTAACGTCATGTAGCAGGGTGGGGATAAAACATGAAAAGGGTTTTGGAGACTACATGAAGCTGTGTCCATTTGATCCAGATCTGTGCTATCACCTGGGAAGCTCAGCAAAGTCTGTTCTGGATGACTGACACTGGGTGGGGGGGAGATAACCCTCCTGCCTCTGGCCCCACCATGAAGGGGAATTCATGGGTGAACCTCTGACCAAGTGAGTCCAGGGAGGTGGTGGCTAGCTCGGCGAAATAGAGACAGGGCTGATCAGTAACCCCAAACACAAGGAGAGATAGAAAGGTTGTGGTATAAAAAAAAGATATGACACAGATGACTTTCACTCTGGAAGGCTTTCTAGGCAACCAAGTCAGAAAAAATGCATAAGTTGGCTCATGTTTAGAGGAGGGGGCAGCTGGCAGAGTAACTGTACCTGATGCCAGCTCAAGTGGCAAGTATATGAATGCTAGCACCTCACCTTGCATCATGGACATGTAAGGATGGGTTCATTGATATGATTTTGCAGTACACATCTCTGAACCGACATGGAGTAGCCATCTATTGATAGACATCTCTCCATGGCCCTTGCAGGAAGCACTATGCATCCTCATGAATTAAGTTACTGCATGACTCCTGTCTACCCCACTGGGATCCCAAGCTCAAGTTGTTAACCCAGGCACCCTGTCTGGTGAGTGAACATGTCTACCACTAGGCTGTCAGACTTACCTATTTCCATACAACTTGCATGTTCTTCCCACATGTAATACATTTATAATTACTAGGAAGCATTTTTAATGCTCAGATAACCAGTTCTTAAAATTGTGCCACAACCACACGGTTGTAATTCTGCATTACAACCAGGCAGTTGTAACCACTGCCTGTCAGTTAAGCTTGTGCTAATCTCAATGTAGGAAAACACACAACTGCCACCAATGAATTAATCAAAACACTGCCAGGATAAACAGACTCTTTGTGTAGTAATTAAATCTGTAGCTCAGGTTTTGAGGCACTCAGCAGTTTGGCAGTACCATAACACCATTAAAACAAAAAAAATGGAGTTGATAACCTTCTTAAAAATGTTCCACAAGTAACTATAAAAAACAAAATATAGGTGGGTGTTGGTAACTCAGAATATTACACACATCCTCAGTGTGGGAGGTTTTATAAGCTCCTCTAGCAGTAGGAGGGCTCCCACACAGGTATAAAAGGTCCACTCTAACATGTCCTAGCATGTTTATGTCCCAGATTCATGTCTTTTGGTGTCGTCACGTATCAGCAGGAAGAAGCGGAGAAGCAGGGGACTCTGTCAGTTGACTAAGGTAAGGCACCTGTTCACTCCTGTTGTTGCATTCACTGCCGGTATTGGGTGGAAGGTGAAAGGTAGACCAAAACAGGGAATAGGAGCAATACCCTATATAGGATAAGTGTACAAAGGGGAACAACAAAAGGGTTAAAACTAAACAGACACTACTAAAAACACACTACTACAGTAAAGAGTACACAAGGGATGAATAAAAGCAAAAGGGTAGGCCAAAACTGGTAACAGAAGCAACACCCTAGCTAGGATAGGTTTACAAAGGGGTATAACAAATGACATAAGGGAAAAACTAGAAACACCCTATGAAGGGTAAGGGTACAAAGCATTTCTAAGTAAGCACAGGGACAGTAGGAACTGGGAATACCAGGAGTGGTGCAGTGCTGTGGTTGTGGGGTGGCAGTTTTCAGATGGACCTTCTCAAGACTGCGATGCTACTGCATCTGCATGCACTTTTCTGGGAAGAGGAAGAAGGTTGCTAGACTCCAGGTCAAGTTGGCTAGGATTCAGGGGACCTATTCCCCCACCCAGAGACTACTAAGTCTGTCACCATTACCTCAGAGGATCGGCAGACTCTAGCAGGTTAGGAGTAGTGGACTCTGAAAGGGTGGGGCGTACATGGGATACACATTCCTCAACTGGTAGCATTACAAAACTCCTGTGCCACTCTGGTGGGGGAGGGAACTGTCAGGAGGAGGCACCCTAGCTAGTGGCCAAGGAGGATGTTGTGGGTCTTCTGTAGGGGAGACCCCAAGGATGGTGGGGGAGGACCCCAAAGGAGGAGGAAGCAACTGCTGATGGGGGACTCAGTTGTTAGGGGGTTTGATTTGGGAATAGGAAGGGAGGCAGCAGAGAGGTCAGGTGCTTACATGGCACCATGACCAGAAGAGATGGGAAGCAGATCATGGGGATCACTAGGACAGCAGGATGGAAGAGGGAGCCAGATATCAATCTACACCTGGGGACCAATGACCTGGTTAGAGATAGGGCTGAGATATTGCTGGAGGAGTTTAGGAGCTGGGGAGTGGTCTTTGACAGATGGCATACTCAGTGGCTTTCTTTGAGGTGTTGCCCATCTACGACAGAGGGGAGTAGCTGGATCACCACACCAGGAGTTTCAACTCATGTTTGAAGGAATGGTGTGGAGAGTAGGGGTTCAGATACAGTGGGGAATGGGGATCCACCTGGATGGATAAGGGCCTATACAGGGGGTAATGGCCTGTATCCATCTGGGAGGGAAGTCAAAGTCCTTGTTGGATGGTTTAAATGTTACTTTGAATATTTAAGTCACTGGTGGGGTGGAGAAAAAAATTGAAGAGGCAGAAACTGACCCCCCAAGGCTGAGATAGAGTATAAGGAGAAACCAAGGGGAGAGGAACCCCTGAGAGTTCAAAGTAAGGAAGGACACTAGGTAATAGAGACAAAGGGGGATGGGACCAGGAGCATTAAAAAGAGAGGAGGGAAGGAGGGGCAAAAGGGAAAAAAGTGGGCAACAAGCAGAATACTAACAAAATTGGGAAGGTCATGGTGCAAATGCTAGAAGTCTAGGAAATAAGATTCTGGAGCTAGAGGCCAACCTGGATAGTGTGGCCATTCCTGGGTCATGGTGTACTAAAAACCATGACTGGGACATGGCCATACCATGCTGTACTCTGCTTAGAAAAGACAGGGTGGAAAGGAAAGGAGGGGCATATTGCTTTATGTGAGGGAAAGCATAAAAGCAACAGAGATTTAGAGAATAAAAGGGGGCAGAGGTACTGTGGGTCACTCTGGAAACTGGGAACAGAACCACTATTCACACTGGTGTGCTCTACAGATCTCTGGTGTAGGGGGAGGAGTTGGATATAGTAATGGTGGAAGCCACTGGCAAAATGGCAGAGAAGGAGAGGGGCTGCTGGTGGGGGACTTCAATCTGCCAGATGTGGATTGGAGCCTCCTAGCTGTGGCTTCAGGTAGGAACAGGGACATACAGGCCTACCTGCAGGGGACATTCCTCAGGCAACTAGTCATCATCATCATCAATATTTATTGTTCAACTTTTGAAAAAGTCTTCACAAATTGTACAACAATAGAGTTAAAAAATATTTACATTTTACATAGTCTCAATAATAAATATAAACATAGGTATAGACAAGCATCATAAATTAGTTAAATATAAAAGACATCAAGTTAACAGTTTTGTTATTGCACTTTGGTATTAATATGCTTCTGTTCTTTATCTAGGTCTATTCTAGATATCAAAGACTATATCAACTGAAAACGACTCATCATTGACTACGTTATCCAAAGCTTCAACACAGCCTGTGATGCACATGCACCCTTCATGAAATGCAAGATTAAAGGTGTTAACCCTTGGATCCATCTTGGTCTCCTTGAGCAAATGAAGGCCCGGAATCACCTCTGGCAATGTGCTAAGCTGACCAGAAACAGAGCCGACACTCAAGCCTTCAAAGCTGCAAGAAATGCCTGCATCCGAGCGATACGAAATGAAAAGGCCAACTGCTACAAAAGAGTGCTAACAAATTCTTGGAAAGATGGAAATAAGTTTTGGCCCAACCTAATGGAACTAAATGGAAAAAAACCAAAGTCCCACCTGCTATGGTCCACCTAAATGGCCACATCATCACAGATCAAGTCATCGTGGCAAATGCCTTTAATGCAGCATGTACAAACTTTAGCCATGTTTTACTGCCAACTTTCTTTGATCCCCCTCAAGATACTATTAGCTAAGTCAAAGTCAGAAATTTGAAGGGAAATCCGCTGTTCTACTTCAAAGCCGTCTCCAAGGATATCACAAAAAAGTACCTCCGAGTGCTTGGAAATTCTAGATCAGGCAGTGAGTCCCTCGACCTGAAACTCCTTGCTCTTACCCTCAATGAAGTCCTGACCCCCCTCACCAAAATCCTTAACAAATCTCTCATGCTCTCACAGTTCCCACAAAAATGGAAATCACACGATGGTGACATCTATCCACAAAAGTGGTGATAAATCTGTTACAAGCAACTATAGACCAATCTCCATTCTCCCTCCTCTCTTGAAAGTGCTGGAGAGAATAGCTGCCAACCAACCAATAGAATACCTTACTAAATATAACCTGATATGTCAAGAACAACACGGATTTCACAAGGGCCATAGCATGACCATGGCATTTCTAGAGCTTACCTCCTATATCCACAATGCCCTGGACCAAGGAGATCTCACTGGCACCACCTTCATCGACCTAACTAAGGCATTTAACACTGTCAACCATTCACTACTGTTTTAAAAACTATCTCTAATAGGCCTATCTCCGGACACAACTCTTTGGTTTCAAAGCTACTTCAGTGACCGAATACAGCAGGTAAAAATTGGCGCATCCCTTTCGACACCCCTCTTGATCCAATCAGGAGTCCCACAAGGATCCATCCTGGGTTCTATGTTTTTCAGCATTTTCCTAAACAGTCTCCCTTCATCTTGCTAAAAAAAATCCTACTCTATGCTGAGGATGCTGTCATCTTCACCTCCCACTCTGACCCCTCTTTTCTTCAGTTGCTACTATAAGAAAGCTTCACTGATGTAGATTGTAGAAGCATGGTTTAAATCCCACAAGCTTATTCTTAGCTACAGCAAAACCAAATCAATGCTGTTCCATGGTACTCACAGCAAACATAAAAAGAGACCTCTCTATCTCAAACAGCAAAGGGTCCACCCTTGAACAAGTACATCTATTTAAATATCTTGGGGTGATTTTTGATCCAACACTTGGATACTCTGAACATATCAACTACATAGCTAAAACTGTTAATACCTGCATAGGCCTGCTCTATAGACATAAGAACTGCCTCACAGATGAAGCCCTAAGCAGTGCCATTCACAGTTCAGTAGTCTCTATAATAGATTATGGGCTTATGATCTATGGGTCTGCCACTGACACAGCTCTCCGACGCATCACTACAGCACTAAACAAGGCATGACATTTCCAAACATCTGCAAACCACCTTACACACACCTGTGAGATCTATGAACACACAAACTGGCTCCAACTATCTGGCAGAATTAAATATCAAACCTGCATCCTAGCAAAAAAGCAAACATTGGACCTACTACCCCCTGAATCACAGGCACTGCTGAGACCATATAGTAACTCATGACAAACCAGGAATTCTAACAACCTCTCCTTCACTGTTCCCCTGTTGAAGGACTACCCAAGGCCAATGATCCTTCTTTTTCAGAGCCTTCTCCTGGTTCAACACCCTGCCAGCAGAAGTTACCAGCAAAGCAACCCTGGGTGCCTTTAAGCTCAGCCTGTGTCAATACCTCATCTCCTGTGCCTCCTGCAGCTGCTACACCTAAATGGTTTATCCCCACCCCATAACCCACCCTTCCTTCCCTATTCCTTCCCTTCCTCCTCCCTCCTCTACTCCCTCCACACACCACCTCGCTGCCCCTGCCCCTGACCCACCCCTCTCTTTCTCCCTCTTTACACCAGCCTCTGGCCTCACCTCTCCTCTGTCGGATGGCTACCTATACAAGTCTGTATTGTTTAATTTGTTATAGAAATGATTTGCACAATTGTGATGTTTTGGTAATTGACAAAGCTCACTGGCTGCTACATTTATTTCTCTTTTGCACAATACCACTGCCTGTCCTAATGTTTCAAGTAACCTGACGTGGAACCTTTGTAAAAGAGCCCCTGACTCAAAGGTGTATCTGATTCCCTTAAATAAATAAATATCTATGCTGGGGTTACTTTGGAGATAATATGCAATTTCTTTCTTTCTATGCTTCTACAGAATCATGCAATGTTCTCCAATTGCTTTGTATTAGATGGTTTTAATAAATAATTATACTGACACCGAGGTTCGATATCCAGAGTTACTAGGATATTGCCCAAATACAATTCCCTTTCAAATTTGTAAATAGGACAAAACAAAAGAAGGTGAACTGGACTGTCTTCA
Source organism: Neoceratodus forsteri (assembly GCA_016271365.2). Lineage (NCBI taxonomy): Eukaryota > Metazoa > Chordata > Ceratodontiformes > Ceratodontidae > Neoceratodus > Neoceratodus forsteri. The sequence goes on along the minus strand of JADMNL010000024.1, from coordinate 281,434,974 downwards.
TCCAAGTTGCAAGCACAAAGTTTTGAATTGGAGTTGCCATAATATTTTCTTAAATATTGGCTATCTACATAGCCAAATCTAAATTTAGTATAAGATTTCCGATGTTGGGAATTTTTTTATTTATTTAAGTATTTTTCCATGCCAAAATCTCTCTCTTAGTATTTACTGCAAGCCAATGACTTAATTTTTATTTTTGTGCCTCACTTATTTCCTTTTGGATGTTAATATCTTTAATTCTGGTTTCAATCTTTTCCTGTATCTCCTGCAGTGGAATTATATGGCTTTGAGTTGAACATTCTAGTAGCCCATATGGTTTGATAATTTTATCTAAAGTGTGCACACTTGGGAAGATAAATCCAGATTTCTGCCCCATAGAGAATCTGGCTTTTAATTTTACCATTTAGTAGTCTGAGAGTACCCTTAACAGATTGCCAGTTTAAATTATATGTAAATTCAATCCCCAAATAAGTGAATCTTTTTACATAATCTATTCTGTGTTTGTTACACTTTAGAACTGTAGATTTACCTTGGGTGACAAAATAATGGTTAAAAATCATATATTTTGTTTTAGCAAAGTTGTTCTCAAGAAATACCTTGGTGCATGCTTCATAGAATTTATTTATGCTTCTACTAATTCCTAGATAGCTTGTTGCAATCAGGACTACATCGTCCGCATATGCCAGGAAGGGGCACCATCTGGAGCCCAACTTTAGCATGTGCAGCTCTGAGTCACTCACTCTTTCTGAAACCTTATTCAAGAATATGTTAAATAATATTGGGGAAAGCACACAGCCCTGTCTTAATCCAATGTTAGTTGGACATTTAGGTGAGCTATCACCCTCTTTATTGTATCGTACAGAGGTAAGGTTGTTTCTGTATAGAGTTTTCAGCATGTTAAGAATTGAGCTTTCCAATTTATAACTTTATAATATATCCCACAGTTTTTTCCTATTAACTCTGCCAAAGGTTGCCTTTAAATCTATAAATACACAGTATAATTTCTATTTTTAATATTAATATTTTTATGTACAAGATGTGACAGTACAAAATATTGGTCGATTGTAGAGCATTCTGGCAGGAACCCTGCTTGAGCCTCATTTAATATATCACCTTCTGTTAACCAAGTCATTAATCTAGTGTGTAGTATTTTTGTAAATACTTTTTGAGATGCGTCTATTAGGCTTATAGGCCTATAATTATTAGGATATGCCTTGTCTCCTTTTTTATGAATTGGTATGATAATGTTCTCTCTCCAGGTTTTTGGTATTTTCCCAACCTGAGTTATGTTATTAAATAATACTCTTAAAGCTGGTATCCATAGAGCAGGATCATCCATTATTATGTCCACTGGGACACCATCTGGCCTTATGTTTTTTAGCAGAACTTATAGCTAAATGTAATTCCTGCTCAGTTATTTGTTGACTAATTGGTTTCCATTCTACAGGGGTTTGATTAGCTTCAGTTATATTAGGGTCATAAAAGAGATCTCTAAAGTATGTCTCTTTGCAGATGACACAAAGATCTGCAACAGGGTTGATATGCAAGTTGGGGTGGAAAGGATGAAAAGGGACTTGGCAAGGTTGGAGGAATGGTCAAATATATGGCAGCTTAGATTCAAACAAAGACGCAAAAAGTAATGCACCTGGGAATCAAAAACCCAGGGGAAGAGTACACAATGGCTGGTGAGATACTGACAACAAAAAAAATGGAAAGGGACCTGGGGTAGTCATATCAGGTGACCTAAACGTGGGCTAGCAATGTAAGGAGGCAGTAAAGAGGGCTGGGGGGATACTGGGATGCATAGGGAGAGGCATCACCAGTAGAAAACAGGAAGTTGTTGTCCCTCTGTACAGACAGTTGGTAAGACCACATCTGGAGTACTGTGTACCAGTTCTGGAGACCCCATCTCCACAAAGACATAGACAAGGTGGAGGCTGTCCAGAGGAGGGCAACCAAAATGGTGCAGGGTCTGCACTAGAAGACATAAGAATAAAGACTAAAGGAGCCAAAGATGTAGAGCCTCGAGGAATGGAGGGAGAGGGGGGACATGATAGAAAGTTTCAAATGCCTCAAGGGAATCAACAAAGTCCAAGAGGGTAGCATCTTTCAGAAAAAGAGACATGCAAGAACAAGGGGACACAATTTGAAGATAGAGGGGGGATGGCTCAGAGGTAATGTGAGGAGGTATTTCTTCACAGAGAGGGTTGTAGATGTATGGAATGGCCTTCCTGAGGAGGTCATAGAGTCAAAAACAGTGGGGGAATTCAAGAATGCTTGGGACAGACATAAGGCAATTCTAGTGGGGGGTAGGAGGAAGTAGGCTGTTGGTTAACTAGGATCTGCAACTTATCCATTAGGTAGGGAAATGGGCAGACTAGGTGGGCCAAGCAGTCCTTATCTGCCATCAGAGTCTATGTTTCTATTCCCACGTCTGAGGGCCTATATGATTCTCTATTGTTTCTGGAAGATAGTCCCATCCATATGCTACTATTTTCCAGAATTTTTTATCATTTCTTTCCCTTACTACCTTTTCAAATTCCTCCCATATGTTTTTTCTGTATTGCTCTTTCTTTAACAATAATAACTTTTATAAATTTTTCTTAATTTACTCAATCTAATTTTATTGTGCTTTGATAGTGTTGTTTATAGATTTCTATCACATTTATTTATCTCTGATTTACATCTTCTGCATTCCTGATCATATCACTTACTCCCTTTTTTTAATCTTACTTATTGTAATCTTAAAGATTATTGATGAAATGTTTTTATAATTCTTTCAAAGGACTCCAGAGATCTGATGTTTTCAGCAGTGCTAAAGCTTCTATTTCCTCCCTCATGCCATATTCAATTAGAAGTTTAATACAATTATAATTTTCTAATAGGTCACACTTTACCCATTTTCTAGTCCTAATAATATCTGTATTTTTATTTGGTCTTATGATTTTTTTGGCCACAATTCTATTTTTATTTCTAAAGGGCTGTGTTCACTTTCTGATCTCATTCCTATTTGGAAATCCAAAAAGTATATAATTAAATGTGTTGCGATCCAACTAAAATCTGTAATAGAAGCACCTCTTGGGCCCATATAAGTAAATGCCCCACTTTGATCACCTTTGGATCACCCATTAATTAGAAGGAGATAATTATCCTCCAATTCTCTAACTAGTTGTTTGCCTCTGTTACATTCCTTTTCATCCTTGGACCTTCTTTGCATAGTTAAAACATAAGGGCTCAGAGCTGCACATGCCTCAGTTATTTTTGTCAGGGGCTCCAGAATGCACCCCACCTTGGCATTAAAATCCTCTACCAGTAATAGTCTGCATGCAGGGACATTCTGGCTGGATTCCTCTATTAAATTAATCAGTTTTCTTATACCCCCCTGATCAAGATAACTACATCCTATTGGGGGTAGATATACATTAATGATTATAAAAGTTTTGTTCTTAGATGTCATACAAATTGGTAGAGTATATTCAAAATCAATATCCATCTCTTTTTGATTTACTTGGTCATATATTTTACACCAGGTTATTAATCCACCCGGCATTCTACCATAATGTTTAGATCTAGGTGCTTTCTTTTGAAACATTTTGTATCCGTCCAATTTTATTTCTTCATTAATCCAAGTTTCTTGTAAACAGATACAATTGAACAATGTCAAATAATTCAAAAAGAGGAATCCATCTATCTTTCCCTGACGCCAGCCATATTCCAAGATAGCATGTCATAGTTATTTTTTAAATCTGTAAACTGTAAAATACATTTTCCTTTACCCTCTAACTGTCAATTGCTTATGTTCTGTAATGCTTGAGATCTATTAGCTGCTTTTATTAAGTTCCTCCATTGGTTATTGCCTTGAACATACTGCTTATTCAGTTCAGTATCTACCTCACCATGCATATTGATGTCATATTTAGCAATCAATTCTGATTTTGTCAGAATATTTGATTTGATTTTTATTTGTATACGGGTAAGCACACTGGGATACAATCCTTTTGACAGGTTTCATTCCTTGTCCAAATTATCACCCGGCCATCATTCTCCTATTGTTTGACTTTTTTATCATTCCCTGTAAAGTGTTATCTTTAGACAGACTTTGTAATAAATCCACCACTTTTGTCCTTATGTTATATTTTGTTTCTGTTAGGAAATTACCAGTTCCAAAGATTGATATCAGAAAGTCCCAACCTTTTGCTTCTCAACTTTTAATCTCATTATAATATTAGGAAACAGTGTTCCTATACTAGCAACAGAGTCCATTTCGAATCCCAGTTCTCTCATTTTATCTTTCTGATTTTCAATCACTTTTAGAGCGTAGTACTGATCCGAGAGTAACAGTACCAATTCTGCATTTATTAGTGGCCTAATTAAGCTCAATTGATTTAGGAGATTTTCAAGTCTACAGCTCCCTTGTAGGATAGAACCCAATCTTTTTTTTAAATGTGTGTTTAATTTCAACTCTGTTTCCTCTGGGATTATTGGAGCATTATAAAGAGGTAATAAAAGTCAATTTCCAATGTTCTTTTAATATATTTTTAAGGTTAATTACATTATTATTTTCTTCCTTCCCTTCTCTCCTTTTCCTCCCAATCCTGCTCTTTTCCCCTATTTATATTTGGTCTTTTTATTTCCTGTTTTGTCCTTTCTTGTTCTTGTTTATCACTGTGTTTACATTTCTGCCTTTCATTTGTCTTAACTTTAAGCTTGATATTTTTATTTTACTTCTTTTTTGTCTTGACCCCTTTTCCATATTTCTATCACTTTTTGTAGTTCCTAAATTTTGTAAATATTTTTTATTATTTGGTCTTATTTTCCATTTTTCACCTAACTTTTTTTCTATTCCCTTTTCCCTCACTATTTCCTTTCTGTGTAGAATTATCTACTTTTCTGGTGGTACCTTTTTGGTTTCATTTTTTCTTGAGCATATTTTATCTAGTGTGTTACTTTTGTTCTCTATCATCAATTCTGTAAATCCTGGCTTTACCGCTTGTTGCCTGTTTTCAAAGTTGGTTCCAGTTCTCCTTAGACTCTCTTCCCTTCTTTTTCTTTCTTGATCTATACCCTTATCTCATATTTCTGGATTTCTGGCCCTTAACTCCTTTATTATATTGTCTTCTCCTTGTATGCCTCTGGTAACATTATTAGCTCACTGTCTTCAACTAAACTTTGTTCAGTCCCAATAATGGTAGAGTGAAAGATATCTGTTGTATTCATATTTTCCTTGATTAAACTGTCTATAACCATTTCCTCATCCAAAGAAACTGTTTCTGTAATTCATTTTCCAGTAAGACTTGATGTAGTACTCTGGAGAACAGGCAGAGAACAGTAAAAGGAAAGAGCTGCGGTTATAACTATACTTCTCTACTGGGACTAAATAACTAGAACTCTACTAATGGGACCTTCAATTTAGGGTAAAAACAAAACAAACAAAAAAAAGAGTTAGTGTGTTTGTCTGAGTCGGCTGAAGTGAATTGTTATCTTTGCAGTTATCTAGGTGTTTGTCTGAGTTGGCTGAAGAGAACTATTATCTGTGTAATTATCTAGGTGTAGAAGGATCTGTAAAGTAGGGGGAGTGGCTTATCTACAAGGAAACCAAGTGTGTTAGATTTAAAAAGTGACATAGATAGCTTCTAGCAGAGAACAGGCAGAGAACAGCAAGAGGAAGGAGCTGTTGTTATAATTATACTTCTCTACTGGGACTATATTGCCCTCTTTCCCTCCCCCCACCCACCCACCTTTAGCTAGTTCTACTTTTATAGGCATAGGATTTGACTGATAACAGGAACTTACTGTTTGGGAGCAGGAAGGGAGTGATCACAGAGCCATAAAAGAGTCACCAACCTAGATGGAAAAGAGTAGCTCTCCATCCCTCCCCTCCTTGCTGCTGGAGGTCTGACTTTGAGCAAGTAAGGAGACTACTGAGAAATACAGGAACCTCTTGTCTCAGAACAGGAAGATCAGGAGCTTAAAGAGCATGGAGGCAGTAAGTAAGTAGGGAGAAAAAAATAAAAATGCAATAGAAATAAATAAAATAATAAATAAATAAATAAGCAGAGGAAAGAGTAAGTATTCAAAACAACAGTTAAGGGGCCAAAAATAAGACATGATGGGAGTGGTGCAGTGCAGTAGCTGTGGAGCAGCAGTCTTCTGAGAGACATTCTGGAGGATGAGGTGGTTGTCCCATCTGTAGGTACCTCTCTGGGCTGAGGGAGGAGGTTGCTCATCTCCAGGCTGAGTTGGCCAGGATTTTCGGGACCTCCTCTCCCAACCAGGGACCACCAGGGCCACCACCATTGCCTCAGAGGTTGCCAAGAAAGATGAGCAGTTGGACCACAGTGGGCTCAGGGAGGGTGAGGGTGGTGGAACAGAGGCACATCCCTCCAGTTGCACCTCTCAACAATTCATATGCCATTCTGGAAAAGTGTGGTTCCTCTATGGAGGCATCCACAGTGGAGAACAAGGAGGATGCTGGGAACCTCCACAAAAGAGACCTACAGGAGGGTGGCATGGGACCCCATGGGGGAAGGAAACAACTCCTGGTGGGGGAACTCCATTTTTAGGAGGGTAGAACTGGGGGGGGAGGAAGGGAAGAGGGAGGTAAGGTGCCTGCCTGGCACCATGGCTTGGAGGAACAGGGAGTGAATCCTCAGGATCGTGGGAGCAGCTGCACTGGGGAAGGAGCTGGATGTTATTGTCAACCTAGGGACAAATGTCCTGGCTGGGAAAGGGATCAAAGCAGTGCAGAAAGAGTTTGTGGAGTTGGGGAAGGGTCTCAGACAAGTAGCACCGATGGTAACCTTCTCAGAGGTGCTGCCTGTCTATAGCATGGGTGAGGCTAGGGTGCTCCACACAATGGGATTCAATCAGTGGTTGAAAAACTGGTGCAGAACTCAGGGTTTTGGCTTCATTGGGGACCAGGGGTCCACCTGAGGTGATGCAGGCCTATAATGGTATGATGGTTTGCATCTGTCCAGGAGGGGAACCAGGATCCTAGGTGATAGGTTTAAATGCTTCATTGGCAAGCATTTAAACTAGCCAAGGGGGAGGCACTGGAAAGGAGCAGGGAATTCCTAGTCCTCCCAAAAAATATCAAGGTAGTTAGTGATGAAAACACCAAGATAGAGACGTCAATAGGAAGAAGGGAAGGGGTAAATGGAGAAAATGACAAAGGCAATAAGGACAGGGATGGGGCAAAAAGGGGTAAGGCCATCAGGAAATGGAGGGTTATTACTACCAATGCCCATAGTCTGGGCCACAATCTCTCTGAACTGGTGGTCTTGATGGAAAAGGGATGCCTAGATATTGTGGCAGTCACAGAAGCATGGTACACAGAGCACCATGATTGGGATGTGAACATACCAGGGTACACAACCTACAGGAGGGACAGGGAGGGTAGAAGAGGGTGAGGAGCAGCTCTCTATGTAAGGAAAGAGATAAAAGCAACAGAACAAAAGAATAAAAAGGAGGGAGAGGAGGCACCGTGGGTCACCTTAGAGACTGGAAATGGCAACGCAATCCCCACAGGGGTTGTATACAGACCCCCATCTCAGGGGGAGGGAATGGACAAGGATATGATAGAAGGCATCCTTTTGATGTTAGAGAAAGGGGAGATACTGTTGATGGGGGACCTGAATATGCCAGATGTTAACTGGAGCACCTTTGCTGTAGCCACATCAAAGAGCAGGGCCATTCTTGATGCCCTACAGGGGGCATGCCTCAGACAGCTAGTGTTGGAACCCACTCGGGAGGAAGCAGTCTTAGACCTTGTACTCTCTCAAATGGGGACAGTGAGAGAATCTCAGATCTAGAAGTGGGTAGCCATCTGGGAACAATTGACCACCAAACAGTGTGTTTCACGATAAACTCAGCTGCAGAGTCAAGCCATATAAAGGTTAGGGTACTGGACTTCAGGAGGGCTGACTTTGGCAAAATGGGAGAGTGCCTTAGAAAAGCACTAGCAAACAGGCAAGAAGGAGGGGTGGAGCAACAATGGGGAAACATCAAAACTGCCATCACAGAGGCAACAAGTCTTTGTGTGAAGCAAATCAACAAAGCAAAATGAAGGAAAGAAAACACTATGGTTCTCAAAAGAGGTGGAGGGAAAGGTTAAGGAGAAGAAGATAGCATTTAGGAAGTATAAGGAAACACAGAAGGAGCAGGACAGAGAACTGTGCCAGTTAAGGCAGAAGGAAGCAGGAAAAGCAGTCAGAATAGCAAAGGCCCAAGCTGAGGAAAAGATAGCTAATTCAGTTAAGAAGGGGGATAAAACCTTTTATAGGTAAATTAGGGAGTGTAGAAAAACAAAGGGAGGGATAATGTGGCTGAATAGAATGGACGGTGGGTGGGTAGGCAGAGAGGGACAGTGAAAATGCAGGGATTCTGAATGAATACTTCTGCTCAGTATTCACAAAAAAGGAGGAAGGGAAGGTACCTAATCCAATTAACAGAAGCACTCTGGATAGGGGTGTTGATCCCAGTCCTTTCACAGAAGAAAGGGTTCTGAACGAACTTCTAAAACTGAAGGTGGACAAAGCAATGGGATCTGATGGAATTCACCCCAGAATTCTAAAAGAATTAAGGGGAGAACTAGTGACACCACTGACTACCTTTTTTAACAAATCATGGGAGGATAGTGTTGTACCTGAGGACTGGAGGAGGGCAGATACGATTCCCCTTCACAAAAGTTGGAGCAAGACGGAGGCAAGAAATTACAGACTTGTCAGTTTGACCTCTGTGGTAGGGAAAATGATGGAATCACTTCTGAAGGAAAGAATTGTTGAGTACCTAGAAGTCAGTGGGGCACAGGACTTAAGGCAGCATGGATTCACAGTGGGAAGGTGATGTCAGATGATTCTAATTGATTTCTTTGACTGGGTGACCAAAGTAGTAGACCAGGGAGGGGTTGTGGACATGGCCTACCTAGACTTTAGCAAGGCATTTGACACAGTCCCAGACAAAAGATTAATAAACAAATTAGCCAGCCTCGGAGTGGGTCCCAGGGTGGTAGCCCAGGTAAAACATTGCCTGGACAATAGGACACAGAAGATAAGAGTAAATGGAGTCCACTCTGAAGAAAGGGAGGTTACTAGTGGGGTACCACAGGGTTCAATACTGGATCCAGTCCTTTTTAATGTCTCTATAAGTAACACTGCACTTGGACTGGAAGGAAAAGTATGCCCCTTTGCAGATGACACAAAGATCTGCAACAGGGTTGATACACAAGGGGATGTGGAAAGGATGAGAAGGGATTTGGCAAGGTTAGAGGAATGATCAAATGTATGGCAGCTTGGATTCAATGCAAAGAAGTCCAAAATAATGTCACCTAGGAAACAAAAACCCAGGGGAAGAGTACACAATGGGGGGTGAGATACTGACAACAACAAAAATGGAAAGGGACCTGGGGGTAGTCATATCAGTTCACCTAAAGGTGGGCCAGCAATGTGAGAAGGCAGTAGGAAGGGTTGGGGAGATACTGGGATGTATAGGGAGAGGCATCACCCGCAGAAAACAGGAAGTTGTTATCCCTCTATACAGACAGTTGGTGAGACCCCATCTGGAGTACTGTGTCCTGTCCTGTTCTGGAGACCCCATCTCTGCAAGGACATAGACAGGATGGAGGCAGTCCAAAGGAGACCAACTAAAATGGTGCAGGGTCTGCAAGAGAAGCCATATGAGGAGAGACTAAAGGAGCTTAATATGTATACCCTTGAGGAAAGGAGGGAGGGGGGGACATGATAGAAACTTTTAAGTACCTCAGTGCAATCAACAAAGTCCAATAGGGTAGTGTCATTCAGAAAATATATGTGCAAGAACAAGGGGATGCAATTTGAAGATGGGGGGATGGCTCAGGGGCAATGTGAGGTAGTATTTTTTCACAGAGAGGGTGGTGGATGCATGGAACTGCCTTTCTGAGAAGGCTGTGGGGTCTAAAACTATGGCAGAATTCAAGAATGCATGGGATAGACATAAGGCAGTTCTTGTGGGGAGTAGGAAGAAATAGGCTGTTGGTTAACTAGGATCTGCAGCTTATCCAGTAGATAGGGAAATGAGCAGACTAGGTGGGCCAAGCGGTCCTTATCTGCCGTCAAAGTCTATGTTTCTATGTTTAGCTTCTTGTGGTTCTTGTTGTGACATTTTTCTAGAAATGGACTCAATCTTTGTTTTATTTTCAATAATTACCCCCCTAATAAATGACAGCTCCTGTCTTGTCATTACCAGCTGTTCGTATATCATTGTGTTAGCCAACAGGAGGTAGCTTAAGACATTAATACATTCCCTCATAAGGGTTTCTACGGGAGGCATGCTTAGGTCCAGATGGCTCATCCAATGTGTGCCCTCATCAGCAGTCCAATTTGTTTCTGTTATTTCTGCTTTCTATTTGCTTGTTAATTTGGACCTGCTTCTTTTGTTCTTTGGTATTTATATTATCATAGCAAGAACCACTTAATTTCTGTCTTATTCTATTGATTTATCTTATCTTTTGTTCTAACCTGTTATTAGTTTTAATAGTTTCTTTTATGCTTTCTACTGTTTTACTTACTTCATTATTCACTAATTCTATTGAACTTGTGTTTTGTAAGACTGTCATGTTGTTGGTTCTTTCACCAGCTGTTAAAATACCTTGATCATATCCGTGTCCCAAAACACTGCAATTACCCTTACTATTATTGTTACCATTGCTAACTAGCAATTTTTGATCATGGTTTCCCTTTGGCTGTTTCGATGATAAATCACCCTCCTCTTTATTCCATACTTCCCATATCAATGGTTGGATCATTTTTGGCTTTAATTTTGTAATTACTTTGTCCACATTCTGAGATGCTGAGGGTTTATATGGCAGAGAAAGGGGAGATACTAATGTATTATGCTCCTCCAAGCCATTAACAGTAATCTTGCCCTTATTAGCGAGATGATTGCTATTCTCCTTTAACTCCACCAGCTCATTTGTGTGAGAGGATGGCTATTATTGCCTTAGTTTTATCCCCCTTTCTAATTGGTTTCCTTTTGCCTTGATTAATATTTGACACACAGTCACTTTCAGGGGCTAGTTAACCACTTCTTGCATTCACAGGCATTTATTTAGCCTGTTTTCCCTTTCTCATTGATTAAACAACAATCAATATTGAGTATTTGTTACTATTACAGCTTTACCAGTGCTAATTGAAAAAATATGTTTAGAAAGAAATCCAGGAACACACTAAATATAGAAAGAGAGCACACTAGTAAGCATTAATTCACAACAAAGGTGGCATCTAATGGGGAGTTAATGCATGGTTGGGACCATTGTGGCTCGAGGCCGCAGGCCGAGTGCTGAGCCAACCATGCCGTAGTCCCAGTGAATGCTCTCCGAAATGGATCAATGCGCTTGTAACATGGTCTGGCCATGCCTGTAGATGTCAGAGATATGTCTGTGGTGATGCTAGACAATAGACAATGACATGAATAAAGTTAATCAGTTGTTTTTACTGTTACTTTCAGAACTGTGAAGGGACCTCTCTTACATACATATATATATTTTTTTGTATACTAGTACAATTATGCATTTGTTAATGATTGGGCTACATTTGTTAGATTTCTTAGTGGCTGTTCATTTAGTATTGTTGCTACGATGACCCCTGCCTGGCTGTTTCACTGCTTCAGTGTCTTGCTGTGTGTCTCATTTGCATACAACTGCCCTGCTTTGCTGCACGTTGTTCCTATTCTTTGCATGCTCAGAATCACTGTCTAATAGTGAGTTATTTGGACTACTCACATTTGGCTACTCTCTCTGCTGTCTCCTCTCTCTGTAGTTGGTGCTGGATAATTAAAGTTTACGGTGCCATACACCGTGAAGTTGTTGAAATTGAATGTGTTTCCGGGTGTTCAGTGTGCTCCTGCCTGTTCCCCTCTGTTGCATCCTCTCTCGCTGACTACTTGTGCTGCAGGTTCCTGTATTCTTTCTCTGCCAGCTCCTGTGTTTTCGGTGGTTTGCAATATTTCCATTTCTGGTTGGGTGCTCCCTGTTTGTGCCTGTGACATGCTTCTCTTCTCCTGGTGAGCCATTATCTCTTCATTTTGCTCTCGTTCTTGCCTCTTGCTACATTCTGTGCTAGTTCTGGCCTCTCATTCTCTAGCTCTGCTGTCCTTCACCTGCACTTCTGCATCTGCTGCTCCATGTTGCCCTGTCGTTCCTCTGGCTGCTGTTCCCCTGATTTGTCTCCATCTCGATCCTGTGCTGTCTGCCTCTTCTCTCCCGCTTCTCCTGCGCTCCGTTTCTCTTCTCGTGTCTTTCTTTTCTGCTTCTCCACACCTCTCTTGCCCCTTTTCCTCTGCTGTTGATGTCTCTTCACTTCGTCCCATAGTTCTCTGCTCTCCACTTGTCCTGCTTCCTCCAGTACTACTACTACTACATGCTCCTTTCGGTCTCGATAGTATCTGTGACCATTTCTCTCTGTCACCTTTACTGGGTGCCCAGTAATTCCGAATGCTTGTCTCACACTGATGTCCTGTTACGGACATGATCTCTTGAGTTGCCAGCCCTGCCTCTGACAACATCTACACTGCTGTGCTTCTAACGCTATGGTTCGTATATCATCTGCTCAGCTCTACCTCCTCCGATATTTTCACCATCATGTCGCCCAAAAACTTTTTCCTCATTGGCTGCCTCGAGAACCATTTCTCTTTCTTGTCTAGGACACTCTGTGGCTATTTTATAGGGTGCAAGTAGAACGCAGGAGCTCTCTCAGGACACCTGCTCCTGTATTCCTTAAACAGCGCTACAGGACAATGCTTTGAATCACTTTGGGAACAGAGCACACCTCTTAGTGATTGTCTATTGCTTGTGTCTCCTCTCCAATGATTTTTTGTTGGCTCATTAAATGCGAGACTTATATATTCAACTCCTCTGGCATATCTCACTGCTTCAAATGAATTTTGATTCAGCTCTCTCAGACCTTCCCTTCCTCTTCTTGCTAGCCCTAATTGGAGCTCAAACCACAATCTCTTAACTAGGCCTTGTGCAATCTCTGGATCAAGTTTTCTGCTGTTTCTTATTTTATACAAATCTTCCTCAGTTATTGCAGGGTGATATGTTGCCCTATCTTTGCCATACTGTCTATACTATTTTATTACTGCCACAAAAACTTTATTGGCACCTTGAAATGCAACATCACTTATAATGTTTATGTTCCGTCAGACCTCTAGACTGTTAAAATATCTATTCAGTCCAGCTCTGACACCACAAAATGAGCTTATACTATGGTATACTGCTCCCTGTCCTCAGCCCTTACTGAGCCATAAAATTCTGTCCGGATTTTGCTTAGGCACTCTACTGTTACAGTTGCTATTTCAACACACATCTGCTTTGATCTGAGCCAGTTCGAGAACACATTACAGGACCATTGCATGTTTTTCACAGTATTTGCTTCCACTTTTTTCCTCTCTAATTCATCCAGATATGCTGTTGATATATTTACATGTCTAGCACTACCCTGTTTCTCTTTTGTCCACCTCTCTCCTCCTTCTTTCCATACATCTGATTCCTCATTCTCCTCTACTATTATCTCCAGAAGCTTCACTTTTGCTACCTTTTTCCCACTTCCTTCCTGAACTCCTCATTTCACAGCTCCACTACGCACTACCGTTGCACATTCTGCCATTTCTTCGTTGTCCCCAAACTCTTAGTCTACCCATTCCTCCATAGCTCTTCCTCCACATAAACTAAACATTGTTCTCCTTCTCTCCATGTCTACGTTTTTTAGTTCCCTCGTTCTATCTTTTCTCCCAGTCTCTCACTCACACTTCTCCTACTACTCCTCTAGCCTACCTACTTGCTACTTCAGAACTTGCTCCCTTCCATTTATTGACTTCTACTCTTTCATGCACTGCTCGTTTTCCTTCTGTGGTTGATTTCTGTAGTTCACAAGCAACACGGCATTATCGTCTCATAATGCTGTGTTGCTCCTGTACCACCTGACGCTCTTCATCCTATCAGCTTTCTTGTTTGCTATCCTATTGTTTTTGCCATGTTACAAACACAAGTAAACAGCATTAAACACTGGAAGACAAAAACATGAGGCACTACATGATATGTTTTGGAACTTCCCCAGTTCTTTTTTCCCTTGGTTTCAGTTAAAGTTCTTCTCTCATCAACCTATTTCCCTAGTAAACATGACCTTCCCAGAGAAAAGATGTGTCTCTCAAGTTACAGTAAATAGTATTAATGTTATTAATTTGGGTATCATACGTTATCATACGTTACTTTTCAGCTATCCTCGCACCCAATTTCAATATCAGTTGGTTACTCAGTTGGTTACCTAGGAGCACTCTTCCTTCCCCCACAGGAATTGGTAGGAAGTATCCTGAAATTCAGCAGTCTTGTCCTTGATACACTTGGAATGTCTGTGTATTGTGTCGAGGATCTGAGGTATTCAGACGAAATTCCAACAGTCCGAATTTTATCAGTTCTAGCTTGTATTTCCCTCTGGCAGAGTTTCAAAAGTGGGTTACTCGCCTTTGAACACAGTTGGCAGCCTTCCGCACACAATATAAAAAGAAACAATACATGGAGCCAATAATAAAAAAGTAACAGGGACCATCAACCTAGATCATTTAACCTGAGCCCTTCTAGCTTTACCTTCAATAATGAGATTAGTTGCAACCTACTATCTCATTACCCTTCTTAGGTGCTAATTAATCAGTTGAGGTTCAAAAGAAATTATACTCCCTACTTGCTAAAATTATCAATAATTAGGGAATCATATAGTCAAGCTATATACTTCTTGATATTCTTAGCAATTTGTTCTGTTTTGTGTTGTCTATTATATCAGTGGAGCAATTTAGAAAATCATTCTAAAAACTTACTTTTGATGAGACAAAAAACAATGGTTACAGCTGATGTAATTGGGAATAGCCATGAAAGTTTTTCCCCCTCACGCCATGCTTTTTCTTAGTCCCCCAGAAAACGTGGTTACAGCAGCAGCTCTCAAAATAAGTGATTCTACAGAATTTAGCGATTCAGATTTCAAGTCAGTCTGGGCCGAATTAAAAACAGCATTGAGAAAAGTAGCTTGGAAAGGACTCACTAATTATTAAAAACAGTTTGCTCTCTACCCTCCGTGTGCTCTTTACAGCTGCGAGTAGTGTCTGAGCCCCTAGAGTGCAGACATGTGCTTATATACACCTGTCATGTGAGTGTGGGAGCCAGTTATACCCCTAGGAAGTTTCTTCCCACTTCCTGGTTCTAAACTTGAATAAAATGGTTAAAAACAGATAAAAAATACAATAAAAAGGGCTAATCAATCTTGACATATAGTACAACAAGTGTCAACAACCACCTCAGGTTTTAATCAGTTGAGAGAGACAGGGAGAGATGGAGAAAACTTAAACCCATCCTTTTCTCTCTTTACAACTCTTTAGGTATGTAAAGACTTTTCTAAGTTCAACAAACAATTTCAGATAAACACTTTTAAAAAATTAGCAAGGGAGCTCACTCATTCATTTATTTCTTTGCTCAGTTAACGTAGAAATCAGAGGATAATAGATAGTAGAAAATCATTTTTAAGAGGTTTCAGACAAGCTAGAGTATAGCACAGATCCCATGAGGCAGGCCGATAAACCCCATAGGTTTCACTGAGACTCTCTCACTAAGGGAAGTCTCTCCCACCACCTGAGATTCCACTCCTTCTCAGAGGAGTTATCAGAGGCCCAACCCTGTCTCACGGTCTTTGCAGATTCTGTGTCTAGTGGCACCAAAGACAGTCCAGACAGGTTATCAATTAATTTTCTAGTGTGTGTGGCAACAGTGGCACACCTCTTCTAGGTAAAAATGATGCATTTGCTAACTCCTGCTGCAACCGTTTTTCCTCACAGTGGTTCAGAGTGGGTCACAGACGTGCTTCTCAATCTCTGCCTAAAGACATTCAACTGGTGACTAGTCAGTGAAACCACTCATCATGGGGCAATACTGAACCTAGTACTCACTACCAGGACAGTGCTGCAGACATCAAGGTAGGAGGCAACTTGGGGACCAGCGACCACCGTACAATGTGATTCAACATAAGAACAGCTGCAGAATCAAACCACACAAGGGCAAGGGTACAAGACTTCAGGAGGGAAGACTTTATAAAGGGAGGTGGAATGCCACAGGGATGACCTAGAAGAGGGGGTTGACCTAGATGGGGTGGAGGGACAGTGGGCAAAGATAACAAGGGCCATAGTGAAGGCAACAAACCTCTGCATCAAGCATGTGAGCTAAAGCAAGCAGAAAAAGAGACCATTATGGTTCCTGAAAGAGGTGGTGGAAAAGGTAAAAGCTAAGAGGGTAGCATTCAGAAGGTATAAGCAAATACAGAGTGAGTAAGATAGGGAACTGTATCAGGGGAAACAGAGGGAAGCAGGTAGAGCAGTAAGGAGTGCAAAGGCACAAACAGAAGAGAGAATAGCTCAGGTGGTAATGAGAGAGGCAATACATTTTTAGGTATGTAAATGAAAATAGGAACACCAGGAATGGGACTGTAAGGTTAAAAAGGGAAGGAGGGACTGCTCAGAGGGGGACTGAAAAAAGGCAAACATCTTGAACAATTACTTTTATTTGGTTTTCACAGAGGAAGGAGAAGAAGAGGGTCCACAAAAAACTA
This sequence comes from Neoceratodus forsteri, assembly GCA_016271365.2. NCBI lineage: Eukaryota > Metazoa > Chordata > Ceratodontiformes > Ceratodontidae > Neoceratodus > Neoceratodus forsteri. The sequence continues at coordinate 281,418,358 of JADMNL010000024.1, read as the reverse complement.
ATAGCAGCATTGGAGGGAGGGAGGTGGACACTACTAGTCTGTTCTTGGAGGAGAGAGTCCTGAAGGGGCTGGTTAATCTGAAAGTGGACAAAGCGATGGGGACAGACATGGTGCATCCAAGGGTACTGGGTGAGCTCAGGGTAGTACTGGCTGTACCTCTGACAGTCCTGTTTAACAGCTCATTGGAAAAAGCAGTGGTTCCTGAGGACCGGAGGAGGGTGGATGTAGTCCCATTACACAAAAGTGGTAGCAGAGGAAAGACTGGCAATCATAGGCCAGTCAGCCTACCATTGGTGGTGGGAAAGTTAATGGAATCACTGCTGAAGGAAAGGACTGTGGAGTACCTTGAATCCAATGAATTATAGGATCTGAGGCAGCATGGATTCATGAGGGGGAAAGTCATATAAAATGAAACTGAGAGATTTATTTGACTGGGTAACCAAGGAACTAGATCTGGATGGAGCAGTGGAAATAGCCTACCTAGATTTCAGTAAGACTTTCACACCGTTCCACATAAGAGACTCATAAGCAAGCTGGGTAGCTTAGGGGTGGGTCCAAAGGTAGTTAACTAGGTAAAGAATTGATTAGGGGATAGGCAGTAGAGGGTGGTGGCAAAAAGACATTCACTCCAAGGAAGGGAGGGTGACCAGCAGGGTGCCTCAGGCATCAGTGCTGGGTCTGGTCCTCCTTAATGTCTTTATAAGTGGCACTGCAGAGGAGCTGGAAGGCAAGGTCTGCCTCTTTGTGAATGACACCAAAATCTGCAATAGAAGGGACACTCCTGAGGGGTGGAAAGGATGAGCAGTGACCTGAGAAAACTTGAGGAGTGGTCAAGGCTGTGGTAACTGGGTTTCAATGCAAAAAAATGCAAAATAATGTACTTGGGGCACAGAAATACCAGGCGGCATACAAAATGGATGGGGCAGTGTGACATGGCAGTAGGGAGGGAGGGAGGGATGCTAGGATGCATAGGGAGAGGTATCATCAGCAGAAAGAGGGAGGTGGTGTTGCCTTCGAATAGATCACTGGAAAGAGCCACCTAGAGTACTATGTCCAGTTCTGGAGACCACATGCCTGGAAAGACATATACGGAGTGGAGACAGTCTAGAGGAGGGCAACTAAAATGGTGCAGGGTCTGTATAAGAAGCACTATGAGGAGAAACTTAAGGACCTGAACATGTGCACCCTGGAAGAAAGGAGGCAGAGCTGGGATATGACAGAGACCTTTAAATACCTAAACAGGGTAGATAAGTTACAAGAGGGAGGGAGGTATTTTTCAGGAAAAAGGTGCTCAAAAACAAGGGGACATGAAATGAAGCTGGGGTGAATTTAAGCAAGATGTGAGGCAATACTTCTTCATAGGAGTGGTGGATTCCTGGAACAGCTTTCCAGTAGAGGTGGAGGAAGTGAAAACTGTGGTGGGATTTAAGAATACATGGGATAGGCACAAGGGAATCTTAGGGGGCAGTAAGAAGGGGGAGGAATAATGGACTGGAGAGCAAGTGGAATCTGATGGGTGGTGATGCTGTAGGCAAGCAGAAATTGACTGACTAGATGGGCTGAGCAGTCCTTATCTGCCAGTAAATTCTCTGTTTCTATGTTTCAAGCTTTGCTCCCGGGGTCTATGCAGAATACCACACCTTGGGTGTGTGTAAACTTTGGGTTACACACACTCATCCATGAATAATTCTCTATGTTATACCTTTTTACATACTGTTCATTTCTTATGGTCTCATCAAATTCAGTATACAGTATCTTTTTTTTGTATATTCTTGTCTCATTTCATATTTGTTTTTCTGTCCCCTTCTAGTGAATAAAAAATTCAGAACATACATTGAAAAATGATACTATATTTTTTCCAACCTAGCAGTGCCTTAAAACATGATGGTAAATTATGCTTAACAGGAAGTTATAGTAATATACATGTACAGTTTATATGTTTTTAATTTATAATTTTTACTTGCCTTGTACCTGGTTAGGCCATCATGATAGAACCAGCTTTGGGATGCTATAATTCCCACTCCTGCCCAATAAACTTGTGTAGCCTTCCCCAATCAACCGCCATCCCTCCTCCACAGCAATGCCATTGTGTCCCCCCCAAACCTGGAGACCAACAGTAATGTTGTGTGCGTTGCAAAATTCCACTTCTGTACTACAATCTGAATACCATGGAATTGTGTGCTTTTTGTGGAATCACCATAGTCCCTAATGTTAGTCGGTCCTTTGCTACCAAGACTTGCCTTGAAGAGTCTTGTTAGACTAGGCCTTCTCTTTCAGTGCTGTGCAATGCTGGCGCTTTTTTTTTTTGCTTAACTATGAACTATCTTTTTTGATATGTAATATGTTATATATGTTGTTGTCAATGCCACTCATTGCTGCTGTACTGTACTTGTTGTTTACTGACGCGGACCCTATGTAACCTCCTGAGTCATGCCTGAAGATAGGCATTTAATTGTCTGGTGCACTTACCTGGTCAACAAAAACTAAATTCCATCAGTGTGGAACCTGCACAATTCCATCATTTTGCCTCCAAAGTTGCAATTTCTGCTGTTTACATTGAGAACTGTTGTACTATATTCTGTGAGAAAAAAACTGTGCCCCCCACCCCACAGTTTATATTAACTTTAGTAAAATTTCTGCAGTTTAGATAAAAAAAATCTCATGGTTTGCTTATTGACGGAATATGCATGTAACTTTAAAAAGAAATATCCACAGAAAATTCCAGAAATGGAATGCTGGAATAACTGTATCCATCAGGTAGAACATGCCTACCAGATGATCAAATCCAGCTGCCGAAGAGGGAGAGGTGGTATTGGGGAATTAGTAGGACATCTGCATGGTTCTGTACAGAAGTTGGGGGACTGAGCCATCATCAACCTAGAGGCACCGTGTTTTTTTTCCTCTGTTTCCTCCATCATTGCATCAGTGAATGGACACCCACATGGATGGTACTGCCCCTGCTTAGTGAGCTTATTGTCCACATTTACACATCCTCAAGGTGTTTTGTTGCCACTATAAAATGTCTTATGGGCAGTCTCACATGAGAGGTCAAGGACTAAATCAGTGGGGAGTCGGACCAAACCTCTCATCTATTTGGTGACCCCTACATGATAGGATTGAGGCACATTGGCAAGGCAGTATGGGAATGCTTGAACTGCCATTGCCCTGGCTGTGTCTGTTATATGGATAAAGAGAAGGTTTCAGGTTCCAGTGCTCTGAGTCTGGCAGTTTTAGCAAGCAGTAAATTCACACACACACACACACAAAAGTTAACATAAAATGGCTTGTAAAAACTATAAAAAAAAGGGTCTGTGGTTCTCCTTAATGGAACAGCAAGAAAGTATCTTCCAGTGCAGAAATAATGTAAATCACATTCTTGTTTCTTAAATTTAAAAAACTTAACATTACAACAGATCTCCACCATAAATATATTGACGGCATACAGTAATTACTAAATGTGGTGACATTGCTCTAATACTGAGAATGCCATAATAATATGGCACCATAAAACATATAATATGTTAATAGTATTAGCTTCCATAAAGCTATATATCTGTTGTGTCACGTTATAATGTTTCTCTAAAGGACAGACATTCCAGATCACATAGTTATGACACCATCTCCAATTACTGTAATTGAGCTAGTATATTATTATTATTGTGGTTTTCTTACCCATCGCCAATTATATCAATATGATGCGCCGCCATTTCTCATATTAATTTTGCCGTCACTAATTATATTGATATACGACAGCAGCATAAGCCTGTATCAATACAATATAAAATCTCTCAAGATGCCACTCTCTTATCCAAAAGGCTATTATAATCAATTGTGGCATTTCCTAAACTGATCATAGTAAGATATCAATATAGTGTACTTATGATATGTCAACAAAACTGATCATAAGATATCAATACACTTATGATATGTCAGCATAATACTGTAACAATGGTGTAATCTGTATCTTCAGAATTGCCATTCTCTTGTCCTCACATTCATTATTATGTCAGTATATTATAACACTTCACAATTCAGTCCTAGACAAGGTACCATAATATAGTAACATAATTGTAGAAAGTATGGTTGTGTTTACATCATTTAACATGGTCACCATTTAACATCGTCTTCATTACAGAAATGTGTCATAGATAACGATTTCTTAAAAAAAAATTATTTTATATAATGTTTTCAGATTTTTGGTTTACATTTGCTACAAATAACTTCTGCATGACTACCTAACAATCTGTGACGTTCCAGAGTTCTGTAATCACATTGCAAAAATTCCCATTTACCATTCCCCTATCCCCAAAATCCTTCAATGCTTTTGAAAGATAATAATGGAAGGGAAAGCATTACAAAAAAAACAAACTGTTGAGTCATTTTCGATTGGTACAAATCTTGATCTGGGTCATTTTGGTAAGAAACTTAAGCAAGACTTATACTTCAGGATATTCTTCCTCTTTGCCTCTAATCGATTGTGCTGGGAAATGGCATATAGCCTCATGGCATTGAAATACCATTTTGGAAGTTTCTGCCCAACTCAGAGATGACCCTTATATTTTTCTTTAACAGGGTACAGTGAGTGAAATGAATAAACTGAAAAAGCATTATAACTTCAAAAACTGATTACACGTGTTAACTGACTGGGGCTGCTAGGCACAGTGTTCCCACTGTTGTGACAAAGACTGATTGCACTTAACATTTGATCTGTTTGTATCTGCCATGTTAAGAAGGTCACCAACTGCATGTACCACACCATTAATTATATGGTGTGGCTTTAAAATGACACTCATATTCATAACACAAAGCAGAGACCGCCAATAAAAATTCCTGAAAAATCCTGAGATATTTAAATAATGACTAGACTTCTAGATTTTATATCAGTACTATCCTATGTCTAGACTCTTTGTATTACCAACACCCACTAGATTAATATTTCACAATTCTTTATGTATACTGCTGTACCTCAAACTGGAAGGGGAAATTGTTTAACCAGGAAAGGCACACTAAGCTGAAGCTTGTTTCCAGGTGCGAGCTGGAAGCACAAGTTAGTTAAATGACTTGCTCAGTGTCACACAGTATGCAAGTGAGGGCTGATGAGGTTCAAACCCAGGTCTCCAAGTTTGTAGCTTAGTACCTTTAATCACTATGCTGCCTCCTACTATACTTTTATTATCTGTTTGTTATATTATGAAACTTAATAAAATGACTATCTACAAATAATGACTAGACTGGGATCTGTACTTAGCCAGTATCATTTATACAAAACTAGAAAAGGCATGACCCTCCTTTACAGAACACCACATGTAACTTCTAACCTTTCCATAAGGGTGAGACAATGAAAATCTGCGTTTACCTAAAGTGCCACATTTTGGTGTTTTCACCTTCAGTTCAAGGCTGTTAAAGATCTGAGTCATTTAGGGTCATTTCTACCCTTTGACAAATTAGGTGGCCAAGGCTAGTCCTCTGGTCACCCCTCGCCCCCTGAACTACCCAAGTAACCTCCCATCTTCAACCCTTCCCCATTCCTCCTGTTTTTCATAAATAAATATATATATATATATATATATATATATATATATATATGCCAGCTCCTCCTGGCACTGTGCCAGCTCAGAACACTGCATTCTTTTTTTATACAAAAGAACAGTGTATGGTAGTATGGGAAAGGGCTATGGGTGAGAAGGGACTAGGTGGAGGAGGGTAGTGGAGAGGTGTTATATACCCTGCTTATAGCCAGTCAGGCCATGCACCAATGGCCAGAAATGTTTTAAACAAAGTATTAAAGACACAACAAAGTCAGGGGGAGCCAAATAAGACCTGAACTGAATTAGCCAATGGTCAATGTCGCTCACACTTACTTCCCCACCTACAATCACTTTAAAAGAGTTGAAGGGCCTATGCCCGCCCCCCACCCGAATTCTCTAACCCCTGTCTGTCACTGCCTGCTCTGACACAAGAGATCCAATCTATAATATAAATACAATATCTGGCCTGCCAGTACCCATTCCAACCTGAGATTTTTTTTTTAAATAGTCTGCAATCAGTAACCCTCCCACCCAGCGTCCTACCTTTATGGAGGCATACTTCTCAACCTTTTGTCACTGAAATGAGGGACATGGATATTTTGGACACTCAAAAATGAAGGACAGTGAGGGACACAGACCCTTAGAATGAGGGACACATCCTCAAACATGGAGATACAAGCTCAAAACACTGTAGCAACTATTGTGTTTACTTGTACAAAGTAAATTTTTGATTTAGCATCTTAGAATATTATGAATTTCTGCTTTAAAGTCTGAATTTATAGCACATTCACTGTATGGGCAGCACCTTTTCCATGAGGGATGGTTGAGGGACACGGCAATTTTAAGAGATACAATGAGGGACGTCCCTCACAATCAGGGACAGTTGAGACGTATGTATGGAGGAAAGGCCCATGTCAAAGGGTCAGAAGAAGTTGGGACTTGCTGATGGAAAGATTTTAATTGGGGGGAAGAAGTGGGTCGGTAGGGAATTAAGTGGACAGGATGGAGATGTGCTCAGTGGAAGAGGGGTTAGACTTTTTTATAAATATGAAAACAAAAGGATCTGAGTGTAAGCATATTGTTGACAATTTCACTCCCTATCATCACAAACAAACTGATGTCAACCTGGTCTCGCATAATGTTGACATACTCTTGGTTTGTTTAAAAAATATATATATATATATATATATTGTGAGAGGAAGTATGGGATGAGATTGAAGGGGCACAGCACAGACCCACTGAGCTTGTGGGGAGTGACCTGAACTGTTTGGGGATGCAGTCCTGTCTAGTGCTTGAAGCACAGAGCTGCAATTCTCCAAAGTAAGATTTGAATCCCACAATTACCATTTCTTTGCTGTGTTGCCCAGAACAAGTCATTTAACTACCTTTGCTCTACCTGTTTATAATCTCTCTCTTACACACACACACACACACACACACACGCACACATTCAAAGTCTGGCATGTAGTTTAGTCCACAACACTAGGGACACTGAGTGCTGGTTCTGGCTGCCCCAAACTCAGGAGTGGAGTCTCTTTCACAGACACCCTGTGCATGCTGTATTAGCATATAAATCACTGGAGTTGCTGTAGATAGTGCTATTTATAAAGTTTTATACATTTTTATTTCAAAATTTAGATGAAGCTGCCTTTCAGTGGCTGAGAAGTGGGACGCTCTACTCCAAAGGCCCTGTCCACACTACACCGGAAAACGCCCTCTGTAACATTACAGAGTGCCCATAACGGTACCGTAACGGCTAGTGTTTACACTGGTAATGTTACAGTAGGCCTTTCCAAAACCGTTGTGGAAACCTGTTGGTAGGTGGTTTCAACAACGGTTTCTGTAACGTTTGCTCTACTATAACGTTACAGAGCGCCGTGTAAACAGACACCCATGCAGCCTCCGATCCCCTCCTGCCTGCCGGTATACCATAATGCCGTGCAGCAGCTCCATGATGTCAGTGCCCAGTGCCCAGCACAGGAGGCAACCACGGAGGGGAGCACAGCAATCCACACCTGACAATGCATGCCCACAGTGCCACACTCCATAGACGTTCTGCCCCCCCCCATCATGACACCCCGTGCAGCCATCCCAGAACAAGTACTGCAGCGGCCCCAAAGACACATATAAATAACAGACAGGATCCGTACATATCCCTGACATGCGTTTGCCCTCCAAATTGTACCCTGACTCCATTTGCCCGACAAGGTGTGTATCCTGATAAGTATGTAACCGACCGCAATTAACCCAATGGTAGTGTTCCCGACATTCCTGACATAGTGATGCATAGTGATACCAGAGGTAATATGTAATTAGAGCAGTCATCATTTACCAGAGTTGGGACTACAATGGGCCAATAACCGGTTGCACGCGCAACAACAGTTCACAGGTCATAGATACAGAGTTGCACAGATTCAGGACAGCAAAACTAAGCACCTGCAGTGAAAGGAATTGCACATATACAAGCAGGTGGACAAACCGATGGAAAGGCATGTACCTGTGTAAGCTCCATGCTCCTCCTCGATAGCCCAATATAGAATAAGCCATGTTCCAGGTTATTGAGGATGATGATACCCCAGGGCATTAATGTATCCATGTTCTAGGGAAGGCAGTTTGAAACGGCACATGTTCCAAAAGGTATCGACTGTCATTCCTTAGGTGTATTCTGGGTCATACTACTTTATTACACCACGGTAACAGTAAGGTACTTCATGTTCAGTTCACCAAGTGAACATCAAATACATGCACTGTAACATGTTGTGTGATATTCCACAAACGGAGTCTTGGAAGGAGGTGACAGAACAACTACATGTGAGGTGTCAGGATTCCAGGGTATTGCACGGGGTGGTTAAACACAGGTACATGCTAGTCCATCAGTTTGTCTCCTGACTGTATCTGTGCAAATATGTGTATGTGGATATGAAAGCTCTGTGCCCTGGTATGATTAAACCCAACATCACTGTCCTGATTCTGGACAAATACGTTTCTGTTGCACGTGCATCTGGGTAGTATCCCATTGCCGTCCCGACATTCACATTCTGAACCTTTAGTAATGGTCTGAATGTGATGGAATCGTGACTGTACATGAACCCAGTGTGTATGGCAATAATCTGTGAGTGTAAAGGATCATTTGTTGGGAGTATGTTTTTCAGTAGATATGACCCGACAGTAGGCTGCAATGCAGGCATTCAGAGGCGGGGATAGTAATATTCAGAATGTTATATGTCAGGAATTTGTACTAGACCCTAACAGACAACATCTGTGCCACATAGGGAGGCCTGCCATCTGCTGCTCCCTAACACCCCTCGCCCTCCCAGGCTGTAATGGCCATCCTACGTCACAGTATGCCAGTCCATGTGTACTGGTAGTGGCGCCCATAACAGACATGGTTACAACGGACAATGTGATGCCCCTCAAACCTCACAAATGAGGGGCCGTGACTCCCCGCCACCATGCATATGTCCCGTACAGGTGCGGTTCGACACTGTGACACGGTCACCGATCATGGGGGATCAGTACATGGAGACAACTACACAGCTCTGATCCACACCCCTGCCCAGTGGGCCACTGTACGTGGTCACACATGGCAGGATGGACCGAGCTTACATGCTCATTCTCAGCATCCAGGGCCTGGGATGGATGACACGGATGGAGGGTGGGGGGCAGGCTTGGTATGCAGCAGCTGTGGCCAGGGACAGGGTGGGTTGGGGGCAGACTGTGGGTAGGCAGGGGCCAGCGGGGGTGGACTGGGAACTGGACACACAGCCTGCACAGTGCTCCCCTGGATGCCAAGCCCGATATGATCTGTATGTCCCTGCACCACTTATCCTGCAGGGGCATATCGCCCAGTGCGTACAGTACTGGAGTGGGGTGGCGCTAGGGTGGATTACTGGGAGTGGGTCCATGGTACGTTGTTGGGCATCTGCAATGTATCAAGGACCCACTGCAGCCATGGGATGTCTTGCAGTTCAGTCTGTCGCTGTAGATGCAGGCACTACATGGTCCAGTGCCCTTCTGTCTTGTGAGGCACTTCTGCACGTGTCTCTTGCTGCTCCACTGCCACAGGCACATGGATGTGTGGTGCAGTGCAGTGTGGAGCATGCCTAATGTCAGGGCCTGCGGCAGAGGAGCCACTGCAGTACTGTGCAGCCATGTCCCACACCACAGGAGGGCACCATACTGTTCATTGCCTGCACTTCCACATCATGGCCTATCTGCAGGATGTCTGGTGGCAGCATGTAGTGGTGCCAGGTGTGGGGAAGCAGTGCCCCAAGCAGCCCACTGCACAAACATGCTGGACGTTCAGCTACCAGGGCATTGTACTGTGGCTGCTGCACCCAATTCCACACCATGGCACTGTGGCATTCACATGCTTGGATGTCGGTGGTGACATTGTGCTGGAGAGGACATACCAGGAGTGGAAATGGTTCTCTGCACACTGCTGCATCATGGGATATGCCCAGCTCTACATGGGTTGGTAACTGTTTTGGCTCCAGTAGCAGTGTGGACAGGCTGTACCGTTTTGGAACCGTTTTCACTTCTAGTGTGGACACACTATAATGGTTTCTGTCTGTACCGTTTTCAGACCCTTTCAGATCTTTGGGGTGTAGTTCCTGCCTGAGAAACTGCTGGATAAGAAGTACAGTAGCTCTGTGCGCAGATCTACTGAAATTAAACAAGGATTTAATCCTTCCCTTCTTTTTCACCTGGTTAAGAGCTTTATGGACAGTCTGGATGGACTAATGCTCTTTTCTACCGTCATTGTCTGCTTCTATGTTTTAAAACAAATTACTTTCTTTCCTTCTTTTCTAAAATTGAGTATTGGCTGGTAAAATAATTCTCCCAGCATCGCCTTACTTCATCAATTACAAATGTCTCTATCCTTTTGAGAGAATAGTTAGTGGTTGTACAAGATGTCCTGTGTTTGCTAATATAAGTGTCAAATTGTTCAACCTTTTAGAATTGAGTCCAGTGAATCTATAGTTCAAAGGGAGAGGTACATTGTGGCGCAGAGGGCTTTTATATGCAGCATTTGGGAAATATAAGCTGAGACATAATATTATGCAGTGCATTTACACAGACAGCTAGATACCATAATCACAGCTACTGGGCGGGGAAGGATTTCTTGCGTGTCACCGCTGGATGTGCATGTGGCGGCAATATTTTCAGTGGACCAGCTTTTGGCAGAGTGCTCTCTGACATTTTCTGTATAACCATGGCTGTCTAATATGTGCTGGTGTCACGCCAGAGTACTTCGATCTGAATCGGATATCCCCCTACCTGTTGCTTCAATTCACAAGAGATAGGGAGGGGAAGAGAAGAAGAGGTAGCCCAAAAAAAAACAGTGTTGCAGCGAGTGACAATCCGTGCTGAAAGCGCAAGTTCTAATTGTACAGTAGGCGCCCGATCAGCTATGAACAGTTAATGACACCAGGGCCACTCCGTGCTGTTAAACACAGGGGCTAGCTTCTCACTTGCTGCTCGACTTTGACTTCTGTGAGCGGGAACCACCCAGGGTGGAAGAGCAGAGTAGCTGGCATAGAGTGCTTAGGGGGGGCACTGCATGGGGGAGACACAAAAGCACTCCTCAGAGGCTGCTCCAAAAGTTTGGGGGGGGTGCATTACACCCATGGAAATCATTTCATAAGAGGGAAGGGACTTTTAGCATATTTTACTAATGGAATCCTCCATCGCACCATATTGCAATAAAGTTAAGCATCGTCGACTGGATAGCTCCCCTGGTCCCTATTTCTGTGGCCTCCTGAGGGAAATTTAGACGTCAACTCCAATTACCTTTAATATACCTTGAAGGTGAACTTGCCAGGAAATTGACATTTAGCAGATGTCACTGATATGTTGAAGCATCATGCATTATGTTGCCACACATAACTATCGTGGGTCATGGGTGGACTAAAATATTTGAAAAAATACTGTGTGCCTGTACTACTAACCAGTTCGCGTGCTTGCACTCTGCCACACATATTTCCTTGAAATTGTGTACTGCATTTTTTTATTGTGCACCCTTGTATGTCTGTGTGAGTGTGTGTGTGTGTGGGGGGGGGAGAGGGCTGATTCTTTTTATTTATTTTTTTACTTTGCAGCTGGCATCTTTCTTACTGTAGCCCCTGTACCATAATATGATTAGCCCGTCCCCACTCCAAAACGAATGTCTTAGCACACGCTCCCAGACGGAGAGCGAGAGCTGCACGTCTGTGCTGCCTGCTGCTAACATCAACACGCTCGCGCAACATGAAAGCACTTTATTTGTTCAAGGAAGCAACAGAAAGCAACCGAATGCTCTGTAACTACCAGCGGACCCTTACATGAAAAGCTGGATTACAGGGATTTAAAGTAGGTTCCTGGACATTCAGGTCTCGCAGTACTACATTTGTTTGTTTTTCTCTCCACCATGGGTATTGACAGAAAACACCGAGCCTGCCTGGCTCTCACTTTAAATTTCATAGCCCTCATCTTCTCTATTACTGCTTTTAGCAGCAGCTATTGGTGTGAAGGGACCAGGAAAGTGCCTAAACCCTTCTGCAAAGGGAATGCGAAGGAGAAACAAACATATTGCATTAGGTTTAACAGTTCCGACGCTAATGACAGCAGCGTGGTTCAGTACACCTGGGAGACTGGAGATGATAAGTACATAGAACGGCATTTTCATTCTGGGATGTGGCACTCCTGTGAGGAAAATCTGAGTGGGGGTGGTAAGTAAACGAGTCTATGGTTTTACTTGTATTTTTAGCGAGGACTAAGTTTTGTGAGCCTCTGTTCTTTTATTTAGCAAGCACCTTCACCATTTCCTACAACCAGTGCGTCCACAGTGTTGCTTAATATTATTCCTTTTGTCGAAAATTATATTTTGTGATAGTAAACTGAACAGTGATACCTTAAAAGTAGACAAAAATAACGCCTTCTTTTGTACTGCAGTGAAACAATAGCTAAGGCCCCCAAGAGAACTTTGCAAAACATAAAATTTAGACACAGTCCAGCTCATATTTCTGGTTATGTCAGCCATGTCTCCCCCTATTCTTTATTACTGAGGACATACTGTATGCATGAAAGCAATATATTTTCCTTAGGGGTTATCTGCATCTGTTGTGCCCCCCCCAATTTATAATATTCTGATGATGACATCACAAGTATTCCCATGGCAATAGACTGTAATGTCACCAAACAGGATTTTGACTTCAAGTGTGGCGCCTAGATATACAGGGGTTCCTGTATTTTATAGGGGTTCGGAGCCATCTACAGGGACATTCTTCCCATAGACGTGCATTGGTTATACAGGAAAACATAGCAATTCGGCTTCCATGGGAAATAATGTCATCTACAGGAAAACCACCCTGGAGTTACAGGGAAAATGTCAAATCAACCTGGGAGCAGAACTCTAAAGGACAAATATCATGTTGTTGTGCAGATCTCCTCAGTAACAGATAATGGGGATGGGAAAGCTACAGAAGCTGTTAAAAAAAAAAAAAAAGCTAAGTACTGCCTGAATGTTTTGTTTTTAAAATTTTTCCCAGAAGTGTAAACGGCTCTGAACACCTCTGAATAATTGCATCAAGCTATCCTAGTACAGTCTTGCAATACCCAAAACAATGTATAACTGACTAAGGGAGCACAGGTCTTTGCAGCAAAAGTGTAAGCAACTTAGCATCTTCTCTATTACATTAAATTTATTTGCTGCTATGTCTGGTGAAATGGAGTAACCACATTAGTACCCATATATTTCAATCAATCAATCAATCAATCAATCAATCAATCAAATCTTTATTTATTAGTACAATTCCATATTGACCAAAGTGCTGTACAATATTAAAAAAACATACAAAACAATAAATATGTGTGGTATCATCCTGCCACTGTTTTACATCTAAATCATTTGAATGGAACACCCATGAAAGGAATAGCTGTTAGAGGCCTGGACACTGTTAATATTGCTAAACCATGTGTAGTGGCGGATCTAAGGGTGTGTGAAGGGGGGGCAGCCTCACCCACATTGTAACTTGCTTGCTGCTGCTGCTTCATTTCACTTTGCTGGATAACTCTAATATACTGATTGTAAAATATACATTCAAAACTGTAGATTGTATTTGTATTCTCTGTCAAAATGTCATGAAAAGATTATATAAAGGATTGCATTTTTTTTAGAAAAGTTGCATACCAAGTATGCACACCACCTCAGCACTCCCCATTGTAAAATCCTAGATCTGCCACTGACCATGTGCCCCAACTGGCAAAATATGATATTTAGACATCAACCCATATGTAGAGTAAGTAACAAAATAAATCCCCCAGCACAAAAAGGTGGTTTCCTATCTTTTTACCCTGTAGGTATATGGCATTTCCTTTCTTCAAAGGAGCAGAGTTTAGAAATTGTAGGGATTGACAGGGACCAATCAGCCAATGGAAATATATTTTAGCTTGGTTTATTTAGAATACAATCAGGACATATGTTACAAAACCAGTTGAGCATAGCTCATTTACAATGACATCCCATTAAAAAAGGAAACATATATTAAGAATCACAATATCATTTCTGGAATATCTGTCAGGTATTTTAAATATGTAGGGTGACTGTACAATAAAACTTTTCAGAAATTATAAACATAAGTTCAAATCATAAAAAAAAATGGAACAACCTCATCTTCTCATCCTCTTTCAGTGGATTTTCATCACTATCTACTACACTGGAATAATCAAATAATTTTGAGAATATGGATGTCTTAACCTGAACAATTGCATGTCAATAAGCAGTTACAGTGTGAAACAGTTTGACAAGTAGACCGTAAATATTCAAGCATGCAATCAGAAATTTCTGTTTTGTGCACTCTCTGTCGAACTGCTGCCTCCCCTTCCCTTTTACAGTACATGTGGTCATATACCACTGTGTGCTTTAACACATACTGTACAGCAGAGACATGGTCTGAGATTAAAAAAGATTGTTTCTGGAAGATTATACTCTCATTTGTCTGAAATGACAGCAAAATGAGAAAAAAAAATGCCTAATCTGATCTCAGAAGAGGTTCTATATTAAATATACAGAACATCAGAGTCCAAATGCAGCGTTGTCTGTCACAGCCGCTACTTTAAAATACATTTGTGGCACATTCACCACCAGTACAAATTAGAATGATACTAGCTAGAATAAGGCATATGACATGTTTTTATGTAAGGCACATGTCACGTTTTTGTGTGTATGCCTGCCTCCACACTTGTAATTGTTGACTACAATTTTGTCACAGTTGAGGAATGCATGCATTAAATAATCTTTTTGGCAACCAACATTAACCACTGAACTATTAATGTACATGTTCTATTTTGCTACAGTTGTAGTGCTGCGTAACATATACGTGTTTCTTTGAAAGTGTCTTACACGTCTATGTAAAGTTATTTGCAAAAGTCATGATATAAAAGTAAGAGGCAGAATTTTAAAAAGGTTATGATACTGACACATATGTTATTTTGACTTCCATCAGCATCATCCCAAGTGCACCCCTAATTCCTGTGCCAGTTTTCAAAGGCCCCATGTTTTTATAACAATTTAAGTAATTTGCATCAGCTTGCCTCATAAAAGTAATGCAAGCAGCACCCATTTCGCTGTAAATTATAGCAAATGTAATCAAATGTTCGATAACTTTAGAGGTGAAGAAGAATCAGCATTTATATAGTGCTTTTCATACATCCAAAGTGCTTTACAAGCAAAGCTAGACTGGTAGTGAAGTGACTGAATGTGTGGTGGTGGCCATATCGCACATACACAGCCTGGATAATTGCATGAACTGGTTTTATGGGAAGGGGAATGTTGGCCAGGACACCAGGAATGTTCCCTACTCTTTGTGAAGAGTGTCCTGGGTTCTTTTACTTCCACCTGGACACCCACCAGGACAACACCAGGATGGGCAGAAGGGACCTCAGTTTAACATCTCATCCAAAAGACAGCACACCCCAGCAGTACAGCACCCCCCAATACTGTACTCGGATGCCAGTGATTTTTAGATGCAAGTCCAATCTCGGTGTGGGACGAGAACCCACAACCTTTTGGTCCAGAGGCAGATGTGCTACCAACTGAGCCACACTGACACCTAGGCGGTCTAACATTTTGGTGTTGCTGTTCAAGTTGTGCTCTGAAACAGCCCTGGATCAATATGGGGGCTTTGAAAATCCTTTCCAAGGTGTTTAAAATATAGTATATAGATGGATGGATGGATGGATGGATGGATGGATGGATGGATGGAAAGATAGATACTATAGATAGACAGATAGATAGACAGATATTCAAGTAAGATAATATTCATTACACCTGTTAAACAGAACACAAATGTAACAAAACTAAGAGCTGTGGTTCAGAAGCCACTAACATCTGACTAGGACATGTGTAGAATGATGTTTCTGAGATAGATTGATCGATCAATCGATACTCAGTTAAGATAATATTAATTACGTCTGCTTAACAGACCACAAAAGTAACAAAACTAAAAGTTGTTGTTCAGAAGCCACCAACATCTGACTAGGACATGTGTAGAATAGAGTTTCTGTGGTTAAAATCTGGGGAACAGTCACAGAATCATAGAAACATAGACTTTGATGGCAGATAAGGACCGCTTGGCCCACCTAGTCTGCCCATTTCCCTACCTACTGGATAAGCTGCAGATACTAGTTAACCAATAGCCTATTTCTTCCTACCCCCCACAGTCGGCACTCAGAGCTCCATATCCAAGTGTGGGGCTGGTTCCAATGTGCAATCTGTGTGCAAAAATATTGTCTTTTACTTAGTGTTTACTGTAGTAGATTGCATCAGACTAATTTTGCTTATTTCCAGGCTGATATCTTCTCTAACTACAAATCCCAAAAACCCTCTGAAGCTGATATCAGAGCAGTACCACAGCAATGGGAAATTCAACAGTCCGCAGTGCATGTTAGAGTTCTTATAAACTCTGATCAGATGTTTTCTGATCCTCCTTTTTTCCCTGGCTAAGTACAGTTCTCTGTGACTTGACATAGCCCAGGGAGAACAGTGGGACCAACAAAGAACTGGAGCTTATATAATCTCTCACATTCACTGCAGACCACTGCATCTCCTGCAATACTGGTCTTACTGTATGTCAGCCTCAGGGGATTTGGGGATTTGTAGTTACAGAAGATGTCAACCTATAAATAAGTAAAATTAGTCTGATACCATCTACTATACTACAGTAAACAGTAAGTAAAAAAAAAATTTTTGCACACTAACTGGCAAACTGGGACTAGACCCACACTTATGTGGGAGCTCTTATTGCCGACTGTTCCCCTTTAAGTAAGGACTCAACATGTAACCCATATTCTGATAGAGTCTTGCAAAGAAAGGTAACAGAGTTTCATGGCACATGGTTACATGTTCATGTGGAGAGAGAGAGAGAGAGAGAGAGAATGCTGGAGGTAGGAAATACTTTGGTTTCAACCTAAGAAATTCCACAGGACACTCAACAAAGTACTGTGGTCTTTTAAAAAAAAACTCTTTTTCTTTCTGAATTTGGGTAGTAACCTTGACAGACAGTGTCTTAACATAGTTTCAGTAATTAATGTTTAGTGGCTGCGTTTCCTTTACCTGCTGTAATTTATTTGACAAAATCAGTATTAAATTGATAGCTGCACTCCGGGGATGCTACGCTGAATAACAGACATCAGTGGATCAATGGCAGCTTGAGGCCACTATACTCAAATCAAAAACAATTAATAGATTTCACACACACATAATCAATAAATGAAGCAATTAAAGACAGCAACTGTTGTGATCAGTTACTGTACAGATATGGCTGATGAACTGACAACAGCAGCCAGCGGTTGCAGTCACTACTAACCTCTTTACCTTTAGTACCTCAATCCTTCTTTTTCCATTACTCACTGAAGTCCGAGATTACTATATCCTGATTGGTCAGCTAATACTTAATGCTATGGGGTAATTTCTACATAATCACCACATAAAGTACCGGCCAACCGCACACAGACAGTAAAAGAAAATCAAATCACTACACTCTACTGAGCATTCCAAAACTATAACCGCCACTACTTTTGTTCCCATTAACCAGTACCGAAAAAAGAAAATGCTACTACTTTTTAAAAAAACAATTACTGCAGCCCCCTACAGCTTTTCAAACCAAAGGCCAGTTTAAAATAGTGTTTAAACACCATACCTGACCTCTGTAAGCCTTGTTTTTGGCTAAAACTGTAGTCACAAAAACTGCTCATACTCACTCCCTCTGCTTGAATTCCACCTGCTCACAACACTGCTCAGAATAACAGTTTTGCCAGTCCCTTCACTAGCTCTTTTACTTACCCTCACACTGTGTCTTTCTGATGAGCCTTGGGCTCCCAACTCCAGGCACTTGTCCATGGTGACCAATATGCCCCAGCATCCCGATACCTGTGTGTGTGTTGGGGGGGGGGACTTCAGCCACAGTCTCCTTATCAACAAGGCACTATTTAATACAGGGAGGAAGGAAACTGAAAAATATCAATAAAAAAGCTTTAAAAACAGAATTTCTTTTTATAAGTTTAACAACTTCTTAAATTTTAGCTCATTGTATAATTGCAATAATCCACTCTAGAATGTGAGATGTGTTGGTATTTGCCCACTTCTAGTGCAGGCAAATCCCACTCTAATACACACCCTGTTGTGGAGTATTGCTTAATTCAGCAACATGCTTCCATTCAAAATGTATATATGTTTTTTATACATACTTTTGAGCCGAAATCACCAGTCAAGGTTTTTTTTTTTTAATGTGACACACAATATGCCTATGTGTTTGTTTTTCATCCCTTTGTGTGGCAAAATTAGTGGATATTTTTTTCCCCATTCAGATCTAATGCCAGCTACAGTACATAAACTTACATGTTTCATTAACTGTGGGCTGAAAAATTAATCAACATGATTGTTATGTATCAACATATTAAGTGACAGATTCCTGTACATTATCTTTCTCTCCCCTTCCTTCCTTCCTTCCTTCCTTCCTTCCTTCCTTCCTTCCTTCCTTCCTTCCTTCCTTCCTTCCTCTCTCTTATTCTCTCTCTCACTCTCCCTTTCTCTCTCTGTCTTTATCTTATCTTCTCTGTGCTTTACCTCCACATGCTTTCTTAATCTCCCTCAAATCCACTTAGCCTCAATATAATTGCCTGGATGCTGCAACTATGCATGACTTTAAAAGGCTTATTGTAAGGAAATGAGCTATCCACAATCAAAATCATTTATTTTCAATTGTTTTAAATTACTGTGTATTTTTATTCTATGACAGTTGACTGGTCTTAGTTATAAACTTTAAGCATATACAGTTCTGACAGTCAAGAGAATCTTTTTAGAAAAACTGCTTCAGAAAAACTCCTTTGACTGTTTTTTTACTCTAAAGTATGAAGAATGAAAAAACCTGATGAACAATTTTTCAAAGTTTGGAAGGTTTATACACCTTCTTATGAACTACTTGCCTGCCAGACATCAAGAGCCTGATGCTCGACAGTATTTATGAGATGATGGTCAAAGTGCTGTAAACGAAAGGACAAATAATGCAACTAGATATTTGATTCTAGTAACCTTGTTTTGTAAGAAGAATTGTGTTACTACTGTAATTTATACTTCAGCTCTGGCAGTTGTGACTAATTGTGAGCCTAAATCTGCTGCAGGAGCCACATTCACAGCAACTTGTGGTAATACACGCAAGGTAGCATTTTCTGTTTTTTTTTGTTGTTGTTGTTATTGTTTTTTATATCAAATGAAATAGTTTTATAGGCATAAATGTCTTATGCAAAATAATGGGGTATGTTTAAGAGATGAAACAGTTTAAATGTAAAATGAAGACTTTTTGAGATTAGAAAGTATGTGACAGGCACGGTTCAACCACATCTGCTACCTATGAATCAAAGTTATATTTTCCTTAGCCTGATTAGCCTGGTGCAGCTCAAAAGCAGTGCAACAGAACCTGTAACATACACAACCCCCCCCCCCCAAGAGTAAGGTTGATCTGTCACAGCTGTGCAGAATTTTCAGATCCTAATTCCATGGAATGTTGTAAATTCCACCTACTTCCATGGAATTCCATTAGAAGTACAGTTCCAAAATTCCAAAGCAGTAGTTAAACCATGGATTAGAAATTCCCAGTTTACATAAATCATAGATTTATGTTTCACAGTTTACATAAAATGTAAATCACGGGCTGGTTTTTCAGAGCCCCTGAATTTCTCGCAGCTGCAGGAAAAAAATGGGCACAAGTAGGTCTCCATTTGTGAAGCCACAGTTTTCCTGCAGCCACAGCATATTTTCGAAAGGGGAGCCAGTTTAATGATCATTCTCCCCTATTTACGGCATAGCTTTCAGATGATTTTTGGCAGCTAGGAAAAGTATGACTGGTGAGACCTGGCATAAAATCCCCCACAGCTGTGCCAGCTGAAAATATGGAACTCCGCAGGTGTGGAGATTTTGGTCCACAGTGGCCATTGCAGAGTGGAACTTAATCCCAGGATGGGGCTAAAAATCCAGCCCTACGTTTCCACAATTTAAAGAAAACAAATCCACGGTTTATGTTAACTAGAGAAAATTAATGCACAATTTACATTAGAAGTCTTTGAAGAGCATGTGTTTAGTAAGGATGTATATCTTAAAGAATGAAGGTTTGGGTCCTTGCGATGCTTCTGTAATCATTTTCTTGCTGTTATTTGTTGTTCTACTTACATTTTCATAATGTTATTGTCATGTTTGCCAGCTACTAGTAAAAAAGAATACAATGGAATCCTTGTATTATTAGATCAGCTAATCTTTACTGACAAGGCTGGTAGTGCATTTCAAAGGGAATGACAATTTGGTTTTCAGTTTTTTACAGAGAAGTAAAATTTTCTGGAAATTTAAATATTATAGATTTAATGGAAATATGTCAATTTTCATAACCAGTGATCTTTTATTATGATTTAGTAGGTGATATTCTCTTCATAAATGGGTTTTACTTGGAAAGAAGACAGTAGAAGTGAATTCCTGTTTTACAAAACTGTGAAATCACACAGATGGATCACAATAGTGCAAACATAAAATGGCAAAGTTTGTTGCTCAATGAGGTACCTATGTTTTTCTAAAAAGATAGAAAAATATCTTTAGTTTCTCATTTATTTATTTATTTAAAAATTAGTAACTGGGAAAGGCACACTAAGCTGAGACTTATTTTCAGGAGCAACCCTAGAGAACAGGTACAGGAGATACAGTAAGGCAGTAAACAATTAACAATACATGGTGCTTTCAAAGAACAAGGGATAAACACAAATTGCAAGTGCAACAGCAAAAAATAAGCAGGCTGGCACAGTAAGCAGTAATACTATATTAAACTTATTGTAGTATGTCAACATAGAAATATAGAAACATTGAGTTTGATAGCAGATAAGGACCACTTGACTCATCCAGTCTGCCCATGTCTACCTGCCTACACTATTTCCACAGACCATGCCCAATTACTGCTCTTTCTCCCTCTCCCCTTCCTTTCCACTATGCTTCCCTTGTGCTTGTCCTATGCATTCTTGAACCACACCACTGGTTTTGCACCCACCACCTCCACTGGAAGGGTATTCCAGGCATCCACCACTCTTTCTGTGAAGTACTTCCTCACATCTCCCCTGACTCTACCCCCCCCAGCTTCATAGAATGTCTTCTTGTTCTTGAGCACCTTTTCTTCTAAAAAATACTTCCCTCTTGTATCTTATTTACCCCCCGTGAGGTATTTAAAGGTCGCTATCATAGCTTCCTCTCCCTTCTCTGTGCCAGGATGTAGAGATATATATGTGTGTATATATATATATATATATTTATATATATTGAGGTCCTTTAGTTTCTCCTCATGGGGCTTTTGATGCAGACCTTGCACTATTTTAGTTGCACTCCTCTGGACCACCTCCACTTTATGTCCTTCCAAAGATGTGGTCTCCAGACCTGGACATAGTAGTCTAGATGGGGTCTTACCAGCAATCTATACAGAGGTAACACCACCTCCTCTTTCTGCTAGTGATACCCCTCCCTATGCACCCTAGTATCCCACTAGCCCTCCCTGTTGTCTTGTTGTACTTCCTGGCCACTTTTAGGTCATTTGATATAATTACCCCAATATCTCTTTCCTGCTTAGTGGTCATCAGTACCAATCCACTCAGGTTGTACTCTGACCCTGGTTTTCTGTGTCCTAAGTGCATTATTCTGCACTTTTTCACAGTAACATCCAACTGCTATACTCTTGTCAGTTGAGAGGCCTGTGCGGAGAACGATGGCAGTGCAGTGTAGAGACAACTTGAGCCTGGGTACATGCTAGGGGAGAATCCAGAAGGAAGCCCAACACATAACAGTAGGGGCTCCAAGCAAGGACAGCATCAGGGAGAGGGGTGACATATGCAGGTGGGGAAGTGGAGGACTTTCAGCTGGTGCCTGATGGAGCCAGGAGAGGTGGCGAGACAGAGGGAGGAGGGAAGCTGGCTCCAATTGATCAATAATTTTTTTTTCCAGAGTGTGGGAAAACAATAGGAAAAGACTGATGGCCCAGCAGAGGATTAGGGAATGTAGAAACTGCAATGATCCCTACAGTGGAAGGAGCATGAAGTGGGGGAATTGGAGACAGGAGTTAGGAAAGGTATGAGTGAAGGGACCCAAACCAGTATTTGGAGATGAAGGCTGCACAGTGTGACCGATGATGTGAAGGCAGGGGGAGGATGAAGAGGGAGGAGTAGAGGCAGCAGTTGTGAGTATGAGGGTGTAGTTGATAGTAAAGCGGCAGAAGGCAATACAGAGGGTGTCCAGCCTAGCAAGGGAAGTTGAGGGGGCAGTGCTGTAGCTCACATCCTCCACTTCCCTTGCTAGACTGGACACCCTCTGTAATGTATTGTGCTCTTAAGTAGTTGTCAGTTTCTGACATCACAATACCAGAATTCCATTGAATTCTGTTGGCAGAACAACAGTTTCTGCCATCACACTACCAGAAATTTGTTGAATTGCTTTTACTTGCTATGCAAAAACCAAAAGGCAAACCCCCACTTGTTTCACTGCACAGACAACTATTTTATTATCAAAGTAGAAAGTAATTTCAAACTTGTCAAGACACAATAAATAAAATTATAGATCAAGGGAGCACTTCTGACCAGTCAGAGCACTCTATTCCCCTGCATGTGAGACACTCTTATTCTGTGAAGAGTCTCATGCCCAGACGCCCTGGAAATGGACGCATTCCAGGACAGTTTTTTTTTTTTAAATTACAGTGAGCACTCCTTCGATCTATAATATTTTAATATGTCCCCTGTCACCACTCATTGCAGGATAAGAATGGTGTGACTTGCGTTCTGTTCAAGACAGAACAGCTCAACTTTGTTTCACTGTTCTCTCTCAATCAGAATGCACGTGAAACCACTCGTATCCCGCAATGAGTGGCTCTGGGGGATGTATTAATGTACAGTATATAGCAAAAAAAAAAAATGGGCAGACTAGGTGGGCCCGTATCTGCCATCACATTCTATGTTTCTATGCATCTGTGTCAATTGTCTAGTTATTTATTGTAAACATCAGAATTACAACCCTTTGAGTCAGGGACTCGTTTCCAAAGGCTCCATGTCATAATTACAGAAAAATATAAAAACATACAGTTTAGCACACTGACAGACAGATACAATACAAGGTATTAATATACATGTACATTTGCAAGCTTGTCACAGTAAGAAATAATAATACACAAGGCAACAACAACAGTTGAATGCTAGTGAAGAAGGCGGGCCTATACATTGAGGTAGTAAAGGTAAGTAGTCCAATAACCATCTGTGTCCTGGAACTGAGCTAGGATCGGCAGTCTTGATAGACTTGTCGCCGGGGTGGAACCAAGTACGGTGGTGTAGATTGGGTAGTAGTACAAGTTGCGCTGGCTAGGTCCAAGAAAAGGCTAACTGGCCTGGGTAATGCTGGCTATGGGAAGGTGTGGTCTTTAAGAATTCAGCAGAATTTATCAAAAAATTCAGAAAATCATTTTGGAAGTGGAGTTGTCTTTTCAACTGATTTCTGCAGGCAGAATTCTTCATTCTGCTCAGCTATTCTAATTGTGGGACAATTGTGCCTTAATTTCCAAGTACCTGATCATAAGTATAGGGTCTCGCGTGCACACACACACACCATTGTTACACATAATCCTTCTGCTACTGTTGGCAGATGATGTGGAGCAAAACCCTGCCCCCCCTTCTTCCTATCTACCAGCCTTTGAAAAGGACTATCTGTTCTTCATATAAATATCAGAAGTCTACTCCCCAGGCTTTACCTGCTAAGGCTATGTGGGCTGTACACTACAGCCCTAATGTGCTGATTTTTACAGAAACCTGTCTCTCTGCCCAAATAAGTGATGCAGAAATCAAACTTTCTGGTTACACAGTTCATAGACAGGACTGTGGGAAAAATAGAGGTGAAGTTCTTCTGTACATAGACACACAGAAATTGTTGGCAGATAAGGACCACTTGGCCCATCCAGTCTGCACATTTTTCCTTACCTACAGTATCACCGAAGACCCTATTTGATCTCCGATTCGTTCTCCCTCCCCCTTTTCTTTCCACTAAAATTCCTATGCCTTTCCCATGCATTCTTGAAGCCCACCACTGTTTTCATCCCCACCACCTCTGCTGGTAGGCTGTTCCAGGAATCCACCACTCTTTCTGTGAAGAAGTATTTCCTCACATCTCTCCTGAATCTATACACGTGTCACATTCATAACTGATGCTGTGTGACATTCACTCGTGCCCTCTTTTCATGAATTACTGCAGTGCAGACTCCCTTTCCCCTCCTCACTTCCCATTTTCATTGGAGGCATTTACTCCTCCCTAAAGCCAAGACTGACACCTGTCCTGACACCCTGTCATCCATCCCCTTCCTTATTGCTTCAGGTGAGTTTTTACTCCTTGGAGATCTAAATATAAACTGCCTCCCCCCCAGCAAAAATACCATTCACCAAATTAAGTCCATCAATCTCACACAGTTCATTACTGAGCCAGCCCATCTCAACCCCAACTCCTCAAATCATTCCATCATTGACTTGGTCCTGTCCTCATACCCCCACTGCATTATTTTTACAGGAACCTTACCGGATGCTTTCAGTGACCATCACATTATTTACTATGAACATATGAAATTGCCAGCAGATAGAAACATAGACATAGAAACATAGAGTTTGACGGCAGATAAGGACCGCTTGGCCCACCTAGTCTGCCCATTTTCCTACCTAACTGACAAATTGCAGATCCTAGTTAACCAACAGCTTACTTCCTCGTACTCCCCCCTAGGACTGCCTTATGTCTGTCCCATGCATTCTTGAATTCCCCCACTGTTCTTGACTCCACGACCTCCTCAGGGAGGCTGTTCCATGCATCCACAATCCTCTCTGTGAAAAAATACTTCCACACATTACCTCTGAGCTGTCCCCCCATCTTCAAATTGTGCCCCCTTGTTCTTGCATATCTGTTTTTCCGAAAGATGCTCCCTCTTGGACTTTGTTGATTCCCTTGAGGTACTTGAAAGTTTCTATCATGTCTCCTCTCTCCCTTCTTTCCTCAAGGGTATACATATTAGGCTCCTTTAGTCTTTCTTCGTGTCTTCTGGTGCAGACCCTGCACCATTTTGGTTGCCCTCCTCTGGACAGCCTCCACTCTGTCTATGTCTTTGCCGAGATGGGGTCTCCAGAACTGCATACAGTACTCCAAATGGGGTCTTACCAACTGTCTGTACAGAGGGATAACAACTTCTTGTTTTCTACTATTGATGCCTCTTCCTATGCATCGCAGTATTCCCCAGCCTTCCTTACTGCCTTCTCACATTGCTTGCCCATCTTTAGGTTATCTGATATAATTACCCCAGGTCCCTTTCCAATTGTCAGTATCTCACCCCCCATTGTGTACTGTTCCCCTCAGTTTTTGTTTCCCGGGTGCATTACCTTGCACTTCTTTGCATTGAATCTGAGCTGCCATACATTTGACCATTCCTCCAACCTTCAGCCATTCAGTCTATCTAGTCTGCTCAAGTGTGCAGCATTTTAGTCCATTAGACTGCAGCTGCCCCCTCTCCCTCATATGCCCCCCATCTCACCCCCTGGTTTGTATCTTCCCCTTGAATCTGTCTCACCCCCCTCTTGAAGCTCCCAACACTCTGCAGTGATACAACTTCCTCTGGCAGAGCGTTCTACCCTGCCACCACCCTTTCTGTGAAACGGTGCCTCCTCCGTTTCCTCTTGAACCTGCCCCCTTGCATCTTCATAGAGTGTCCCCTGGTTTCCCTTCTACCCTTCAGAATGAACATACACCTGGTGTCTACTCTGTTCAAACCCTTCAGGTACTTGAAAGTCTCAATCATATCCCCTCTCTCCCTTCTTTCCTCCAGGGTATACATACTAAGCTCTCTCAGTCTCTCTCACATGGTCTGTCCCCCAACCCCAGGATAATTTTTGTTGTCCCCTGCTTTCCCTTCTGCCCTTCAGACTGAACATACACCTGGTGTCTACTCTGTTCAAACCCTATAGGTACTTGAAGGTCTCAATTATATCCACTCCCTCCCTTATTTCCTCCAGGGTATACATATTGAGCTCTCTCAGTCTCTCCTCATATAGTCAGTCCCCCAACCCCAGGATAATTTTTGTTGCCCTGCGCTGTACCCCCTCCAGTAGTTTGATGTCCATTTTCAAGTAGGGGCACCAGAACTGCATGCAGTACTCTAGGTACAGTCTCACCAGGGACCTGTACGGGGGCAAGATGATCTCCCCAATCCTAGAAGTAATCCCCCTTGCTATGCAACCTAGCATCCTGTTTGCCTTCACTGCTGCCTTCCTGCACTGAGCAGAGGGGTTCATCTCCCTGGTAGCCAGCACTCCCAGATCCTTCTCCTCCTTGGATTTTGTTAACGGGACACCCTCCAGCCAGTATTTGTGTCCTGGGTTCTTGCCACCTAAATGCATCACTTTGCACTTCTTATAATTGAAACCAAGCTGCCAAGTGTGAGACCATTTCTCCAGTTTTGCTAAATCCTCCTGAAGTACTTTTGCTCCCTCCCTCCCCCCACCATCTAACTCAGCACAGATCTTTGTGTTTTCTGCAAAGAGACTGATCTTGCTCTTAATCCCTACTGCAATGCCGGCTATGAAAATGTCAAACAGAACCTGGTCCCAGCCCAGAGTCCTGTTGTACACCACTTGTTACTGCCCTGGGTTCAAATGCCTCCCCCATTCACTACTACCTTCTGCTGTCTACCCTGCAGCCAGTTCTCGACCCATCTGACCAGTTTCTTGCCTGCTCCCAGACTCTTCAACTTGCAGGTCAGCCTACCGTGTAGCACTGAGTCAAAGGCCTTGCTGAAATCCAGGTAGAGGGTATCCACCGCATGTCCCCTGTCCAGTGCCCTCATAACCCAGTCATAAAAATCAACCAAGTTCATCTGGCAGGATCTGCCTGAGACAAACCCATGCTGCCTGCTGTCCTGGAAGTTGTTATCCTCAAGAAATTGCACCAGCCTTTCCTTGAGGATTGTCTCCATCAGTTTTCCCACAATTGCAGTATGGCTTACTGGTCTGTAGTTCCCCGGTTCGTCCTTGGGCCCACTCTTATGGAGAGGTACCACATGTGCTTCCCTTCAGTCCCTGGGCATGCACCTCGAGTTCAAAGAGGTATTGAACAGGTCCACCAGTGGCCCAGCCAGTACCTCTGCCAACTCTCTCAGCACCCTGGGGTGGATTCCGTCTAGGCCAGGTGCCTTGTTCACCTTCAGGGACTTAAGGCCCTCCCTCACCCTTTCCACCATGATTTTCCCATCCATGGTTGCTTCTCCCCCACCTTCTCCCACCTCGTCTTTCCTCTCAGGTATGGGCCCATCTCTCCCTTGGTGAAGACTGAACAGAAGTATTCATTAAGTACTTCTGCCTGCTCAGCCCCCTTTTCTACCCACCCACTTCCCCTCCTGATCCTAACAATTTGATCCTTGCTCTTCCTCTTCTCTTTGATGTATCTGAAGAAATCCCTTTTCCCTACTTTGATCCCCTGTGCTAACCTCCATTCCCTAGCCACCTTTGCTGCCTTTAGCACTCTCCTCACGTCTCTGGATTTCTTCACATATTCTTCTTTGTCTTCTGCCCTGTTGGATCACTTGTAGGTCCAAAATGCATTCCTCTTTTCCCTCACCTTCTCCACTACCCCTCTACTCATCCAACTGGGTTTCATGGTCCTGGCTTTCCTGCTCTGGCTCTTGACACACGTTTTAGTTGCTTCAGCCAGTCCTGTCTTGATGACTGCCCAATTTTGTTCCATGTCCATTTCTGACTGGATGCTTGCCATATGACTTTCCAGTATGTTTCCCATTCTGCCAAAGTCCGCCCTTTTGAAGTCCAGGACCCTAGTTTTTGTAGTGGCTATGTCGCTACCCAGGTTGATTGAAAACCACACTGTGCGGTGGTCACTGCTTGCCAGAGGTTCTTCCGCCCTTACATCCCTGACCTGTTCCCCGTCTTCCAGTACCAGGTCTAGTATATTCACCTCCCTCATTGGATCCATTACCCTCTGGGAGATCTGCAACACTAAAGCCCCATCAGAATTTATCTAATCTAGGTCACCCTAGGGTTTGACCTCCCATTCTTGCTAGATGATCTTCAGGCCACTAGCTGGTCAGCACTCACTTTATCCACTGACATAGATGTTTCTGTAACCTCTTTCATGTCCAAATTCATTGCAGCATGGAGCAAACATGCCCCTTTCAGGAGGCCTCATCTGCATGGATCCCACCTTCTCTGGATCTCTGTAGAGGTCATAAATCTGCTCAAAGCTCATAATTCTGCCTGGCATCGCCACTAAGCCTCAGGCTCCCCTGAGGATTTGTTAAGATACAAACAGCTACGTAACACCTGTACAAAGGCCTCCAGGCAGGCCCCTTGAGAGGAATTCCTGGCCCTGGGGAGAGTTCAGACTTTGAGGCCCCTACCAGCTCACAGCCCCTTCCATGCATACAGTATGCTGGGCAGCCTGTGCCTCTCTTGGTGCTGGGCCTCAGGAATTATCCCCTGTTCCCCCACCCTCTCAAGGGCCCTGCCACCAGGGAAGCCAAATCAATTATCAATTGACTTTGACTACAACGTGCAGAATGACCTTAAATTCCCTGATAGGTTCTGGAAGGTTATTCACTCCCTGCTTAACCCCCTCATGCAGTCTACCAAGCCACAATTTAGGAACCTTACTTATCTCTGACCCAGCTGAGGTTGCTAACACCTTTAACAATTTCTTCACTTACTTCTCTTTTCTTCCTTCTCCCTGCCATTCTCCCCTTCCTGCCTGCCATGTCTTTCCCCAAATGCCCCTCATCTCCTCACCCTCAAACCCTGCATCTCTTTCCTTCTCCAAAGTCTCCAAAGAAACCACTCTCACTGCCTTACTCTCTCTTAAATTAATTCTGCTAAAGGCACAGACCTGATGGTCTGGATACTTCTTTTCTCCATCTCTCTGTGCCAGGCATCACTGCCCATCTTGCCTCTCTTTTCAGTCTTTCTTTCCAACTTGAATCCATCTCCCACTCCTGGAAGCATGTTTAAGTATGCCCTCTCCTCAAAAGGGGTGAGCCTGACCCTTCTTCCCCAGGTATCTACCAGCTCATCTTGTGCCTCCCTGCCCTGACTAAGGTACAGGAAAAACATGTTCCCTCCCAGCTATCACCCTACGTTGACTCCTCTTCTTTCCTCTCTCCTTTTCAGTCGGGCTTCTGCAAGAAACACCCCACTGTTTCCATGCTCTTCTGGTCCACAGACTTTGTGCTGAAAGACATGGACCTGGGCCTGTTCTCTGGGGTCATTTTCACAGACCTCCTTACGGCCTTTAATACAGTGGCCCACCCCCTTCTCTTGGATCGGTTAGATGCTGTAGGTCTATCTGATCTGGCAGTCAGATGGCTCCACTCCTACCTCTCAGATCAGCTCCAGTCGGTGCTAGTTGGTGATACACTATCCACACCCTCTGTTCGTCAAGTCTGGTGTCTTCCTTATCTCCATTCTTGGCCCAGTCCTTTTCTCCATCTTCTTAAATTACCTTCCCTCAACCTGTGTCTCTTCCCACATACACATGTATGCACATGACACAGTTCTATTTGCTTCCAGTGTCTCCATCCCTGAGCTGGAGTCCTCACTTCATTGTGACTTTGACAATATCCAGGACTGGTTCCATTAAAATCACCTCTCACTAAATGCCCCCAAAAATGTGTTTCTTATGTTTGGCACTAGACAGAGATTAGCAAGGCTCCACCATACGCCTGTCTTGTCAACTCTAGATGGAAACCTGCATTAACAGGTACACCATTTCAAGTATTTGGGCGTGTGGCTAGAAGATTAGAATTGCAGCTTTTCTACCTACAATGGGGCCATGTATAAGAAATATTTCCCTAAGCCTGGTGTGCTTTGAAGAAACAAATCATACCTTCTTTTCCTGGTCTGCCATGAGATCATCTTAAGATGGTCTTGTGGGTGTTTGACTATGCAGATGTAGTCCAAAGTACTGCCCCAAAGTCAACACCTGCCAGTCTGGCCCACCTTTTTAATGCCTTCATCCACTTTGCCCTTAGTGCTCCATCTTTCACCCATCACCACTCTCTATATGCTAACCTGGAGAAGGCAATAGCTTTTAACAACTACTTTGCTAGTACCTTTAAGCAAAAGACAAAATTTTCTATAGAAGAATGGTCATATATCTGTGAAAGTAAATCTAAATCTGTGATTTCTACACAAGAGCATGAAGTGTTATTTAGATTAAAACAACTGAACATAAACAAATGTCAAGGTCCAGACGATATAGATCCAGCCATATTAAAATCAGCAGCAGAGGCTTTATCCAGTTCCTTAACTGACATAATAAACACCTCTCTAAAGGATGGTATAATAGTTCAAGACTGGAAGAATGCAGTTATCACTCCATTACATAAGAAAGGGTCTAAAATGTATTGTAGCAATTTTTGAACAATTAGCTTAACATCCCTTGTCAGTAAACTCATTGAAGGTATTATTAATGACAGGATTACTTAACATTTAGTGGTTAAAGGCTTAGTGGACATTGACCAGCATGGTTTTCAGCCAGGTTGGTCTTGTGAGACCAACTTGTTAAATTTGTTCAATCCTGTTAGTAGTGCACTTGATAATTCTCTACCTGTGGACATACTGTATTTTGATTTTTTAAAGGCGTTTGACACCTTGCCTTGTAAGTAACTTATTGATCATCTACTTGAAATCCATTTAGACTTTAATGTGGTTAGATGGAGTAAACATTGGCTAGAGGGTAGGAAACAATGTGTGGCTCTAGTTGGCACCAGATCACCATGGGCACATATATCAAACGGTGTTCCACAAGGCTCAGTTTTAGGCCCTATATTTTTCAGCATTTACATTGCCACTCTAAAAACTTCACAGTCATGTTGGAGTGTAAAAATTGCCGATGATATTAAGCTGGCTTGCATTGTAAACAATACTCAATCATGCAATTTATTTCAGAAATGGATTATTAATTTGATCACCTGGGGTACGGAAAATAAGTTGACTTTAAACATTGAGAAGTGTAAAATTATGCACTTGGGTCACAACAATATCAAATCAACTTACTACCTGTTTGGAACACCAATTGCATCATCAGACAATGAAAAAGATCTAGGCATAGTAATATCTCAAGATATGAGTGTTACATCACAATGTAGGGCAGTGGCAAACAAAGCACAGAATATTATGAGGTCTATCCTATATAGTATCATTAGAAGAGATAGCAAAGTAATAGTCCCGCTATATGCCTCCCTAGAGAGACCTCACTTGGAGTATTGTGTTTGAGTTTGAGCACCATACAAAAAGGAGGATAAAAGATTGTTGGAGGGGGTTCTGAGGAAAGCTACCAAAAAATAAGCTCATTAAAAAACACAGGATATGCAAACTGGTTAAGGCAGATTGGCTTATTTAGTATGAATTATTGTAGGATGAGAGGCTATCTGTGCATGGTGTACAGGGCATAGTCAGACACAGATTTGTGGGAAAATATGGGGTTGGTTAAAAATACTGAAAGACAAAACAGATTCCATCAACTTCAATTAAAGGGCAATTTTTATAGAACAAACCAACGGGGCAATTGGCTGAATCAAAGGGTTCTAAATATTTGGAATAAATTACCCTCAGATATAATGAACAGTACTTCATTAGAGTATATCAAGTCATTATTAGATGATTTCATGGGAGACAAGAAATTTGCATTTTGATATGCATGGTCGAGTCCATATGGCCATTAGGCCCCCGACACGTAATGTTCTGTGATACTGTAATTCTGTGAACCTCTCTATCCCCTCTCTTGAGGCCCGACATCGCTCACACTATTCGTCCTTCATGGCCAAATATTGGCTTGCCTCTGTTCCCACTTACCTCTCCTCTGTCCTTAACCCCACCATCTCCTCCTCCTACTCCCTCCATTCATCTGCAACTTATTACTTTCATGTCCTTCACAGTAAATCTGCAACAGGTCAGTCTGCTTTGTTTAGCCAACTTCCAACACTCGGTAACAGCCTCCCGCTCTCCATCCATCGTTCTTCCTCTCTGCACTCTCTCAAACCACTCTTACTGACATACTTCATAAAAGGATGCACCTGCAGCTAGTCGTCTTCCTCTTCTTGCCACACTACAACCACCCATGTCCTATTAATCCCCCTCTGTTATTTTACCTGTTTGACTGATTTTGCCTACACAGTTGTATTGCCTACAACTTAATGTACTCTGAAATCTGAATATTACATCTCACTGGTTCTGTACAAATACTTTGTCCTTCGTTGGCAGCATGTTTCTTTAGCTCCCGACCTGACTAGTCTGCAACCAACATACATGTACACTTTTTACATTTTTTTTAATTTGTCTGAAATTCATCATTATTCTGTGAATTTACTGTACATGTTCATGAACCTATTTCACTTTCACTGCCACTTTGTTATTGCTGTTTCGCTCCCTGCTGTATCCCCTCCTCCTGGTTGCACCTGGAAATGAATCCTGGCTCAGTGTACCTATCCTGGTCCCTAAATTTTAAATAAATAAATGATATAGACCTCATACTTTTTATAGGTTGAAAATTGGTCCCATGACCTCTAGGTTTTCAAGTCTCCAAGATACTGAATGAATGCTTACAGATGGCACTTTTCTATAGGAAAGCAGATGCAAACCCAATTAAAACAGGACACTGTACTGGTGATATTTTCATATGAGCCTCTAGAGAATGCCCTATACTGTAGCTTCTATCACTCTGTTATCACATACCAAATGGGTCCTTACACTATGATGATATCACAGCACATTACCCCCCTAAGGGAATGCTCTAATATTTTCCTTTTAACATTTTTTTTGTGGGGCCAAGAAAGGCACACTGAGCAGAAGCTCATGATCAGGTGCATCCTGGGAGTACAAGGAAGTTCAGTGACTTTCTTAGGGTCACACAGTATGCAAGTGGAGGTTGTGGGACTCAAACACAAGTTTACTGGATGTACCACGTCCGTTCACAGGGTTCCATGTTATAATAGCGATCACAAAACAGTGATCACTATCATAGCGAATGTATATCACCGAAAGCATTTTGGCAATATACAAACATAAGCGACTCAACTTCCGGATAATTACAAGTGTTTATGCAGCAACCCCCGCCCTGCACCCCCCTGAATAAGGATTGTTAGCTCCAGAGGGGGGTGCATGTCAAGAAGGGGCAAAACATGGACAGAAAAAAAACCAGAGAGCTGCAAGCAGCGGCAAAATAATCGCAGGTACCAAACCCAGCTCCTGCTGCACCATAGCCAGCCACCCTCTCCAACACACCACAGAGCTGGCTCAGCTGCAGCAGGATCCCCTACCCATACAAACACTCCCTCCTATCCTTCCCCTCTACCTTTCTATCCCTCCCTTTCCGGTCACTCTGCTCGCCATAGGATCACTACCCTAGCAGGGTAGCTCTTCATGATAGCGCTATAAATGAGTCACTGTTTCTACAATGGCTCATTTATTATCACTGTCATCACTGGCTACCCGTTCACAGCTTGGCGCTCTAAACTCTAGACTATACTGCCAACCCAAGTAAAAGTATAAACCATGCTGCACATGTTTCACAATGAGATACAATATTTAATTTATGCTGCTTGTGAGCAGGAACAGAAGCTTACATAACACACCTGGAACTTTGCCTCATAAGAGATATTTGGATTTGTACAGTAGGGATAAATGGTATCAGCCAACCTGTTAAAGGCTCAAATCAGATGCAGAATGAAATGGTACCAACCATCTAGTGCAGTTGAATTTAATTTAGTTTGTGATACTTTAAGATCCTAGAGCTTTGTTTTTGTAGGGGGGAAGGGGTTACTACTACCATTTTCCCACATTTTCAGGCATTGGTGAGGCAATTGTGCTTCTAAAGGCACTCAGTAGTGAAAACAGGAAAAGAGTTTGGGCTCAGTGCACTTTTCCCAGTCACCATTTTTCAAATAAATGAATAACTCTCACAACCACTGCATATTGTGACCAAAACCATCGCAAAACTTACACATACTGCATGTTGTGACCACAAACTTGATAACAGCCTAACAAATACATGTTGTGACCCAAATTGTAACTAGTGCTATGTGGAATGCAGAATTCCTCCAGCAAAATTAGTGTGGAATGACCATTCCACTGGCAGAATTTCCACCAGAATTTTGCTGGTTCTTCTGCAGAATTCCACCTACAACATTTTTCCTTGGACAATTACTCCACAACAATTTCCGAGGGAAATATTGAGATCCACACAGAACAGCATTTTTTCAGCAGAAAATCATTCTGCAACTAGTTTCTGCTACAGAATTTTACCATCTGGTTTCTGGCGAAATTCAGCAGAATTTCAGTTGAAGTTTGAAAATTCCATGGAATTTAATTCCTCCAGAATGTGAAAATTCCACACAGCACTAATTGTGACCTAAACTGTTGAAAACTACACAGATACTGTACAGCATGTTGTGACCATAAGCTAGTGAAAATCTTACACATGTTGTGCCCATGAACTGGTGAAAACCTTATATATACAGCCTGATGTGGCCATATACTGATAAAAAACTCACAAATGCAACATGTAATTGCCATAAACCAGTGAGCACCCCATAAATGCAGCATGTTGCCGGCACAGAAATAATTATATGAAATGCTTGCATGCTGCATACATAAAACTACCCATGTGACATGCATGCTGCAAGCATGATTTGTTTGTTAAATTGGAACTGATTGCATGCATGTGGCATGCGTGCAGCAAGTCAGTGTGGCAAGCATGCTTTTTATGTTAAATTGGAACCAACTGCATGCATGTGGCATGTGTGCAGCAAGCCAGTGTGGCAAGCATGCATTTTATGTTAAATTGGAATATTTATTGCTGTTGCCTTGACTCTGTATTGTTTATTGCTTGTACCTTGTAACTTTCACAGGTCGCATCTGAAAATAGGCACTTGACTGTCTAGCATGCTTACCTGGTTAACAAAAGCTAAATAAATAAAGACTGTGTGCATGTGGCATGTGTGCAAAAAGCAAGTGGTCACTGATAACTGTACACAGAAAAGTTAAGCAACTTGCTCAGGTTCACATAGTATACAAGTAGGGGTCATGAGATTCAAACCCAGGTCTTCAGGTTTTCAGTTCAGTGCCCTTAACCACTACACTATACTGCCTGCATACATATGGCTAACTTGTACTTCAATACAAATCTGCCCACATCTGCATGCATATGGCATCTGCATGCATATGGTATGCTTATAGCCACTTATATACTTTTTAGTTTTCTTGTCAACCTCATCTCAGCTGCACAGCTAAACTGTGACACACATACCATCAGAAACACATGTGGTTCTTCCCATCCCCCATATACACACTTACCCACAAAACTACTTAATCACTTCTGTCTGGCCTGTACTCCTACTATTTTCTCTCCATAGTTTTGAATGCTTCCTCACAAACAGACTTTAAGGGGAAAACACAAAAGTAGCAATAACTCAGTATCCACCCATAGAGCCAGTCCCCAACACATGCACACACACTGTAGAGTGTGTGGCCATGCTGTTACAGACAACCCACCAAGTATACTGTAGATATAAGTCAAGAGGCAGGAATCTTTAAGAGATGATGTCCATAGGACAGAGTGCTGGAGTGTGCCCCTTTGAAATGAATGGACCTTTTTTACTACTATTTTATACATTATGCTGGTGAGTTGTAGATTAATGAAGACAACTGTTCTACTAACAATGCCCTTGTTAGTCAAGCAGTGGCCTTTATTAATCTCTAGCTCACCATCATAAAATAGTAATAAGAAAATACCCCCATTCGTTTCAGCAGGACCATCCCTGCACTCTCCTTTGTCCTGTGTCATAATGTGCCTGAGCATGGGGATGTGGAGATCTGCTACCCAGAGGAGGGCATAAGCCTGACTATAGTGGGGCTCCAATAGTCTGTGCATACCGTACCGCTCAACAGTCCCTGATTGCAAAGGACAGCCTTCATTTTACCCCTGAAAACTGCTCTGTCCATCATCCATCCATCATAGAAAACATGCTGCTCACACAGGGGATGTCCTGTAAATTTAGACTTTATGGCAAGGGCACTATTTCACATTTCAATGGGGGGAGGCAATAATCAGTGCAGGCCAAGTGCCAGTTAGCACCTAGAAGACAAGCTCTGGAACATCTGGAACAACCTTAAAAGGTGAAACTTACAGTATTTGTTGTGATTGAAAAATGGTATAGAAACACAGAAACATGGATTTTAATGGCAGATAAGAACTGCATGGCTCACCTAGTGTGCTTATTTCCCTACCTATTTACTCATGATCCTAAATGATCAGCAGCTTACCCTCTCTTTCTTACCACTAGGGTTGCCTTCTGTCTATCCCATGCATTCTTGAACTTACCAATCATTTTAGCCTGTACGACCTCAACTGGGAGTTTGTTCCATGCATCCACCACCATTTCTGTGAAAACAATACTTCTTCACATTTCCCGAGTCCCCTCCAGCCTTATATTGTGACCTCTTGTTCTTGCACATCTCTTTTTTTGAAAGATGCTGCCCTCCTGGACATTGTTGATTCCCCTGAGGTACATGAACATCTCTGTCATAGCCCCCCTCTCCTTCCTTTCCTCCAGGGTATACATATTGAGGTCTTTCAGTCTTTCCTCATATGTTACTGGTGCAATCCTTACACCATTTTTGTTGCCCTTCTGTGGGACTGCCTCTATTCTGTCAATGTCCTTATGGCTATGTAGTCTCCAGAACTTAACACAGTATTCCAGATGTGGCCTAAAAAATTGTCTGTACAGTCTCATTACCATCTCCTGTTTTCTACTGGTGATGCCCCTCCCTATGCACCCCAGCATCCCTCCATCTTTCCCCACCACCTTTTCACATTGCTTGGCCACCTTCAGGTTATCTGCTATGTTTACCCCAGGTCCCTTTACAGTTTTCTTGTTGTTAGTATCCCCTCTATCCATTTTGTATTCCTCTCCAGGATTCCTGTAGCCCAGGTGCATGACTTTGCACTTTTTTGAATTTAAGCTGCCACTCTCTTGACCCCTCCTCCAATTTGCCTAGGTCTCTTCTTATTTTCTGCACCCCATCTGAAGTGTCTACCGTATTGTAGATCTTGGTGTCATCCACAAAGAGACACACCTTCCCTTCTAGCCCCTCTGCAGTGACACTAATGAAGACATTAAAGAGGACTGGCTTCAGAACTGAACCCTGTGGCACCCCACTGGTCACCTCCCTCTCCTGGGTTTGAACTCCATTCACCACTACCCTCTGTGTCCTGCTGCTCAGCCAATTTCTGACCCATTGTACCACCTTGAGTCTTACTCCCAGACTACGCAACTTGTTTACTAGCATCCTGTGTGGGACGGTATCAAATGTCTTGCTAAATTCTAGGTAGGCCATGTCCACCACCCTCCCTGATCCACCACCTTGGTTACCCAGTCAAAGAAATCTATCAGATTTGTTTGACAAGATCTCACTGTTGTAAATCCAAGTTGCCTCTGGTCTTGTGCCCCACTAGCCTCCAGATATGCCACAATCCTTTCCTTTAACATGGATTCCATGATTTTTCCCACCACTGAGGTCAAGCTGACCAGCCTGTAGTTTCCAACCTCCACCTTGCTCCCACTTTTGTGTAGTGGTACCACATTTGCAAATCATGAAAACTTCAAATGTATAAGATTCATCTGTCTATACCCTGGAGCAGTGCATCAGATTTGGGCTTAAATCCGCCCAGTTACTAACCATTTTTTTCCTGGCTGAAGTTCTGACCCCCCAAAAAACTTGCCCCAATCTCTCTCCCTGACTCCATTCAATTCAATACCCATCCCATATGGGTCAAGAAGCCACCCAAAGGTGCAGAAACATGAAAAACACATCAATATTTCAGTCCTTCCTCCTTCCTCGATCCCCCTATAAAAAACGATTTACTATTACTTACCCAGCCATCTGGCTGGAAACTGCAGCCTGGCCCAGTGTTCCACTAGCCCAGTTTTCAGCCTGCTTCTCCTTCCTTCTGCCAAAAGCTGGATGCTGGAACCAACCATCCCTGGTTCCCCCCATGGTCCACGACAAAGTCACCTCACCGACCAAACCCACCCAATCTGTGTTGCTTGCTTGGCTGCTGCCACACTTCACTGATCAAGGCCTGTGAAGGCCACCTGCACACTGTCACCACTACTGATAGACCTAGCTTGCTGCCTCGGGGGTTCCATGCAATTTTTATTGTGAGATGAGCCTAGTAGTGTAGGTAAGTAGCCTAGTCATCGAGTTAGCTTCTAGCTCAACCCCTGCCCCTTCAGCCACCAAGGTAAATGGAGATTCACTAAGAGTAGGCCAACAAAAATATGTCACCGCAACACTGCTATCAAGAGCTCAGTGCTTGCCAACTCCTCCAAGTTGTAGTGTGTAGCCTGTCTACTCTGTGGCGGGAAAGACAGTGTCGCACTTGCAGGACTCATGTGCTCTTGCTTGGTTGGAGCTCTTGCACATCACATGTGATGGTGCAGTTGCTAATTGATGGAGAGAGTGGACAACACAATACAGACACAGTCAAGTCAGGAGTGAACCCGCAGCATGAGCGCACACAGGCTGGGGGGGACACTTATTGTGCAAGAGATTAAATTCAAATTTAATGCCATTATTGCCACACCATAAGAACAACCTAGGCACAAATGCAGGGGGGTAGCAACTGCCCCCCTCTGCCCTACCTAAATGGCACCCCTGCTTTATGGTAGAAATTCATTCTCCGGTGCCAATATCTGGGTATCACCCCACCACAATGACATTCTGACAGCGAACATGTCCACAGCGACAAATCTTGCCAGGTTGAGATTGGTCAGTGTGGTGGCCCACTGTCTGCTGATACAGTGATTCCCGGTGTTGTGTCCCCACCGCAAACCAACTCTGACTCAGAGTTGGCTATTTAGAGATGGGGATGTGTGGGGGGCATAACCACCCACATGGGGGTGCTGGGGCAAAGCACCCCCAGAGGAAAACAATTTGTCCCGGCGGGAACAATGCTGACTGCTGGCATTGTTCCCATCACTGTCGGGGGTGTCAACAATGATATTGTCATTGTCTTGATGTGGAACCTAATATCTGTACAAGTAAATACAGTGGTTTCCACTGTGTTCTGAGGTACTGTATCTTCAAGTTTTAGGATGTGTCCCGATCAAGAGGGTTAGTGTCCCTCATTGTCCCTCATTTTGAGTGTTCACACCCCTCATTTCAGTAACAAAAAGTGAGGTATGGTGAATGTTTCCAATGCCTTACTCAGCATAAAGAGTGCTGAACACAACCATAGTGTATATGCTCCAAACAGAATGACAAAGAGAAAGTAAGTGAGCAAAAACAGTCATGGAGAAACACATATGTAGCACTAAATATGTGTAAGGGGATTTGCATAGCCCAAAACAAAAAGGTCAGGCTTCACACCACAGAGGCCCCTCTTTGGACATCTGGAATGCGGGGTGTTGGCTGACTATATCTTAGGCATTTAATGCAATAAGCAAATAATACTTTACAAATTAATGGCAATTTAACGACTAAAGTCCAAAGCCATTAAACAATTTGCAGAAGGATTTAATGGTCAGAATTAATTAGTTTGCCTAATTTGGGGGGAAATCAATGGAAATGGTATTTTAATGACTTTAATCACTAGCAGTAGTATGAGAAATAGAAATTGATGTGTCTTTTTAGATGAGATTTGCACCAGCTTAGCTGCTGTATGCATGGCAAGCGTGCAACATGTGAACCTGATGTGATTTGTAAATGATGTTTGCACCAGCTTACCTCCTGCACACATGTCAAGCTTGCAGCATATGAACCTGATGTGTTTTCAAGATCTGGTTCACTTAGATTCACTTTGTGTATGCTAACCACATTCAAACATTGCACAACTAAGCATGTGGCATGAACTGTGCATGTACGCAGCTCACTTATATTTCTGTAATGGTGTTGATATAAATTGGTTTAAACCTTCCACATACAACACATTATGGCCAAGAACTGGCACAAACCTCAGAAACACTGTATGTTGTGACCAACACCATTGAAAACCTTACACATATAGCATGTTGTGACCTAAACTGTTGGAAACCTCACAAGTACAGCATGCCTACAAATATAGAAGTTATCTGCAGAAAAGGTCCTGCAGCTCATCAAGTCAACCCAGCCCTACCTATCTAATGTTGATTATAAGAGCCCTATGGGGCTTCTTTCATCCTTGCATCCCCTTTAGTTACTCTCTTTACCAACCCCATATGCCTGTCCCATCCATGTCTTAATCGCTTGATGATTTCACACAGAGTACCTCCATTAGTAGTCTATTTTACCCCTCTGCAATCCTCTTCATGAAGCAATGCTTCTGATTTTCCTCTTAAATCTACTACCTGCCAGCTTCATAGTGTTTCCTCTTGTACTTGCGTTTCCACTCAGTGTGAATAACTATCTGATGATTACTTTATTTATCTTGTGGCGGTATTTAAATCTCTATCATGCCCCTTTTCCTTCCTCCAGTGTGTATATGTTGAGATCGTTCAACCTCTTCATGTAAGTCTTTTCCTGCTGACCCTAAGTTATTTTGGTTACCCTCCTCTGCACCACTTCTTCTCTATTCTTGCCTTTCTTCAGGTGAAAGCCCCAGAATTACATGTAGTACTCCAGGTGAGGACAAACTGAGGACCTGTCCAATGTAAAAATTGCCTCTCTGCTCTGGATACTTATCCCCCTTCTATTTGCCCTTCCACTGCCTAGTTACACTGTGGTGATGTTTAAAATTGTCCAGTATTAATTACCCCAGGTCCCGCTCCTCAGTCATATATTCCACTTCTTACCCCCCCAACCCCACGTTCTGTATTCTGTTTTCAGGCTTTTTTATCCCATGTGCATTACCTTGCACCTCATAGCATTGAATTTCAACTGCTAGACCTTTGACTACATACATCTCTAGTCCTTTCAGATCATCCCTAATTTTTCTTACTCCTTACTCACTTTCACCTCTTTCACAGATCGTAGTATCATCTGGGAAGAGATAGGCATTCCCCTGGTTCTCTACTGCAGTATCACAGATGGAAATGTTGAAGAAGAGCAGGCCAAGACCCATGGCACACCACTAGTGACCTTCTTGACCTCTGAGTGTTGTCTTTATAAAATGGTGAAAACCTCCCAAATTCAGCATGATGTGATCATTAACTGGTTAAAATGCACCACATACATCATGTTGTGATCATAAATTGGTTGCAACCTCCTACATGCAGCATGTTGTGGTTATAAATTGGTGAGAACCTCCTGAATACAGTGTATTGTGATTATAAATTGGTGAAAACCTCACATATACAGCATCCCCTGACAATACATTTATGTAATGAATGAAAAGATTACAAATATTGCATGTTGTGATCATAAAATGGGGGCAACCTCACAAATACAGTACAGAAAGTTGTAACTATATACTGATGAGCAGTCCCATGTAAAAGTTACAGATCCCATAGCACATACCAAAGAAGAGTAGAGGAATTCTTATAAAAAGAAAATACAAGAGCAAGAGATCAAAAGGACATTATATCATATGCACAATGAATACAGTAAACTACAGATCATAAGTGGAGTCTCTAAATGAGTCTAAAACATTATGATCTAAGCAAAAACAAACAAAATGAAAAGGAACAACACAAAACCAAAGTAAAAGAGAAAAACACACAGAGATTTCTGAAAACCCAGTCTTCTGGCACAGTGGAAACTCAGCAAGTAATGCTCACAAAATTTGGACAGGTAAAACCTCCCATGCTTAGCAGAGATCCTCATTCAGCGTGGTACTATAAATAGACAATTAATAATCTGACACATTCCTAAACAAGTCAGCCTGTGAGGTATAATTATTTTGCAGTACAAAGTGACAATGAATTTGCCAAATAAAACATTCTTATAAAAGTTAGTTTGACATCAGTGGTAGGGAAAATGATGGAATCATTTCTGAAGGAAAGAATTGTTGAGTACCTAGAGGCCAGTGGGGCACAGGACCCAAGGCAGCATGGATTCATGATGGGAAGGCCGTGTCAGACAAATCTAATAGATTTCATTGACTGGGTCACCAAAGTAGTAGACCAGGGAGGGGCTGTGGACATGGCCTACCTAGATTTTAGCAAGGCATTTGATACAGTCCCACACAAAGATTAATACACAAGTTAGCCAGCCTTGGGAGGGTCCCAAGGTGGTAGCCTGGATAAAAAACTGGCTAGACAACAGGACGCAAAGGTTAGTAGTAAATGGAGCACACAGTGAAGAAAAGAGGGTTACTAGTGGGGTACCGCAGGGTTCTGTACTAGGACCAGTCCTTTTTAATGTCTTTATAAGTGACATTGCAGAGGAACTGGAAGGAAAAGTATGCCTCTGTGCAGATGACACAAAGATCTGCAACAGGGTTGATACACAAGATGGAGTGGAAAGGATAAGAAGGGACTTGGCAAGGTTGGAGCAATGGGTCAGATGTATGGCAGCTCAGATTCAGTGCAAAGAGGTTCAAGGTAATACACCTGGAAACAAAAATCCAGGGGAAGAGTACAAAATGGGGGGTGAGATACTGACAACAGTACAAATGGAAAGGGACTTGGGGATAATTATATCAGATGACCTAAAGGTGGGCAACCAATGTGAGAAGGCAGTAAGGAAGGCTGGGGGATACTGGGATGCATAGGGAGAGGCATCAATAGTAGAAAACAGGAAGTTGTTATCCCTCTATACAGACAGTTGGTGAGACCCCATCTGGAGTACTGTGTGCAGTTCTGGAGACCCCATCTCCACAAAGACATAGACAGAGTGGAGGCTGTCCATAGGAGGGCAACCAAAATGGTGCAGGGTCTGCACCAGAAGACATACAGAGAAAGACTAAAGGAGCTTAATATGTATACCCTTGGGGAAAGGAGGGAGAGAGGGGACATGATAGAAACTTTCAAATACCTCAAGGGAATCAACAATGCCAAGAGGGTAGCATCTTTCAGAAAAAGAGATGTGCAAGAACAAGGGGGCACAATTTGAAGATAGAGGGGGGACGGCTCAGAGGTAATGTGAGGAAGTATTTTTTCACAGAGAGGGTTGTGGATGCATGGAACAGCCTCCCTGAGGAGGTTGTGGAGTCAAGAACAGTGGGGGAATTCAAGAATGCATGGGACAGACATAAGGCAGTCCTAGTGGGGGGTAGGAGGAAGTAGGCTGTTGGTTAACTAGGATCTGCAGCTTATCTGTTAGGTAGGAAAATGGGCAGACTGGGTGGACCAAGCGGTCCTTATCTGCCATCACATTCTATGTTTCTATGTTTCTAGCATGGTAAATATTACTATTAAAGTGCTACAGGTAAACTTCATCCACCCCTGTGGGTAGAGATACAGCACTTTGGGCTCAATATGAGATTACAAAGAACAAAGGCTCCCTCATTCTCCTATAATGTGGTCCAAAAACCTTGCAACTTATGAACTAGTGCTGGACAAAATTTCAGAAATCCATTTTGCACATTTTCTGCGAAACTGTGTCATTTTTGCAAAATTTTACACAATTTACAAACTGAGCA
Source organism: Neoceratodus forsteri (assembly GCA_016271365.2). Lineage (NCBI taxonomy): Eukaryota > Metazoa > Chordata > Ceratodontiformes > Ceratodontidae > Neoceratodus > Neoceratodus forsteri. The sequence goes on along the minus strand of JADMNL010000024.1, from coordinate 281,374,705 downwards.
TGATAGTAGTAGTAGTAGTAGTAAAAAGTTTATTTCTGATATCAGAAACAGGATAAAACCCAGTTTAGCATCAGCTAATTTATAATGGGATCCTACTGTACAGAAGACATCAGTTTAATTTAAGAAAATACAAATACATACATTATACATACATGCAACACAATACATACGTGGACAGGGAAAGAAAAAAATAAAAGTTACAACAGTATGTCATATATACAGGTATCTCAAGTGCAACAAGTTTTTAAGGTCATTGATTCCTTTACAAGCCATGATCTTATTACATTCCAAGATATTTTATTTGTACTTAACCTCGGATGTCCTGGCAATAAGTGCCACAATTTCGGGCCCTCATATACATAACAATGTTGGCCCCTCACTGTTCTCATAAATGGTACACTAAATTTTATTTCCCCTGCAGATCTCAGCCCTACCTTAACATTCCACTCCTCCAGGAACTCCACTAAATATCCTGGTGCTTTTTTAAAATAACAGTGATAGATTAACCATTGCACATGCATATTTCACCTTTCTGTCAAGGATATCCAATTTAAGTTCCTGTAAAGGGTGCAATGATGTGTTTTCCAAGGTGCGTCCAAAACAAAATGCGCATATCTATTATAGATAACATCAAGCTTTTCCAAACTGCCCCTGGCTGCCCCTTTATATACGATATCACCATAATCAATATGTGGAATTATCATCGAATTCACAATCTTTAACCTAGCATCAAATGAAAGACAACTTCTATGTTTATACAATGCCCCCAACTTTTTACTTAGTTTTTGTATCAAGTTATCAGTATGAAAATCCCAACTACAATGGGAGTCCAACCAGACTCCAAAGTATTTATAGCAGTCCACAGAGCCCAGGCTACACCCATCCAATGTCTCAATGTCCAAATCCATAGATACTTTTTTATTTGAAAACAACATTACCCGTGACTTTTGTGGATTTAAAATCAAACCATGTTCTGAAAAATATGTTTGTAATATATTGAAATATTTCTGTAATTTTTCCTGTATATATCCCACAGATTTCCCTTCAAGATACAATATTGTGTCATCTGCATACAAATGATGCTGGACCTCATTCATCAGATGTCCGACACCATTTGTATATATATTGACTAGGATGGGTCCTAGCACTGACCCCTGAGGTACACCAGATTTAATATTTAACTAACTGGATACAAAATTACTACCTAACCTAACCCTTTGTTGTCTGCCATCCAGGTAGCCATGGAACCAATCCAGGGCTCCCTGGCTGAGGCCAACAGATCTCAGTTTTTCCATCAACACCTGATGGCCCAGAGTGTCGAATGCCTTCAACAAATCAATAAATATGGTCCCTACCAGGAGGCCCCTATCCATGGCCACCTGGATGTCTGACACAACCTTAACAAGTGTGGTAGTGGTACTATGTTCTGCCCTAAAACCTGATTGATATATTTAAAGGTGTAGTTTTCACACATAGCACTGTGTATGTTTGTAAAATAATGTGCACCCTTGTTTAACTTGTACAAGGTAAATGACCCTGAACAGGTCATAAATATAATCTCATGATACAGAAGACTTTTTAGAAGAAATATATTGCTTTTTGTGCAAAATGAGTGGGACTATGCAATCTTACAAATTTAGGTTTTTAAAAATGTGCATGTTAAAAAGTGTATAACATTCACATAGAAATACTAGTGCAGTGTTACCAAATAATGCTATTTTTATGTTGTCTTGCACACCCAGCGCAAGCAACATTTTGTGACAGCTTGCTGGAGTAGCAGGTTGTGGAGGTGCAGCCATGTTGTGGCCAATGGCGCCACTGCTTTTTTGGGATGGTCTGTGTGGCACCAATGAATGAGCACACTGTCTATGACAGCCCTTGAGAAGCATGTCACCAACCTGAGAGAATTTCACTGCTGTAATGAGGGGGCACCCTGTCATTGCAGGGCATGCCTTGCCTGCTGAAACATTTCTATAAACTTGGTGGTATCTGTCGCCGTCCACCTCTCACAATCCCCAGCAAGCTGACTTCAGGGGTGCCCAATTCCCCCTTTCAGCATTTGTAAGCCCCTCAAGATTGTGTGGCACACTGGGAGCCCACCCCATTGTACCTCCCTGTGTTCGGAAGCCGACCGTGTCAGCATTTTCCTGCCCCGCCCACCCCCATTGTGAGCCACACTGGGAGCCCACCCCAGTGTGGCAAACATCACACCCCCAAAGTCATGGGGCACACTGGGAGCCCACCCCAGTGTCCCCAACATTGTTTCATACACCTGCAAAGAAAGAAAATGATCCATGCTGTTCTTTTTTTTAATCTGAAACAAAGAAACGGTCCCTCGCTGTCAGCAGGCCCCCAGCCCAACCTGCACCCACCTTCTGTGCACCCCTCCCCACCCCCTCACCCCATACATACATCTGGAGGTCCAGTGCCGCAATCTTTGGTGGAGCGGGAACACGTCTGCACTCTTCAAAGCTGACTGCAAACTGAAGAAATGTCGATCAGCTGTATAATGGCATCAATGGGGGAGGGTTCAACTTTGGCGGCTATCTCAGCTATTTCTTTGACTTTTGACTCCACATTTTCAACATGGGGTTCTTGGGACCCCACCTCATGAACTCTGTCACTGTCATTTCGTTACTTGGCCCCTAAAGGTGATTTCGACATCACTGTGCAGAATCACCTTTCAGGACTGATTAACAAAATGACAGTGCAACTGTTCATGAGGTAGGCTCCCTAAAAGCCTATGTTGCAAATTTTGTGACAAAATTCCAAGAAACGATTGTGTTATGAGTGTGCGTTGCACAGTTGTCATGCACGCTCATAACTTTGGGCATTTTTAATATTTGCAATCCAGATTTTCAACATTGCCATTTTTTCACACCTCCTTATGAACAGTACAGCTGTCATTTTTCACATCCTGCCTGAAATGTGTTTTCACACATCAGGTGCACAATGGCGTGGTCACTGTGGGAAATCAATGTTCGGGACATATTAACAAAATTACAGTGCCACTGTTCATGAGCGGTGGTTCCAAAATATCTATGTTAAAAATCTGGTTACAAAAGTCCACACAATAATTGCATTATGGGTGTCTGTTGCCCAGTTTTTATGCACGCTTGTGACTTCACCAGTTTTCCATATTTTCACTCCAAATTTTCAACAATACCATTTTTTTGCACCTCCTCATGAACAGTACAGCTGTCATTTTCCACATCATGCCTGAAATGTGTTTTTGCACCTGTGGCACCAAATGTTACAGTCACTGTGCAAAATCACCCTTCGGCTAACAAACTGATAGTGCTACTGTTCATCAGGTGGGGTCACAAAAAGCCCATGCTAAAAATTTGGAGTGAAAATAACCAAGAAATTCCTGGGGTGTTAGGGTTTCCAACTGTAAGGCCCCACCCTGTAGAGACTGACTGGTGTCAGGGGTGTGACTTGGGATTTTTGGCTGTAATGCTCATGCCATTCAACCCCCAGCCTGCAGACACTGCCAAGCATCAGGGCGTGCCTTGGACTCTTTAGCCCCAAAGTTCACCCCATTCTCCAATAGTGCATCCATCTCAGGATATTTCCTTATGGAATAGGGTGAGCATAAGGCCCAAAGAACCCAAGGCACACCGCAACACTTGTCAGTGTCTAGAGGGTAGAGTGAGGTCAAATGATGTGAGCATTATGGACGACGACCCAAAGGCACACCTCAATGCCTGTCAGTCTCTGCAGGGTGGGGCTGGGTTAGCATCAGTTCAGTACTTCACTGCCATTCCTATTATGCATCTCTCTGACTCCTGCACTGCCAATGCCAGTGCCAGCAAGACAACATTCGGCATTGACAAATGCTTGTTTAGGGAAGAGGTAGTATTTTTCCCATGATTTTTGGTTGGCTTGCACTGAGCGTGGTCCAGTGTTGGTCAGCCATCTCTTTACATTTGAGAGATACACGAGCTATCAAAAGACTTAGATCTGCAGAGCTTCAATCTAGAGTAACCCTTTATAAAATAAACGTTGACATCAATTTTGCTATTACAATCCACCAGAAATTACATGGCAATCTATTTTGTAATGTTATTTTTGTTGACTTCAGTTTCAATCAATCAATCAATCAATCAAAATCTTTATTTTCCCAGGAGATCACCATTGAGCAAGCTCACTTACAAGGTGGACCTGCAGTTTGCAAGGACGAGGGTACAGAATACAGTACAAGTAAAATATACATAAAACAACAGTAGCAAGATGTATACAACAAAATATATACAGTGTAGAGATAAAGGTAAATAATATATATACAGAGATGCCTTTATAATCCTATCCATCAATAACATGTTCATAGCCTGTAAAGGAGTCCCTGGGATATGGAAAAGCGCACGCGTAGGAGGCAGAGATGCTGGCAGAAAGATTCTGGGATACTAAGCAGGTGGTATCAGGGCATAAGAGTGGGTGATGGGGGTGTGTTGCAGTGAGTACATAGTACTGGTGGGACTGGAATGGACTGAGGTGAACTGGTAGTACCGGTGGGACTAGAATGGACTGAGGGAGGGGGAGTAATCTTGGTAAGGGTATATTATAGGGTGTATTTAGGAAGTGTTCATTTTTGCCATAGCAAAGTAGTTAAAATAGTAAGAAAAGTTTTTTTTTCCCCTGAGCCTTGAAATTTAGCATAGGTTCATAAGGAGGTCCTGCACCACAGTGTAGTAAATGTGCGGTGCTGAAATTCCCATGCATCGGCACTGAACTTTGCCGTAAAGCAGTAGCTCCATCAGAAACTGTACAAGGAAATTGTGCTAGAGGTTGTACATTAAAAGTAAAATAGTATTTTTCTGCGGTCAGCTAGAAGCAGTACAAGTGCCCTACTTATAAGGTGGTCCTGCATTGTATGCACACATGCAGTGCTCTAATTCCCATGCGTCAGGACTGACATTCGCCATATAGCAGTAGCGCTATCAGAAATAGTACATGGGAAATTGTGCTAACAGTTGAATTTTATAAGGAAAACAATGTTTTTGTTTAGTGATCAGCCAGTAGCAGTACAAGCACCCTACTTATAAAAGGTCCTGCTTTGTGCATCACATTGCAATACTTGTGCAGTGCTGTAATTCCCAAGTGTCAGCACTGAAATTTATTGTATAGTCATGCCCCTAGATGAAACTGTACAGGAAAATTGTGCTAGCAGCTGTATATTACAAAGAAAACATCAAGAGAAACAAGAACATAGAAACAGAATTTATCAGCAGAAAAGGACTACTTGGCCCACCCAGTCTGCCTAGACGGTCTCTGCCTAGGCTGTCTCTGCACACCCTGACTGGTCTTCAGCAACCCCTCCTTCCCTGTCTGTTTACTAATAACACCCTATGTCTATCTCATGCATGCTTAAAGCTCCCTGTTGTTTTCACCTCCACCTTCATCTCTGCTGGCAGTCTATTCCAGGCATCTACCACTCTTTCAGTAAGAAGTACTTTCTCACATCCCTCTTAAATTTCCCTACCTCCAGTTTCATTGCATGCCTTCTGGTCTTGGTGCTCTTTCTCATTCAAATGAGTCTCCCCCTGTTTCACCCTGTTCACTCCCATGAGGTACTTGTAGGTCTCTATCATGTCCTGTCTCACTCTCCTCTCCTCTCCTCTCCTCTCCTTTAGGGTGTACATAATGACATCCCTCAGTCTCTCCTCATATTGCTTTTGGTGTACCATTTCAGTTGCTCTCCTCTGGACTGCCTCCACCCTGTCTATGTCCTTTCTGAGGTGTGACCTCCAGAACTGGACACAATACTAAAGGTGGGGTCTCACCAGTTAGTGATACAGTGGCAGCACTACGTCCCTCCTCCTGCTGCTGAACTATATGTAAGATACTTGCTAAAGATTTGCCAGATACATAAGGTCACAAATGGGTTAAACAATTACCTACATACATTTTAATATGCTTGTTTGATATTGGACATATGTAGTGCCTCTTCTAAATATAAAGTGGCATTTGTGAGCAAGTTTAAAGTAAACAGCGAGAATATGGGAGATAAATCGACTGGTGCATCATTGTGATCTGTATAGTAAACTTAATTGGCTATCACCAAAAAATAAAAGATTATTTGAAATGTTTTTTTAAGTTAAGTATATAAAGGCAAACCATGTGGTCTTCGCTCTTTTATGTCCCATGTACTACTAGATCGGAAATCCTCACATCTACTGATTTTGAAAATTTTTGCATTGCCATTTGTGAAGATCAAATTAGGGAAAACATATTTTGCTTACAGTACAAGGGTCTAAAAGCTGGAATGACTTTCCATTAGATGTTTGAAGGTCAAAGACAAAGGTTCAGTTTAAAAGTCAATTAAAACATCATCTATGTGCACAAATAAAATGCAATTGTTTTGATTAACTTTTTGATTTTAATTATTTTATTGCCATGTTATTAATCTGTAAATATTTTGTATACTGCATTTTGTATGTAACTTCATGTGAGTTTTATTGTAGCATGAAGTGTTTACTGTATGTTTTATTGTACTATGTTTCTGTGTCCAAGTCACAGATGAAAATAGGCCTTCAGCCTAGTGTGGCATACCCAGTTAACAAAAACGAAATAAATAAATATTTGAAATACAGTATGCTGTTCAAATGAAGTATAAACGCCTCTGCAATAATTAAATAATTGAACCTGTTACTTAAGTTTTGTGCCTGGCATTTTGCCATGTTGTTTTTAAATGCACATGTGAATCAGCTGTAAACTGCACTACTAGCACTGAATGTTGTACAGATTATGATTGGAGCTTTATACTATTCAAACAACAGTGTGCACTATGCACATTGTCTCTGATGAAGCATGCCAGTTTGATGTGTAAAACATGAGAAGTGATGGTGTTCGTTGCTGCCACCGTGATGATGGTTTGTTTAGAGTTGTAAGACATTTTTTCTATGTACTATGACACTTTAAACAATCATTTGTCAATGCCAAATGTTTGCTTGCTGGCATTAGCAGTGGAAGTGCAAGAGTTAGACAGATGCAGTACAGAAATGGCAGTAATGTACTGAACTGACGCCAGCTCCACCCCCACTGTGCAGAGATGCACAGGCATTGGGGTGTGCCTTTGGGTCGACGCCCATATTGGTTATGACATTTCACCTCACCCTACACTGCAGACACTAACAAGTGTCGAGGTGTGCCTTGGGGTGTTCAGGCTTTACACTCACCTCATTCCATAAGGAAATACAGTAGAAGCCACTTAATCAGGACACGGATAATGGGGATGTTCGCTTTATTAGGACGTCTCACTGGGAACCAATTAAGTGGTTATGTATTCCTATGGACAATAGTGCTGCTTAATGGGGACTGGGAAGCCATTTAATTGGGACAATTCTGTCCCATTAATCCCCACTAATCCTATGAACTCAGCTGCTGCTGCAGCTGCTGTTGCCACTAATCCCTTTTAGCATGTACTTATCACCTTCTGCCTGCTTCCTGCCGTAGGTGTTAAAAGGGATTCATGGGAACTGCAACCCCTAACAACAAATATTAAATAAAGAAATCTCAAGTTAAAAAAGAAACCCGAACCACACTGTCTTTCTCTTTCTATGTGCTCATATCAGAAATACGGGAGCTTATGTTAAATAAAATAGGAGCCCCTGATTCACACTGTTTCTCTCTTTCTCTGTGCACTTGCATCAGACACACAGGAGCAGACAACACTTTGCTCAGTCTCTGCTCCCAGTGCTCCTACTCTAAAGAAATGGAAGTGAGTTCGCGTAACTGTGCTCTACAAGACTGGTGTCTCCAAAACAGTAAACCTGAGAATTTGGAGAGTTTATTAGAGCCCACACCAGGGACGGCAGAGACGAAAACACTGAAGATGCTGAAGTTGGACTCTACGATGCGAGATAAGTGATTTTAGCCCCTCTAAAGAAATGGAAGCGAGTGTGCATACCTGTTCTCTATGAGATTGGTGTCTCCAAAACAGTAAACTTGAGCATTTGAAGAGTTTATCGGAACTAAAATGATTCATTTTAAAAACAGATTTTGGGGGAGTCCACATCCAGTCTATCCGGGGACAGCAGAGATGAAAATGCTGAAGACGCTGAAGTTGGACTCTGCGATGCTACGGGTAATTCTGATGCTGAAGATAAGTGATTTTAGCCCTTTTAAATTTCTTCCTCTGATTACACACTCTACTAAATGAAGATACCATTTACCAGAACACAAATACAGTAATTCAAAAAAGAGATGTAATCAACACTTCTCTCTGTGTTTTTTTTTTTGTTTGAGTGTCTTGGTATGATAGTTAGTGGTTGCAATGGACTGGCCCTAAAAAAAATGCAACTTCTCTTAATTGGGATGATCAGTTAAAGGGGGTGAAAAGGTGTCCACGGAGGTGTCCCCTTTAAGCAGCTTCATCTGTATGCTGAAATGGGTGCAGTATAGGAGAATGGTGTGAACTCTGGTGCCAAAGAGTCGAAGGTGCACCTCGATGCCTATCATTGGCTGCAGGGTGGGGTTGGAATGGCATGAGCATCAATTCTTGTGGGAATTTTTTGTACCAGATTTTCAATATAGGCATTTTGGGACCTCCACTCATGAACAGTGTTACTGCGATTCTCTTAATCTGACCCAAACAATGATTTCCCACAGCGAACCCGCAATTCTGCACCAGAAGTGCAAAAACACATTTTGGCCAGGATGTGACAAATGACAGCAGTAATGTTCATAAGGATGTGTGGAAAAATGCCAATGTTGAAAATCTGGAGTGAAAATAGTACAAATTCGTGAAGTTACAAGGGTGCGTAGAAACTGCTCAATGCACACTTGTAACACAGCCATTTTATGGACTTTTGCCATAATTTTAAACATAGGCATTTTAGGACCTCTGCTCATGAACAGTGTCACTGTGATTTTCTTAATCTGTCCAGAACACTGATTTCCAATGGCGACTGCGCTATTCTGCACCGGGAAAGTGAAAACACATTTTGGCCAGGATGTGAAAAATGATAGCTGTACTGTTCAGAAAGAAGTGTGAAAAAATGGCAGTATCGAAAATCTGGAGTGAAAATATTACAAATTTGCGAACTTGCAAGTGTGCGTGGAAACTGCATAATGCATGCTCATAACACAGTCATTTTTGAGAATTTTTTCTCCACATTTGCAACATAGATTAGGCTTTTTGAGAGTCTACCTCATGAACAGTGACTCTGGCATTTTGTTAATCAGTCCTGAAAGGTGATTCCACGCAGCGACTGCAAAATTACCTTTCAGGACTGAATAACCAGATTACAGTGACTGAATTCATGAGATGGGGTCCCAATGACCCCATGTTGAAAGTTTGGTGCAAAAATTCAAAACAATGACCGAGATATGAACCAAAGTTGAAAACAAAATTATTTATGCCATTATACAGCTTACCGGCATTTCTTCATTTCATGGTCGGCTTTGAAGAGTGCAGATGTGTTCCTAGTTCACCAAAGATTGTCACGCCAGGCTCTGAGGTAAGTATGGGGTGAGGGGTGTGGGAGGTGAGTAGGAAGGTGGGCGGTTGGGGAGGGGCATGAGAAACAGCGAGGGACCATTTTCTTTTTCACAGGTTTATTTTTTAAAAAGACGATGCAGGGCTTTTCCCATGCTGGGGTGGGCTCCCAGCATGGACCTGGAAGTTTGAGGGGCAGTGGAGCCAATGGGGGTTTGGCACCCCGTTGGCCACAGTCCTTGAGAACACATGACCTTGGGACTTTGCCTCACTGGGATGGGCTCCCAGTGTGGCAGCGTGAAGTTTGTTTTTGGGAGGCACTGGAGCCGATGGGGATTGGGGATCAGACATACAGTGTGCTTTGGGGGTGTGCATGTGCCGGGGATTGGTCACACCCTCAGCACACAACAAATGGAGGGGGGGTGCATCATACAGAAGCAGTGGCGTACAGTTCAACTGCTAAGGTGGTGACATTTAGGCAATTTGAATACTGCTGACGGCAGGGCAGTATGCAAATTGCCTGCATGTTACCACTGCTGATTGTAGCGGCCATTTGCTTTCAACTTTATGCCACTGCATCTGAGCTGCTGTCATAGACAGCTCAGACAGTCATTGGTGTGCTGGGGCCACACCTGCAAAAAGGAGCAAGGCATTGGAAGTGGGATGCCACACCTACAAAAATTCATATGGCGACACTATGTTTCTTGCACATGCATGCAAGCAAACATAATAAATGAACATGATATTTCACCTTAGACTTGGGCGATCTGCTTTTTATTTGACTATACTGCTTGCCTATACTAGTAGCACCAAGTCACTATCCTGTTGCAGCTATTTTTCAGTGTTTCCAAATCATAAATGTTCTAAAAATATGTTTTTATTTAACAGATAGACAATGGGTGCCTGGGGCTGGAGCCTTCTTTAATGACTTGACTGTGTACATCACCTCCTCAAGGGTAATCGGGGAAATTGGTGAATCATCCAACTTTGGTGGTATAGGGAGGGAAAATCTGACAATCTGAAGCATTCAGAAATTCTAAAAGGTGGGATCTCTGTACGAAAGGAGGCATGGAGGTAGCTGTCCTCAATTTCAAGCATTCCCAGGGTGACAGATCTGAGACCATCTGTCTCTTAATTAAGATACCAAAACTCTTTGCATTTAACTCAGTCTTGGCACTGCAGGGAGAAGTCAAAAGATTGCTGTTTTGAGTGTGCCCCAAAAATTAATTCAGCTTTCAAGAACCATGCCCGATTTTATGGAAATGTTTGCAGTTCTGCTTTAACTCCCTTGATCTGGGCACTAAAACCCCTATCCCCTTTACTATGCATTGTGATTAATTGAAAATGTAGGCATGTAAACTTAGGTACCTATGACATGTTATTCTTTGTGCCAGTTTTGCCTGGGACTGAAACATAACCCACAGATCTATTTTTTGTCGTCCCATCATTATGAAACCATATCACTTAAGCAGAGGACTGAACATCAGGTGATCTATATATTTGCCGAAGCAGATTGGATAGATAAATGTGTCAAAAGGAGCTATTTCATCTCCTCAAACCCTTGCCCATCATCTGTGCTGCCGAAGCCTCCGTCTGGCAACGCAGATGGAAATGGTCTGATGTTTCAACCACAGAGACAGATGCCTGATGAACCACAAGGGACTGAGACACGAAAAAAGTGAAATGTGGTGGATAGAGTATCTCTAAAATAAGTGTGTCCCCCTTACACGTGCAAGATTCAACAGGCCTCCCACAGCCCAGCTATGTTCACCATTTGGGTTAAAAACTTGCAGTTTGAAAGTCCCTATCTTCTTTTGTTAACCCACAAATAAAAATTCCCCCTGAGAATTACCCATCTAGCTATACACAAATAAGGTCTTATTAACCTAAAAAAATCAACCTTTTATACCTCAGTCTCTGGGGCATAAACCCAAATTTAGTGATGTCAGATCTCAAGTGCTGTGGGATCCAATAATAATGCCCAACCTAGGTAGCTGTCTACCAGTTTAGATACTGAAAAATATAAACCTCTGAACACAATCTCTAGTTCAGTACACAAATAGTTCATCTTTGACTGATCAAAATTAAGTACCCCAGGGCCATGATCTCTGGGCTTGCTATGTCTCATAAGTAGATCAGTCTAGTATCCTGTAAAAAGGAAGTATTACAAAGTGATGACAACAAGAGAGAGAGAGAGAGAGAGAATGTTGTCAGTTTCCCTTTTATAGGCTTCTATACTATTTTGTGTTCAGAGATGTCAATGTAGGTGATGTCAATTTCAGCAAACATCAAAACAGCAAAAGGAAAAGGAAAAAACAGTAACTGTACTACATATTATTTCTTCCTTCCCCTGGGTTAACAGCCAGATCCCACATTTCATTTTTTTTTTATGCCTGGGGTTCAGACTGTGATCCCTCATTACCTAAGAATGTTTTTTTTTTCTGGGAGGAGGCTATGGAGAAAGCTTTCGAGTCTCCTTCCTCTCCGTCAGTGTCATTCCATTGTTTATCATCCTGTTGTGCCTCAAACCTATTGTCCGACTTCAAATTGTCAGTTTTGGGAACTTTTGTTTTAGGTTGTTAGCTCTTGGGGGTCACCACTTTCTTGTAGCCATTGTCATTCCTCCTTCCATGAGGAGTGGCGAGAGGCATTCATGAAACGTCATCTTCTAAACTTCCAGGGAGCACTGAGTATGGTTGCCCCATCCATCACTGGAATAGCTTTCTGACATGTGTTATTACCATCCTGAAAAGATATATCCCTCACTACATTTGGCCCCTGGGAAATACCAGAGGGATTTGTAACCACCTGCAGTGAAGAACTAGTCACCTTTTCTTGTAAATTCTCTCATACAGGCAGCTACACAGATATCCCCTTCTCATCGCAGAGGCAGGGTACCATGTTCTGCTTGTGAAAGTGTCACAGTAGATCTTTTCCTTCCTTGTACCCTGTTTTTGGACCTGGATGACAATATGTTCCTGGTTTAAGTCATCGCCCTGATCATGGTAGACCCAGGGGCACTGGTGATATGAATCTCCTGGCTCATTGTACAGACTGCAACAATCTGAGTGCATTGAAGACTCACACAGCTGTAATCTACACAAAGTTTAAAGTGAAGTTCATCACACGTGCTGCTCAGATGTGATCAGGTCCACATTTATAGCAGGACTAAGGTTGCCCCTGGTGAAAACTGATTCCCCTGTCTAACCCCTCAGAAAAACTACAAGTGAGGTGCTGGAGCCCAGCATAAGTCTGAGTTTAATTTTAAGCCTCCACCCCCAGTCCTGATTTGTTCAGAGTCAGTTACATGGTTTATTCAAACTTTGCAACACTGCCGCAACCAGTATGAGATATCAGAGGCATACCCTGCATTCTTCAACAAAACTCTGATGACCTTCACTGCCAGCATGGATGGTTATGGCTATGAGGTGGGACCACAGTGGTGTGTCTTGTAAAGAATGGTATTTTTGCCAAAAATGATCCAGGGAGGCAAAGGTTTTAAAGCTGACATTGAACACAGTGTCACTGGAGCTGTGGGTTAGTGCACATAGTTCTAAGGCATAACATTTCATTGAGTACATAAGCAGTTTCTGGCCCCCAAACATTATGTCAGATACATAAGGTCACAAATGGGTTAAACAACTACCTACATACATTTTAATATGCTTGTTTAATATTGGACCTATGTAGTGCCCCTTCTAAATATAAAGTGGTATTAGTGAGCAAGTTTAAAGTAAACAGCAAGAATATATGAGATAAATCGACTGATGCGTCATTGTGATCTATATAGTAAACTTAATTGGCCATCACCAAAAAATAAAAGATTGTTTGAAATTTTTTTTTTTAAGTTAAGTATATAAAGGCAAACCATGTAGTCTTAGTTCTTTTATGTCCTGTGTACTACTAGATCAGAAAATCTCACATCTACTGACTTTGAGAATTTTGCATTGCCATTTGTGAACATCAAATTAGGGCAAAAATATTTTGCTTGCAGTACAAAGGTTTAAAAGCTGGAATGACTTTCCATTAGATGTTTGAAGGTCAAAGACAAAGGTTCAGTTTAAAAGTCAGTTAAAACATCATCTACTTGCACAAATAAGATGCAATTGTTTTGATTAACTTTTTAATTTGTATTATTTTATTGCCATGTTATTAATCTGTAAATATTTTATATATTTTGCATGTAACTTCATGTGAGTTTTATTGTAGCATGAAGTTACTGTATGTTTTATTGTACTATGTTTGTGTGTCCTGGTCGCATATGAAAATAGGCCTTCAGCTTAGTGTGGCTTACCCGGTTAACAAAAATGAAATTTCTAAATCTGTGACATACAGTATGCTGTGCAAATGAAGTATAAACGCCTCTGCAATAATTAAATAATTGAACCTCTTACTTTAAGTTTTGTGCCTGGCATTTTGCCATGTTGTTTTTAAATGCACATGTGAATCAGCTGTAAACTGCACTACTAGCACTGAATGTTGTACAGATTATGATTGGTTCTTTATAGCACTCAAACAACAGTGTGCACTATGCACATTGTCTCTGATGAAGCATGCCAGTTTGACGTGTAAAACATGAGAAGTGATGGTGTTCATTGCTGCCACCATGATTGTGGGTTGTTTAGAGTCATAAGACATTTTTCTATGCACTATGACACTTTAAATCTCTTAACATGATATTTCACCTTAGGCTTGGGTGATTTGCTTTTTATTTGACTATACTGCTTGCCTATGCTAGTAGCACCAAGTCACTATCCTGTTGCAGCTGCTTTTGTATGTTTCCAGATCATAGATGTTCAAAAAAAAATGTTTTTATTTAACAGCTAGACAATGGGTGCCTGGGGCTAGAGCCTTCTTTAATGACTTAACTGTGTACATCACTTCCTCAAGGGTAATCGGGGAAACTGGTGAATCATCCAACTTTGGTGGTATAGGGAGGGAAAATCTGACAATCTGAAGCATTCAGAAATTCTAAAAGGTGGGATCTCTGTACGAAAGGAGGCATGGAGGTAGCTGTTCTCAATTTCAAGCATTCCCAGGGTGACAGATCTGAGACCATCTGTCTCTTAATTAAGACACAAAAACTCTCTGCATTTAACTCAGTCTTGGCACTGCAGGGAGAAGTCAAAAGATTGCTGTTTTGAGTGTGCCCCAAAAATGTAATTCAGCTTTCAAGAACTATGCCCGATTTTATGGAAATGTTTGCAGTTCTGCTTTAACTCCCTTGATCTGGGCACTAAAACCCCTATCCCCTTTACTATGCATGGTGATTAATTGAAAACGTGGGTATGTAAACTCAGGTACCTATGACATGTTATTCTTTGTGCCAGTTTTGCCTGGGACTGAAACATAACCCACAGATCTATTTTGTGTCATCCCAGCATTATAAAACCATATCACTTAAGCAGAGGACTGATCATCAGGTGATCTATATATTTGCCGAAGCAGATTGGATAGATAAATGTGTCAAAAGGAGCTATTTCATCTCCTCAAACCCTTGCCCATCATCTGTGCTGCCTAAGCCTCCATCTGGCAACGCAGATGGAAATGGTCTGATGTTTCAACCACAGAAACAGATGCCTGATGAACCACAAGGGATTGAGACATGAAAAAAGTGAAATGCGGTGGATAGAGTATCTCTAAAATAAGTGTGTCGCCCTTACTTGTGCAAGATTCAACAGGCCTCCCACAGCCCAGCTATGTTCACCATTTGGGTTAAAAACTTGCAGTTTGACAGCCCCTATCTTCTTTTGTTAACCCACAATTAAAATTCCCTCTGAGAATTACCCATCTAGCTATACACAAATAAGGTCTTATTAACTTAAAAAATCAACCTTTAATACCTCAGCCTCTGGGGCATAAACCTAAATTAAGTGATGTCAGATCTCAAGTGCTGTGGGATCCTGGGATCCAATAATAATGCCCAACCTAGGTAGCTGTCTACCAGTTTAGATACTGAAAAATATAAACCTCTGACCACAATCTCTAGTTCAGTACATTAATAGTTCATCTTTGACCGATCAAAATTAAGTACTCCAGGGCCATGATCTCTATGCTTGCCATGTCTCATAAGTAGATCAGTCTAGTATCCTGTAAAAAGAAAATATTACAAAGTGATGACAGCAAGACAGAGAGAGAGAGAATGTTGTCAGTTTCCTTTTTATAGGCTTCTATACTATTTTGTGTTCAGTGATGTCAATGTAGGTAATGTCACTTTCAGCAAACATCAAAACAGCAAAAGAAAAATGAAAAACCAGTTACTGTACTACATATCCTTTTTTCCTTTCCCTGGGTTAACAGCCAGATCCCCCATTTCATTTTTTTTTGTTATGCCTGGGGTTCAGATTGTGATCCCTCATTACCTAAGAATGTTTTTTTTTTTTCTGGGAGGAGGCTATGGAGAAAGCTTTCAAGTCTCCTTCCTCTCCGTCAGTGTCATCCCATTGCTTATCACCCTAGTGTGCCTCAAACCTATTGTCCACCTTCAAATTGTCAGTTTTGGGACCTTCTGTTTTAGGTTGTTAGCTCTTGGGGGTCACCACTTTCTTGTAGCCATTCTCATTCCTCTTTCCATGGGGAGTGGGGAGAGGCATTCATGAGAGGTTATCATCTGAACTTCCAGGGAGCACTGAGTATGGTTGCCCCATCCATCACTGGGATAGCTTTCTGCCATGTGTTATCACTATCCTGGAATGATTTATCTCTCACTACATTTGGCCCTTGGGAAGTACCAGAGGGATTCATAGCCACCTGCAGTGAAGAACTAGTCATCTTTTCTTGTAAAATATCTCATACCGGGAGCTACACAGATATCCCCTTCCCATTGCAGAGGCAGGGTACCATGTTCTGCTTCTGAAAGTGTTACAGTAGATCTTTTCTTTCTTTGTACCCTGTTTTTGGACCTGGATGACAATATGTTCCTGGTTTAAGTCATTGCCCTGATCATGGTAGACCCGGGGCACTGGTGATATGAATCTCCTGGCTCATTGTACAGACTGCAACAATCTGAGTGCATTGAAGACTCACACAGCTGTAATCTACACAAAGTTTAAAGTGAAGTTCATCACACGTGTTACTCAGATGTGATCAGGTCCACATTTATAACAGGACTAAGGTTGTCCCTGGTGAAAACTGATTCCCCTGTCTAACCCCTCAGAAAAACTACAAGTGAGGTGCTGGAGCCCAGCATAAGTCTGAGTTTAATTTTAAGCCTCCACCCCAGTCCTGATTTGATCAGTGTCAGTTATTGGGTTCATCCAAACTTTGCAACACTGCCACAACCAGTATGAGATATCAGAGACATACCCCCCATTCTTCAACAAAACTCTGATGACCTTCACTGCCAGCATGGAGAGAGGTATAGCTATGAGGGGGGACCACAGTGGTGTGTCTTGTAAAGAATGGTATTTTTGCCAAAAATGATCTAGGGAGGCAGAGGTTTTAAAGCTGACATTGAACACAGTGTCACTGGAGCTGTGGGTTAGTGCACATAGTTCTAAGGCATAACATTTCATTGAGTCCATAAGCAGTTTCTGGCCCCCATACATTATGTCAGATACATAAGGTCACAAACAGGATAAACAACTACCTACACACATTTTAATATGCTTGTTTGATATCGAACATATGTAGTGCCCCTTCTAAATATAAAGTGGTATTAGTGAGCAAGTTTAAAGTAAACTGCGAGAATATATGAGATAAATCAACTGATGTATCATTGTGATCTTTATAGTAAACTTAATTGGCTATCACCAAAAAAATAAAAGATTGTTTATAATGTTTTTTTTTTAAGTTAAGTATATAAAGGTAAACCATGTGGTCTTAGCTCTTTATGTCCCATGTACTACTAGGTCAGAAATCCTCACATCTACTGATTTTGAGAATTTTACATTGCCATTTGTGAAGATCAAATTAGGGCAAAAATATTTTGCTTACAGTACAAGGGTCCAAAAGCTGGAATGACTTTCCATTAGATGTTTGAAGGTCAAAGGCAAAGGTTCAGTTTAAAAGTCAGTTAAAACGTCATCTATTTGCACAAATAACATGCAATTGTTTTGATTAACTTTTTAATTTGAATTATTTTATGCCATGTTATTAAACTGTAAATATTTTGTTTATTTTGTATGTAACTTCATGTGAGCTTTATGGTAGCATGAAGTGGTTACTGTATGTTTTATAGTACTATGTTTCTGTGTCCGGGTCACATATGAAAACAGGCCTTCAGCCGAGTGCAGCTTACCCGGTTAACAAAAACTAAATAAATAAATATGTGACATACAGTATGCTGTGCAAATGAAGTATAAATGCCTCTGCAGTAATTAAATAATTGAACCTGTTACTTTAAGTTTTGTACCTGGCATTTGCCATGTTGCTTTTAAATGTGCATGTGAATCAGCTGTAAACTGCACTACTAGCACTGAATGTTGTACAGATTATGATTGGTTCTTCATAGTATTCAAACAACTGTGTGCACTATGCACGTTGTCTTTGATGAAGCATGTCAGTTTGATGTGTAAAACATGAGATGTGATGGTGTTCATTGCTGCCACCATGATTGTGGGTTGTTTAGAGTCATAAGACATTTTTCCATGCACTATGACACTTTAAATAACTTAACATGAAATTTCACCTTAGGCTTGGGTGATCTGCTTTTTATTTGACTATACTGATTGCCTACACTAGTAGCACCAAGTCACTATCCTGTTGCAGCTGTTTTTGTATGTTTCCAGATCATAAATGTTCAAAAAAAATGTTTTTATTTAACAGATAGACAATAGGTGCTTGGGGCTGGAGCCATCTTTAATGACTTGACTGTGTACATCACCTCCTCAAGGGTAATCGGGGAAACTGGTGAATCATCCAACTTTGGTGGTATAGGGAAGGAAAATCTGACAATCTGAAGCATTCAAAAATTCTAAAAGGTGGGATCTCTGTACCAAAGGAGGCATGGAGGTAGCTATCCTCAATTTCAAGCATTCCCAGGGTGACAGATCTGAGACCATCTGTCTCTTAATTAAGATACCAAAACTCTTTGCATTTAACTCAGTCTTGGCACTGCAGGGAGAAGTCAAAAGATTGCTGTTTTGAATGTGCCCCCAAAATTAATTCAGCTTTCAAGGACCATGCCCGATTTTATTGAAATGTTTGCAGTTCTGCTTTAACTCCCTTGATCTGGGCACTAAAACCCCCATGCCCTAACTATGCATGGTGATTAATTGAAAACGTGGGGATGTAAACTCAGGTACCTATGATATGTTGTTCTTTGTGCCAGTTTTGCCTGGGAAAGAAAAATAACTCAAAGATCTATTTTGTGTTGTCCCATCATTATAAAACCATCTCATTTAAGTAGAGGACTGAGCATCAGGTGATCTATACATTTGCCGAAGCAGATTGAATAGATAAATGTGTCAAAAGGAGCTATTTCATCTCTTCAGACCCTTGGCCTTCATCTGTGCCGCCGATGCCTCCGTCTGGCATCTCAGATGGAAATGGTCTGATGTTTCAACCACAGAGACAGATGCCTGATGAACCACAAGGGATTGAGACATGAAAAAAGTGAAATGTGGTGGAGAGAGTACCTCTAAAATAAGTGTGTTCCCCTTACACGTGCAAGATTCAACAGGCATCCCGCTGCCCAGCTATGTTCACCATTTGGGTTAAAAACTTGCAGTTTGAAAGCCCCTATCTTCTTTTGTTAACCCACAATTAAAATTCCCTCTGAGAATTACCCATCTAGCTATACACAAATAAGGTCTTATTAACCTAAAAAAATCAACCTTTAATACCTCAGTCTCTGGGGCATAAACCCAAATTAAGTGATGTCAGATCTCAAGTGCTGTGGGATCCAATAATAATGCCCAACCTAGGTAGCTGTCTACCAGTTTAGATACTGCAAAATCCAAACCTCTGACCACAATCTCTAGTTCAGTACACAAATAGTTCATCTTTGACTGATCAAAATTAAGTACTCCAGGGCCATGATTTCTCAGCTTGCCATGTCTCATAAGTATATCAGTCTAGTATCCTATAAACAGAAAATATTACAAACTGATTACTGCAAGAGACAGAGAATGTTGTCAGTTTCCTTTTTATAGGCTTCTATACTATTTTGTGTTCAGAGATGTCAATCTAGGTAATGTCAATTTCAGCAAACATCAAAAAATGGCAAAAGGAAAATAAAAAAACAGTAACTGTACTACATATCCTTTTTTCCTCTACCTGGGTTAACAGCCAGATCCCCCATATCATTTTTTTTATGGTTGGGGTTCAGACTGTGATCCCTCACTACCTAAGACATTTTTTTTCTGGGAGGAGGCTATGGAGAAAGCTTTCAAGTCTCCTTCCTCTCCGTCAGTGTCATCCCATTGTTTATCATCCTGGTGTGCCTCAAAGCTATTGTCCAACTTCAAATTGTCAGTTTTGGGACCTTTTGTTTTTGGTTGTTAGCTCTTGGGGGGTCACCACTTTCTTGTAGCCATTGTCATTCCTCCTTCCATGGGGAGTGGCGAGAGGCATTAATGAGACATCATCTTCTGAACTTCCAGGGAGCACTGAGTATGGTTGCCCCATCCATCACTGGAATAGCTTTCTGACATGTGTTATCACCATCCTAGAATGATATATCCCTCACTACATTTGGCCCCTTGGAAGTACCAGAGGGATTCGTAACCAAATACAGTGAAGAACTAGTCACCTATTCTTGTAAAATATCTCATACAGGGAGCTACACAGATATCCCCTTCCCATTGCAGAGGCAGGGTACCATGTTCTGCTTGTGAAAGTGTCACAGGAGATCTTTTCTTTCTTTGAACCCTGTTTTTGGACCTGGATGACAATATGTTCCTGGTTTAAGTCATCGCCCTGATCATGGTAGACCCAGGGGCACTGGTGATATGAATCTCCTGGCTCATTGTACAGACTGCAACAAACTGGGTGCATTGAAGACTCACACAGCTGTAATCTACACAAAGTTTAAAGTGAAGTTCATCACACGTGCTGCTCAGATGTGATCAGGTCCACATTTATAGCAGGACTAAGGTTGCCCCTGGTGAAAACTGATTCCTCTGTCTAACCCCTCAGAAAAACTACAAGTGAGGTGCTGGAGCCCAGCATAAGTTTGAGTTTAATTTTAAGCCTCCACCCCAGTCCTGATTTGATCAGTGTCAGTTATAGGGTTCATCCAAACTTTGCAACACTGCCACAACCAGTACGGGATATCAGAGACATACCCCCCATTCTTCAACAAAACTCTGATGACCTTCACTGCCAGCATGGAGAGAGGTATGGCTATGAGGGGGGGGACCACAGTGGTGTGTCTTGTAAAGAATGGTATTTTTGCCAAAAATGATCTAGGGAGGCAGAGGTTTTAAAACTGACATTGAACACAGTGTCACTGGAGCTGTAGGTTAGTGCACTTAGTTTTAAGGCATAACATTTCATTGAGTCCATAAGCAGTTTCTGGCCCCCATACATTATATCAGATACATAAGGTCACAAACAGGATAAACAACTACCTACATACATTTTAATATGCTTGTTTAATATCGAACATATGTAGTGCCCCTTCTAAATATAAAGTGGTATTAGTGAGCAAGTTTAAAGTAAACAGCGAGACTATATAAGATAAATCAACTGATGTATCATTGTGATCTTTATAGTAAACTTAATTGGCTATCACCAAAAAATAAAAGATTGTTTGAAATGTTTTTTTTTAAGTTAAGTATATAAAGGTAAACCATGTGGTCTTAGCTCTTTATGTCTCATGTACTACTAAATCAGAAATCCTCACATCTAATGATTTTGAGAATGTTGCATTGCCATTTGTGAACATCAAATTAGGACAAAAATATTTTGCTTACAGTACAAGGGTAAAAAAGCTGGAATGACTTTCCATTAGATGTTTGAATGTCAAAGGCAAAAGGTTCAGTTTAAAAGTCATTTAAAACATCATCTACTTGCACAAATAACATGCAATTGATTTGATTAACTTTTTAATTTGTATTGTTTTATGCCACGTTATTAATCTGTAAATATTTTGTATATTTTGTATGTAACTTCATGTGAGTTTTATTGTAGCATGAAGTGGTTACTGTATGTTTTATTGTACTATGTTTCTGTGTCCGGGTCACATATGAAAATAGGCCTTCAGCCAAGTGCTGCTTACCCGGTTAACAAAAACTAAAGAAATAGAAATGTGATATACAGTATGCTGTGCAAATGAAGTATAAATGCCTCTACAGTAATTAAATAATTGAACCTGTTACTTTAAGTTTTGTACCTGGCATTTGCCATGTTGCTTTTAAATGCGCATGTGAATCAGCTGTAAACTGCACTACTAGCACTGACTGTTGTACAGATTATGATTGGTTCTTCATAGTATTCAAACAACTGTGTGCACTATGCACGTTGTCTTTGATGAAGCATGTCAGTTTGATGTGTAAAACATGAGATGTGATGGTGTTCATTGCTGCCATCATGATTGTGGGTTGTTTAGAGTCATAAGACATTTTTCTGTGGAGTATGACACTTTAAATAACTTAACATGATATTTCACCTTAGGCATGGGTGATCTGCTTTTTATTTGACTATACTGCTTGCCTACACTAATAGCACCAAGTCACTATCCTGTTGCAGCTGTTTTTGTATGTTTCCAGATCTTAAATGTTCTAAAAAAAATGTTTTTATTTAACAGATAGACAATGGGTGCCTGGGGCTGGAGCCTTCTTTAATGACCTGACTGTGTACATCACCTCCTCAAGGGTAATCGGGGAAACTGGTGAATCATCCAACTTTGGGGGTATAGGGATGGAAAATCTGACAATCTGAAGCATTCAGAAATTCTAAAAGGTTGGGTCTCTGTACAAAAGGAGGCATGGAGGTAGCTGTGCTCAATTTCAAGCATTCCCAGGGTGACAGATCTGAGACCATCTGTCTCTTAATTAAGATACCAAAACTCTTTGCATTTAACTCAGTCTTGGCACTGCAGGGAGAAGTCAAAAGATTGCTATTTTGAGTGTGCCGCAAAAATTAATTCAGCTTTCAAGGACCATGCCCGATTTTATGGAAATGTTAGCAATTCTGCTTTAACTCCCTTGATCTGGGCACTAAAACCCCCATACCCTTTACTATGCATGGTGGTTAATTGAAAATGTAAGCATGTAAACTCAGGTACCTATGACATGTTGTTCTTTGTGCCAGTTTTGCCTGGGACTGAAACATAACCCACAGATCTATTTTTTGTCGTCCCATCATTATAAAACCATATCACTTAAGCAGAGGACTGATCATCAGGTGATCTATACATTTGCCGAAGCAGATTGGATAGATAAATGTGTCAAAAGGAGCTCTTTCATCTCCTCAAACCCTTGCCCATCATCTGTGCTGCCGAAGCCTCCATCTGGCAACGCAGATGGAAATGGTCTGATGTTTCAACCACAGAGACAGTTGCCCGATGAACCACAAGGGACTAAGACATGAAAAAAGTGAAATGTGGTGGGGTGAGTACCTCTAAAATAAGTGTGTCCCCCTTACTCGTGCAAGATTCAACAGGCATCCCGCAGCCCAGCTATGTTCACCATTTGGGTTAAAAACTTGCAGTTTGACAGCCCCTATCTTCTTTTGTTAACCACAATTAAAATTCCCTCTGAGTATTACCCATCTAGCTATACACAAATAAGGTCTTATTAACCTAAAAAAATCAACCTTTAATACCTCAGTCTCTGGGGCATAAACCCAAATTAAGTGATGTCAGATCTCAAGTGCTGTGGAATCCAATAATAATGCCCAACCTAGATAGCTGTCTACCAGTTTAGATACTGAAAAATCCAAACCTCTGACCACAATCTCTAGTTCAGTACACAAATAGTTCATCTTTGACTGATCAAAATTAAGTACCCCAGGGCCATGATCTCTGGGCTTGCCATGTCTCATAAGTAGATCAGTCTAGTATCCTATAAACAGAAAATATTGCAAACTGATTGCTGCAAGTGACAGAGAATGTTGTCAGTTTCCTTTTTATAGGCTTCTATACTATTTTGTGTTCAGAGATGTCAATGTAGGTAATGTCAATTTCAGCAAACATCAAAAAACCGCAAAAGGAAAATGAAAAACCAGTAACTGTACTAGATATCCTTTTTTCCCTTCCCTGGGTTAACAGCCAGATCCCACATTTCATGTTTTTTATGCCTGGGGTTCAGACTGTGATCCCTCATTGCCTAAGAATTCTTTTTTTCTGGGAGGAGGCTATGGAGAAAGCTTTCAAGTCTCCTTCCTCTCCGTCAGTGTCATTCCATTGTTTATCATCCTGGTGTGCCTCAAACCTATTGTCCACCTTCAAATTGTCAGTTTTGGGACCTTTTGTTTTTGGTTGTTAGCTCTTGGGGGTCACCACTTTCTTGTAGCCTTTGTCATTCCTCCTTCCATGGGGAGTGGCGAGAGGCATTCATGAAACGTCACCTTCTGAACTTCCAGGGAGCACTGAGTATGGTTGCCCCATCCATCACTGGAATAGCTTTCTGACATGTGTTATCACCATCCTAGAATGATATATCCCTCACTACATTTGGCCCCTGGGAAGTACCAGAGGGATTCCTAACCACCTGCAGTGAAGAACTAGTCACCTATTCTTGTAAAATCTCTCATACACGGAGCTACACATATATCCCCTTCCCATTGCAGAGGCAGGGTACCATGTTCTGCTTGTGGAAGTGTCACAGTAGATCTTTTCCTTCCTTGTACCCTGTTTTTGCACCTGGATGACAACATGTTCCTGGTTTAAGTCATCGCCCTGATCATGGTAGACCCGGGGCACTGGTGATATGAATCTCCTTGCTCATTGTATAGACTGCAACAAATTGGGTGCAGTGAAGACTCACAAGGCTGTAATCTACATAAAGTGTAAAGTGAAGTTCATCACACATGCTGCTCAGATGTGATCAGGTCCACATTTATAGCAGGACTAAGGTTGCCCCTGGTGAAAACTGATTCCCCTGTCTAACGCCTCAGAAAAACTACAAGTGAGGTGCTGGAGCCCAGCATAAGTCTGAGTTTAATTTTAAGCCTCCACCCCCAAGTCCTGATTTGTTCAGCGTCAATTATAGGGTTTATCCAAACTTGGCAGCACTACCGCAACCAGTATGAGATATCAGAGGCATACCCTACATTCTTCAACAAAACTCTGAAGACCTTCACTGCCAGCATTGAGAGGTATGGCTGTGAGGTGGGACCACAGTGGTGTGTCTTGTAAAGAATGATATATTTGCCAAAAGTGATCTAGGGAGGCAGAGGTTTTAAAGCTGACATTGAACACAGTGTCACTGGAGCTGTGGATTAGTGCATGTAGTTCTAAGGCATAACATTTCATTGAGTCCATAAGCAGTTTCTGGCCCCCATACATTATGTCAGATACATAAGGTCACAAATGTGTTAAACAACTACCTACATACATTTTAATATACTTGTTTAATATTGGACCTATGTAGTGCCCCTTCTAAATATAAAGTGGTATTAGTGAGCAAGTTTAAAGTAAACAGCGAGAATATATGAGATAAATCAACTGATGCGTCATTGTGATCTATATAGTAAACTTAATTGACTATCATCAAAAAATAAAAGATTGAAATGTTTTTTTTTTAAGTTAAGTATATAAAAGCAAACCATATAGTCTTAGCTCTTTTATGTTCATGTACTACTAGATCAGAAATCCTCACATCTACTGATTTTGAGAATTTTGCATTGCCATTTGTGAAGATCAAATTAGGGCAAAAATATTTTGCTTACAGTACAAGGGTCTAAAAGCCGGAATGACTTTCCATTAGATGTTTGAAGGTCAAAGACAAAGGTTCAGTTTAAAAGTCAGTTAAAACATCATCTACTTGCACAAATAAGATGCAATTGTTTTGATTAACTTTTTCATTTGTATTATTTTATGCCATGTTATTAATCTGTAAATATTTTGTATATTTTGTATGTAACTTCATGTGAGTTTTATTGTAGCATGAAGTGGTTACTGTATGTTTTATTGTACTATGTTTCTGTGTCCGGATCACGTATGAAAATAGGCCTTCAGCCGAGTGTGTCTTACCCGGTTAACAAAAACTAAATAAATAAATATGTGATATACAGTATGCTGTGCAAATGAATTGTAAACACCTCTGCAATAATCAAATAATTGAACTTGTTACTTTAAGTTTTGTACCTGGCATTTTGCCATGTTGTTTTTAAATGCACTTGTGAAGCAGCTGTAAACTGCACTACTATCACTGAATGTTGTACAGATTATGATTGGTTCTTTATAGTATTCAAACAACAGTGTGCACTATGCACATTGTCTCTGATGAAGCATACCAGTTTGACGTGTAAAACATGAGATGTGATGGTGTTTATTGCTGCCACCATGATTGAGAGTCATAAGACATTTTTCTATGCACTATGACACTTTAAATAACTTAACATGATATTTCACCTTAGGCTTGGGTGATCTGCTTTTTATTTGACTATACTGCTTGCCTATATTAGTAGCACCAAGTCACTATCCTGTTGCAGCTGTTTTTGTATGTTTCCAGATCATAAATATTCTACATTTTTTTTTATTTAACAGCTAGACAATGGGTGCCTGGGGCTGGAGCTTTCTTTAATGACCTTACTGTGTACATCACCTCCTCAAGGGTAATCGGGGAAACTGGTGAATCATCCAACTTTGGTGGTATAGCGAAGGAAAATCTGACAATCTGAAGCATTCAAAAATTCTAAAAGGTGGGGTCTCTGTACAAAAGGAGGCATGGAGGTAGCTGTCCTCAATTTCAAGCATTCCCAGGGTGTCAGATCTGAGACCATCTGTCTCTTAATTAAGACACCAAAACTCTCTGCATTTAACTCAGTCTTGGCACTGCAGGGAGAAGTCAAAATATTGCTGTTTTGAGTGTGCCCCAAAAATGTAATTCAGCTTTCAAGGACAATGCCTGATTTTATGGAAATGTTTGCAGTTCTGCTTTAACTCCCTTGATCTGGGCACTAAAACCCCCACCCCCTTTACTATGCATGATGATTAATTGAAAACGTGGGCATGTAAACTCAGGTACCTATGACATGTTGTTCTTCGTGCCAGTTTTGATTGGGACTGAAAAATAACCCAAAGATCTATTTTGTGTCATCCCATCATCTTCCAGGTTGTGTACAGGGGTGCTGGGAACAACTGAGAAGCTGCGTGGAATATACTATTTTGGACGAATTATCTGTAACTAAACTCTTTCTCTCTTGCTTACATCTGAGAGAAGTTTTCCTCAATTTTAAAGTGGCAGAGCTTGGTATTTGTTTTAGTTTTTAATTCAGAAAGGTTTTTTTTAAAACTGCTTATCTTCTGCATATTTGATTTTCCTTGTGGCTAACTGGACTGATTACTTGAATTCTGTGTGAATCTGCATCAATATATTTTGCAACTTTTGGTGGGGTTCTGTGATTCAAAATAGCAAAAGCTGCAGGTTGAAACTGGATGCCAAACATAGCCTGAGGTGAGGGTAATTGTCTTCACAAGTCAGAGCTCAGCATCATAGCCATTTGTCTAGCTAGACCATTTGTCAGCATTATTCAATTACTATAAACTAGTGGTGTGCTCCTGTATGAGCCAGAAGTCCATCTTCTTCCAGGTTGTGTACAGGAGTGCTGGGAACAACTGAGAAGCTGCGTGGAATATACTATTTTGGACGAATTATCTGTAACTAAACTCTCTCTCTCTTGGATGTCTGGATTTTTCTCTGTTTGATTAGCAGGGTACTTTCTCTGTCAAATTGTTGTGTAGGGTATCTTGCTGACAGGAAGGCACTCATCGCAGCGGTGGGTGAGAGCTTTTAGTCGATTGTTTTGTGAGGACACAGTTTAGGCCCAACCCCTTCCCACCCCTCACCCCACCCATCCCTGGAAATAGTTCCTTTATACCTGAGGTTCTGACATCATTTCCTCAAGTGCAAGGTGCATTTCACTGTCATATCCTCTCTCACACTGCACTGATAATATAAGCATACACGTTGTATAATATATATATATTTCTATATAATCAAATCACACATCACACACATACAAATACAATTAAAAAACTAGATAAACATGTGGGGAATAGTGCAATGTAATGGCTGGGGGCAGCAGTCTTCCGGGAGTCTTTCTGGAGGCTGAGATGCTGCCCTATTTGCAGACAACTATCTGCCCTGAGGGAGGAAGTTGCCCGTCTTCAGGCCACACTGGACAGTAGTAAGGAAACCTTCCCCCAGGCCACACTGGACAGTAGAAGGGAACCTCCCCCATCCAGGGAGCACTAGCGCCACCACCACTACCTCAGAGGTTGCGTAGAAAGCACAGCAGTTGGACCACAGTGGGCTCAGGGAGGGTGAGGAGGGTGGAACAGAGGCACACCCAGTCAATTGTTCCACTCCACAATCCATACACCATTCTGGGGGAGCATAGCTCCCCTATGGGTGTACCCGCAGAGAAGACTGATGATAACTGCCCAAGGAGGCCCACAGAAAGGAGGCAGAGGACACCAAAGAGAAAGGAAGCAGCTCCTGGTGGGGGACTCAATTATTAGGGGTATAGAACTGGGGGGAGATGAGAAAAATGAAGTAAGGTGCCTGCCTGGTGCCATGGCTTGGAAGGACAGGAAGCGCATCCTCAGGATCACGAGAACAGCTGCAAGGGATTCAGAGCTGGACGTAATTGTCCACCTAGGGACAAATGACTTGGCTCATCATGAGATTAGAGCAGCGCAGGAGGACATTGCAGAGTTGGGGAGGGACCTAAGACGAGTAGCACACACAGTTTCCTTCTCAGAGGTGCTGCCTGTCAAAAGCATGGGGGAGGCGAGGGTAATTGGCACCATGCAGTTTAATGAATGGTTGAAAAAATGGTGTGGAGCACAGGGGTTTGGCTTCATTGGGGACTGGGGTTCCACCTGGAGGGACACCAGCCTATACTGGCAGGATGGTCTGCATCTGTCCAGGAAGGGAACAAGTCTTTGAGCAATCGGTTTAAATGCTTCATTGACAAGCTTTTAAACTAGTCAAAGGAGAGCACTGACAAGCAGCAGGAAAATCCCAGCCTCTCCTACAAAACAGGGTACTAAATGAGAAAAGACAGAGGTAGAACGGTCAGTGGGGATGCTGCACTGGAAGGTAAAGCCATCAAAAATGGAGAGCAATGAGTACTAATGCCCGTAGTCTGGGTAACAAGCTTCTGAATTAGTGGCCTTGATGGAGGAAGAACATCTGGATATCGTGGCAGTCACAGAAACATGGTACACAAAACCATGACTGGGACATAAACATACCAGGATACACTGTGTACAGGAGGGACAGGGAGGGTAAAAGAGGAGGAGGAGTAGTTCTTTACATAAGGGAAGGAATAAAAAGCAACAGAACAAGGGCACACAGGGAGGAAAAGAGCACTGTGGTGAGATTTGGAGACAAGCAATGGCACCTGTCTGTGGGGTTGTATGAACCCTTCTCTCGGGAGGAAATGGACAGGGAAATGATAGAAAGTATACTTAGAATGGCAGAAAAAGGGGAGATATTGCTGATGGGTGATCTGAATATGCCAGATGTTAACTGGAGTGCAGTTGCAGCTGCCACTTCGAAGAGTGCAGTTATTCTAGATGCCCTACAGGGGGCATGCCTTAAACAACTAGTACTGGAGCCCACTCGAGAGGGAGCAATATTAGACTTGATTCTCTCAAATGGAGATGGTGAGAGGATTACAGATGTAGAAGTGGGTAGCCATCTGGGAACTAGCGACCATCGAACAGTATGGTTCACAATAAACACAGCAATAGAGTCAAGCCATACAAAGACAAAAGTACTGGACTTTAGGAGGTCTGACTTTGCTAAAATGGTGAGTGCCTAAGGAACGACTAGCAAAATGGGCAGGAAGGAGGGATGGAAGAACAATGGGGAATAATAAAACTGCCATCACAGAGGTAACGAGCCTTGTGTGAAGCAAATAAACAAAACAAGACGATGTAAGAAACCACTATGGTTCTCAAAGGAAGTGGCAGTGAAGGTTCAAGAGAAAAGAAAGCATTCAGGAAGTACAAGGAATCGCAGAAGGAGCAGGACAGAACTGTACTGTTAAAGCAAAAGGAGGCTGGGAAGGCAGTCAGAACAGCAAAGGCCCAAATCGAGGAAAAGATAGCCAACTCAGTTAAGAAGGGGATAAAACCTTTATAGGTACATCAGGGAGCGAAGGAAGACCAAGGAGGGATAGTGAGGCTTAATAAAGGGAGGGAGGGTGGGCAGAGGAGACTGTGAAAAGGCAGAGATACTAAACAAATATTTTTGCTCAGTATTTACAAAGGAAGAGGGAGGTACATAAAACAAACAGTAGTAACACTCTGGATACAGAAGTTGATACCGCCCATTTACAGAACAAAGGGTTCTGAAAGAACTCTTAAAACTGAAGGTGGACAAAGCAGTGGGGCCTGATGGGATTCATCCCAGAATTATAAAGAACTAAGGGTAGAACTAGTGACACCACTGACTACCCTTTTAACAAATCATGGGAGGATGGGGTGGTACCCGAGGACTGGAGGAGGGCAGATGTGATTCCTCTCACAAAAGTGGGAGCAAGGCAGAAGCAGGAAACTATAGACCTGTTAGTTTAACCTCAGTGATAGGAAAATGATGGAATCACTTCTAAGGAAAGAATTGTCGAGTATCTAGAGGCCAGAGGGCACAGGACCCAGGCAGCATGGATTCACAGCGGAAGGTCATGCCAGACGAATCTGATAGATTTCTTTGACTGGGTGACCAAGTAGTAGATCAGGAGGGCTGTGGACATGGCCTACCTAGACTTTAGCAAGGCATTTGACACAGTCCCACACAAAAGATTAATATGCAAGTTAGCCAGCCTGGGAGTGGGTCCCAAGATGACAGCCTGGTAAAG
Source organism: Neoceratodus forsteri (assembly GCA_016271365.2). Lineage (NCBI taxonomy): Eukaryota > Metazoa > Chordata > Ceratodontiformes > Ceratodontidae > Neoceratodus > Neoceratodus forsteri. The sequence continues at coordinate 281,344,344 of JADMNL010000024.1, read as the reverse complement.
AATTGGCTGAGAATAGGACACAGAGAGTAATAGTAAATAGAGTCCACCCAGAAGAAAGGAGGGTTACTAGTGGGTACCGTGAGGTCAGTATTAGGACTCGGTCCTCTTCAATGTCTTTATTGCATTGCAGAAGGACTAGAAGGAAAAGTATGTCTCTTTGCAGATGACACTAAGATCTGCAACAGAGTTGATGCACAGGGTGGGGTGGAAAGGATGAGAAAGGACTTGGCAAGGTTAGAGGAATGGTCAAATGTATGGCAGCTTAGATTCAATGCTAAGAAGTGCAATGTAATGCACCTGGGAAACAAAACCCAGGTGAAGAGTACACAATGGGGGTGAGATACTAACAACAACAAAATGGAAAGGGACCTGGGGTAGTCATATCAGATGACCTAAAGACGGGCAAGCAATGTGAGAGGGCAGCAAGGAGGGTTGGGGGATACTGGGATGCATAGGGAGAGGCATCACCAGTAGAAAACAGGAAGTTATTATCCTCTGTACAGACAGCTGGTGAGACCCCATCTGGAGTATTGTGTGAGTCTGGAGTCCCAATCTCCAAAGACATAGACAGGATGGAAGCTGTCCAGAGGAGGGCAACTAAAATGGTGCAGGGTCTGCACCGGACGACATTATAGAAGAGAGACTTAAGGAGCTTAATATGTATAGCCTCGAGAAAGAAGGAAGGGGACATGATAGAAACGTTCCAAGTACCTCAAGGAATCAACAAAGTCCAAGAGGGCAGCATCTTTCAAAAAGAGTGTGCAAGAACAAGAGGGCACAATTTGAAAATAGAAGGGGGCGGCTCAGAGGTATTTAAGGAAGTATTTTTTACAGAGAGGGTTGTGGATGCATGGAACGGCCTTCCGAGGGAGGTTGTGGAGTCAAAATCAGTGGTGGAATTCAAGCATGCATGGGATAGTCATAAGGCAGTTCTGGGGGATGGGGGTAGGAAGAAGTAGGCTGCTGGTTAACTAGGATCTGCAGCTTATCCATTAGGTAGGGAAATGGGCAGACTGGGTGGGCCAAGCGGTCCTTATCTGCCGTCAAATTCTATGTTATGTTAATCTATGTTAATCTATGTTAATAAAACCATATCATTTAAGCAGAGGACTGATCATCAGGTGATCTATATATTTGCTGAAGCAGATTGGATAGATAAATGTGTCAAAAGGAGCTATTTCATCTCCTCAAACCCTTGCCCATCATCTGTGCTGCCGAAGCCTCCATCTGGCAACACAGATGGAAATGGTCTGATGTTTCAACCACAGAGACAGATGCCTGATGAACCACAAGGGACTGAGACATGAAAAAAGTGAAATGTGGTGGATAGAGGTTTTAAAGCTGACATTGAACACAGTGTCACTAGAGCTGTGGATTAGTGCATATAGCTCTGAGGCATAACATTTCATCGAGTCCATAAGCAGTTTCTGGCCCCCATACATTGTGTCAGGAGCCACTGTCTTGCCATCCTTATATTTTATATAGACTGCATTGCACTGTTTATCTGGCTTTTCATTGGCTGAGAAAAAACTGCCATTCTAAATACAGGTCTATCCCCCAAGGGCCCTGTGGCATCTCCTGAGAGGCCAGACCCAGGTGGCAGATGCTGTACTGTGGGTCACTGCTCTTCCTTAAACCAAACTGAGGGGCCTGCAGATGCATTTGCCTAGCCAGGTTCAGAGCCCCCATTATGTTTATCAGACACTAGAACAGCATCATTATAGGTATTTTGTGAAGCTCCTTGATTTGCTGATGCAATATTTGAATGACCTACAAGAGGAGGTGAGTCAGTTTTGTATGATTTAGCCTGCAGTAACTGTTTTGTTTGGCTTACGGCCTGAGTGAAATTGAAACCAGAAGGCACAATAAAAGAAAGGGCCCTAGCTTTATCCTGTAGTTTCTCTGTGTTCTTCCTTTGGCCAGATAGCTAGTAGTAGTCTTTATTTATTTATGGCACCATTCCCCAGAGGCCCAGGGCACCATTACAAAAATAAAATACAGAAATACTAGATGCTCTCATGATGCACTTGTACCTGGGAGCCCTGCTGTTTTGCCCTCAGACAGGTGAAAAGTTGCACTGGCCACTCCATTTGTCTTGTCAGTTGCAGAAGATACTGTCAGGTCAGGGGCATGATTCACAAAAAATCACTAAGTGCAGTGCAAAGGTTTGTACAGTGCGCTTGAGATTGCGCAGGGTCCAAGAGGTGCTATTCACAGTCACATAGTGCACTGCATTATCCAACTACGAATAGGGGCCAGGTGGAGCTGGAGCTAACCCCTGTAGCACTTCCCTGACCTGAAGCCAAGTATACCCCACTCTAATGTATAGCACTGCTGCGCTATTTGCAGCTGACAGAGCTAGGCAAGCAAATGATCCCATTGGACATGCAAGACACTAGTTGGCCATTTGCATGCCCATTATGGGCCTATTTGCATAGGCTGAAGGTCATTTAATGTGACCCCCACCTGCCCACAGCCAACATGCAGCCACAGTCCATCGTGACCAGTGACCCCCTATCGCTGATCGCCGTACCGTTGTAGAATCATATATTCCCTGGTAGTCTAGTCGGCCCTCCCCTGTTCTACGATCACCATCCAATTATGTGAAAACTATCTGTCCCTGGTAGTCTAGTGATCCCTCCTCTACCCCTGTTCTCTGATTCTCATCCCCATATATGCATAGTACTTTTCCCTGGTAGTCTAGTGGTCCCTTCCCCATTCATCGGTCACCAATCACTGTCCTGTATTATTATAGGAAAGAGTTTCCAGGCAGTCCAGTGGTCCCCCCGTGTTCTATGATTGCCAGCCGGTAAGAAATTCAAGAGTGGAAATAATGTCCCTGGGGGCTAATGGTCCCTCCTCCCACCGGATCACCTGCCCAATATACATAAAGTAGTGCATTGGTGTCCAATGTGCCCCCCATCCCGATCCCTCATGAAATAAAGTGACCATTTCCCAATGGTATAGTGGACCCCCACCCCCCCACTCCAGCAGGTAGTGCCACCACCACCACCATACCAAACCACAACCAGCGACCAGCACAGCCCTCCTCTCACCACCAAGACTGGCCACCAACTGAACTCAAAATGAGTGTGTACTGTACATTATTTCACAAGGGATTAGGATCAGTCTCGGACATTGTGACAGTACAGTCTGCATCAGTACAGTCAACTTTTGCATTTTACATCTTCTATGCAGCCTTTCTCATGTACGTACCTGGCCTCCACCTCCATATTTAACCATGGAAGATACTCTAGGCATAGACGGGCATATTTTCAGGCATGATCTGAGAGAGTTAAAATAACAGCTAAGGATAGAAAATTCATAATACACCATCATCTGAAATTAGTAACATCCAAGAACACACAGTGTGGAATCATATATAACCTCCCTCACCCGCAAGGTGTGAGCCTACTCCTGTCTGATAATACCTTGGCACAGCCTATAAGGCCTTCAGGTGAATGGTGCTTGGGCTAGGTTGGTAATGGAGATCAGACAATAATGGTGTGGTGCCTTCGCATGTGGGGATCCTTTAGACAGATGGCTGCTGCCAAGGTACTGCCCCAGAGGAAATGAATGCAACTCCCACCATTGTGACAGGAAACCTTTTTGATTATACACAACCCTTAATTTACACTCTATGCATGCAAACATAATATGCAAAACACAATAAATTGCAATTTAAACACAAGGGTACATATAAAGGGGAAAGGAACAGGTTCTGGATGGGAAAAGGGAATGGATTAAATGCAGTGAAACAGTTCTGAGATCACCCCCAAAATCCCACCACCCTCTGGTGAGCATCCACACAGTATTTACTTTTCCCCCTACTGGTGCACGAGTACCACAAAATACCTTAGGAGCTCACAATGCAGTTCATTAATCATGTGCATAGAGTTGGCAGTTGCAGGCCTGGTGCTGGACCACAGTGCAGCACTGATTGAAGGCTGGTGGTTGGGGATCCCAAAAAAATTATTCAACACAAATGCTACTTGCTCCTGACTGTGGCAATTCTATAAATGGACTTTAAATAATAATCACGGAAAAATGCCCAGCAATTACCTTATCCACTCCTGACTGGGAGATGAACTGGAGGAGTACTGACCAAGGACTCATGACCTTAGCAGACTCTGCAGGCCGGCTCTGTCAGGATGTCTCCCTCAGGGATACAGATGCAGGCAATTGTACAGATGTGACAGACTCATTGCACTTCTGGGTGGCATGGGGTGTGGCACTGCTGGTCTACAATGTCCTCTTTACCCCACAAGGAACTTGCTTTCACTCACCCCCAAGGAGTACACAATCACTCAGGGCCTCGATGACTTAGACCCACTGTCAAGAACAGTCCTGCTAGCTCTCAAAGCCCCGGGCAGAGATTTTGCTGTTGTCTTTGGAGGGAACAGAAATCTTTTTGCAAAGGTTCTTTAAACAGCTTTCTTTCAACCTTGTGGTTGTCTGCTGACTTTACTCACTGTTTTTTCTCATTGTGTCTTCAAGACAAAACTGCTCTATTGCACATGTCACTCCCTTTTGAAGAAGTTCAGGGATCTGATACTATATAGGTGGCTAGCATCTCATGCATTATTCATTATACTAAACCCCTGACTCTCAGTGGCCTTTAGTTCGAAGGGGAAATCATGCATACAAGTCATGTGCCAGCTGGCAATTTAGCTGTTTTGCAGAGCTGAGCCGACCTCCAAATTGATGTCAGTTTCACAGGCAAGGCCTTGTACTGAAACCTGAGCTAGTCTGCTTCTCTCCAAGTAATACAAAAAAAAACAAAGGGGTAATAATAATTATTTCTAAGAACTCCCCTAATGAGAACATTTTGACCTTCAGTCCAAGGAAGATGGAAGAATGATTATGATTAAAGTTTTAATAAAAGACGCCCTCTGTATATTAGGATCAGTGTATGCACCTTTTCAAAGCTATGGCCCCTTTCTTGGCTCTAGTTGATAGCTATCTTAGTAATTCATGAGGAGAAAATGTCATTATAGGAGGGGATTTTAATAGCCTGGTAGATTGCAATTTAGAGCTTCCCCTTGTAGGTGGTCCGGTGGCGCTGAGGGTTGAGGCACTGGACACCTTTCCTTGCACCCAGCTGGCGACCTGGGTTTGGGAATGACCTCAGGTCATTGGAGAACTGGCATGGGTGGGGAGCAGGATTGAGCAGCCGAAAGGCAGCTGACCTCTCCCAGGGTGGTCATCACCCCCCCCATAGTTCTGCTCCCACTGGGTGGAGGTCTGGTGGGTAGCATAGTTGGGAGGGGGTGTCAGTGTAGCAGGAAGATGCCCCAGGGTGTGGTTTGCATGTGCCTCCACACATGAGCGCATGACCATGGCATGGGTATGGGAAGAAAACGGTGAAAAAAACTGACAAAAATCTATATATAAAAAAAAATAAGATAGCGCTTCCCCCTCTAAAGGGTGGGAGAAATATAAGACACACATTTTTTTCAAACGTTATATCAGGTAGTATATTATCTGACTTTTGGACAAAATTACAACCTACAGAAAAATAATACATACACTATTCTAAAAGATTTGAAACATCAGCAAGATTAGACTGTCTTTTTATATCAAAAAAATATATTAGCGAACAGTGATTTTTGTCACTCTGCCATTCATTCCATGAGTGTTTCAAATCATAACCCTGTATCTTTGGGAATGTTACTGGATATAAGAAACAGGGACATACACTTTTGATGTTACAACAATACTTGGACTAAAACCCTATCTATTAGGGAAGAAATTAGGGATGCAATTAACAACTTTTGGCAAGATAATGTCTAAGACTTTTATGATATTGTTGACATGTGGGACACTTTCAAAGCAACTCCCAGGGGTGTAATAATATCTAATGTTGTAAGGATAAATTAAAAAATAAGCAAACTGTAAAAGAAATGGAAGTAAGACTAAAAACCGGCAGTTAGAATGGAGGATGAAATAAAAAGAGAAGAGTATCAAAAGTTTAAAAAATAGGTTACAGACACAGCCACATTAAACATTAAAACTAACTAGATCAGGATGAAAAAAACTGAAGGTACTCTTTCGCTTTATCTCCTATTTTAATATGTTTCTGTCCCTTGGGTAACTTATGACCATCAGGATCAATACCTCCCAGTCCCTGATGCTGTCTGGTGGTGGTGGTGGTGGGGGGTGAATTGGTGGCAGGGAGTGTTGTTCAGTATCTCCAAAGTTTGTACTCTCGGGGGAGGGGCAAGTTTGCACTTTTATGCAGCTTTCATAGCTGCTTGAAACTGAACCACCTCCTTGTTCAGGGCTTACTGACCCTGAAGGCAGTCCAGGGGCCTGTTGAGCAATAAGAGGTGGCAGTGCAGTGGCCATGGTGAGAAGGGTGATAAACAAGTCTGCAGCCAATGGTGTTAGCTATGATAGTTTACATTTCATTGGCTTGCATTAACCCTGCAGTGGTAGAAGACCAGAATACACTTGCAGCAAAAATAACATTTTTAAAATAGGAAGAAGTGCACAGCGTTTGCTCAGGCTAAGTCCTGTTAGCTAGGCTTTATTTGGGACAAAGACAAGGACCAGTAAGGCACAGAGTCCTTCAGAGCTTTGCAGAATAGTGAATGTCTATGACAGCAGAGTATATTTAAAGGAAGGGAGTTCCATAAACTGGCAGCAAAGACTGCAAAAGCCAGTTGGCCCGAGGCTTATGGTGCACCAGTGCTCTAGAAGAAGCTGGAAGTCAGCTGATCTCAGTGAGTTGGGAGGAAAGGGGCCCTGCAGGTAGGTGGAAAGGAAAGATGGGGAGTTTGATCTCAGAAGTTTGTCAAGAAAATGGCCTGAAGCAAAATATTGCTGGCTGGCATGGGAGGGCAGTAGCAGTGATGCGTGAGTCTTGCGGTGGCAAAGGCAAAGTGACATACATTGTTGCATGTCACATCCCATTTAGAGAGGACAGTTTTCTTCCTCCTAAGAATGCCAGGAGGCCATAAGTGAGCCGATGGAGAAGTACCCCCTGAGCTGTGGACAGACAGGCAGCATGGGATAGGCAGTATTTGACCCTAAAGGCCATACCTAGTTTTGCATTCACCAATTTGCAGATCAAGGAGATGGGGAGGGTAGAAATCAAGCGGGGGATCTTGGAAGTCTCCCACATATTTAAAATTGCTCACCTCCTCCAGTGGGGACCAACTGGTACATGTAAGGGTGAGTTTGGCCAAGGTTGCACACAATTTTGGTTTTGAGCTGAAGAGCACGGCCTTTGCTTTTTGCTGTTAAGAATTAGCTTGTTTGTAATACTCAAGACTAAAACAGAGCTAAGGAGTCAGAGAGAGTTGGATGGAATATCAGAACTGATAGAAGCAGAAGTGTAATTGAGGACAAGGTCATCTGCATACAGTAGGGAGCTACAACACTTAGGAACATCTTGCAGGCTATTTATATAGAGAACAGAAGTAGTCCCACAGTAGATCCCTATAGTACACTAACAGTTATGTCAGCAAGGTTGAATGTAGCTGAGAGTAATCTGCCTTGCTGTTTTCTACCAGTTAGGTAGCTGGCAAAACAACAAATGACCAAGTTGGGGGGCGCAACACCAAGGGATATCAGTTTTCTGCAGAGAAATGAGTAACTGACAAGATCAAAAGCCTTCGCTAGGTCAATGAACATTGCACCAGTTAGGAGACCAGTATCCATAGCTAGGCTGATATCATTAGTCAGTTTCACCAAGGCCCTGGAAGGTCTATGATGTTCCCTGACCCCATGATGTACTAGGGACTGGAGATTATATTTGGCGATGCAGTCAGAGAGCTGAAATACTACAAGTCTCTCAAGGAGGACTGTGAGGATGGCTATGAGGTGATCATTTTCCATAAGTTTGGGTTAACCTGCTTTGAAAATAGGGGTAATCCTGGCAAACTTCCAGGCATCATGGAAAACACCAGACTAGAGGACAGGGAAAGGTTTGGGAGTCTTGTGATAGGGAGCACTGTGGAGGGGGCCACTAGTTTCAGCATCTTTTTTTAAGGCTATCAGACCCAGAATTTTTACCAGGTGTAATAAAAGCAAAAGTGTCCTTATCTCAGACACCCTTACTGATTAGATGTAGAAGGAAGGGTGCCTGGGTCAAGACTGGATGGGGGGTAATGGCTAATAATGAAGCCCCTTGCTTAATGCCAATATTTCCTGTGAAGGCCAAGAGGTCAGTGCGTTTGGCATTAAAGGCATTCGCAATCATGGCAGGGTTATTGCAGTTAATGCCACCAATGTGAATATTGCATAGTGGGCAGTTAAACTTAATACCAAAGAGACCCTTCACGCTAGACCAGAATTTAAGCAGGTCACCAGCTGCCGCTGAGTGTATGTTTTTCAGTTGGAGCTCCTACTTGCTCTCACTCTGAGCTTACTCATATTTTGCCATTTACTGTATTTTCCCCTTTTGGATGCCATACCAGGTTGCCTATGTAAGACCCCTCCTGAGTCTAGAGGTTTAGATGGCATCAGTTCATTTTCAGGGAGGGTAACTAACACCAAGCAACTTACTTGACCTCCTGAGTCTGTGGTGACCCCCAGGAGTGTGGAGCTCTTCAGGCCATGCAGGGCTGCAAATCAGAGGGGTTAGCATGCAACATGTTCTCAGAAATGATTGACCAGACAGTGAATAAAGTTCAACCATAGCAGTTTATCAAACTTTTCCGCATGAGTATATTATTAGTACATGGTGCAATGCATGATACAGTACAGGGGATTTCTAGATATTCCATTCCCAAGTCACTTCCAGTACATTTTCCCAAGTGGGAAATACCAAGTTTCTTGCCATGGATGCTGTCCCAGAAGGTCCAAGAAGCAAGGTTGGAGCTGCAGGCAACCAAGGGATACAGATATTTTACTGCCAAGATTAAGGTCAGGCTTCACATTAAATTCAGGGTTCTCTCACCACCCCTATGCAGTTCTCTCACAATCTGGGACAGGCTCTCTCACAGCAAATTCATGGCAGATTATATAACCAGAGACTTTAGCTTCTTTCCTTTATTTCACTAGGGCCTTTTACTCCTTGGGTATCATAGTGGCTATGGATGGCAGGGGGCTCTGGAGCTTTTTGCTATATGAACTGCTCAGGAACTCCAACTTGTTTCCCCAAACTTGGTACCTAGACGGGCCCCTGAATTCACACACTAATCTCAGCCTGGTTTTGCCTCCTAAGAGGAGTTTATTGAACAACATAATTCATTTAAAGAGCAAGTGACACTTGCTGCTTACCAGCTGTCCTTACTGTGGTGTTGCTGTATCCCACTGAATAGGTGGATCAGAATTTTTGTTTTTCCTTTTAAAAACATTGTATAACTTTTTTTAATGCAATTTTTATCCTGTCATCATGAACGTGGGTTTCAGTCTGCTGCTGCAAGTTCTTGGTCCCACCAGCCGTTGGAGTGTGATGTCGAGTAGGGAAATGTGTGTGCTCCATGACCTTAGTAACCACACTGCAAATGTGAAAGTCCCTGCTCAAGGACAGCATTGTAACAGTTCCAGGATTGAGTGGGGTGTCTGGGGGACAGAAACTTTAATTTTAGACATACTGTTTGTTTTTTCTGTTTTTGTTCTTTTGGTCTGAAAAATGCCACTGGTTACAGTATGAGCTCCCTTGCAGTGTTATTTTGACAGTCCCTAAATGCTTGACAGCTGGTACTACATTGTAAATTAATTCACTGTGCTGTATTTGTGAAAGACCTCCATCATTCACATAATTGTTACAGTGCCTGGATCGAGTGTGATTGATCTGGAGTCGATACCCTTTTTTTCCCCCCATACGTAGTGGCTGTTGCTCTGATTTGTCTGTAGCTCAGAATAGACCTGCTTGTTTACGTGTTGTGGCTCCTTGCAGCACGCGAGTGTCCCTTTTTTTCCTCTTCATCTGTTATTCTCTTATATGTTACAGACCTCAGGACATTACAGTCATACTGTAGGGTGCAAATATTAGCAAGTTGTACCCTAGTGGTGTTTTTCCACAAACTTACAGTTAATTGAAATTACTTGCTGCTCAAGTGTCTGTCATTGAGACATTCAGACTGTCAGGTATATTCTGTGGATCTGTAGTCACTGGGAATTACTTGTGGTGCCTTCTGATCACTCTACAGACACTACTACAGAAGCATGGATTCTGATAGTTTTGATTCTGACACCAACAGCACACATTCTGTGTTCCCTGTGTCAGAAGTGGATGATGGCAGTGTTTGTGGAAATATGTGTAGGGACTGTACTGATGCTAAATGTGCCACACATACTGGCAGGGAAGTGTGCAATGCTTGTGCAAGTACCAACATAAGTTTTCTTGCCAGTGATATCAATCTTGTGACATCTACTCCCATGTCTGGGAATGCAGCCAGTACATTTTCAAGTTTTGTTTTTCGGACGTGCCATGAATCAATGGATTAGGTAGATGACAGCACACCAATTGAATGTGAAGGAAATGCACATGCTATTTTGCAGCATTGCACACATTCAGCAGTCACCGATGATTCTTTGAATGTTTGAGGGTCCCTGTTAGTTGATCAGTCACTTTGATTTATTATAATCGTAACTCTAAATGGTAATAAAATATATGTAACAATTGTCCCCATTGAACTCAATGGAGTGTGCACATGCAGTCTTCATTCTCTGATCTCACAAAATGAGCCAGCGTGGGGGGCATGATGGCACTTTCAGGAAGTGGCTCAGTTTTGCCTGTTTTCTCTGCCGGCAGTTACCAGTGTTGTAATTTTTTAAAACAGCAGAAACAAATGGATTTTTTATAGAAAGCAACTCTGGGCCAGGTGAGCTATGATATAAGTTTGGGGGGCAGCAAGTACGACAGTAGAATGCTGCTTTTTAAGACTGTTCACTCTGCTACATTTGTACCACAGCAACCTGAGTGCTCGATTGTTTGCTGCAGTGCAAATGTGGAGTGTGAACACCTAGTGGATTGTGTTAAGTCACTGCTTTCTCCACCCGCAGTCTCAGTAGAGTTAAGAATGTGCAGAGATGGTAAGCAGTGTAAGCTACCATATGGACTGGCACCACTGCTTGCATCACTGCAATGTGCTCATTTTCCACAAAGCCCCATTTTGAACCAGGAGGTATGACAAGTGGGCTACATCCCGTGATCTATGACCAAACCTGCCCCTGCATAATGTTGCATACCTTGACCACCCCCACATACACACAGACAGCACTGCTGGTGTCCTCTGGCTGACTCCAGCACCCACTATCTGTGTCTGCCACTTTGCAACTTGCCACAGCCAGTGCTTCCTGTAGGAGTGGCAAATGACATCCACAAGTCATCAACAGCCACTTGCCCTTAGACTTGTGGCTCTTTAGATATCTCTTGGCTTTGTGTATGCACAAACAGGACTTGAATAGGATTATTCCTTCTCTTGCTACTGATCAGGGCAAGATAGTGACCCACGGGATATTGGAGAACACTTTCAGGTGCATTATCAGCAGCTGTATTCCCCTGATCAAGCACATTGGGATTTTCATCTGTTTGATAATTTTTTGGGGGGATCTGGAGCTCCTGCTGTTGGATGAGGCTCAGTACTCATTTTCAAAGTCCGCCCTTTCTTTGCAGGAGGTTCTTGATGCTATTGATTCCCTTTCTCCAAACAGTGCTCTGGGCCCAATGGGTATACCCCAAATTTTTACAAGATATGTAAAGATTTGTTAGCCCCAATTCTTTCAGCTTTTTACAGTTAACTTTACTCTCTTGGTACTTCAGATCTGTCACTCACTGAAGCTATTATTGTGGTTTTGCTGAAGCCATAGAAGGATCCTACCAATGGTTTTTGCTATAGACCCATAAAGTTGATTCATTTGGACTATAAGATCCTTTCTAAAGTATTGGCCACTTGCTTTAATAAAGTATTCCATGTTCTAATTAGTAGTGAGGAGGTAGGTTTCATTTCTGGTCATTTTTCTTCAGATCATATTAGGAAGTTGGGTCACATCTTCTCCATGTCGAGACAGAGCCGGGGACCTGGCGGTTCTGGTGTCTCTGGACACCGAGAAGGAATTTGATTGGGTTTTGTGGGACTATTTATTCTTAATGTTAGGTAAATTTAATATAGCAAACAAGTTTATTGCTTGGATCTGAGTTCTTTATAGTAATCCTTCTGCCAGGAATGTTAGTAATTATGTCCATTCTAAATCCTTTGTCTTACGGTGGAGTGCTCAGCAGGTCAGTCTGCTCTCCCTGCTATTGTTTAATCTCTTGTTAGAGATGTTAATACGGTGGATTAATCATTCGGCAGAAATTCGGGGCATATCCATTGGGTCACAGCAGTATAAATTGTCTGTGTGTATGTGGATGATATTTTGTTACATTTGTCATCACCTAGAACTTCTTTCTCTGTAGTTTTTGATCACATTTGGAAGATTGGCAACATTTCTAGTTATAAGTTAAATCTTGCTAAAACTGAAATTATGCCCTTGAATGCTCATGTGAATAGGTTGATCGTGTGGATTTTGGAATAGTTTGGGTGTTGGATAAACTTATATATTTATCTTGGCATTTCTGAGTGGCAAATGAAATATTACAATTTAAATTCAAAGCTCAATCAGCTCAAACTAGATTTGTCCCATTGGGCCCATCTTCCTCTCTCTCCTTGGGGTAGAGTAAGTGTGGTTAAGATGAACTTCCTACCTCGGGTTTTGAATCTTTTAAATATGCTGACTCGGCATCTTCCTCAAAAATGGTTTATAGGATTGCATTGTCTTATTTCTCACTTTATCTGGCATGGCAAAGCAGCTCGGCAGGTGTTTCATAAACTTATGGCTCCTAAAAATGAAAATGGACTCCGTCTCCCTAACTTCTATTTATACTATATTACCACCCACAGTGTTAATATTTTCAGTGGTGTTGGGACCTCTCACATAGTACCCCCTGGAAGTTATATCTCCACATGGTTGGAGACTGAGTTTTCTTTGAGTCAGCAGGAGAAAGTAAATCTTGTTGCATTACTCCATACCTCGTCTTCTACCTTTCCCCGTTCTCTTCAAGGTACTCTGACTGAGACGTCGGTGAGAGTTCATCACCAGTTATGTACTTTACTTCATTTGGATAATGTTAGAGATGCTTCTCAACTGATTTTTGGTAATCCTAATTTTAAACTGAGTGGGCAAATAATTTCTTCAATGTTTTTGGCCCTATCAGAATTTCAAGTTCGGTAGATGGGCTTCTACACAGTGGTTTTCATTTACTTTTTCAGAATTTCAACAATGTTCTGATGCTCCCAATAAACATTGCTTTAGATATCTGCAGCTCTCTCTTTTGGTTTTTAAGCATGTTGGTATTATCCCGTGGGCTACTGAACTTGGTCAGAAAATTCTGTCGTTAGCACCTTGGGCCAAAATGCCACATGCTATTTCTTTTTTTATTCTCAGTTTTATGCTTAACTTCCCTTTTAAACTGTAGGTGTGCCCTCTTATTGGGATCATATACTTCCTGCACCTTCTGGTTCCTGTAATTGGTCTTGTATTTAGGGGATTTGTGTATATCTAGATCTATCTATATCTATCTATATCTATCTATCTATCTATCTATCTATATATATATATATATATATATATATATATATATATATGTAGTGCTACCATAGTTAAGGTTGAGGAGCCATTTCCATGTTAAACCCAAAATTTTGCACCTTAATAACTTTGCAACTGTTTGATGGATTTGCCTGAAATTTAGAATGTATAATCAAGACCCATAGGCCTTGGGATCTGCCAAGTTTTGTACTGATCGGATGTACAGTTGCAGGTTATTAAGCATGATCTATGCGCCGCGTTCTCTCTATGGTGGCATTACAGGTGCATTATGGTTTGCGTGGCCAAAAATCTTCAGGGAATGTGCAGGCGGGGTCCCTGATGTGCCTTTTGAAGATTTGGTGAAAAATATTAAACAGTTCAAAAGTTATTCGAAAACAGTTTCCCATTATAAGTCAATGGGAAAAAGTTAACAAAAAGTTTGACAGTGTCGCAAATGCATTTTTACTTTCGCAAATGGGCCTGTTACTTTCGCAAATCCGCCATTTTGTTTTCAGTTGGTGATCAGAAAAATGGTTGGCATTTAAATTTGAGACCCTCTAGCAACGTAATTCTTTTTGTATTTAGCTATTCGGGCCCTGAGGATGCTTGCCATGTCTTTATTTTGTGGTAAAACACCCCAGAAATATGTTTTTCAAATTTCTGGAAAAAGTACTTTCGCAAATTACTTTCGTGCTCACGAAAGTGTCGAACTTTTTTGGAAAGCTTTCGCAAATTGCGACAGTAATTTTCTAGTCTGTGGGAAAATGACAGCAATTCTTTGGCACTGCACTGCAAAATAACCGTTGGGAGTTTTGGGCTGAAATTTGGAGGGAACGCAGCTGACATCTCACAGATGTGCGTTTCAGTGTTGTATTGAAAAAATATTACATGGCGGCAAAGTTATGGCACTCCAAAGTTGACAGTTTTTCCCAAAGGATAACATTACGGTGCCCGAAGCATTACAGGAATCCTTTGGCACCCTGCTGCAAAATAACGGTTTGGTCTTTTTTCCTGAAATTTGAGGAAGACAGCCAACAGTACACAGATGTGCATTTCAGTAGTTTGGTGAAAAATATCACATGGCAGCAAAGTTACAGCACTCCAAAATTGACGGTTTTTCCCATAGGATAACATTACGGCGCACAACACTTAACAGAAATCATTTGGAGCCCTGCTGCAAAATAACGGTTTGGTCTTTTTTCCTGAAATTTGGAGGGAAGACAGCCAACAGCCCAGATGTGCCTTTCAGTAGTTTGGTGAAAAAACATTACAGGGAGGCAAAGTTATGGTGCTCCGAACTTTTCTTTTTCCCATAGGATAACATTACAGCATTCGCGCTTTTCAGGGCCCGTATCTCGGAAACGGTGCGAGATACGGACTTTTTGTCAGAAAATTTCTTAGCCCCCCAATGGGGCTAAGATACAAATTAGCCAGGACAGTTGTAAGTAATATGACTTTTAAATTTTTTTTCTACATCGTACAGTTCCTGAGATATAATGTATTAAGTATTCCAAGATCTCATTTTCTGCGCCGATACTCATTATTTTGCATACATTATTTGTACTCACTGTCTTTCTCAATGCAGGTTTTGGGGAAAACCAGCCTGTGCACTTACATTACTGTTACTGTTGCCCTTTCCACTTGCGGATCCGTACCCGTTTCACTTACCATTGACGTCTGCGCCACCATGTGCGTTATACTTTGCGTTTTCATTTGCGCTTGCGTTTCTGTTATTTTTTGCCATTTTCTGTCTACAGTACTGTTTATCTTTCTGTTTCACTTTACATCACCATGCCCATTGACATTTCTGTTTGCAGGCACCATGTTACTATGTGACAACACATCACGTGGCAGACCATTCCCGTCTACGCCACCATGTGTGTTACCCTTTCTGTTCTCATTCGTGCTTGTGTTACCATGTGCACCACTGTTAGCATTTCTGTTTGTGTTGCTGTCCCTGTTAGTATGCCACAACACATCATGTGGCGGAAGGGCCCCACGCTCCCGCCGCTGCATTACATTCACTATTTCTCGTTATCATTCTCAGAAAGAAGGAATAGAGGCAAAATCTATTTATGATAAGTAAGATGATGCTGTTGAAACCCTTGACCCCGCCCACTTCTCTAACCGGCACTGGGGGTGCGATTGGGATCGTGTCCTAACTCTCACCCCATTCTCCTATACTTCTGCTGCTTTCACATGTCATGGGGTGAGATTTAGGGTTGACTATCCCAATGCGCACTCCAATGCCGGTTGGGGGTGGGAGGGGGTCCAAGGGGGTTTTAAACCCTAACAGCGAATTCCTCACTTTTGTCGCTGTGGAACAACCCTAACTAATGCATTAAACAGAGTTTTTGCCTCTGATATATATATATATATAATAAAACACATTAAGTTCTAACATGTAAAGATCATGGTTGTATATGAACACCACAGAATGTTATGCTGGACCAGCATAACATTCTGTGGTGATTTGCATATGCAGCCATGATGCTTTGCATTGTGGAGGCATGTGTGATTTTGTATTTTCTTGAAACTTGGTTTCCAGCCAAATGCCCTTGGGGTAACCCTTGCCTCAGTGTTTTGCACTAGAGGTTCTTTGCCTTTTTTATATATATATATATATATATATATAGATAGATATAGTTTGATCAGTATTGTTATATGTAATTTATATTGTTACATAATCTGTATTATACCCCTGTTAAATTGTGTAAAATGGATAGGGCATCCTCTGTCTCATGCACATGGTCTGGTTTGCTTTTGCAATGTCCCCAGGTTGTGCCATTTTGGGATACAATTTGTTTGAAATTAGATCTGCTTCTGTGTTTAGACCAAGCTTTTTCAATGGACATATTCTCTCAGGGTGCAGAGAAATACCATTATAGGTGCCCAATGATATCATATGGCATTAATTTCTGCCTGTACTGAAAAAGTTATTTTAAGACATTGGTTCGATCAAGTTATATCGACCTATGCAGAGTGCTATAAAGAAATTTTGTTTGCACTGCAGGTAGAAAAAATGATTGCCAGTATGGCTGATTGTTTGGCCTCTTTTTGTCAGATTTGGGAGCCTTTATCCACCCTGGTGTTTGTAAGTTCCTGAGCCGAGGTCACCCAACTGTTATTTATATACTGTATGTACTTTTGTTTTGTCAGGGGCTTGTATTATCTTTGGTTGGATCCCCATGTAATGTACTATCATTGCATTCTTTTTGTGATTTTTTGGGGGACTTGCATCCCCCAGTGCCTTTGTTTTTTAACCAGTATTTTGCTCCAGAACTGGGGGTGGGAGGGTTTTTGGGGGGTCTTTTGTTAATCTTGGTTGGGGGATGTGCACTATTTAGAGTGTTTGTTGTTGCAGGATTTCTTTGGGGTATGTTTTTTCTTGTTGGTATTGTGCTGTGTTTCTATTTTGTATGGTTAGATATAAAACTCAATAAAGTTTACTTAATGATAAAAAAGACTTATGGTCCTTCAGCATGACTTGCATAGGTGCAGAGAGGGGTCATGTAAACATGAACACTCCATGGCCAAGGAGATAGGAGCAGCACTGGAGTGGAGATCGGGAAAGAGCGGTGCAGCCATGAAAACATGGCTTTAAAGACATTCATTACTGAGCTGGATTACAAGGTCAGTTGCAGGCTGCAAATGTTTGTTGGTGACAGTAATTTTTCAAGAAACACCCTAGGGATCACTGAGACCTGGCTTAGGCCAGCCACCCGAGACAATGAAATCAATATCCCAAATTATTTACTCTTCCAAGCTGATAGGCAATCAAGAGGAGGTGGGGTGGCAGTTTATGTAAGGGAAAAATACTCAGCCACATGCATAGTCGCATCATCCTCCCCGAAAGAATTTGAGTGCTTGACCCTAAAGATCGAACTTACTCCTTCCAGTGCACTCTGTGTAATAGGCTGCTACAGGCCCCCTTCTGCCAGGCCTCATCTCCTGTCTCACCTCAGTTCTGTACTGGGGCTCAGTTCCTTGGAAACCATTATTCTTGGCAACCTGAACTACGATTGGCTATCAAGTGCATCAGCTCCCTTGAAATCCTTTTGTGACACTCTAGGGCTGGTGCAACTCATTGGCGAGCCTACTCACCGAAATAAAAAGAACCTTAACAACAGTTCCCTCTTAGATGTAATTTTGGTTAGCAAGCCACACCTGTTCTCTCACGTTGGAACATTTTTCTCAGACATTAGCAATCATTGTATAATCACCACCATTAGATCCGTGTACAACCCACAGTTTGTGGCAAAGTTCTCTATCAAGAGGTGCAAACGCAACTTCAATTTGTTTGCATACGTCCACGACTTGAAACATTCACCGCGATGGCAGGAATTCTTCTTAGCCAAAATGGTTAACAGGGCATATACTATTTTTTATGATATTTTAAGTGAGGCTTTATATAAGCATGCACCCTTGGTTAAGGTGCTGGTCAGGAGCAGCACCTTCCATTGGTTCTCACCTGAGCTCAAAGCTTTCCTGTTAGAAAGGGATACTTCATGGAAAAAAGCCAGAAGAAGCAAGAACGATTCGGATTGATGTCTTTTTAAGAGAGCACGTAACCAGTGCACCAAGTTGGTCAGAGCAGCCAAGGCCACCTATTATCATTCGGAGCTAGCCTCTGCCTCAAGAAATCCTTCAAAGCTCTGGAAAACATTAAAAGACATGTCTGGACATGCACCTGGTAATTCCATTCCAGCAAAAATTAAGTCCGGTGACAGCGTTATCTCTAACCGATCGGAGATATTGGAAGCCCTCAATAACCATTTTGCAGCGGTAGGGCTAGCATTTGATACTTCTCCTGCCAATGACCTCTGCACAGCTCAGGGCTCACAAACCCATGAGTCCCCCTTCTCCCTCCTGCCTGTCTCTCTAAAAGAGGTGGAAGACCTACTGCTGCAACTGGACACCAGGAAGGGAGCAGACTCTGACTTCATAGAGCCATACTATCTGAAATGTGCCTACCATGTGCTTGCAGAGCCAATCAACCACCTATTCAACATGTCACTCTCCCAGGGCAGCCTCCCCCTTCAATGGAAAATAGCCCATGTCATCCCTCTATTAAAAGCAGGTGACCCCTACGAACTAAATAATTACAGACCGATCTCCCTCCTCCCCATCCTGTCTAAATTACTATAAAAAATAGTGTGTGGCCAGCTAGGGGTTTACTTAGAATCCAGAAGCCTATTAAACCTGGTTCAGTCTGGATTCAGAGCAAAGCACAGCACCATAACAGCCCTAGCTAAGGTGACCAATGATTGGCTCCTAAACCTTGACAACAAGAAGTATGTCTATGCCATTTTCTTGGATCTTAGTAAGGTATTCGACACAGTCGATCACAGCCAGCTTCTTTCCTCCCTAAGCACCTTAGGACTGGACCATAAATCTATGTGCTAGTTTGTAGACTACCTCGGAGAACGGAAACAGCAGGTTAAAGCTGAAGGTGATCTTTCTCCATTAAAACCTATGCTGAGGGGCGTGCCCCAGGGCTCAAACCTTGATTCCCTCCTCTTTGCAGTCTACATTAACAACATCAATGACTCCATCAAAAAAGCCAACATCCACTTATTCGTGGATGACACTGTACTGTACTTGAGTCATCCCACGCCAGAAGCAGCCTGTGAAGACCTCCAAGCTGAATTTAACCTTCTACAATACCAGCTCATAAACAAAAAGCTTTTGCTCAATGTGAAAAAGACAAATGCCATGCTCTTCTCCTCCTCCTCCTTGCATGTGGTAATTCCTGCTGGGGGGGGGAGCTAGCCCACAAATTACCACTGTTCTTGGAGAATCACTAGAGTATGTAGCTAAATTCAAATATCTAGGAGTTTGGCTCGATCATAAACTTTCCTTTGCCGACCATCTCGAAGAACTACAGAAGAAACTAAGGCAAAGATTAGGACTATTCTACAGAATTAACCACCTGCTCACAAAAGAGGCCAAGATTCAACTGGTTCAAGCTACCTTCCTATCTTTAACAGATTACATGGACCTGCTCTACAGCCACTGCACTGCCTTTGCACTGGCTAAGCTGGACACCCTCTACCACAGAGCTATTAGGTTCATTACTGGCCTTCCACTTTCCACACACCACTGCTCCCTCTACTCATCGTTAGGCTGGACTTCCCTTCACTATAGAAGGAATAGAAATGCCGCCCTATGGGCCTTCAGAGCGGTGACCTACAAGATCCCCTTATATGTCTCAGATTGTATTCCCCAGAGTGTGTTATGCACCTACACTCTAAGGAGCTATACCCTAATTGCCCTCCAAGTTCCAAGGGTCAAAACTCATTTTGGCAAAGCTGCTCTAAGCTTCTCTTTACCCACATTGTGGAATGGTTTACAAAGAAACTTAAAGCTGAGCTGCCCTGTTAGCCTGAATATCTTCAAGGCACTCTATGATTGATACATGAAAGTACCTTGCAAATGTTTTCCTCATCGCTAGCCCACTAATTCTGCAACTCCCTCTTTCCATCCTGATGCTCGCCATGTTTCTACCCCTGACTCTCACTCTTTCCTTATTAACTCTTCCTGCTGCACCCACCATTGCCTGTCAGCTCCAGCATGGCTAAAATCCCACCCCATCCATAGTAGTGTCTCAATTATCTATCCCTCCTCCGTCATTATCATAATAAACAAGTACACAACAGCCATCATCACTTTCTGTGGTTTTAGCCCAATTTGTCCCACAGTCATCAGTAACATATCCCTTCTCTTCTTTACCTCTCTAACCTGCCACCCCATACACAGCCTCTTTCCCCTATATGTGTAGTTGCCGGCTGCCTCACTCAAAAGATCTCTGCTTATAACCCCTGAATGCCTATGGTTGATTGTACATCTGCTGACTTCTTTAATTGTAAAATAATGCTGTTTTTTTAATTATTTATTTCAACCTTGTACTGTACTGTATACACTGTATATACTTTTTCTTCCTTGTATATTATTGCTTTTTGTATACCTGCTTCTGTACCGTACTTTGATGTATTCATGACCAGGTCCACCTTGCAAATGAGCCTTGCTCAATGGTGCCCGCCTGGATAAATAAAGATTTTGATTGATTGATTGATTGTTCACCCGCAATGTTCAGTGCCATCCCTATCATTCAACAGGAGGGTTTTATACAGAAGGAAGGCCATCTTGCTGCCCCCAGAAGTCCGGGACCACTGCTTCTGCAGTACTCCCTAGACTCCACCAGCCCATGAGGGGGAAGGTTAGGTTTATAATGTGAAACAGGGTCTTCCACATGGGAATGTAATGTGTGCTACTGGTGCCACTGGGCTGGGAAATAAATATTATTTTTATCGGTAAAGCTCTAGTCCTTAATGCTCAAGATTTTCTACAAAAAGATACAGATGAACAAAATAAAATGTATAATAAAATAATGTTTTCATAGAACTAAAGGTGTTAATACAACAAGCAGGAGGATTCTTTCCTAAATAACCAGATCTTCAAGTTACTTTTAACACTGGTCATTCAGGGTGACAGAAGCATCTTGACAGGCAGGGAATTACATAACCTGGGGGCAGACACTACAAACAAACAGTCCTAAGTTGTAATTAGTCACAACAGGGGACACATAGCATGCCTTTACCCATCAAATTCAAAGTCCTGTTGTATTCTAGTAAAAGGAACAAGGAGATCATGGACGGAACGAGGAGGTCATGGAATTATATGTCCTAATCCATTGAAGTCAATCAGCCATCTAACTGGTAATCAGTGCAGTGTACAGAACACTGATGTACTGTGATCTGACCCCTTGGTGGAAGTCAGAAGCTGTACTGCAGAATTCCGCACCCGGTACTGGCAGTGCCACTGACTTGCAAGTAGGCCATTATAGAGTATTGCAGCAAAGTCATGAAGTTTCAGATGCCTGCACCAGTTTTCATAAATTGCCTTGTCACAGAATATGACACAAGTTACAACCTGACAATGTTCTTCAGATGATATAAGTTACTCTGAGCAATAGGTAATAACTGGACTTCTACGGTCAGGCTGCTGTCCCAAACAATAGCCAAGTTGTGTAAAAAACCCTCCCTAGCCTCAAGTTGCACTCCATTAAGAATCAGGAACCTGCAGCTATCCTTTACTGTCAAAACAAGATGAGATGGTCTCACTAGAAGCATATCCATCCTATCTGAGTTCAGCTGCAGCTGATGGATGGAAATCTTTGATTTCACACAGACATCTTCACAACAAAGACATAGAAAGATCACTGGCAAGTGACCGACACAAGATACTGTTGGGTGTCATCTGCAGAGCAGTGAAACCTCACACTGTACTTACTGAATCACCTCTCCCAGTGACAGGATGTGCACTGTGAACAGAAACTGGGGCAAAATCAACACATGGGAAACACCAGACTCGAACTTAGTCAGTCAGGAATGAAAGGCACCTGACATGACAAATGGGCTTTTGTCAGCAATAATTGAATGGAACCACATTAAACTTCCTCCAGAGATTTTACCCAAACTTCTTCAGGTGGACAGTGATCTCCCAGTGATCAACAGAAAGAGAGAACCTGAAGAAATCCTCACAAATAAGGTGAAAACAGTGAAAGCCTCAGATATACAGTGTGTTTTTTCGAGTCGGATACATGCTGCAGAAAATCAGAACTGTTATACTTACTGGTGCCCCCCTTATCACTCTGTTTACAGGACCTTTCAAATGCCGTAATAACTGGAAAACTGGTTATTACAGCATTTCGCTTTAACTATCCTCTCAGTTCCAGGGCACTTTCTGTCACTCAACTCTAGCATGCTCCCTCATTGGCTCTCAATGTGTGTATGGGAAGGCCGACCATCCCAACTGACATGGCGGCTGTGTTTCTCACTACCAAAGACCCGTGCTGATCAGCTGCCTTGCAGTCTCTCCACAAGTAAAGTATTCAATTTGATTAGTATTTAAGTGGTTAGCTACCTTCATGACAACAACAAAAAATATCTGGTTGATCCTCCTATACTCAGGTTTGGTGCTGACTTTGGCAGTCAGTCAGTTAGATTGGGAACTGATCGCAGCTGACTGACTGCTCTTGCAGTGGCACACTAAAATGTACCAGTAATTATAAAAAATAAAGTAAGCGAGGTAGGTGTTCTGTGTTGTATTATTACTTGCAGGAGTGATGAGCTCATAAACCTCTTGAGCTTCACTCACGAGGTTTATGGCTCATCACTCACCTCGGATGTGTAAAAAAAGCACCATAACACACACCTGCCTAGTCATTATTCTCTGTACAACTGCTGCCACAGTGTTTCTGCTGCAATTCAGCAGCTTGCAACAGTTTGCCTGAGTTTAGATTTTTGTCCCCATATCTAAAGCTAAAGAAACATGCTATTCTTTATACTGTACATATCACTGTACATACAGTACCTCCCAATGAGACCATTAGAAAATGGATCAGTGCAAGGAGAGTACAGTTCCAATCTATTTTTTTTTTATGTAATTACTCTTTATCTCTCCCCCTTGCCTGACACCTCCAACCCTTCAGGGGAGACAAGTGGACATCCCACTGGCAGGAACCCTACCCAGTCAGACCTTCAAGCCCCATGGAGCCGCGGTTTACCCCCCGGGCAGGGACGAGGCAGGAGGCAAGCGCCCGATCCTTACATTTTCATCAGTCGAGGGCTGCTGGTCAGGTTCCTGCAAATTGTGGGCACGGCCTCAGTCTCCCCATCTTCCCGGCTGTGGCAGGTGGTTTCTTGTTTTTCTCCCTCTCCGGGCAGCGCGCTGGCTCCTGGCGTGGGCGCTGCGTAGCGTCCTGGCTGCTCATTGGCCACCCTCTACTCCCAAGTTGGAGCTTGCATTTCCTCGACCTCCACACTGGGTCGCAAGTGTCGGGCATCAGCCAAATCCCTCCCCGGAGACAGCAAGCTGTCATTGGACGCTCAAGCCAGTCTCCCCCAGCTGACCCACCGACAACCCGAGTCCACTTTTGAACCCGGGTCGCCAGCATGGAGCGAGGTGTGGCATTCAGCGTCTCAACCCTCAGCGCCACTGGCTGGCAAAGTTACAATCTAATTTAATTTGGAACAGTCTGTTGGCTGAGGTTGAGGGTGTGCAAACAGTCAGGGGATTCAGGCAGGGCTGGGACGTAATGAAGGGAATAGTGATTACCAGGGGCGACAGGACCAGGGAGGAGAATAGAGAGAGGATGGGAAAGGTTACTACCCTGGAGGAATTGGAAGGCTCTGCCTGTGGCTATATGGGGGATGAGCTCCTCCCCCAAATCCTATTTAAGCAGCAGAGCCCTGCTGCTCTGCTTAGAGTGAGATGCACTCACTGCTCGCTGTGGCTGCGCTCCTTTCTTCTTGCTTTCTTCCCCGTGTTTCCTTCCCTTGTGGTTCCCTTCCCTTGTGCCTTCCCTGGCTCTCTTTCCATTGTCTTTTTTTGTTTGTTTGTTTTCCCCTTACCTTTGTCCTTGTTTTCTTGCAGGTTTCAACTGGCCTTTCATGCTGCCATGCTGCTCTTCTCCCTTGCCAGCCAGCTTATGCTGCCGTTGTTCTCTCCTTCTGCTGCTGCTCGCTCCTTGCTGGCTGTGTTCCTTTGCAGCCGTGGCGGCATTCCCCTCTCCCATTTCAAGCAGTTGCGCCATGCCACCACATATTTAACATTGGAGCTTCACTCCTTGCCCCTTCCCTCATTGCTGTTTGCTCAGTGCCTCCTGGACTTCTGGCGCTGTCTCCTCACTGGCGTCCATGCACTGGGTTTCCGGTGCTGCTCACTGCCCTGCCTTGACCCCTTGGAAGCTGATGCTCACCTTCCTGGTATGCAGGGGATTCGCTATCTATTTTGCTGGACTTCAGACTGCTCTCTGGGGCCCCTCCTCCCCTTTGGAGGCCTCTCCTTGTGGCTGGTTGTGTTTTCTTTTTTTTTGGGGGTTCTGCCATTTACTTGCTGTTTTGCCACTTCTTGGAAGATGCTCAGACAAGCGGTATACAGTTCATGTTTGCCGTGCTGATATCTAGCACCTGTGGAATGCAATGCCTTACTTGAATTGGGACTTTCCACACTGGATCCCTATGGTTCCCTCTAGCTAGTCATGTCTTAATGCACTTATCAGCTCATCACACTCATTTTATGGGGAAGAGACTGCCAAGATGTAACCTATCTGCACAGACTGTGTGCCTCCTTGTTCTATGACATTCACTCCCTGTTCCGATCTGTCTGCTCCACTGTCATATGTGGTCTAAATACTGAAATGCTGCTCTTCGTACCATTCCCCGGGTACTCCTCTGTTTATTGACCTACTCACGGGTCCCTGCTTGCCATTTCAAACTGCCTGCCAATGCTCAATCTAGCTCCTGCACTCTTGATGCTTATCTCAGCGCCGCCTGCCAGATCCTGCTACACTAGCATTCACGTTTTCTCCACTAACTGCTCATGAACTACCTTCTCTACATGTCCCACCGGAGCAATGCCATATGGTGGAACTGTGTTGTAAGATCATTTGAACTGTGTAAATTTAGGAGGAATTTCTATATTATTATACTGTTTATGCATCGACTAATGGATGCCTAATCTTTCCACTCCCACTATTTGGGCATTACTTTTAGCACATCAGTGGTGCCTTCGTGGACTGATGGGGCATTCTGCAGCACTTATCTAGAAACAACCCAGTGATACCTTCTATAAATATAAGCTTTTAGCTTTATCCATCGCTACTGAAGGATGTATCTTGGACCAGACCGACTAACTACCGAGAATCCATCAAGCTTCCAACCAATGCCTAGGTACTTCCGTCAGCCATACACCACAGGGCTAGACCTATCCTTGAACCATTACCACTTCTGACTATATCCTGTTATTCATTTTGGCCTCATATTGATACGTTAATGCCTCACACCATCTGCCATCCTAGTGATCCTCACTTGCTTACGCAATTGTTGCTCCTCGCTTGTGCCAACCATTGGTTCATGCCTCTTCTGCATTCCATACAGCTTTGTCTCCTACTACTATCGATCTACATGCAGGTCCCCTTGCTTACAACTCATTACATGTTGCTCATACTATTTAATGCATTTCCGCCTCCTGTTCATCTCTGGCTGCCTGGAATTCTCCCAACTATATGTATCCGACCTTGCAAGGTCCTAACACTCAAACACCCCTTCAGGTCAGCTCATCAGTGCTCATTTAGCTGCTTTCAAGCTTGCTCTCTTACTCCACTTGCCTCACCGCTTCACAGCCTGGAGGTTCAACTATTTGTACACTATGCCTGCCTCGAACAGCATCGGGCCTGGAGGTTCATAACTTCTGTCAGCCTGCTACACCCAGTCTGGGCCTGGAGGTGCGTATACTTCTACCTCGTACCTGCTTCACCTTCAGGGCCTGGAGGTTCGACTATTCATACACTATGCCTGCCTTGCCCCTCATCAGGCCTGGAGATTCATAATTCTCTCAGCCTGCCACGCCCAGTCTGGGCCTGGAGGTTCATATACTTCTACTTCATACTTGCTCCGCCCTCAGGACTTGGAGGTTCATCGAGAGCATCGCATACTTACAAGACCTGCTTCGCCTATCTGGGCCTGGAAGTCTTCAAGCTCTCGTATATTGAGTTCCATTGCAAATCTACTCCTATCTGTTTTGCCAACTCAGGACCAGAGGTTCCTTCCCCTCTGCCCCAGCCTCATAGCCTGCATCTAGTGTCCTTGCTTAACCAAAGAACTTTTCCTACCATACTTGGCATCTAATCCAAGACCATATTCTCCTACCGGGTCAAAGTCATTCGTTCAAGCTCCTCTCCTCCTTGGAAAGAATTCATTATCAGCTAGAATCGCTCAACAGGTACAGCTCAACCTATCCGGATTGTATATGTTCACCGGTAGATTTGATCATTTCTCATAGAAGTCTTGTCCTGGATATACTGTATACCCTCAGAATTAATTCCATCCTAATTCCAGTTGATTTACGTGGGTTCTGCTGTGCCTGCTAGCCCTTATAGGCTTGACTGCCATTCTCAACTACAGATTATTTACTATTCAGCTGACCTATGAGGGGACCAACTGCGCATACTAGCCTACAAGGGCTAGCTGCCACTCGACTTACTTACCAGCAGACCTACGAGGGTCTGGTTGCACTTACAAGCTTACCTGGAGCTAGCTGCCACTCTACTTTCCTCACCAGCTGACCTAGAGGGTCCAGCTGTGCATCTTAGCCATGGGACTAGCTGCCACCTTCTACTACTTATGAACTGACCAACCTGGTCCATATTACTTGTTACTTACTACCTCGCCTCCTAACCTACGCAGTCCAGCCACACATCCTTATCTATTGGGCTCGCCCTGTTACACTCCCTTGGATGCTTCCTAACTTCACACTGTATTGCCTCAGTTTTACTACCTTCAAATCCAGCCAGGTTTTCAGCTCAGCGCTACTGCCATATGCCTTCTATATCATGACTTAAGCATAAATTCTACTCTCTTCATGATTAACTTCACTGGGTTCATCAATCATCAGCTTCATTTCAAGCCTTCCACCATTCCATGAAATTCATAAGCCTTCTACCAGCAGAAGCCTGGAGGTTGGACTACTTCTATTTCATCCTGCCCGCCAGGGTCAGAGCCTGTATATATAGTTACTCTATATTCACCTATCATTTGCTAGCCTTAGGAGCTCCTCACTTTTAGCCCTATCCTGAACCTGTTAGATGTGTTCCAACAATGCTCACCTCAGTACAAATCTATTTGGATGTTTCATGTGTTCATACAGCTACCTGCAGCGCTCACGCAAGAATTGGAAGCCTGTTCCTGACCTTTCATCTCCTACTACGAACTATTCCGCTGGATCATCTGTACTCTGCAATTTGAACTAGCCACTAATTGAATTAATTTAAGATTATGCACTTTTAGTATGCCCAGAAGGACGGGCAGGTTGGGAGCCATGGGTCCTCAGAGGTTTCCCCCTAAGGGGGAGGGTTCCTCTCCTGCGTGCTGCCAGCCATACTCTCCGGAGTTGGAGGACGTAATCGTGGGATACCATAATTTTTTTTGGGGGGGGTGTCACATCCTAATCAACTAACTATCCTTCCTATGGTGGGATACAGAGCAAAGCCAAAAAAAACATCAGCTCATAACGAATAACTTATCTGTTCCCGTATCTAGCACTATCTTACTGTCAGCTCATCATGTACTATAATCACTGACTTACTCATGTCCATGCCTAAGTACCTAAGCACTATTCATCCATACAACTATACCTTGAAAGCATCATTCTACTTACTGGTCTGGCCTCTGTATCCAAACTCAAACCTACATTATGTACTGTAGATGCCGTATGTAACACAAGCACTGAGCTGTGAACCACATATAATTGGAAGGCTCTGCCTGTGGTCTTATGGGGGAAGAGCTCCTCCCTCATATCCTATTTAAGCAGTAGAGCCCTGCTGCTCTGCTTAGAGTGAGACATACTCACCCTCCATCCTCCCCTTACACCTCCTCCTTCTCTGGGACTTTTATCCCACCGGGGGGGTGTCACATCCTAATCAACTAACCATCCTTCCTACTGTGGGATACAGAGCAAAGCCAAAGAAAAACATCAACTCATAATGAATAACTTATCAGTTCCAGTGTCTAGTAGTATCTTACTGTCAGCTCATCATGTACTATATAATCACTGACTTACTCATGTCCATGCCTAAGTACCTAAGCACTAGTCATCCATACAACTATACCTTGGAAGCATCATTCTACTTACTGGTCTGGCCTCTGTATCCAAACTCAAACCTACATTATGTAGGTGCCGTATGTAACACAAGCACTGAGCTCTGAACCACATATAACAGTAGGTTTCAGGGATTATAGGGAACTTGGGCAGACTGAATGAACCTCTGGTCTTTTTCTGCAGTCATTATCTATGTTTCTACATTTCTATCAACAGACTATCCTCATCGAAATTGATATTTTGATTCTGAGCTAGTCAATAGAAAAGTTGTTTTGTTACAAATACAATCATATAAAGAGTTCTCTTTATTGATTTGGCATTTAATGACACAGACTACATTTTAGCAGGTATATGCTGATGGAAATGTCACAAGACATTCTTGTATTTAAAACAAATTAAATAATGACGAGAAAAGCCTTATTCTCCCTGATCCTTCAATTAGCACTTACATACTGTAGTAACATAGTAATTTAAAGAGGACATGACATTACTTTTTAATTGTCAGTTGTTTAGAATGTTCCTGTTTTCAGGAATGATATTCATATCCCTAAAATATGGATATTTAACTATACCTTAATAAAATGTGATGTGAAAAACTGTATTTTGCCTTGTTTTGTTTTATGGGAAAACATTCTGTTGCAGTTCTCTTCACTGAACCAGTGATCTGGTGCCTGATATTCAAAACTTTGCCAGGGCACAAAACTGAGTTTGCCTGGACAAACTGGGTTTTGCATGGCTAGGCAATTGAAAAGCACTGTTAGTGCTGCAAACACGGTTTGCACCTGAGCAATAGTTGGAGGGGGGCACAATGTAAATGAAGAGGCAGGGATCTGAATATTAGCAGAGTCCAATATTCAGAACATGTGTGCTATGCAAGGCTGTTTTGCTCTGTTCCCTTGCACGGCACACAGACTGCTGATCGAAATCATGACTTACTCTTGCACAACCCTAGTGGATGGTGGAGGAAGTGCAGTGGCATCCCCCCATCCCCAACACAGTAGCCATTGGTGTCTAGTGGCCCCCTCCCTGATTACCATCCCAAAGTTCCAATGGAAAACATCCCTGATGGCTAGCGGGCCCTCCCCCCACCTGTATACATGCCCATAGTGTTAACTTGTATTTCCTGGTGACTAATGGTCCTTCCCCCCACCCGCACATGTGCCCATAGTGTTAGCTTGTATACCCTGGTGGCTAGCAGTCCCCCCTCCCACCTGAACCCATGCTCGTAGTGTTAACTAGTAGTCCCTGGTGGCTAGCAGTACCTCCCCTCACTTGCACCCATGCCTGTAGTGTTAACTTGTATTCTTTGGTGGCTAGCAGTCCCTCCACCCACCTGAACCTATGCCCATGGTTTTAACTAGTAGTCCCTGGTGGCTAGCAGTCCCTTCCCCCATCTGCACCCTTGTCTGTAGTGTTAACTTGTATTCTCTAGTGGCTAGCGGTCCCTCCCCTCTCCTGAACCCATGCTTATAGTGTTTTCTAGTAGTCCCTGGTGGCTAGCAGTCCCTCCCTCCCCCCACCCAAACCCATGCCCATAGTGTTAACTAGTGGCCCCTGGTGGTTAGCGGTCCCTCACCCAACCTCCACCCATGCCTGTAGTGCTAACAGTATTCTCTAATGACTGTGGTCCTTCCCCACCCGCACCCATGCCCATAGTGTTAAAAAGTATTCCCTGGTGGCTAGCAGACCCCCTACCCCCCATCCCAGCAGGTAGTGCCCCACCACCCAGCTCCACCCATATCCTGATCCTGAGTCGGTGACTGGCATAGTCCTCTGCACACCACCACGTCCGGCTGCTGACTGAGCTATCACTGAGTGCATACTGTATACAGTACATGCTCACTGATTGACAAATGAATATGTACTGCATACAGTATGTGCACAGTGATAGCTCAGTCAGCAGCCAGACATGGTGGTGTGAGGAGGGCTGTGCTGATCACCACCTCAGGATTGATTGGGATGGGGGAGTGGGGTGGAGGGGCACTACATGCCAGGGTGAGGGTCCATTAGTCACCAGGGGACACCTTTTAACACTGCGGGCATGGGTTCAGGTGGGAGGAGGGACCACTAGGCACCAGGGAATACAAGTTAAAACTAGGGGCATATGTGAGGGTGAGAGGAGGGACCACTAGACACCAGGGAATCCTTTTTAACTCAATGAGCATGGGTGCAGGTGTGGGGGTCCACTAGCCACCAGAGACGTTTTCCATTAGAACTTCACAATGGCTATCAATGGAGAAGGGACCACTAGACCCCAGGAACATATTTTCTTTATATTGAGTTGGCTATCGGTGGGAGGGGGGCGTCACCAGCACCAGGGACACATTACTTTTTCACATCAGGATGACAATCGGCGGGGGGGGGCACCACCAGTACCAGGCACAGCTTTCAGGGAAAGGGTAATCAGAGGGCGGTACCACGCTGTACTGCCTTGCTCCCTATGCAAATTAGCCCATAATGGGCATGCAAATAGCCCCTTAGTGTCTTGCATGCCCAAAGGACTCAAATTTGCATAGGGCCATTTGAATATGGGAATTTTGCTCAGGGGCAAGCCTTTGTGCCACCCTCTTTTGGGGCTATGTGTGCTCGGCGCTAGGTGGCTTAGTGCAGTGTCTCAATAACCCTATATTCGGTCAAATAGCACCAATGTGCTATTCCACTGAATATAGCAGTTTTGAACACCTGGACAAATGCAAGGGGCAGTGCAAAGTTTTGCCCTCTGCTTGGCCTAGATTTGAATATTGGGCTCCTGGAGTTTTAACTATGTCACAGTTTGTGCACAGAACTCTCAGCATGGTTCTGAAAGGTTAACAGCTCATGCTTAGCATTCTGTACACAAACTGTGACGTACTAAAAATTCCAGATTATAGGTTCGCTGAAGAGAACTGTGCAGAACGTTGTACATTAGAAGAAAATGATTGAAAACACAGATTTTCACATCAGTATTTATCCAGGTATAGTACAGTGAAATATGGTTCATTTGGAGGCATCAACAGAAAGACTGGCACTAGTATAAGCTGCAAAAATATTTTATTCATTTAAACACAGTGCGAATAACACAGAGTGCACTCACATACAAAATAAGCAGCAGCAGCAGCACGGGAGAGTAAAGGCCCCTAACCGGTTTCGCCGAGAGGCTTCGTTAAAGAGTGGTTAAATTGAAAAACATTTAAAATCAAAACTCATATTCCTGTTCTTCTAGCAATGTAGTATGTATGTTACAATGTACCAAATGTGAGGATGGCTGTTGTATTAGTGAAACTGGACAGAAGCTCAAAATAAGAATGAATCACCACAGAGTCACAATCACCCACAAAGATGAAAATACACTGACAGGGGGACATTTCTCAAGACCAGACCTCTCCATCAGTGATTTTACTGTCAGAGTACTAAAAGGTAATTTCAAGAACAGTCAGGAATGGCAGACATTTGAAGGGAACATTAACCAACTTTTAGACACTAAAGAAAAAGGACTTAATAAAGATGCTGACTTTTTAGCACATTACCATAGATAGATAAAAGAATGCTTCAGATGTTTCTCCTTTCATCCTTGAACCATCACATCAGGTCCCCCTCCCCAAACTAGAATGTAACTATCACTTTGATTTTAAGGTTGATTCTTCAGCAGGTCTCTCTAATGACAGTGTGATTCTTCTTATCTGTTGTTGTTTGTTTAAGAATGTGAATTTACTGTAGTACTTTGATGTACAACTGTGCTACGCCATGGCCAATAAAGGAGATCTACCGGCACCTATTAAGCCCTGACCACTGTACAAGTTGGGGCTTCACTTCTCCGATCCCACCTGCAATCACCAGATAAAATAAACAGTTGTATTACCTCAACACTGGTAAAATTTGTTTCAGCCCCTGGTGCAGCCAGCATCTTTAAATATGGTGCTCCATGCCCGGTCCAATCTCGCTGATAGTAACGCAATATGATGATGCTGCACTGCCCCTGCCATAGTGGTGCCCTTATGTATGGAGAAATACCAATCCCGGCATCTTGGATGCTCATCAGTATTTTTACAGACTGTGGCCCAGATATTCAGACTGCGCCAGGCTGTGGCGCAAGCTTGGGCGCAGCGCAACTTGACTGCGCAGGGGTGTGGACTGGGTGATATTCAACGGAGTTGCGCCATGGCACAGCATCATTGAATATCGCACCCTGGCCACCCGCAGTGTGCTTGGTGCAGTGGCACTGCGCCAGAGCAAGTGGCCAGAGTGGAGCATGGGGATGCACTAGTGCAAGTTCTATTGCGCTATGCACAGCAACCGCGATATTCAAATCTTGACATGCAAATGGGGCCATAATGTATGCAAGGCACACATGGGGCTATTTGCATGTCATTATGGTCCCATTTGCATGCAGGTGCGCCCATCCCCGACGACTTGCACCTGGCGCCCTGCCAGGCAGCAGCTGTCGGGGACCAACGCCCCCTGCAGCCGGCAATGTGCTCCACAGCCCGATCGCAGGCTAAGTAAATATATAACATCCCTATCATCCCTGGTGGTCCAGTGGACCTGCCCGCCCGATCACGGGCTAAGTACATGAATAGGAATTATCAATATCCCTGGTGGTCCAGTGGACCGCTGACTGCCCGATCGCGGGCATTTGTAATAAAATAGAAGAATTGCTTCCAATATCCCTGGTGGTCCAGTGGACCGCTGGCTGCCCGGTCGCGGGTATTTGTAATAAAAAAAATTAATTCGTCCAATATCCCTGGTGGTCTAGCAGTACCCTACACCCCAACCGCCCACTGAGCCCCACTGCTCCGCTCCCCCCCCAATCAGCCAGCGGGCGGCAGCACCCCACCTGCCTGCCGCCCCGCTGCCCGCCGACTGACACCGTTGGTAGGGCTGTACGCCCATTGGTCCACAGCGTGAGCCAATGGGCATGCAGCCCATACCGTACTACACATTCCAGATATGTATGGATCCCACCCACCTGCCTTCCGCCGCTGATGGGGGAGCGGGCGGTGGGGCCCGGTATGGGTGTCACCGCTTAGACCACCGGATATTGGACGCACTAATCTTTTTTATTACAAATGCCCGTG
This sequence comes from Neoceratodus forsteri, assembly GCA_016271365.2. NCBI lineage: Eukaryota > Metazoa > Chordata > Ceratodontiformes > Ceratodontidae > Neoceratodus > Neoceratodus forsteri. Next base: position 281,311,105 of record JADMNL010000024.1, on the reverse strand, counting down.
ATCGAGCAGCCACCGTCCACTGGACCACCAGGATATTGACGCACTTCGCTTTTTATTACAAATGCCCGCGATCAGGCAGACAGCAGTCCACTGGACCACCAGGATATTGACAAACTTCTGATTTTTATTACAAATTCCCCGCGATCGGCATGGGGGTGCCGCCAGGTGCAGCCGGATAGTGGCCACCACAGGTGTCAGCGCACGGTAGTGCCCTGCAATGCGCAGCAGCTCACCTGTGGGTGGCCATCAGTTGTTCATTTTCTTTTGATCAGTTTGTGCTGGCGCGGGTAGGGGTTGCGCATGCATGGCTCTGCACATCCCGGGCTGAATATCGGGCTGTGCAGGGTATGCATGGGCATGCCCCCCACCTGCGCCTGCATACATTACTGATGCGCTCCAGTGCATTGGGATTTGTGCCGTGTACTTTTCTTTGAATATCGCTATTGGACGATCAGTAGGTTGCGACGGCAAGTAACACTGTTGCGCCGCATGCAACCCTTTTGAATAGTTGGCTTGTAGCTTAAATGCCATGTATGTCGGCATACACATGGCATTTAGGGTGCTCTTAAAGATACATTGGTGAAATCCATTTTGAAGAAACCATCTCTGGACCCAGACTGTCTCGCAAATTATAGGCCTGTCCCTAACCTTTTCTTTTTAAGGAAGGTTATCAAAAAAGTTGTAGCCACTCAGCTCGAGGCATAGCTCGCTACCTTTGACATCAAGGAGCCAGTCCAGTCTGACTCCTGGTCTAGGCACAGTACTGAGATGGCACTAGTTAAGGTGCAGAATGACCTCCACAGAGTGAGAGATTGAGGTGAACAGTCAAGTCTCATCCTCCTTGATCTTTCCTCAGCATTTGACGCTGTGTATCATGGGATGATGTTGGATCGCCTGCAGGAGCTTTGTAGACTCGCTGGTACTGTCAACAATTGGTTTGAGTCCTTTCTTACAGGTAGCATGCAAAGGGTGGTGATGGGAACTTATTCCTCCAGCCCAATTCACCTGTCCTGGGGGGTTCCCCAGAGTTCGATCCTCTCACCAATGTTATTCGTGGTGTACATGCTACCCCTGGGTGATGTGATTAGATGTTACATGTTTGGTTTTCACTGCTATGCAGATGATGCCGAACTGTATATGTCATTTGCACCTGGGACATAAGGTGCCATCTCTATCCTGAATTCATGCCTGGCCAAGATACAGAACTGGCTGTCCTCCAACTGGCAGAGGCTCAACCCAGACAAGACAAGACAAAAGTATTAGTAATTGAGCCTGGTCACCAGTGAGGAGCTGAGGGAGGAGCAGACCGGCTAGTGCTTGGTTCTTCTTCTCTTACCGCCTCAGTAAGGGTGAAGAATCTGCATGTTATTTTGGACAGTGAATTGATGCTAGAGGCTCAGGTGTCATCTGTTATCTGAAGTGGTTTTTACCATCTTAGAAATATCCCCTGAATCAAATCTTTCATCCCATCCAGCAACCTGCCCTCACTGATACATGCCTTTGTTACACTCCAGCTCGATTACTGCAATGCCCTTGACCTGGTGCTAAATGGAGGGACCCTATGTCACCTGCAGCTGATGCAGAATGCCGTGGCCAAGTTGTTGACAGGTCTTCCAAGATCTTGTCATTTAAGCCCGATCCTAAGCAAACTGCACTGGTTGCCAGTGAGGTGGTGGATCTCTTTCAAGGTCAGCCTGCTGACCTCTAAAGCCCTACATGGACTGGGCCCTAGCTACCTGCAAGACCTTTTGTTTCCTCACCAAACCTCCTGACCTCTCTGATCCTCTGAGGTGGGCCTTCTAGTGATTCCCAGGGTTCGGTTAAGATCTTCAGGTGAGCAAACCTTTGATGTTGCTGCCCCAACCCTGTGGAATTCGCTTTCCAGGTCTCTGAAGGAGGCTCCTTCACTGGAGGCCTTTATACGGGGACTGAATGCCCATCTCTTTACAGTAGCGTTTGGCATATCCTAACAACCTGAATATGATTTTTAAGTTTTTTATCCATACATTATTTTATTGTAATTGTTCCGTTTTCTTTATTTATTATAGACTAGTGTTATACCCTGATGATGTTTAAATGTTAATTGTGCTTGTTTTGTTAGTTGTTCAATGCTGTGGTTTCATTTGGTCTTTATAGTTAATGTTTTATTGTTTTATACATTGTACAGTGCACAGAGCCTATGGGAATGAGCGCTTTGTAAATAAAGTTTGCTTGTTTGCTTTCTTGCCTTTTGAATCCACATCCAACCTCTGTATCTGACATGATATTCAGCTGTTTTCACTGACTTGAAGAAATTAGTATTATCTCTTGAAAGCTATTCTCAGTAATATTTTTTTTAGTGCAATAAAAGGTGTCACTTGCACCATATATATTTTTTTTCTTTTTGCTTCTGTATCTTCGACCGGACTAACACGGCTACCATATTTCTTTCTGTTATGTACTTTGCAATTTCTGGCACTACATTTCAACTGACTTGAACATTTCTTGAGCCTTTCCCGGTCCTCCCTCATGGACCTTATCCTATTTTCGCTGTCTACCTTTCCAGAGATCATAGTATCATCTGTAACGAGGCATGTCTTTACCTGGACCTCTCCCCTATGTCACATAAAATATGTTGAATAGAAGCAATCCCCAAACCAGTCCTTGAGGCACTCTGCTTGTGACATCCCTCATCTCAGAATTGCTCCCCATTCAGGACCACCCTCTAGGTCCTTCTACTTAACCAGTTTATACCCATCCAATTATTTTGTCCACCATTTCTAAGTCTCCAAGCTTTTTGATCAACTGGCCATGTGGGACAGAGTCAAAATCCTTACTGAAGTCCGTATTCAGAATATCTGCTAGCTGATCTGTATCCACAGCCCTTGTCACTCAATCAAAGATTTCAATGTAGTTCATTTTACAAGATCTCCCACTGGTAAATCCAGGCTGCCTGGTGTCATGTAGACCATTTTTCATCCAGAAACTCTACCAGACTCTTCTTTATCATTAATTCCAATTGTTTTCCCATGGTAAACAACAGTCTGACTGGTCTGCAGTTGCCCAGCTCACCTCATCTCCAACTTTTGTGCATATCTGTTGACCTCCAGTCCCTTGGCACTTCCCTAGTTACCAAAGAGCAGATCTACCAGTGCTCCTGCTAGAAGCTTCCCCATCTCCCTTAATACCCTCATGTACATTCTGTCAGAGCCCATAGATGTATTCGACTTCAATACTTATAGGCCCTTTAACATGCTCTCCTCCTGGATGGGCTCCATTTGGTGCCTGCTTATGACCCCTTATTTGTTTCAAAGCTACATTCAGGCAGTGGCCCTGTCATACACAATAAACACTGAACAGAATTATTCATTCAGTACATTTGCCTTCTCCTTGTCATCCTCCATCAACTCTGTACCCTTTCTTAGCCTAACCACTCTGTCCCTTGTTTGGAGCTGTTATGGTACAGTATGTATCAAATGACTTCTTTGTCAGGGGCCACCTGATTGCCCCAACAGGTAGCGTATAGTGTTCCTTTGCAGGCAATCTGAGTTCAGGAATAAGCTCAGGGAGCCAGATGTATAGCCTGGGTCTGGGGAAGAACTGCTGCATGGCAGCACTCCCAGCCTGGGGAGGGATGGCATCGAGTTCCGCTGCACTGGTGACCCCTGCAGTAGGTCAGGGAGGTTGCTCCTCTGCAAGGGTGCCTGTGACATGCTGAGTTCTGCAGGGGCTGCACCAGACACTGCGGAGGTGGCAGGGAGAAAACAGAAAGTGAGCAGTGATTACAGGCTTAATGAAGCCCTAATTTCCTGTCTCCAGTCTGCACCATCACCTAGACCCCTGCCATCTGGATGTGCATCTTTTTTGGGGGGATGGCCCTCCCCTCCTAGCCCTGCCGGGGGGGCAATCCCTGGTAGTTGTAATGGGATACAGGAGGGATGGATAGAAAGTCAGGGACTGGATGGTGAGGCTGAGAGCTGCCTGCACTACACGCCCAAAAAGGTAAAAAGTTTTATATAAAAAAAAGAATGCTTTGTCAAGTTCTTTAACCCCATCAGCTAATCTCAGCTCTGTAGCTACTTAAAAAAATCAGTTTTCCAAGGGTTTAACATATTACAAATATTATCTTCTTTCAATAATAATAAACCAATAAAAAATATTTCAAAATCTGTAACATTCTACAAGACTTATACAGACTTGGCAGAATAGGCATCTGACAAAAATGGCTAAGAGAATGTATACAATAATTCCTGATGAACAACAGAAACACAATTGGAGTAATGTTCATAATTAAAAAAAACTCAGGAGTCTGGAGGAAGCTTGCTCGGAAAGCTGCTAATTCTGTTTGTCCAATGCTGGTTTTAGTAATGAAGTGTGATGAAGGAGACAATCAGGAATGGTCCAAACATTGTGGAGCAGAGAAAATTGACCACACACATGTGTTTCTTTCACGTGAAGCAAGTTAAGAAAATATTAGGAGGAATTAGTTGAGGCTGGTGCTGCGTACCTATCCACAGGATGGGCTGTCTAAAGTACTGTAATATTTGTTTTCTTGTCACTGTAACAAAGATATGTATCACCAGAAAGAAATTAAAAATCTCTCCAATCAGTAAGGAATGGTGGGGGATAGTGAGTAGCACTTGCAAATGAGCCTTGGCTTAGTTCACCTAGCCTACTCACCAATTTTTAAATAAATAAATAATATGATTTACCAGATTGTAAAGACACACTGGGAGACATGAAAGTAATGTTTTTGACAATAATTACATAATATCAGTAGTATTTGTTATCCTAATGGTAACAAATTATATTCCTTAAAGAAATACTTTGGTATACATCAGAATGTTTGTGGAGATATGCAGAGACAAAGGTATCGAAAATGACTTAAAATAAGATGTAATAAGCTGGGCCAGGCAGACAATTGTTCTCATTTTTAATCAGGAAAGTACATGTAATAAATGTAAGCTGCTCGAAACCCAGTGTACTGTACATAAACACTGTATCCGATGAAACATGCCAATAAAGAATATTAGTATAAACAATATTTTTAAGAAAATACAATTGCTTTCTGGGTCAGGAAGTTTAGAGTAGTTGTTGTTTTAACAAGAAAACCACTCCATCACACTTGCTCACAAAAGAAAATATCATCATCATTTCAGGAGTCTTTGGTCTCAAGAAGTTGCCTTGATGTGGCATCAAACTATTTAATTCAATCGAAATATATGGGCCAATGAAATAATTCTAAGATTTGCTTTAAGTTTACATAAGCATTCTAACAGAGATCCAGAAAGCACTAATTTCGAGAGGCTGTTTTATAAATATTATGGAAAACACATTTTAAAGCAGCAGTTTAGTTAGCTGTTAACATTTTTACCTAGACCTTTTATTCTATTTTAGATTGCCCCTTACCTTCTGTCTTGTGTGATACCATTTTTATGTTTGCTTGCGCATGCACAAGAAGCATGATGTGGCAGCTTAGGAGAGCAGCAGGTTGTGGAGGTGCAGCACTGTGGCAGCCAATGCTGGCATTGCATTCGTGGGCTTGGCACTGTTCACTCAATGCAGGCCCAGTGTCCTGATGACACTGGTTCTGCATAAATGTCACCAAGCTGAAATGATTTGGCCACTGCAATGAGGGTCTGCCTCATCATTGCAGCATCAGCCATTCCACTGCAATGAGGGAGGGACCCGTCATTGCAGGGCGGTACCTTGCCTGGTGTAACATGTCCCTAAACATGGCAGCAGAGGGAAAGCTGACTGACTGGGGTGCCCAATCCCCTTGTCAGCATGCCCCTGACCTAGTTAATTTGCCAGTGGGGAAGCCCACTCCCCATCGGCATAATGCCCCCTCATTTGTTGTGTGTTGAGTGGGGTGCCCAATCCACCTCGGCATCATGCTCCCCAAACAGCCGTTCTTTGCTGACGGGGGCCCAATCCCCATTGGCTTAAGTCCCCCACCCCAAAAAGGCAGGTGGCATACTGGGAGTCACCCCAGTGTGCTGAAAAGAAGCCTGCAGAAAAAAAACCTTCCCACAACGTCTTTTTTTTTCTGTCCCTGAAAGAAAGGAAATGGTCCAAAGCCGGTCGGGTCCCCTTCCCCAACCTGCACCCACCCACAGTGCACCCTACCTCCCACACCCCTCCACCCCATACTTACCTCCAGAGCCCGGCACGATGATCTTCGGTGGACCAGGAACACGTCTGCACGCTTCAAAGCCGACTGCGAACTGAAGAAATGCCGGTAAGCTGTATAATGGCATAAATAGGGTTTTTTCAACTTTGGTGCATATCTCGGGCATTTTTGGGAATTTTGGCACCAAATTTTCAACATGGTGTTATTGGGACCCCTCCTCATAAATTCAGTCACTGTCATGGTGTTATTCAGTCCCAAAAGGTGATTTTGTGGCCACTGCACAGAATCACTTTTCGGGACTGATTAATGAAACGGCAGTGTCACTGTTCATGAGGTGGGCTCTCAAAAAGCTTATGTTGCAAATTTGGTGAAAAAAATTAAAAAAATGACTGTTTTACGAGTGTACATTGCGCAGTTTCCATGCACGCTCGTAACTTCACAAATTTGTAATATTTTCACTCCAGATTTTCAACACTGGCAATTTTGCACACCTCCTTATGAACAGTACAGCTGTCATTTTTCACATCCTGGCTGAAATGTGTTTTCACACTTCTGGCGCAGAATAACATGGTTGCTGTGGGAAATCAGTGTTCGGGACACATTAAGAAAATCACAGTGACACTGTTCATGATCAGAGGTCCTAAAATGCCTTTATTGAAAATTTGGTGACAGAAGTCCATAAAATGAGTGTGTTACGAGTATGTGCTGTGCAGTTTCCATGCACCCTCATAACTTTGCAAATTTGTAGTATTTTCACTCCAGATGTTCAACATTTGCATTTTTTTTCAGACCTCCTTATGAACAGTACAGCTGTCATTTTTCACATCCTGGCCAAAATGTGTTTTCACACTTCCGGCACACAATAGCGCAGTCACTGTGGGAAGCCAGTGTTTGGGACAGATTAAAAAAATCACAGTGACACTGTTCATGAGCAGAGGTGCTAAAATGCCTATGTTGAAAGTTTAGTGACCAAATTCTATAAAATGACTGTGTTACGAGCGTACGTTGTGCAATATCCATGCACCCTCATAATTTCACGCATTTGTAAAATTTTCACTCCAGATTTTCAACATTGGCATTTTTTCACACCTCCTTATGAACAGTACAGCTGTCACTTTTCATATCCTGCCCAAAACATGCATTTACACATCAGGCACAGAATAGCGCGGTCGCTGTGGGAAATCAATGTTTGGAACAGATTAAGAAAATCATAGTGACAGTGTTCATGAGCAGAGGTCACAAAATGCCTATGTTGAAAATTTGGTGAAATAATTCCACTAAGTGACTGTGTTATGCACATTCATTGCACAGTTTCCTCGTATGCTCAGAACTGTGAGCATTTTTAATATTTCTACTACAGATTTTCAACATTGTCATCTCTTAACACCTCCCTATGGATGGTACAGCTGTCATTCTTCATATCCTGCTTGATCTGTGTTTTCATACATCTGGCACAGAATGGTACAGTCACTGTGGGAACTTAAGTTTGGGACACATTAACAAAATCACACTGCCACTCTTCATGAGAAGAGGTCCCAAATGCTTTCATGAGGTGGGGTCACAAAAAGGCCATTTTGAAAATTTGTAGTGCAAATACCAACAAATGCCCGGGGCATTAGGGTTTCTAACCATAATGTCCCACCCTGTACAAACTGAAAGGCATCAGGTGTGTGGTTTTGGATTGCCGACTGTAATACTCATGCCATCACACCCCCATTCACCAGCCAGTGACAGGCATTGAGGAGTGCCTTTGACTCTTCAGCCCCAGAGTTCACCCCATTCTCCTATACTGCACCCATTTCAGCATATGTCCTTATGGAATGGGGTGACTGTAAAGCCGAACACCCTAAATCACACCTCAACACGTCAGTGTCTGCAAGATAGGGTGAGGTGACATGGCATGAACATCATGGGCGACGACCCAAATGCATACCCCAATGCCTGTCCGTCTCTGCAGGGTGGAGGTGGGGTTGGTGTAAAGTTCAATACTTCACTGCCATTCCTATTCTGCATCTGTCTAACTCCTGCATTTCCAATGCTAATACCAGCAAGCAAACATTCGGCATTGACAAATGCTTGTTCCCATTTTGCGTTTGCTTTAGCACATTTTTACAGCTGCATGGCCAGAGCCATGGAGACGTATTGCTATTATATAATAGAAGAAGGGGCTATGGAAGCACATTACAGGATACCTAGACTGTGTCCTTGCACAATGGAGTTGAAGCACATATGGTCCTTTCATTCGCCACAGTGCTGTTCCTTTCTCTCTCTCTCTCTCCCCCTTTCCTCTGCTGTGGCACTATTTTCTTGCTCTGCGCTCACTTCTGGAACACAGGACTCCCACAAACAGTGAAAAGCTGGCAGTTAAAACTCACTCTGTTACAGGTTTGCTAGTTTTATTACAACCTTAAGTAGAGTCTAGCAGTGTGTTGCTAAGTAACACACTAAACAGGTGACTTCCATAAACAGTGCAAAGTTGGTTTTCTTTCCATGGCACTCTGTTTTCTCCCCCTCCTCTAGTAAATGAGCTGCTTAGTGGCATTCTGTCCTGCATTCCACTCTCCTTCTCTTATGTTCAGCATTCAGGTCTCAGTGTTTCAGCTTGATTCAGCATTACAGGTCTGCATCTTTAAAACCTGATTCTTGCCACAGCCCCACTCACTTTTCTTTCTTTCTTTCTCTCAGATAAGAGGCAGCTAAGCCTCTCTATAGCAGACTGCATGAGACTGCAGAACATACAGTATCAGTAAACAGATCAGTGTTTACTGATACTGTATGTTCTGTAGTCTACTGTACTTTAATCTACTGCAGAAAGGGTTGACTCCATCAGAAATCCTGCGTATACATGTTTTACTTCATGTAATGGATGTCAAAAAATATAACAGATGAGGAACATCCCTCTGTAGAAACCCTGCTGATTGATACCATCTGATGTAGAAACTAGGAGTTTCTGTGGTTTTAAATGGCCATCTGACCAAACAGCCTGCTAAAGTACTGTGTTAATGTAACCATAATTATAAACAGAAGTTTGACTTTTAAAATAATGTATTTATTTTTGCATTGTGATTGTACAGTATTTGTGGTCAATGTGTTGGTGCTAAACAAACACTGTTGCTGACTATGCTCCAGAGTTCTGAATCAGGGGCTATTGTACTTCACACTGCAGGTAAATGCAGGATCACACTGAAAATGAGATGTTGCAACTCATTTGAACTGTTCTGGGTAAATAGATTGTAAACAAAATCAGGATGCTCTCCATCATGTCAGCAACTCACCAACTCCATATTTCCCTGCTGACATCATAAATCACACATCTTCAACTGAAATGACAAATTGTGTGAACAACTACCAGCGGAATACCTATGGAATCTAGAAATTCAGTATCCTGAATCCCACAAGACTGAGTTTGGGATACTGAATCTCAAAATCCCGACAGGCACTTAAATGTAATGTGGGGGGCTCTGACCCCCACACCCCTTGTAACTTAAATAACCAACTCTGAGGGGGGATGGACCTCAGAGTTACAAAAAGTTACAGGGGTGAAATCATGTTTCAGCAAAATGGTAGCCAAGAACAGAACCCAGGTCTACCACACCATGCTGGCCGAGCTGCTAATAGCTTAGTCCTCCATGCTGCAGGAGCAGCTCAGCCAGCTTCCACATCCTCCAGTGTGCTATGGTGCCTGACAAGGGGTAGGATAGTGGTTCGTCACATCTGCTACCACAACCCTGTCAGCATTATCTTCCTCCTTGTAGGGCTTGTAGCTGTTGGGATACTGAACTCGGTCCTGTGAGTTTTGGGATTCCAATTTTCATCACTTAAGTGTATACCCTATCAGCATTCGTCATAAGCAAGATCCCTCTAAAAACAAGATACTGCATCTCAGATGGTCTGTATTGGGAAATTACATTGTAACAACAGGTACAATCAGGACCTCAGTGAAAATGAGTTACTGCATGTTAACTGACCTATCCTGGGTAACTACACTATAAAAATGCATAAAAGCAGGATCCCAGTAAAAATGAGATTTTGCATTTTAGCTGTACTAAGTCTATTAAATATACTATACAAATGTGTAAAGCAGGACCCCGCTGAAAATGAAATATTGCAGCTCAGCTGCCCATTCCTTCTAATCGCACTCACACCCTGTGTGTGTGTGTGCACAACTGTTCTAACAATGTGTGTGTGTGTATGTGTGTTCATGCTCCTATGCTGTGTGTCTTTTCAAGGAGTTGTGTATGTCTAGAACCAAAAACACTGTTCACTGCATTACCTTGATGTTTATGGTTTTGTTTTTTCTACTGCTGCAGGGTACTGAATAAGCTGCAAAAACTAATTAGTAATTTTGCACATGAAAGTGCCAAATAATTGTGCAAATGTGTAGCACTTGCCTCAATTTGATTAGTAAAATTAAAAATGCTAAAATGTTTATACTTACGGGCCCACATATTCAAAGGAGATGTTCGGCACATCCCTAGATGTGCACATGAATCTCCAGACTTGTGATGGCTGTTGGGGGCATGGCAACATTCAGAAGCCCCCGAAGTGCCATGCAAACTCAACAGCACCGTGGCACAGAATATTGCAATGTGTACATTCAAATGAAGGGTCCCGCATACATATTCCCCACATCGCAATATTAAAAAAAAAAATCTCCTGGAGAAGATATGGCTGGATGCGCGGCACAAAGTTAGGAATCCAAAACCCTGTCCTAACTTTCTGCTGGGCAGGGTGGTGCCCTGCACAAAGTCCTGGTATGGTCACACGATCCTCACTCCCAGCCCCAATCCCTGCTTTATAAAAAAATAACAATCCATTCCCCTAGTTTCCATAGTGTAGTGGACTCCCCTTCCAGACCCGATCCCCCTTATTATAAAAAAATGTAGCCCCATCTCCATGTTTTCATAGTGTAGTGTCCCCATCCCAGCCCAATCCCCATCATAATAAACTAATGTGGCCCCGTCCCCATCTGTTCCATTGTGCAGTGCCCCTCCCAGCCCCAAACCCCAGAATAGAAATATAGCCCTTATTGACCTCTGTGGTGAGTAGAGCCCCCCCAGCCTGATCTCCAATGACTAGTAACCAATATCTCCCTGATCTCTGGTGGTCACGCAGCTCATCCCAGTAGGACATGGCCCACCACCCTGCTCATGGACATGTACTGTGTAATGTACAAGCTCATTGACTGTTCCGTCACTGGCTGGCCGCAGTGGTGTGTGGAGGGCTGTGCCAGTCACTGACTCCAGTTGGGTGGGGGTGGGCTGGTGGTCCATGTCCTACAGTGGTGGGGGCTGCTTGACCACCGTGATATAAGGATTATCGGTTGCTATTCATTTGGAGATTGGATCAGAGTGGGGGGGCTCCACACCACCAGGGTCAATGGGGACATATTTTGCATTCTGGGGTTTGGGGCCGAGGAGGGAGTACACTAAATTATGGAACAGATGGGATGGGGCTACATTAGTTTATTTTGATGAGGATCAGGGCTGGGAGGGGGGCACTGCACTATGGAAAAGATGGGATGGGGCTACATTGTTTTATAATAACAGGGATCAGGGACGGGGAAGGGACACTGTACTATGGAAAAGATGGGAACGAGGCTATATTGTTTTATAATAATAAGGATCAGGAACAGGGAGGGAGGACGCTGCACTATAAAGAAAATGGGGAGGGAGCTACATTTCTTTTTTAAAATGGGGACCAGGGTTGGGAGGGAGCTGGCCCAGCACATTCTGCCAGGTGCAGCTGTGATAATGAGCCCATAATGGGCATGCATGAGGCCCTTTGCGCCATGCATGCCCAATGAGCTCATTAGCATATACTGGCTGAATATCGCCCTTGGGGGAAATAGTGCATCCAGGTATGCGCCACATATTCCCCCATTGGTGGTCTTCACCAATCCAAACTCTGGATGCACTGCACCAAACATGGAGGCCATCCACTATGTACTACGCAATCAAGGTCTGATATTCAAACAGAATGTGTGATCTGTTCTGATTGCATATTCTGTTTGAATATCCCGTCAGAGCCGGTTGGCCCATGTTTTTGTGTGGCTCAATGAACAACTCAGCACAATGCAGGAAGGCAGTTGCAAAGGCCAACAAAATGCTGAGTTGTATTGCCAGCGTTATATGTTCAAGGAGAGGGGAAGTTATCCTGCCATTGTATATGTCACTGGTTAGGCCACACCTGGAGTACTATGTGCAGTACTGGTGACCATACCTGAAGAGGGACATTAAGTTACTATAGGGGGGCAGTGCAGGGCAACAAAGATGATCCAGGGACTAGGGGACATACCCAATGTAAGGCTGAGGGAGTTGAACATGTACTCACTGGAGGAGAGGAGAGGAGAGGAGAGGAGAGACAGGGGGGATATGATTGAAACCTTCAAGTACATGAAGGGAATAAACAAGACAGGCACGGAGGAACTATTCAAGTTAAGGGGGTAGGGACACTCAAGGTCATGATCTCAGATTGGAGGGGGGAAGGTTCAGGAGGGAAATGAGAAGATGCTTTTTTACAGAGAGAGTGGTGTTTTGGTAGAACGTGTTGCCTGCAGAAACGGCATCCTGTAGAACAGTGGACTGCTCAAAAGGGGATGGCATAGGGTAAGTGGGAGGGTCAGGGGGAGGGAGGGGCAACTGCCTTATAAGGGTTGCTAGCTGCACACTCGAGCAGACTCGATAGACCACAAGGCCTTTATCTGCTGGCAAATTCATATGTTCGTATCTGTTTGTGCCGCTCATCCAGCCATCTCTGAATATGGGGCCCATAATTTAAAAAACATTTTAACCGGAATAAAACCCTTTACTAAAATTAGTTCTGGCTTTGCTTGATCTGTTTCAATAACCCCAACACACACACACACACACACACACACACACACACACACTCTCTCACTCATTCACTCACTCACTTGTTCACTTACTCACTCTTACTTATCTTTCAGGGAGCTGCAGACTGCTTTCAGATACCCCACCAAATGAGGCACCAGATGATGTACCTCTCAACTGTCTATGATTATTAGGAATGTCCCTTATTTGATCCCCCGAAATTGTATTGTCTATCACCCCTCCCTCACAGAAAATGTACTGTCCACACAAATTCAGGCTTTAATGCAAAATTTCATAATATTCTAAGATGTTGAAAAAAAAAAAACTTTATTCAAGTACTTGCAATGGTTTTTCACAATGTTCTGAGCATTTATCTTCATATTTAAGGGTGTCCCTCACTATGAGGGCCTGTACCCTTCATTTCACTGACAAAGGTCAAGATGTATGCCAGCTCATAATAGTGCTGATCCCATGTACTGCAAAACCCTCCCCCCACCCATCTTAGTACCACCATCACCAGTCATGTCCTCTGCCAAAGCCCCGATCCCATGTATGCCAAAACCCTCACCCCACCCATCTCAGCTCCTCCATCCTCCCCACCGACACTCACCCACAAGTAGTTAACTGTTTTCCAGTTATCTGCAGGGTGCTGCCAATAGTTTGCTAATAGTCTCACGGCCGTGGGCTGAATGGCAGCAATTGCTTGCAATACTGCAAAGCAGCATTGGTAGCGTAGCACATGCCGATATTCAGGGCTATGGCACTGGGACTTTTAGTATACTATTGGCAGCACCCTGCAGGTCATTAGAGAAAGTTAATTACTTATGGGTGAGTGTCTGTGGGGATATGGGTGGGGAGAGTGGTGGGGCTGAGATGCAAGGAGGAGGGTCACAGAATGGATCACATTATTTGTGATCCAAAATTAAAAATGGATCACATGAGCAGTCAGTTCACATTGCAAAGTGCGGTGCTATAACAACTATTTAATACCCTGCTATTGTGGTGTAAATGTAGGACTTTTACATCACAATAATACAAGTACAACTAAGTTACATATTAATTCTATATCTCTTCCACGGTATCAGTCATTCCCCTACTTTTTATTTTGTTAAGCTGATAACTATTCAATTGTTCTTTGATCAGTTCCACAACTTATTGCTTGGTAACTTACTTTTGTCAGTTTATTCTTAGACATAATTGTCCTGTTTATTTTTGTTATTCTATTTCTATGTATTTTATATTCTGTGTTTTTGTATCTGTTATATTTTCCCCTTTCCCCTTCCCCCGGGTTGCATCTGAAAATGAGCTGCTACCAGCTCAGTATGTCTTTCCTGGTAAAACCTGTGATATGCATACTGTACATACATACATACATAAATATCTTATCATATTAATGCATTAGCAGCCATTGTGACTCTGACCAGCTCTTTTTTTTTTTTACAGTTGAAGTGAAAATAGTGTTCCTTTTAATGTGGCACAGGTCAGATTTTCATAAGTAGTCTCTGTTGTTTTTGAACATACATTATTTACCGTCACTTTTCTTCTGATTATAATCAACTAGCATGCGACAGACAGTGCTCACTGACCTTACAGGACAATAAGTGCATACAACCAGCTGAGAATACTGATAAAAACCTAATACTGGCCATGTTAAAAGGAGTCAAAAGGAGTCACGTGATGCTCTGGAACATGTAGCAGCACTTTGGATCAGCTCCTGCTCCTTCTCCCGATAATTACCATTAAAATTCACTAACCTGCAAGATTTTCAAAATCTAGTAGTTGTATCAGCTCTTGACTCTGTGGACCTGAGAACTGTTTGTTGGAGCTGCTAAAATGGATACTGAAATACACCAGGTGCCGCCTAAGCACACTCCTCCAACTACTCCAGACAATTCCCAGGAGAATTTCCCCAGTGTCCTGGCCAAAGTTCCCCCATTCACTAAAAATACCACTAACAGCTTAATCTGGTTTAATGTCAGTTGGCATTCATCTGTATCCCCTTCTCCCGGGACGAGGCTGAAAATAGACAGAAATGTCTAGTCCTCCTTTCCTGGTCAACAAAAACTAAAAAAAAATAAAACCTGCAAAGAGTTCCAAGGCCCAGGGGCCCGGCTCGGGTAGCACTACAACTCCAAGCCCAATGATAACACCTTTGACGGAGGAGCACTTTCTAAATAAATTCACCTCTTTCAAAGAAGCTCTGCAAGAGTTGACAATGGAGCTCAAATCTCTCCGGATGGACGCTGGAGATCTTGGTCACTGGGTAGGGGGCACTGAAGCAAGGGTACACTCATTAGAGAAGTGGAGGGATAGATTGGACCCTGACTTTTGTGCATTAAAACAAAAAGCTGCTCATTTGGAGGCTAAGCTGGAGGACCTTGAGGGGCAGAGCCAAAGGAATACTGTGTTATTTTTCAGCCTCCCAGAAGCAGCAGAAGGCTCCAACCAGGTCCTCTTCATCCAAAAACTAATTGCCAAATGCACTGGACCATCACCAAATGGGCCGTCTTATATAATAGAAAGGCTCCACCTTCCCTCTGCCCTATGCCTCCTGAAGGTTCCCCACCCAGGCAATTTCCTAGATAAGCAAGATCTGCTTAAAAGTGTTCAGGAGTTCTATGAGGTGTTCATGGGAAGGGGTGAAGCTACGGGTGATCAAGGACCTGCCCAGCTCTGTACATCAGAAATGAGCTGCATACCACCCAATAGTTACCAAATTGATTGCAGCAGGGATATGATTTAAGGTTCTGTACCTGGCTCGGTTGCAGGTGCTAACCCATGATACATGGCGGTCTTTCGATTCAGCAGAATGGGCTATTTCAGAATTAAAGAAGATCTTTCCTGACCTTCTCAAAGACTGCTGATCGGATTTTGGTTTTCACTTGTTGGACAACCTGCCTTTATGACATCAATAGGCTTGGGGTCACTCTACAGGTACTGATCATTACATAAATGGTGGGAATTTATTATAAGCACTTTCTGTTTTTTAGCCATCTCCAGGATTGTTCTTGACATCTCCAGGAATGAGCTTGCAGTTTTTTCCTTTTGGCATGCTATGACTGGATAATTGGATCAATAAAGGCACTTTTAGGGGACAAGCGAGTTTCAGTGTCTAGCATATTCCACCATATTCTTCAGTTCTCTACAATGATTTGGATGCCGCCTCTGCTCCGCTGTCAGGTATTAGTGCTGACTAGTTAAACTAAAGGCAGAGGATCAGCACTGCGATTTCTTTTGTTGTGCAGCCACTTATCACTAATTATGTGTGACAAGTAATAAGAACTCTTATATAGGACTGGCTTCATCATTTTTTTAATTTTTTAGAAAACTAAGGGTTCACTTGCTGGGAGACGTTTCTTGTTTCACCTTCAGTTCACAGCAGTACTCGATCGGATCATTAAGAAACTACGGTTGTGGGATGTAGCATTTATTTTGTCAATTGGACGCTCACTCCATGGCTCTTAGACATTTTTTGAAACATTACATTATGGCTATTAGTTTAGAATTCAAGATTGGGATCCTTCGCAGACCAAGCTTATAATACCACAGAGATCACTGACACATTTATTGTTCTGCATATTTTCTGATTTCCTCCGTCTCTAACATGGACACTGGGAATGTTCTGACATTTTTATAGTAATTATTTAATTTTACTTTACGATCTTATACTTTTATTCTTATTTATATTATGGCTAACTCCCTTATATTTCCAGTTTGTTTCAAGGTCAATTTTATTAGAGCTAGCCAACCTGTTCTCTTGATAATGTAGAGTGTTAACATTTGTGCTGAGTGAGCTGTAAAACTCTATTAGATTCTCTATTACTAATTTTGTTGTATTGATTGGTGATATAAGTTAGTATTGGTTTCTAAAGGAGATGGGGCAGGGGGTTGGGAAGGTAGGAGCTGCAAGTACTGGGGATTATCATGCACCAGATGATTTGTGAGGGATGAGGAATGGGGGGTTACTGTTTGCTTTTTATGAGGGTCTTCTTTGGTGGATGTCTATTTCTCAATACTGTTTACAGTCGCCCCAGTTAGACTGGCATACTGTTGTGGCTTAGTATATTGATCTGGCACATGCATTGTATAATGCTCAACCACTTTGATTTGTACTGGGCAGCATTTGATAAGTTATGGGTATTAAGGAGGGTTATAAGGAAATGGGGTAGTTATTACTTTGTATCATCATTCTGGCCTTGGGTACCTTGGTATTTTGTTTCTCTGGGGCCACATCTGTTGAGCTGTAATGCAGCAAGGGAGGATAGAGGTGCTGAAGTATTTTGGGGATGGGGGGATAATATTCTGGAGGTGGACTTCTTCAGGTATTCATTATTTTAGGTTTCTCTATATTTTGGGAGGTGTAGCACAGATCCCAACACGGGCATGTCAGGGGTAATGCTTATGGGTTACCATTTTTGTTCTTGGAATGTTAAGGGTGCCCAATCCCCAACAAAATGGTCTAAAATATTGCTTCATTTAAACAGATTACAAGTGGATATCGATACTTTTCAGGAAATTCATTTGTCCCCTTTTCAACTACCTTTACTACATCTATCATGGGTGGGTCAAGTTTTTGGTGCAGGAATGGATACCCGATGAAGGGGAGTGGCTATATTGATAGCATGGAGGGTACCCTTTCATATGTTACAAGAAGTGTCAGATCCCCAGGGTAGCTACCTGCTTCTTAGAGTTTGTTTGGGACATAAAGAAGTGGTCTTGGGGGTAATATATGGTTCCACTGTGGAGAATCCTATTTTTTTTGCAAATTTTCTGAACTTGTTGATGCCATGGGTATCCCTCCCTATTTTATTTGCCAGAGATTGGAACAGAGTCCTGTGCAATGAATTAGATAGATCTGGGCTACATCGCATGGGTTTGACCCCAGGCCAGATGGCACTGAGAGAATTAATGGACTCACTGAGATTAGTTGACCCATGGAAAGTTCTGAATCTGACCCAACGTGATTATTCTTTTCACTCAATGCCACAAAACTCCTTTTCTAGGATAGATTCTATTTTGCTGGGGGTCGAGCACCTTTGGGGTATTAGTCTATGTCATTATGGTGCTAAAGTTTTTTTAGACCACCATCCTGTTGTCATTCATCTGCATTTTTCTACTGCTATAGAGTTAAATAAATCTTGGAGGTTAAACAACCAGCTTTTGAAATCCCCAGAGATCTTAGAGCATATCAGCAACTTTGTGACCTTGTTCTAAGAATTTAATTCTCCCTCTATGCCCAGTCTGGATCTATTGTGAGGGGCATTAAAATGAGCTTTTCAAGGAGAGCAGATTAGGATGTCCTCTAGGCATAAAAAACAAAAGACTCAGGAGGTTTCAACACTTCTAGAGCAGATCAGGCAGCTTGAGCATCAACTCTCTCCCTCTTCTCCTGAAGATGTTTGGGAGCATTTAGATTCTCTTAGGACTAAATAAAATGAATTCTTGAGTAAATGTGCTGAACATCTCTTATTAAGAACTAGAGTATGTTATTTTGATCAGGGAGAGACAGCGGGCAAGCTCCTGGCCATGCTCTTAAGGACACAGATTGCAGACAAAATGATATCCTCCATTAGTACTGACTCTGGCCAGGTGATTATTTCAGCCCGAGATATTGTACCCAATTTAAAGCTTACTACCATACCTTATATACCCCCACACTGGATACCTCCTGTCATTCGCAGTTTGAGGCTTTCTTTCAAGGTCTTGATCTGCCGTATCTGTCAGAGGCCCAGGCTATGCATTTGAAATCTCCCCAAACTCTGCAGGAATTAGAAGGAGCTATAGACTCTCTCTCTCAATAAAGCACCAGGGCTGGATGAATATGAACCTAATTTGTATAAAAAAAATTAAGAAACTTTTAGCACCCATACTCTTGAAAATGTTTAATTACATTTTTTCACACAGTACTTCAGATGCCTCCTTAACTGAGGCCCTTATTGTGATTTTATTAAAACCCAGCAAAGATCCCCTAAAAGTCTCTAGCTACAGGCCCATTTCTCTTATTAATTTAGACCATAAAATATTAGCTAAGGTCCTGGCCATATGTCTAAATATGGTATGGGATTCTTTAATAAGCAGAAAACAGGTAGGTTTCGTACCTGGGAGACTTTCTGTAGTTCATCTACCGAAGCTTGCTCATCTTATCTCAGCGTCCAGGGAGTCCCCCACTCCTACAGTGCTGGCTTCCCTGGATGTGGAGAAATCCTTTGATAGAGTCTCCTGGGACTATTTGTTCAGACTACTTCCAATGTATTACATCCCAGCTGAGTTTATCCAATGGGTTAAATTTCTGTATTCCCAACCATCAGCCCGTGTTTTATGTAATGGGATTTGATCAGAACAATTTTACCTTCAACAGGGCACCAGGCAGGGATGTCCTCTGTCACCATTTCTGTTTAATCTTTTATTGGAACCTCTGATTAGAAAAATTAAAGCTACTCCACAAATTCAAGGTATCTCAATTGGTCCATATAAATGTAAATTATCGGTTTATGCTGATGATGTTCTATTGCACTTAACTCATCCCATCACTTCCCTGTCTGCTGCCCTGGAGATAATTACACAATCTGGTTGTTTTTCAAATTATAAATTGCATGTAAAAACTGAAATAATGCCATTGAATGTTTATACTAACAGAGGGTATCCAGTGATGATAGCGATTATAAATGAGCGACTATAAAAACAGGGACTCATTTATAGCACTATCATCATCAGCTACCCTGCAAGGATAGCAATGGTATAGTGAGGAAAGTGACCGGAAGGGGAGGGATAGGAGGGAGAGTTTCGATAGGTTGGGGATCCTGCTGTAGCTGAGCCCACCCTGTGGTGTGGTGGTGAGGGTGGCTGGCTACAGTGCAGTAGGCACTGGGTTCGAGATTGAACATGTGCAATTGTTTTACCGCTGCTTGTGGCTGCCTGTTGGTTTTTTTTTTCACTACTGTGTTTTGCCCCCTCCTTGACATACACCCCCCTGGAGTTAACAGTCTTAAATCGGGGGGTTCAGGGGGCTAAGCCCCCTGTGAGTGGGGATGTGGGGGGGCACAGCCCTTCCCCCCAGCAAAACCACTTTAGTATGCTGGAAGATGGGTCACCGAGCTTTGTATATCACCAAAATGCTTTTTGGTGATATACATTCGCTATGACAGCGATCACTGTATTGCTATCGTTATCAACACATGGAACCCTAAGAGAACAAGCTTAGGTCATTTAGGGTTTGTATGGGTAAAATATAAGCTTAAATATTTAGGGATTAATATCAGTGTCTCCCATATTAAAATGAAGCAGTATAACTTGGTCCTGCTAGCTGACCAAATCAAACCAGATTTGCCTGTTGAGCCCTTCTCCCTGTGTCCTTTTGGGGCAGTTAAATATATTAAAAATGAATGTGTTACCATGCATTCTATACACTGTTCTTATGCTTACACAAGTTATCCCATGTGTCTGGTTTAATAGCTTGCATATAACTATTTCTAATTTTCTCTGGCAGGGTAAATCAGCTAGGAGGGCATTTGAAAAATTGACAGCACTAAGAGTAGCAGCAGTCTTTGCATTCCTAATTTTTACCTTTATTACGTAGCAATACTTTGTACTTGTTACTTTCAAAGGTATAGAAATCCTTTAGAAGATTCCCTGTCAGATTACATCCCTCCGTGGTTGGAGATTGAACGGTACCAACATACCCAACTAAAGCTCAATATTACAGCTTTACTTCATGTTCTGCATAATAAACTTCCTTGTTCTGTATAAAGCACACCATTGAATACATCAGTGAGAGCCCATCAACAATTGTGTTCTCTTCTTCGCTTGGACCCTACTAAAGAAATATCACAGCCCCTGCTGGTGAACCTGAATTTTAAAATTGCAGGGCACTCTTACACAGGCCTTTTGGCCCTATTCAGAAGCTAGTGTAGTTGAACACCCTCTGCAAGATGGAATTTTGTTGAAATTTTCGGATGCCCAGAAGAAATTACACATGCCTAATAAACATTATTTCAAATATTTTCAATTCATTCATTTATTGCTCCATCACTTTGGTGCAGGGCTCTGGTCTAATGAATACAGGAAACACATGCTCAGCTTGGTGTCTAATGCATTATCTTCTCATGCTACATCTTCTCTTTATAATAAACTCTATGAATTACTTCCTACTAAGGAGGCAGGAAATGTTCCTTACTGGGACAGAACTATCCCCCAGTTGGAATGCCTTATAATTTTCTCTGCTTATGGAAGCATACTTATAAATATCTAAGATGGGACAAATACCAGTTTATGCAATTTTAGATATTTCACAACCTTTACTATACACCTGTCAAATTATATTAAATGGGCAAAATTTCCTCTGACCTTTGCTACCGATGTGTTAAAGAACAGGGTACCCTATTCCATATATTGTGGTATTGTGAAAAAGGGGATCCCTTTTTGGGAGGCCATACATCTTCGTCTGAACCCCTTGTTAGGGTTAGATTCAGCCTTGTCTTCCTGAGGTGTACATTTTATGGATTTTTGATGATATTTTGATTGGGAATCAATGTAAGCACATGGCCCTGATCTCCGCTTGCTCTAAAAAAGTTATTTTGTGGCACTGCTGTGATCAGGATACTCCTACATACTTGGAATGGCATAAAGAAATTATCTTTGCTTTACAGGCAGAAAGAATCATTGCAAGCATCGCAGACCGTCCTTCAACTTACAAGGCGATCTGGGAATCGCTGTATGTCTTACTAACCCTGTAAATTGTTTAAAGTATATTTTTTTAAATCTTTAGTTGAGTCTAGATGCTAGATATAACCTCGCTTTCCTTTATGATAAATGAAATAGTTTGTTGAATAACTTCATTTTTTGTGCTTTATTACATTCCTCCCAAACAGGTGAATTACTGTTATTGCTGAAGACCTTTGGTTTATACTGCTTCTTTTTTTCTTTACTATTACTACAGTACCTTCTCTGGAATTGGGTGGGGGGATGGGGGTTATAGGTTGTGGGAGTGAGGGAAATTGGTGTTTTGTGTTTATGTTTTATGTGAGTTAGTTGATTGCTGGATTTGTATATTTGAAAATTCAGTAAAGTACTGAGTATTCAATTAAAAAATAAATAAAAGGAATCAAAAAGTGCTGAAATGACTCAAAATCAGGAATGAAGAGGATCGTACAAGGCAGGAGCTAAGGGGAAGTATAAAATGGAATGAAAACATATAGGTCGAAATTGTTAACATAGCATGCACTGCTGCTTTATTTGATATACAAAATTAGGGCTGTGTGGATATTAGCTGTTTAGCTTTGGACTCTTCTGACAGTGTGATTTATCCACAGATCTGAATTTGTTATCCTTGTTACTATTACTATAAAAAAATCAAATACATTCCGTACGGGACCATCTGAACTTTTGGATACCCTGGCAACTGAAATGGTGTACTATCTGCAAAATTCTACACCCAGCACATATTTAAGTCATGTTTACCACATAACATGTGTATAAAATATATGCATTATTTTGAAAAAGAATAACTCTATGTTTAATATAAAAATTAAGGAATACTTCATATCCCTCTGCATATTTTCCCACTAATGTTCATTATTTAAATCTCTCATCAGATACAATATTTAAAGTACAATAGTACAGTGTGTATTAAGTTATTTAAAACCTCTTCCCGGCTTGTACTATTTGGTCTGATTTTAGCTCTCTGGGCTATTTTCAAACATTGATGCAGGGCTTGCATCAAGCCCTGCATCAACCCTGCCCATGGTGTACCTGTGCCAAGCACCTTTGCTGCAATTGTGCCCAATATTGGTAGGTCGGGCAGCTCGCACCAAATATTTGGCCAAAGCTCTGTAACAAGGGTACCCAGGATTGCTGCAAGCTAGACCAGAAAAAGTTGATCTAACTTGCAGCTATTGGTGCATGGGACTGAATATCCCACTTACCAGCTTGATGATTGCCGCAAACCACATGTGCCATATCTTCGATGCACCCAGGACTTGCAGCAATCAAAGCCATTTTTTTTCCTCCTTCCTCACCAGGCAAACCCCCTTCAGCCCTTGTGGCATCACCAACTCCATTACCCACCAGCTCCAGGACTTACTTGTGGGGACCACCTGTTCCTCCACAGATTCCCCACCTGTGGCAGAGCCATCAGGGGTTCCCCAATCCCCCTCCAGATGGTCTTGCTTGGTTCAGTGGTCCCTGTGCCCAGTACATAGTGTGGGATCTGAGAAGTGCTGCAGGGTGTCATCCTGCCACTGGCAGGGTTTTGCTGTGTTCAGGTTGCTCTCTGACCCATGGACGCTGCATGAATGTGATGGCCTGAAGTTCTCACCTCATAGGATGTGCCAATGTCTTCTATCAGGGAACATCTCCCATCTAGAACTGCTGCCTCAAACCACACTGCTACCCATGATCACCTAGGTTCACAGCATTGCAGTGGTGCAGTCTGCCCTCCCTCCCCCAGAGGAGGAGAACATCCATTGGGATACTTGATCTTCCTCACCCTGGTTGATTCCCGAGTGTCCCAGGCTCATTCCCAATCATGGGTTGCCAGCGTGGTAGCAGGTGAGGCATGAGTGCCTCAGCCCTCTGCACCACTCGGCCTGCAATCTAACCCATTTGAAAACCTAAGCCTCTGTCTACTTTACAGTCTCCCTCAGCTCTTTATATCACATTACATTTATTTTCCCTTTCATGTATTTTTCCTTAAGACATTATTTGTCCTCAGAATGATAAATACCACCTATTACAGCCATGTACTGTCAAATGCATCCTTTTGTGGCCTCATTGACTGCGTCATTGGCCCTGTTTAGCAAATGCCATTTACCATGCTCCAACATTCCTCACTGGTTAGAAGAAATGCTTTTATCCAGTTTATGATATGTTTATTTACTTTTGTGACCAATATAGGAAATAGATATTTATGCACTTAAGTATGTTTTTGTTTCTCAGCTTGGAAGGCAGTGTGGTCTAGGTGTAGTGGTCAGAGCACTAGTTTGGAAATGGGGAGATCAAAGCTCTAACCCAAGAGCCAAACACTCAGGTGCCTGGATTTTCAAGGGGCTGGGTTGTCACAAGCCCCTGGTGTGCCACAGACATGGCACCCTAGGCTTGCAACAGTCTTACGGGATTGTCTAATCATCTGCAGCAATTGCAGCAAGCTTGATCTTCTTTTTGTGGTCTAACTTGTGTCAGTCATGGGGACCTTTTTTGTGGTGTTTGTGCTAGAAATTTGGTGCAAGCTGCCAGAAATTGGGTTAACTGTCACAACTGTATCCAGCCTATGAAATTAGATGCAGTTGCAGTGAAAGCGTTTGGTGCACCACCCGATTCAAAGTGTTCCATTGTACAACCCTGCACCACCCTTTGAAAATTCAGCCCAGGGTGTGACCGTGAACCAGGTGCTTAACCTTTCTTTGCTTCAGTCCACCCAGCTGTGGAAACAGGCTAAAGCAGAATCCCACTGGAAAAGAAATGTTATATATTAGCTTAAACACAGAATAAACTACAACATATGGGAAAAATATGCATTGTATTCCAATTTATTTTCTGAAATAGGGAGCACGTCAAATAGCTCTTTTATGGCTTTGATGCATCTTGAGTTGCAATGCATAATAAATAACTGCTATACACAATTTGCATCACATTATAATGAAAATAAATGAAATTTTACACCTGTTAAATGTCAGCAAAGATAATCCAACAGGGGAAAGTAGCTTGCTTCAGAGTGGTATAAAAGGTTTATATTCTGAATCTCACCTCTTAATGTTTGCTTTAAAATTTTAAAGTTAATTTCCTTTTACTTTCTAGGTGAGAAATGCAGAAGCTTTATCAGCCTAACTCCACCTGCAGATCGAGGTAATGGTTTTCCTATTTGGAACAAATGCTTCTGCTGGTTTTAATATCTAATATTTTTAATCCAACAAGCAAACACTTATTTCTCAATACTTCAGAGAAACGGTATTGAGAAAAATGTTTTTAAGATAATATAGTCAGCAGTTGTCCCAAACAAAAATGTCAGCATAACCATTTTCTTTATTTTGTATATCATTGATGAACTGAGCTATGATTTTGTTTAATGTTTTACAAAAAGAACTGTCCACAAGCCCAGGAATACAAACATACCAGAACAGTACTCTCCTCTGGAAAAAAACAAACAACCAGAGGCTGCAAGATTGGGGCTACTGAAATAGAGGACTATTACCCCCCAAAAGGGGTACAACCAGGAGCTGCTTGAATACCAGAGCATTATAGCCCCAAACTTGTCAATAAGGGGCTCCTGAAATACCAGAGGTTCATTAAAACACATTAATTCCTGGCTACTTGGTTGTCTCTCTCTGCACACAGTGTTAATTT
This sequence comes from Neoceratodus forsteri, assembly GCA_016271365.2. Lineage (NCBI taxonomy): Eukaryota > Metazoa > Chordata > Ceratodontiformes > Ceratodontidae > Neoceratodus > Neoceratodus forsteri. The sequence continues at coordinate 281,285,824 of JADMNL010000024.1, read as the reverse complement.
TTAGTCTGTACTTGGCCTGGTGGGGAGATCTGCCTAGCATTGTTTAGTAACAATAGGGCAGATTGCAATAGTGGTCTACATTGGAGCCCATCAATACATACAGATATCTATCTATATCTATATATATTTTCTTTGCAAAAAAACTGCATTAATGTAACATTTAAGGTTCAGGCTAAAGCAACAAAAGTAGGGAATGTAGTTTTAGGGTAAGGGTTTCCAACCCTAAAACCCCACCTCCACCCTCAAAGAAAAATGACGGATGTAGTCTTCCTTGGGGTTGTCAACCGTAAAGCTCAACCCATTAGGTGTGAATGTTTCTGAAGTATATAGAATGGGGTGAGCTTTAGGGTTAACAACCCCAAAGAAAACTGCACCACTGATTTGTTTTAGGGGTGGGGGGATTAAGGGTTGGAAACCCTAAAACCACATTTCCCTACTTTTATCACTTTAGCCTGAACCCTAAATGTTCCACTAACACAGGTTTTTGCAAAGAATTTCCTTACTGTTTGAGATTGTATATTCATATCCTTATTTGCCTGTGGGAGTTCAGGGCCCTCCATACTTTTTGAAATAATGTAATCACATCCTTATTTGCCTGAGGGTACAGGGCCCTCCATACTTTTTGAAATAGTGTAATCATATCTTTATTTGCCTGAGGGTGCAGTGCCTTCTGGGCCATATGCTCCCATCCCACCACAGATGAGTATATGTATGTGGGCTCTGTGCTTCAGTTTGTAGGACAACAGCAACCAAACTGTCAGTATAGCCTTCTTATTACCCCACCTCATGTACCCAGTACTGAAAATGTTCATGTCCCCACCAAAAAGTGATTCTGCACCACCACAGCATCATTCCATGCCACAGGTGTGATAAGACTATTTCGGTAGGATTAAAAAAATGATAGCTATTGTGTTCATAAGGTGGTGTAAAAAAATTAATGTGTTGAAAATTTGGGGTCAAAATATTTTAAATTATCAAAGTTACGAGTGAGCATAGCAAAATTTCAATGAATGTGCATACCTTTGCCATTTTCACATATTTTGAACCCAAATTTTCAACATACCCTTCTTATGACCCCATTTCATGAATAAGGGTGGGCAAAACTTTTGAATCCCACCTGAAAGGTGATTTTAAAAATTGCCTGTGGGGACAGAATTTCTTAATTCCTCCATCATTGTTCATGAGGTAGTATCCCAAAAAGACCATGGTGAAACATTGGTGTAAAAATATGAAAAAATGACAAAGTTATGCATCAGAGTTGAAAACCCTATTGAAATACTTTGAACTGCACTTACCTTGCTTTCTCATATAGCAGTCAGCATTCCCAGCAGCAAGATATGTCTTCAATCGGAAAGTGCATCTTCACCCTTGGACCTGTTTAAGTGAGTGAGGGTGTGTGAGGGAGTACGGGATGGTGGGTGCTGTGTGGAAGGTCAGGGTGGGGTTGTTGGATCGGTGAAGGATTGTTTTCCTTTTTACAGGTTAAAAAGAAAATACACTGCAATATTTTTTTCTTTATTTCAGATAGGACAGCCCTCATATGGTGGGGGTGCCACTAGACCACCAGGGGTAAAGAAACTATAAAAAGGGACAGTGATCAGAGGGGGGGGTGCCACTAGACACCAGAAAAAATTACGCTATTATGAGGATGGCGATAGCAGAGGTAGGAGAGTAGACTGAAATCCATTTTGCAGCCCAAAGCAATTACAAGAACAATAAAGCTACAGAGCAAAAATCTCCTTTCCTAATGCAAATTTGAATAGATCTCATTGTCAAATAAAATGACAATATTAATCTCCTTTAAGAAATTAATATAGATGTGAACTGATGTCATAATTATGAAATTGTTTCAAATGGAGCATTTTTATGTATTGTCTCAGATTACAACCTTTTAAGGACTCCTTTACAGAGGTTCCATGCCAGGGTAACAAAAAGACATAACAGTACATAGCAGTGCAAGGATACGGGGAGAGAAACAAAAATGCAATAAGTATAAAAGAGACAGTAAATAAATGGACAATAAGGCAGGGGCTTGTTGAACACATTGGCAGTTACAAATGAACTGTTTACACTGGTGCAGGCTATCGTATATCAGATACATATAAAAATTTGTGCCAGACATTTACAAAAAAGGTGAGATGCAGTATCTAGTCAATCATTTATTTATTTATTTAGACCAGGGTATTATCTGGCTCCCAAAACAAATGATCCATAAACCCTCTCTTTGTAGTAGTTTGGCCTCATGGGATCCCCACAATAGGTTTCAATACCTTGTCAATCCTTGTAAATCTGACAACATGTTCAGCATGATTCCTGTAAGATAAGATTTGTACAGCCAACGCATATTCAGGATTCCCCTGTTCTATGGCTCTTACATGTTTTCCTATGTGGATTTTAAATGCCTTTTTAGTCTTGCCCATGTAGTAGATCCCACAACTACAACTTGCAAGGTACACTACGGCGGTAGAGTTGCAATTGTGTCATGAGTCATAGAACAGGGGAATCCTGAATATGCTTTGGCTGTAAATATTGCATCTTACAGGAATCATGGTGAAGATGTTGTCAGATTTATGGGAATTGAGAAGGTATCAAAACCTATTGGAGGGAATCTCATGAGGCCAAATTATTACAAGGAGAGGGTTTGGGGATCATTTGTATGGGAGCCAGATCATATCCTGGTTTATATGATCAGCTAGATATCACTGGTTTTGTTAATGGCTGGCCCCTACTTTTATATGTATCTCATATGCTTTCTCTGAGACATTGTAATGAGCATGACATCAGCTCATATTTATATTCTGCTCTTAATAGAGATTGATATTGACATTTTATTTGACAATGATATTTATTTAAATTTGCATAAGGGACAGGGCTTTTTATTCTCTAGACTTACTGGTCTTTTGATTGCTTTGGTCTGCAAAATAGATTTTTTAATCTTGCCCCCCAACCTCTGCTCCCTGCTCTCTTCTCATATATATATCTATATATATATATATCTATCTATCTATCTATCTATATATATATATATATATATACATTATGGTGGCACGGTAGTGCCACTATAGCTAGGGTTGAATAGCCACTTTAAGGCAAAACCTTAAATTTTGCACCTTAATAACTTTGCCACCATACAATGGATTTGCAAAATATTTTGCATACACAGTTTGGTACCATGGATCTCTGGATCTGGCAAGTTTTGTTATGGTCAGATGTATGGTTGCGGAGCTATAGAACACCACAAAATGCAAAAAAAACCAGACTTTTTGCAAGTTTCTTTGCACACTCCCACAGCCTGCATGCTTTGTCTGTTCAGTCCAACATCTTCAGAGAAAATGCAGTCTTGGTCACCAATGTGCCTTTCAAAGATTTAGTGAAAAAATATGAAACCATTCTAAAGTTATTCAAAAAACAAATTTCCCATTCTAGTCAATGGGAAAAGTTAGCAAAAATCACAAAACTTTCGTGACAGCCCATTTTTACTGTTGCAAATGGCCCTTTTACTTTCATGAGGTGGCCATCTTGTTTTCAGTTAGTGACACAGAAAAATGCCTGGTGTTTAAAATTGAGACCCTCTAGGTAAACACTGATTGTTGTGTTTACCTAGTCGGTTCCTAAGGATGTTAGCCATATCTTTTTAGAGGGGTTAAACCCCCCAGAAATGAATTTTTTAAATTTTCTGAAAAATGCTTTCACAAAATACTTTCACAAATGCAAAAGTTTCATGAGGTTTTCTCATGAAACGTTCATGATTTGTGAAAGTAATTTGCAAAAGTACTTCCAAAATAACTGCAAATCTTTGACACCCTCTTGCAACAAAACACTTGGGTCTTTTGGGCTGAAATTTACAGGTTGGCAAGCCCTGGTCCCACAGATGTGCCTTTTGGTGGTTTGGTGCCAAAATAGTACAGGTGCCCGAGGTTACAGCATTCTGAAGTTCAGAAATTTTCCGTAGGATAGCACTGTGGCATTCATGACGCCTTTTGGGGTCCGTATCTCAAAAGCGGTTTGAGATATGGGCTTTTTGCACTACAAAATTTCTTAGTCCCCCATAGCTCAGAAGTAAGCTGGAAAGCCATGAAACCCATGAAATTTGAATTTTTTTTCTAGCTTGTACGGTTCCTGTGATATTTGCAAATTAGTCTTCCAACTGCTCATTTTCATGTGTGTAAGTCACTATTATGCCCTTAGAGTTAGTACGCACAGTGCCTGTTGGTGCTCATATTTCAGAAACGATGCGAGATACAGATTTGATCAACTTTATGTTGCGGGAAATACTCACTCTCATCATTACAACGACACTTGATTTTTTTTTCCATGTGTTACAGTTCATGAGACATTGGCAGATTAGTGTTACGTGGGTTCCTTGCCCAATAGGGCTGCTGTATGGCTCCATGTTTATCTGTAAGTGGGAGTGCGGAGCCCAAAGGGCATCACCCTCCCACCACCACATACCATTTGCTGTTCATATTACACTTCCTCAAAAAGAAAGGAAATTCATTGCAAAAAACTCTGTTAATGCATCAGTTAGGGTTGTTTCCAAAGTGAAAAAAGTTTGGAAATTCAGTGTTAGAGTTAACACCCCACCACCATGACCCCATCCTCAAACCCCTAACTAGGCATTCCCCCCACTCCCCCCACACACACACACATATGCAAGACACATGCACGATTGTAAGACACCATACCAGTCAGTCACATCTGTAAGCACAATAATCATGACACTGTACTCCTTTCACATACTACAATGCAATGAAAAACACATACAGTATGATCGACTCTATACTGCCAGCACAGTATGATGACAAATTATTGCTGGCATATCTTTTTCATAAAGTGAAACTTAGTCTGCACAAACATTCTAAATACTGCTTTTTATCTGTCATAATTCAACGATTGACTAGCTAAAGGTATCGCTGCCACCACGTAGGCATGTGGTAGCAGTACAGACACACCTGACACATACATAGTACTATTCACATACTGCTCAGGTATGAAACTAGCACCATCACATGTTGTAATACTGCTGCGTTAACTGCTAATACTCATTAACAGCATGTTATGGTTAGCTTTGAATGTTACAACTTTTGCTTTCACAGGTTGCTTGTAAACTATACTACAAGACATTACTTTTATTATTATTACCATTTGTTATTAGTAGGGATGTAAGTTTGTCATGGCAGTCATATACGTCATTGATTCCATGATGTTTGATCTTTATTTAGGACTTCCATGACTTTCACCAGTGTCATCAGAATGTAGCAATGATGGCAGTGCCACAACATTTACTACTGTTTACTAATGATTTCTTGAACAAACAATGAGTCATTAAAACCTCATCCATGACAAACTTACATCCCTAGTTATTAGGACTGACTCACTCTATCAGGAAAAAATATGCAAACATCCATTAATTGTTGCTAGGTTTATCCAAACTCTTATTTCCAATACAGCTATCTATAGGTAACATACTGTGTGTTTCCTAATTTATTAATAATTGAAATACAGGCATCTGCTTAAATCTTGTTATTGATGTTTGTAACAAAAAAATGCTACCTGTGGGACATCTCCCATGGCTGCCCAGCATGTGTGTGCACCCACAAGGCACTGTAATGGCAGCAGAAATCGTACAGTTCTGCACCATGATGATGGATGTCTCTTGTACTGCTTGCATATGTGTGTGTGTGTGTGTGTGTGTGTGTGTGGGAATGTATAGTTAGAGGTTTGAGGATGGGGTTGTGGGGATGGGGTGTTAACCCTAACACCAAATTTCCAAACTTTTGTTGCTGTGGAAACAACCCTAACTGATGCATCAACAGAGTTTTTTTGCATTGAATATATATATATATATATATATATATATATATGCACTAGGCATGAGCACATAACCAGTGGAATAAATCCATTTATTCTCACTGGTGTTGGATAAACGGTGGTTCTAGCATTTATCCAACACCCTACCATCAATCAACCACCATTTATCCAACACCCTACCATCAATCATCACCCCTCCTGCTGGCACTACTTAAAATTACTTGTATTTCCTTTTCTAAACCCACCCCCAACTCATCCCTTCAGCAACAACCTCTACAGCTATTTACATATTGGCAGTACAAAAACGCCATCATTTCAACAAGTTCACTTAATTCAGAAAATGTTTTTCCCTTTTAAAATAGAAACCATTTTTTTTGTTTCTCTTCCTCTTCACTGCAGCTGATCCCGTACCTCACCACCTTCAGACTGTTTTTTCCTACCCCGGCCTACACACATATCAAGGGAAAAAAAGCACTCCCATTCCAGAATTTTATTTATTTTATCCAGAAGAGCTGTCACCAAAAACAAACGCTGATCCTCTGAAGGTGAGCTCCTCATTCCAAAACTGCAGTCACTTAGAGTGATTTTCTAAGGTTTGCCATAACAAACAGTAGTAACCTGTAGGAGTTATAAATCAATCTCCTATCATTCAAACTGCCAAAAAGTGCTGTTTTCCATGGAAAAAAATGTTTTTATTTCTGTGCTCTATTTCATTTACATAACCCTGCATTTTTTTTCTCAGTACTGCAACCCCCAACCGTGACATCATGCAAGGGAAACAATGTTTTGAAATGGAGACCTCTGTTGGTCAGTCTTGGTATTGCAGGCATCCTTTTTCTTTTACAATTTTGGACTCCTAGCATAAGCTTGACACCAAAGAAAAAGAAAAGTATTCTGATCCATAATTACACTCCTGAACTACTTACTGTCATTCAGGCCCTATAACATAAACAGAAATGTATCGTCATGCTCCCACATTCTGACAGGAGCTGTCACTTCAGACCTGTCACTTCACCAGCAGTTAGTAAAAGTCAAACATCTACATAGACTGGTAAATTATCTTTTCGGCCTACCTGCATCACAAAAACATTTTTCAGAAACTTTTCTACAGACTGTACTGCTATAAACACTACCAAAATAGACTGCACATTGATTAGGTAGACATAAAACAGCTGTTTCTGTGGTCACTACAGAAATAAGAGACTACATCTCTCAGTAAAGAAATGTTGCCAGCTAGATCCTATATGCACACTGCCTTGTTTTGAAAATAAACATATGAAAACTTCTATTGTTGAAGCCACTATAGAAATGTGAGTCTGCATCGCACAGTAAGAAACTTGGAAAACAACTTCTTATTGTATCCACATGCCTTGCTACATATGTACCTACTGTGTACCCCTTCCCCTTTACCCCAGAACACATCTGGAAATGAGCTTATTTGCTCAGTATATCTTTTCTGGTGAAACGTGTTCGGTATGTCTTTTCTGGTGAAACTTTTAAATAAATAAATATGTCTACATATTAAGTGCTATACTGCAGTCATCACTACCAAATTAAGGGACTGCACCTCTGTGTAACAAACATTTAAGCCAATTTAAAATTTACCCAGAAATCCTTGTTGCTGTTTGTAAAACATTGACAGTTCCCTTGCAAGACATCATTCTGGAGGTGTGGCTGCACACAGAAAATTGGAGGGCAGGCAGAAACAAAGTGCTGCTAAAACAAAAAATAAAATGACAATGACAGATTTTTTACAAAACAAATTGCAGCTTCAACATCTGAAGCATGGGTGTCAATGGCATACCATGCCACAAAGGCATCTGCAAAACCTTAGAAAGTCACTTTAATGACATGATCTTGACACCAACCTAACACTTTCTCACTAGTCCTGCTCTATAGCAGTCCCATTCCCTCGATCTCTGGCACCAACCCAATGCTAACATACTATTCCTACCCACAATAAAATGCAGCATTGACCAGATATTAAAAATATAGCCATTTAAACACTATTGCAACTGACAGCCACTCAGTGACCTCTCAAAATGCTGTTGGCTCTATAACCACCCTGCTTTTATTAAGGCGTCTCCTCCAGTCTCCCCATACACTCGCTTCTCCTCTCTGCCATAAGTGAAAACAGGATCAACCAGATAATTAGTTAACAACTGCATAAATACAAAACTACTGTATATAAATAAATAAAGCCATGCAAAGACATCAGTACGACTCTCTCTAACTCTCGCTAAGCAAGAAACAGACCCGCCATCTTTTTCAAACCATTCTTCCCGCCCACTGCAAATTTACAACCAATCAGCACTTGTACTGTTTATAAACAGTGCGTACACAATACAGCACAAATTAATCCTCACAATTTTATTAAAAAAAACACTAAACAAAAAAGAAAAAAACACAAAAATAAGTGAGGGCCCTATTACAAAAATTGCACATGTGATGTGCTGTTGTTGGATACACCATTTATTTGAACTCGCAATGAGTGACCTCGGGACCTCATTTGTGGAACCACCACTTGTGAGGTCATCCGAGGTCACTCACTGCTCATTCAAATAAATGGTGTAGGGAGTCATGTGATGCGGAGTTCTTGCTAGCTGCACTCGCTACCCTCTCCGCACAAACCGGGTCCAATTATCCTTCTCCTGGGCTTCCTGGTAGTTCATTGAGCGTCTGAACCTATTATCTATCGATCGCAAGTATCGGGAAGGGTGGATTGCCGGCAGATGGAAGAGGAGATGCCAAAAGCGGTGGCAAAACATACCCCTCCGGCGAGCCCTGAGAAGGCTCCGAAGAAGCCGCGGGCCTCACAGTCATAGTTAACCCAGCACAACTATCCGGGCAGTGAAGGGGAGGACCTGTTGACTCTGGCAAGATTTCTTGAAGAGTTTAGGCCTTTTAAGGCCGAAATGGCCACAGAAATTAAATCTATAATGGTCACGTTAGAAGATTTAAATAGAAAGGTGTCTGATAACGAAGAGCTGGTTCGATCAGTGGAAAACCGGGTGGAGAAGATGGACCCAGAACTGGTCAAGTTAAGACAGTTTGGCCAGTATAGCCAAATTGAGGATCTGGAGGGCAGGAGCAGGAGGAACAACGTGGTGGTGATTGGCTTGCCAGAAAAGAAGAGGGCAGTGACCAATTAAGTTTTTCCAGAAGTTTGTGGAAAAGATCGTGGGCCCTTAGCCTTTTGGTCATTCCTACTGTATAGAAAGGGCACACGGAGCTCTCCGCCCCTATGCCCAAGCAAGAGCACCCCGCATGTCTTTATGGCCAGATTTTGAATTTTCAAGAAAAACGAGATCTTCCTGCAGAGGTTAAGGAAACTAAAGTTCTGCAATGGGAAGGGAGGGATATAAGGATCACCCAAGATTTGCCATTCTCGGTGCGCCAGAGAGGAGGCTGCTTTCCACCCCTGGTCTCTAAAATCATGGCAGTGGGCATTAAGTTTAAAATGATGTACCCTGCTGTGCTGCATGTCTACATCTTAGAAGAGTGGAGTAAGTTCGATGATCCGGGAAAGTCCTAGTGGCGCTTCAGCTGGCATTACCTTCCCTTTTCGGCAATAAATAAAGATTTAGCACCTTTGGGAAGCTGGCATTTCTGCGTCGAGAAGAAGGGTTCTTTAAGTTTTAATGTGGGACTTAATCTGGCAGTACTGGTGTATTTTGGGACTCGGTGGTTTGTCTTCTCAATGTGAAACCAATAAGATGTGGTCCTAGTTTCACTGGGGTCCCATTTTCTCCCCTCCGTAAAGGAGTTTGCCCCAGACAGCATGGACACGGATGTAAAGTTGTGTCCTTAATTACGCATAAGATGTCAGAGCTTATTTCACCTGATGTCAAAGGGTTTGGGTTTTTTTTTTTTTTTCTTTCTACTGTTTAGCATATCCAATGAGGTAGGGACTCGGACTAAGCATCTACAACTGGAGGATGGATCCCCGCCCACTGAAGAGAATGGTGTAAATTGGGGGGAGCTCACTGAAAACTGGTGTCAGGGACTTGAGTCTGCCAGATGATACGCTGGAGGACAGATAACAATGCCGGCTGGCACCAGGACTTTCTGTAAAATGCTGTATGGAATGTGGCCTTGGGAGGGGCTCATGACCGATACTGGCTGGGGGTCGATAGGGGTGGGGGTTGTTGTTTTTTTGTTTTCCTGCTGACTGTCATTAGAGATCTACCTTGGTATTTCTCAATGTTGTGAGGGTTGCCAAGGATTGGTATCAACTGTTTAATAACAACATCTTTCAGAGCATAGTGTTTTACATTGTTACTTAAGTAGGGGGTAGAGGGGCACTCTTGAAACACGATATATTTACTTTGGTGGGGGGATGGTAGAGTTTATTATTTCCTCTTCCTTTATTCTTGGTTACCACTGATAGACACTTATAAAGATGGTTGGGGATTCTGGGATGGAAAGAGGTTACAGACGAGGGTTCTTTCCACCCAGGGAAGTTAATGTTGGGTATTTCTTGTATCACTAATATGGGCTGGGGGTGGCAGGGGAGGGATGATTCGTGATGCAAGCTGTCATCAGGGGCCGTGTAAATGTGGGAGGGGATTATGAGGGTTGTTGTTGTTTAGAATTTATAGTGTTTGTGGGAGTTCTCAGGGGAAGAGTATTGGTGGGGGGCACAAGTCCTCAATTTAGGTTGCAGGGAGTCCCAATCAAGTAGGAGCATGCCATGGTCTGAATTTGTAAGTCAAGAAAATGGCAGTGGGGGGGTGTTTAAGGTAATAACCTGGAATGTAAAGGGAGCACGGCAGAGAGGTAAGCAGTATAGAATACTTAAACACTTGGAGGTGTTAAAAGCCGATATCGTTTATTTACAAGAAACACATTTGCTTCAAACAGAGAGTAATTCTATGAGGCGTCTACAGATGGGGCCAGTTTTTTTTCATGAGTAGCACACAAAGCAGAGGTGTTATGGTGCTCCTGCATAGTCTGGTCCTTTACCCTGCCTTCAGATCATACAGGATGGGAGGGTAGATATGTGTTTGAGAGGTAGGCTACAAAATATGGAAGTTCTTTTAGGATCCATTTATGGCCCTAACTCAGATTCCCAGGGGTTTTTGTGAAACTCCTGGAAGTTCTGACTCCATTTACGCAGATCCCCATGATCTTAGGGGGTGATCTGAATTTAGTGTTAGACCCTATGATGGATAAAACCAGGAGAAATTTCGGGGCCTTTTCTCCAGCTCAGAGGGCTCTTGGTGAGCTGCTGGATCAGATAGGGCTTGTGGACGTGTGGAGAGTCATTCATCTGAGGGCCAGGGAGTATACGTTTACATCCCCTGTCCATGGCTCAGCATCCCGACTAGACTACCTGTTACTTTCTAGTACACTTCTTCCTGGTGTGCTGGAGTCTGTAATTGAATCTGGGCCTCCGTCTGACCATGCAGTGGTAGCGGGGTCAATATCTTTTTCCGCTCTGCCCAAGAGGGGCAGTAGGTGGAAGATTAACAATCAAATCCTGCGTAGCCCCAAAATAGTAGAGGATATCTCCGCTCATATAAAGGAATTTATAACTAATAATTTAGGAGACAATGTTAGCCCAGATATGGTTTAGGTGCTTTCAAAGCCTTTATAAGAGGTATATTAATAGGTGTGGCATCCAAAAGGAAAAAGGAGAGGATACAAACTATGTCTGAGTTATTGAACCGTATAAGAGATAGGGAAGTGGCTTGACCTCGCAGTCTTCTGAAGAAGAGAAGTTGGAGTTGGTCAAGCTGCGGGATCTCTATCTAAAGATGCTTGGAGAGCAGGGGAATTGGCATTAATTAAGACTAAGGCTAGTTATATAGATCAGGGTGAGAAGGCGGCTTCTGCAGAGAGTTAAACAACTGAATCGTCCCGGATAATCCTAGGATACAATCTAAGGTAGATGGCCAAATTAAACAGCGCCTGGAGATAGTCCTAGAATTCCGGTCCTATTTTGAATCTCTGTATAGCAAGATTGTTAAGGCACCTAGTGAGAAGGAGATATTAGTGTTTTTGGATGGGTTGGATCTCCCTTTGTTGACTGAACTCCAACGGGTACAGATAGTGGCGGATATTACGCAAGGAGAAATTGAAGCTACTATTCAGACATTACCATTGGATAAAACGCCAGGGCCGGATGGACTTTTCGCTAATTTTTACAAGAAATTTTCTAAGTTATTATCCCCTTTGCTTCTTAATTTGTTTAGACATATTTAAGTCATCAAGCATGGGACCAGTCTCATTCAAGCTCTTATTGTTCTAATCCCTAAGCAAGATAAACCCCGGAGCAGCCATCCAGCTATAGGCCCATTTCCTGCTAAATTACGATATTAAGATTCTGGCCAAATTACTGGCCGAAAGGTATGTTGGGTGTTACCTGGGCTTATTGGGCCAGAGCAAGTCAGTTTTATGAGAGACAGGTCCCCGGCTGACCACGTGAGAACCTTAGCTCATGTCTTCTCGGTGTCTGAGGATAGTAATACCGCGATGGCTTTGCTGTCTTTAGATGCCGAGAAGGCTTTTGACAGGGTCCATTGGGGTTTTCTTCTAACCACAATGGGGAAATTTGGTTTCTCTGATCTTTTTTTAAAATGGATAGGTTCTCTTTACCTGAACCCTACAGCAAAGATTAGTTGTAATGGTGCTACATCGGATCCCTTTAATCTTTACGTTGGTACCAGACAAGGTTGCCCTCTATCTCCTTTCCTTTTTAACCTATATTTAGAACCTCTTATCAGGACAATTGTAGGAAACAGGAAATTGAGGTATTAGAGTTATGGATTACATTGTGAAAGTAACGGCATATGTAGATGATCTTTTGATCTATGTGTCTAACCCGAGGGTATCTATTCCCGCTCTTATGGAAGTTGTTCGAGTATTTGGTAGCTTGGCTAACTATAAGTTAAATCTAGATAAATCAATTGTATTTCCCCTTAATAAGAATGTTCATAAGCAGGACATTGTAGAATTGGGTCTGTCTTGAAGTCAGATTATATAAAATATCTGGGTCTAAATGTAGTAAGATGTAGGACTAAATATTTCAATTAAATTTTAGACCTCTTGAGGCTTACTCATTGAGTTAGATTTGACAGATGTATGGTTGCCAATTTCTTTGTGGGGAGGATTAATTTAGTTAAAATGAATGTTTTCCCTAGATTGTTTTACCCCATTAATATGTTGAATGTTTGGATACCACTTACTTGGTTTAGGAAACTACATAATATGATTGCTGATTTCGTGTGGGGTCATAAGAAGTCCTGTATGGCTTATCAAAAGTTGGCAGCTTCCAAAGTACTGGGAGGGTTAAGGCTCCCCCATTTTGCCTTATACTTCTGGGCAGCTCATGCCAGTAAGTATTTGAGGTGGATGAAGGGAGCAGAGGCTTTGGTAAACTATTCCTATATACCTTTTTGGCTGCAGATTGAATTGGCCCTGATTCGGAAGTATGATTTGAAACCGGAGGCTCTCCTGCATATTACTCCAAAAATGTTGCCACTCCAGTTGTGGGGCTCCCCAACTGGGATCTCTTTTAGGGCCCATACCCAACTCTGTTGCTTCCTGAAGTATGACCACCTGAGTGACTGGGCCCAGCCAATTTGGGGTAACCCATGTTTCGTAATAGGTAACAAAGTTCTTAACCCAGCTTGGCTAGCCCTGCCTGGTACATGCTGTTTGAAAGATCTCTGTTTGCCTGATGGGGAGTTACTCTCCTCTGGTGAAATTCTGAATAAGTTTGAGATGCCTGCTACAGCAATCTTTAAGGTATATCAGGTTAGGCACCTCTTAGTCGCAAAACTGGGTAATGGGGTAATCCGAGTCCTAGATTGATTTTATGATAGGTTAGGGCGGTGACCGGTTTGCCGCATGTAGTGTCGAAACTATATGCAGTGTTATTTGAGTGGGCGTATTCCTTAAACCGGTGCAAAATTCATACTGGTCTGCAATTTTCATGACACTGCGCTTAATTGGAAAGGGTTATGGACAAATTGTCATAAGTTTTTCTGCAGGACCGCTAAGGTTGATGCAGTTTAAAATTCTCCACAATATTTACTACTCTCCACAAAACTGGCTAGCCTGAAAATTGTTTCTAGTCCTGTATGCTATAGGTGTCAAGTTGGGGTGGGGATTTATTCCATATTTTCTGGAGTTGCCCCAAGGTTACACCATTGTGGGCAGAAATTAAAGATAGACTGAACCACGTTACTAGGACTAGGGATCTTTTTACCCCAGAAATATGTCTGTTGGGCGATGTTTTCATATTCCTGTCAAAATAGGAGATTTCATATAGTTTTAATTGCTGCCTCGCTTAAGAGAATTGTCCTCAGACATTGGAAGAGACCCAGTCATGCTCACTTACTCTGAGTGGCTGGAAGAGCTAATGTAAGCTTGAGGATTGAAAGAATGATAGCTATCCTCCAAAACAAGCTTCCTAGGTACAATAGGATCTGGGGCCCCTTTCAGGCTATCTTTTCTACATAAAGGGTATAGATTGGTTACTGCTCGAGGGCATGCTACCTGATTGGACTTGTGCTGGGAGGTTTAAAGGGAGGGTAGGGGGTGGGGAATGGGGGGTATGGGTCATGGGGGTTAATGTTACAGAGTTCAGCTTACTTTATGTATAAAGGTGACTGTGTAACTATGATTTTCTGGTGGTATTTGGAGTTACTGGAATGTATCTCTGTAACGGAAAATTTAATAAAATTTAATGGAAAAAAAAAATAAAAAAATAAATGGTGTATCCAACAACAGCACATCACATATATATATATATATGTGTGTGTGTGTGTGTGTGTGTGTGTGTGTGTGTGTAAAACTTTTGAACAGATTCATAGTTTTTCACCAAACCAGCAAAAGGCACATCTGTGGACCACCCCTTTCTACCCCAGAAATTTCAGACCAAAAATCTTTTTTTTTAATGTAATATGCTTTATTGCAATTTCTGAGTGAAAAAAGAGAAAACAGGAAAAAACAAATAACTAACAATACAAAACATCATAATAACACCAACAATTGAACAGAAGCAAAACTATTGAAAAACCAACAAAACAAACAATAAACACCAGCGATAAGCCCCCCTAGCCCATCCCTCTCACCCACACTCTGGAGTGGGGATCCCCATGATAAAAATAAAAATGAGATACTTATATACAGTATAGAATAATAGAAGAAGGAAAAACACAAAGAAGAGCAACCGGGAGCATAACAAAGAAGAATAATTAATAATAAGTTGCCGCAACTAAAAACAGCTAACAAAAACCTAACAACCTAAACTTAGGGCTCGATAAGGAATGCAAAGAAACCTTATAGATCAAAACAGTAAAAGGCAAAAATGTAAGACAGCCAACATCAAGTAATAACAAAGTATGTAATTGGGCTTATACCTCAGTAAAAGCAGAAAGATGATCTGCAGTGCTAGCAAGCATTTTCTCCACATGTAAAGCAAACAAAACTCCTTTGTATCACTCTAAGTAGGTAGGGACTGCCTGATAACATCAGTTATGAAGGATGACTTTTTTTGCACATGCAGAAATTAATGGCATGTAATGATGCTGGGGACCTAATAAGGAATCTCTAAATAATCACAGAAGACATATTTCTGGAGAAAAAACCTTTTCTAGCCCCAATAAAAGGATCCAGACTTTGAAGAATGGAGTCCAAAAAGAAGAAACAATTTTGCATTCCCATATAATATGTAGAAGAGTGCCTTCCTTCTTATCACAGCATGTACAAAGTGGAGAAGATGCTCTATCCATTTTAAAAAGTTTTACAGGCACAAAATATAAGTTATGGAACAACTGGAATTGCATAAACTGGTACCTGTCCCTCCTGAGATCTTTTTACATATCATGCCATAAAAAATCACCAGTCTGGAGGGTCTAAAATAAAGGAAGTCGAACAGGACCAATAACTCAAACTAGCAGAATCCTTTGTAGGGAGCAAAACATAAAACTGGACATAGAAAAAGGAAATCACATGAAGGGAACAGGCTTTAGAAGCAAAGGTGGGCCATATATATTTGACCACAGTCCTGGACCAAAATGATGGAAAAGGGAGTGAGAAAGTTTCATAAACTTAATACTAACTTTAGAGGGTAACTGAGATAAGCATTAACAATCCAAAAAAATAAAAAAAACATTAACAGTAAGCTGAGTCACAGTCTTAATTTCAAAATATTGCCAGAAAGTAGAAGCAATAGGTTGCCCAGCTATCTTGATGTTAAGGTTGCCTAATATAGGGTCTGAAGTATCCTTGGTGGAGTCTAAGTGTAACAATGAACATAACTGCTTATGAATCTAAACCAAGGGAGTATCATAAAACACCCGAGGGAGCTGCTTAGGTGATAAGTACATGAGGGCTTGGATATTAAGATGGACTTGCTTGCATTGGAAGTGTTCAATATTCAACAAAATTGGAGTGTAAACAGAAAGCGAATCCTCCGCACTATCTCTATACCATTGAAAATAATGTTTACAATGTATTGCCAGATAGTGTAACCAGAGAAAATGCATTAGTGTGCATTGCGATTGAGAAAACCAAGATTGAGGAATAAATTGAATGAGCATAATAAGAGGGTAAAGGGCCCAAGGCGTATATTCATCTTAATTTATGTGTGAGATAAGTCATGTGCAGTGTGATCCAGTACTGAATCCAAATTATTTTGGTGCATTTTAAGAGTGGAAGTACTTAAATATGTACCCAAATACCTAACTTTGTCAGGAACCCACTTCAGTCCCAAATGAGCTACCTCAGCTCGAGATACTCGTGCATTTAAAAGCATAACCTCTGTTTTATCTAGATTCAATATATAATTATAGATTTGACCAAAGTGGTTAATAACCTCAAGGGCCACATCTAAAGGGGTGCAAGGATTTATAGGATGTAACAGTATGTCATCGGCATATACCAACAACTTATACTGTGTCAGGCCTATAGAAATACCCTGGATTTGAGGGATAGCATAACTTTTTTGAATCAGGGATTCCAAAACTAAGTTAAACAATAGGGGTGACATTGGGCAGACCTGTATAATGCCCCATCAAATATATTTCACTGGCTCTCCATATGATGCACAGGGGAAACACCAGACCTTGCCTAAAAACTAACACACTGAAATCTGGCCAATGGAAAATAACGTACACCAATGCCCACAGTCTGGAAAACAAGATCCAAGACCTGCAGGCAACAATGGCAGAGGCTAAACTGGACATAATAGCCATTAGCAAGACATGGTTCACCAATAACTACACTTGGGAGACTTCACTACCCGGCTATGTGCTGTTCAGAAGAGACTTAGGTGCAAAAAGGAGGGGGGGAGTGGCCCTTTCTGTCAATGAAAATATCAAAGCTACTGAAATTCGGAATACACATAAGGAGACAGAAGAACTGTGGGTCACCCTGGAAACAAGCAATGGAATAGCCATATGACCTGGGATTGTCTACAGGCCTCCAGACCAGGGGGAGGACATAGACACATTACTGTTAGAAGATATACAAAACATGACAGCTAAAGGGGAGGCTCTGATAATGGGAGACTTCAACATTCCAGATACAGACTGGTCAATACCAGCAGGAACATCCACCAGAACTGGACACATAGTGGATTCCCTGCAGGGGGAGGGAATGAAACAACTGGTACAACAACCCACAAGAGACAAGGCTATCCTAGATCTAGTACTGACTAATGGGGAAAGGATCACAGATCTCCAGGTAGAAGGTCACCTGGGGACCAGTGACCATCACGTGGTATGGTTCAATTTGGCCACTAGAACTAAATCATCCCATTCCAAGGCAAAAATATGGGACTTCAGAGGAGCTGACTTTGATAAGATGGCCAACAGAGTTAAGCTATCCCTAGCAAGAAGAAATGCAGGTGAGGGGGTACAGACAAAGTGGGCAAGCATTAAGGATGCAATACTTGAAGCAACATACCATTGTGTAAGAGAGGAAAGCAAGACCGAAAGAAAGAGGAAACCACTCTGATTCTCAAAAACAGTAGCAGAAAAGGTCAGAGCCAAAATGCTGGCCTTCAGGCAATATAAGGGAATGCAGTGGGATGAAGATAAGGAGGCATACCAAATTTCCCTAAGGGAAGCAGGGAAGGCAGAAAGGCAGGCAAAGGCCCAAGCCGAGGAAACACTAGCATGAATAGTAAAAGAAGGGACAAGACTTTCTATAGATACATTAGTGAAAGGAGAAAGTCCAGAGGGGGTATTGCTAAGATAAAAGGGGATAAAGGGACGTGTGTGGAGGAGAACCAAGGAAAAGCATCTATCCTCAATAGATACTTTTGCTCAGTATTTACTGAAAAGAAGGTAGGACAGGGTCCACAGCTCAGCATCATGGACACCAGGGGGAGGGAGGGAGGTGTGCACTAGTCCCTTCACAAAAGAAAGGGTCCTACAAGAGCTCACTAAGCTCAGGGTGGACAAGGCCATGGGACCTGATGGCATACATCCCAGGGTACTAAAGGAGCTAAGGGTGGAACTAGCAGAGCCATTATCAAAACTGTTTAGTGAGTCTCTGAGCACAGGAGCGGTCCCAGAAGACTGGAGAAAGGCTCATGTGATCCTGCTCCACAAGAGTGGCAGCAGGGAGGAGGCAGAGAACTGTAGACCAGTTAGTTTTACCTCAGTAGAGGGCAAGATTATGGAGGCATTCCTTAAGGAAAGGATAGTGCAACACCTGGAATCCATAGGCGCACAGGATCCAAGACAGCGTGGTTTACAACAGGAAGGTTCTGTCAGACTAATCTCACACATTTCTTTGACTGGGTAACCAGATTGGTGGACCAAGGGGGTGCAGTTGATGTTGCCTACCTTGACTTCAGCAAAGCTTTTGATACTGTTCCACATAGAAGATTGATTAATAAGCTGGGTAGGCTCAGGGTGGGTCAGAGGTTGGTAAACTGGGTGGCAAACTGGTTGGTGGGCAGAAAACAGAGAG
This sequence comes from Neoceratodus forsteri, assembly GCA_016271365.2. NCBI lineage: Eukaryota > Metazoa > Chordata > Ceratodontiformes > Ceratodontidae > Neoceratodus > Neoceratodus forsteri. Next base: position 281,267,080 of record JADMNL010000024.1, on the reverse strand, counting down.
TGGTGGTAAACAGTATACCATTAGAAGAGATGCAAGTCACAAGTGGGGTACCTCAGGGATCAGTCCAGGTGCTAGTCCTCTTCAATATCTTCATCAGTGACATTGCAGATGGACTGGAGGATAAGGTTTGTTTGTTTGCAGATGACACCAAGCTCTGCAACAGAGTAGATGATCCAGGTGGGGTGGACAGAATGAGAAGAGATCTGGATAAACTGGCAAAATAGTTGGAAGAGTGGCAACTGGGGTTTAACGCAAAAAAGTGCAAGATCATGCACATAGGGAAGAGAAACCCTGAAGCCACCTATAGGTTGGGAAGGGAGTTGTTGCCAATCACAAGGGAAGAAAGAGACTTGGGCATCATCATCACAGATGACCTGAAATCATCCAAGCAGACCACTAAAGCAGTAGGTAAGGCTAGAGGGATGTGGGGTGTATTAGTAGGGGTATCAGAGGTTGTAAGAGGGAGGTAATAATCCCTCTTTTCAAGACACTGGTTTGGCCCCATCTGGAGTACTGCGTGTAGTACTGGAGGCTGCACCTGCACAAGGACATTAACAAAATGAAGGCAGTCCAGAGACGGGCAACCAAAATGGTGCAGGGACTGCATCAGAAAACATGTGAGGATAGATTAACAGAGCTCAATATGTATACCCTAGAGCAAAGGAGGGGGAGAGAGGTGATATGATTGAAACATTCAAACAACTTAAGGGCATTAACAAGGTGAAAGAATCTAACATGTCTCAATATAAGAAAAATAGCAGGACAAGAGGACACAGCATGAGATTAGAGGGAGGCTGATTATGGGGTAATGTGAGGAAGTTCTTTTTCAGAGAAAGGGTGGTGGATGCATGGAACGGCCTACCTCAGAAAGTGGTGGATATGAATACAGTGCAGGGCTTCAAATAGACATGGGATAGGCATAAGGGAGCAATAAAGATGAGTATGATTAGATAGGCCATTGACAGAGTACAGGCCTATGGTACATTCATTAGGTAGAAAAAATGAGCAGACTGGATGGGTCTTGTGGTCCTTATCTGCCATCAGCTACTATGTTTCTATGTTTTTATGTTTCTCAGAATGGACCCCACTACATAATACCTGGGCAGATGGATTAGTTTGATGAAACCTGACCCAATTAATAAATTCAAATGAGATATTAAATTTAGGTAATACCTTAAACAGGTAATCACATGAAACTCGATCAAAGTCTTTCTTCATGTCCAGGGAGGCCAAAACTGCAAGGGTAAGAGACTCCCTGGACACAGAGAATAAATTAGCTGACTTTCTAAGGTGGTCCTATGAAAGACGGCCTGGAACAAAGCCCACTTCTTCTCTACTAATTAAAGGACCCCACAGCTTATTCAATCTTTTTGCCAGTATTTTAGCATAGCTATTAAAATCCACATTGATTAGAGAAATAGGCCTATGACTATTGACATTTGCAGGAGCTTTACCCAGCTTCAAGAGGACCATTATAAGAGCTTCTGTAAGGGAAGAATCTGAAATTTCATGCTTATAGATAAAACTGTAAGCAGCTAACAAAATAGGTGCCAATAATTCATTAAATTTCTTATAAAAATTTGGTATATAACTATCTAGACCTGGGGCTTTGTCTAAGGTGAGATAGTCACTGGCCTCCAAAACTTCTTGGAGAGATAAGGGGGCTTTCAAAAAATCAGAATAAAAATCAGACTGCTGAGGTAAATCAGCGCCTCAAACAATTTCCTCAATAGAGAGACCATGTAGGTCTGGATCATCCAGGGTATAGAGAGACTGGTAATATGCATGAAACTGGGTCGCAGTTTCCTGAGGTGAAGAAAGTAATTGCCCCTCATCAGAACGAATATAAGAGATAATTCTGGCAGCAACCTGTGCTCTCAGCTGAAGAACGAGCAGCGTTCCCACCTTCTTACCCTGATCAAAATATTTAACTCTAGCTCTATGTAAAGGAAATTCAGCCTGATCATGCAATAGATCATTCTATTTGGCCTGCAAGGTTTCCAAATGTTCCCAGACAGTACAGGGGAAGTGGGAAAAAGCTGTTGTTCAAGGTCTCAAATATGGGTCAGTAAAGTGGCTGCCACCTGAGTATGCTGCTTCTTGCGTTTAGAGGCAATACAAGTTAGTTCACTTCACAGCCCACACTTAGAGCTGCCCACAAAAGATCAAGATGTGGCATAGATGGAGTATTAATCTCCAACAAGCATTTGTCATTGCCGGAGTTCGTCGCTGGGATTGCTGTTGGTATGCACCGACTGGCAGGACTACAGTTCCCAGCAGAAAGAACAAGTTATTCTACCAAGTTCACATTCCTGTTGAAATACAGTGATGTGCATACTTGTTTCCTCAGTTCATGATCAGGTTTGAAGAGAGACGATGTGTCTGCAGGTCAGAGAAGATGAGGGCACTGGAGCCCCACCATGGGTTGGGAGGGGCATTAGGGTTAGAAACCCTAATGCCCTGTGTGTTTAGTTGGTATTTGCACTACAAATTTTCAACATGGTCTTTTGTGACCCCACCTCATGAAAGCATTTGGGACCTCTGCTCATGAACAGTGGCACTGTGATTTTGTTAATCTGTCCCGAATGTTGATTTCTCACAGCAACCACACCTTTCTGCATCACACATGCGAAAACAGTTCAGGCAGGATGTGAAAAATTACAGCTGTACCTTTCATAGGGAGGTGTGAAGAGATGGCAGTGCTGAACATCTGGAGTGAAAATATTAAAAATGATCGAAGGTACGAGCATACATGGAAACTGCACAACACACGCTTGTAACAGTCATTTAGTGGAATAATTTCACCAACTTTTCAATGTAGGCATTTTGTGACCTCTGTTCATGAACACTGTCACTATGATTTTCTTAATCTGTACTGAACATCGATTTTTCACAGCAACTGCGCCATTGTGTGCCAGATGTGCAAAAACACATTTCGGCCAGTATGTGAAAAATGACAGCTGTACTGTTCATAAGGAGGTGTGCAAAACTGACAATGTTGAAAATCTTGAGTGAAAATGTTATAAATTCTCAACATTATGAGTGTAAGTGTAAACTGCTCAATGCATGCTTGTAACACAGTCGTTATATGGAGTTTTGTCACCAGATTTTCAATATAGGCATTGTGGGACCTTGTGAACAGTGTCACTGTGATTTTCTTAATCTGACCTGAACAGCCGGCCCATTGGCACAGTGGTTGTATTTCTGCTTGCGACGCCGGCGACCCGGGTTCAGGAATGGATCCGGGTCATTGGAGGGCCAGCCGGTGGAGAAGGATCGAGCATCCCAAGACTGCTGTCCTTCTCCGGGGGGAGGGTGGACTGCATGCTTGGTGCAGTGGCGACACCAGGTGGAGGCTGGGTTCACCACTATGCACCAATGCCTTCAAGTATTCGGTGGCAGGGTGGATGCTGGTCATCATTGCACGTCCCTGCTCCTGCTTACAGGGCAGAAACTGTGTGTGGGCCCATCCGTCTCAATGAAGCCCTCCCCTGGCTTCAGTTAGCCTTCATTGCTAGCTTTCCTGAATAGATATTTGTCCCACGGTGCTGGAGAGGGGAGACAGTGTCACGGCCCCGCCCTCTGGGGGAAAGCCAGGGGTGCTTGGGAGAGTGCCAGCATTGACGGTGGTGGGAGTCCGGGGGCCGTGACCAGGGCAGTTCCTGACGGTGGGCCCACCAGATAAAGTATACTAAATGAAAAAAAAATCTGTCCTGAACACTGGTTTCCCACAGCGACTGCTCTATTCTGTGCCGGACATGCAAAAACATATTTCAGCCAGGATATGAAAAATGACAGCTGTACTGTTCATAAGAAAGTACAAAAAATGCCAATGTTGAAAATCTGGAGTGAAAATATTACAGATTCACGAAGTTACATGTGTGCATTTAAACTGTGCAACGCACGCTCATAACACAGTCATTATACGGATGTCACCAAATTTTTAACATAGGTATTTGGAGACCTCCGCTCGTGAACAGTGTCACTATGATTTTCATAATCTGTCTCGAACACCGATTTCTCACAGCGAGTGTGCTATTTTGCACTGGAAGTGCGAAAACACATTTTGCCCATGATGTAAAAAATGATAGCTGTACTGTTCATGAGGAGGTGCAAAACAATGGCAGTGTTGAAAATCTGGAGTGAAAATATTACAAATTCACGAACTTATATGTGTGCATTGAAACTACGCAATGCACGCTCATAAAACAGCCATTATATGGACTTTTGTCACCAAACTTTCAGTATAGGTATTTTGAGACCTCTGCTCATGAACAGTGTCACTGTGATTTTTGTAATCTGTCTCAAACACTGATTTCCCACAGCGGCCATGCTATTGTGCACCAGAAGTGCGAAAACACATTTCAGCCAGGATGTGGAAAGTGACAGCTGTACTGTTCATGAGGAGGTGTAAATAAAATACCAATGTTAAAAATCTGGAGTGAAAATATTACATATTTGCGATGTTACAAGTGTGCATTGAAACTGCGCAATGCACGTTCATAACACAGTCATTTTTTGGAATGTTTTCACCAAATTTTCAACATAGGCTTTTTGGGAGCCCACCTCATGAACAGTAACACTGTCATTCTGTTAATCTGTCCCAATAGGTGATTCTGTTCAGTGACCATGAAATCACCTTTCAGAACTGAAGAACCAGATGACAGTGACTGAATTCATGAGGTGGACTTTCAAGAACCCCATGCTGAAAATGTGGTGCCATAATTCAAAAAAATGGCCAAGATATGCACCAAAGTTGAAAAAAAACCATTTATGTTATTATATAACTTACCAGCATTTCTTCAGTTCGTGGTCAGCTTTGAAAAGTGCAGACTTGTTCCCAGTCCACCGAATATCATTGCGCTGGGCTCTGGAGGTAAGTATGGGGTGAGGGAGGTATGGGGGTGGGTTGCACAGTGGGTGGGTGCGGGTTAGGGAGGGGCAAGAGATTCAACGAGTGACCATTTTCTTGTTTACTGGTTTTAAAAGAAATATTTAAACCCGCTGCGGGAAGGTTTTTTTTACAGGGTCTTTTGGCACTCGGGGGTGGGCTCCCAGCATGCCACCTGAGTGTTTGGGGGGCTGTAGCCAATGGGAATTGGGCACCCCATTGGCACATACTGAGTGTGGGGGGCAAGATCCAAGCGGGCTTGGGCACCACCCTTGGCACACAGCAAATTGGGGGGGATATTATGACAATGGGGAGTGGGCTGCCCCATCTGCAAATGAACTGGGAAGGGGCATCCCAACAGGGGGATTGGTCACCCCTGTCGGTTTCTGTTTGTTTAAAGGCTGGCACACAACAAATTGCGGAGGGGGCATTATGCTGACCGGGAGTGGGTTCCCCTGTCAGCAAAATGAACTGGGAGGGGGAATGCCGACAGGGGTATTGGGCACCCCCATCAATTTTTTTTTGTTGTTGTTTTTTTTAACTGCAAAGAGGCATGAGGAAGTACTGGGTACAGCGCATTCATATTGCTGTAAGCTACAGCAGTGTGAATGTGCGACCAGGAATGCAATGCAGGAATTCAACTTCAAAGGACCGAGCCATGCCACTATTGGTGCGACTCCGTCCTTTGAAAAGTTGTCCAACTCAGCCTAAACAGCTGAAAGTGAGTCACCGCCAGCCTGCTGACTGATTCACCTGCCGCTAGAAATGGAACTCTCCATTGGGCACACCCCTGTAGAGCATCTTATAACAATGAGTTTGTCTGTGCCTTCGTGCCACGAAGGAAGGAAATAAACTGCGTGATATGCTCCACAATATCTGGATATTTTAAAAGCTGGTTGTTTAAATGCCAAGATTTATCAAGGTTAGAACTTAAAGAAAGAGCTATTTGCATAATACCAGATGATGATCAGATAATACTTTAGCACCATATGTACATGACCAAATACCAGAAAAGTGCTCAATTCCCAGCAGAGCAAAATCAATTTTGGAAAAAGACTACAGAGGGAGCAAATGGAAGTAATACTCTTTCTGCATAGGGTTCTACACTCTCCAGGGATCCACAAGGCTGACTGCATCTGTTAGCTGTCTCAAAGCCCTCTGCCCTGGCATCAGACCCTGCCTTCTCATTCCAGATCTATCCAATTCATTAGAAATAACCATATTCCAGTCACCTGCTAAGAGAATAGGCAGGGAGTCCCAAGGAGAAAGAATATTTATTAATTCTATAAAGAAAGCAGGGAATTCTGTAATTGGTCCATAAATAGAACCCAGTACAACTTCCCTATGGCCCTAGGTACCATGTACCGACCTTACAGGTCCAACATTTTCTGTAATAAATGAAAAGGGATCTGTCGGGCAATTAAAATAGCTTCCCCCTATTTATGGTTACCCAAACATGCCCCAAAGACCTGTCCCACCCACGTTCTGTGCAAAAGAGACAGCTGAGCAGCAGGAAGGTGGGTCTCTTGTAAAAATGCAAGATCTGCTTTCAGTCTAATCAAATGAAATAAAATCTTAGCTCGCTTGACAGGAGACTGAGCACCTTTAACATTTCAGGGGCAAACCTGAAATAACTGTGACACTAGACAATCATGAGAGCAAAAACCAAATTAACTAGCCCCAGTCATATCAATAATATAAAAACAAACCCCAAATGATGGAAAGCCCACTCCAGAATAAACCCCTCCTCCCGCCACCCAAAGAGAACTCAGTGCAACACAAGACACATATCGATACAAAAAAAGAAACAACCTCTGAAACTATCCTCTCCCTTAACAAGGCATACACCATGCCCACAGCTACCCTCCCAAACCAATGTGCAGTGCACAAAACAAGCACATGCTACCACCCTGCACCCCCTTCCCTGAAATAACCAACTGCAACTAACTGAAACAAAATACTATTTTAAGAATTAGTGTAGAACAACCTAACAGGAAGCACAAAGGGACAGAGTAACAAATTATCAAGATATTCAGGTGTGGCAAAAAAAAGACAGTATAAAAACTAGGCAAAAAAGGGAACAGGAGTAATAGAGGGGTTGGAGAATATCCTCTCTCCACAACACATTAGTGGCGTAAACCTTATATGTGGAAAAAAAAGGAAGAAAAAGAAATGCCCCTCATCAACAGTGAATCCTATAAAACATCTCTCTGTCCCTTACTGCCCCTCCCTGAACCCCTCACAGTATGTGGTATAATCTTAATCCAGTGAGTTACTAGAACCAGGACTAAACACAAACAATACAATCCACAAAGAGTTGCCGAATAAACATCATCAGCATCAAATACATGGCATGACAATTGTAGATTGGGTACTGGTGAATCGCCTTGACCATGTGCAAATTGCAGGCATCTTGGCAGATGCTATTACAGACCACTCCCTCACTTTCTGTGTATGGAGCCCGGAGACTGCTCCCCCATCCCCTCCATGCTACATCACAATTACCAACTTTGCCAAACTGGACGTGGAAGCTTTCCTCTATGATGTATCCTGTATCAACTGGTCTGATATCTATCACTCCCATGATGTTCAAATAGCCCTTGATATCTTCATTGATAATTTCACAGCACTTCAGGATAAACATACCCCGAAGGTCACCAGAAGGGTCGGGGTAAACAAACAAGATGGCTACACAAGGACCTGCTGACTAACCTGCGCACACGGGACAAACTCTGGAAGAAGTATAAAGTGTCCAGACTACCAGACACTACAGGGCCTCTTGGAGCGCCTGTAAAAAGCAAATCAGAACAGCAAAGAGCATCTACTGCAAGGAACTGCTCACAAACTCTGCTGGTGACCCTAGAAAATTCTGGACACACATCAAGACCTTTCTTGGGGCTACCCAGTCATCGACCTCAGGGGATATGATCCTAAATGGTGTACATTGCAATGACTCGAACACTATAGCGAATGCCTTTAACAGATTATTCACGGACCTGTCTCAGTACACCTTGTCCTTCACGTCACCTCCCACAGCATCTCAGCCTTACTGCACACCCCAGAGATCTGCATCTGGTGCTGACCACCACCAACTAACTACTACCCCCCCTTTCCACTTTAAAGCTATATCTAGATTTGAGGTCCAAAGGCTATTGCAAAACATATCCGACAACACTAGCCCCGGCTCAGATTCACTTGAGCCACGACTCCTGAAGCTAGCGGCACCACTGATTGCCTCGCCACTGGCCAAGATTTTCACTCTGTCTCTTGGCATTGTCCGAGATCTCTGGAAGATTGCCCGAGTTACGCCTATCCTTAAAAAAGGAGACCCAAAGGATATCAACAACTACAGGCCCATAGCCATCCTCTCTGTGCTAAGCAAGCTACTGGAGAAGCTTGTTGCAACCCAAACCATTGACCATCTCACAAAGAACAACCTTCTCTCAGACACTCAGCATGGTTTCAGAAAAGGGCACAGTACCTCAATTGCTCTTCTCAAATTCTCCACCGATGTACTCTGCAACATGGACAAAGGCCTACTCACTGGAGCAGTATTTATCAATCTTACCAAAGCTTTCGATCTTGTTGATCATCTCCTGCTTCTCTCAGCCCTGCATAGACTTAACTTCTCATCCTCAGTAGTTGACTGGTTTAACAACTATCTATCAAACAGATTACAACTTATTAAATTCAACTCCGCTCTCTCGGATGTGACCAGCATTGACATCGGAGTACCCCAGGGCTCCATCCTGGGACCCCTTCTTTTCTCGCTATACATCCACAACATAGATTATGCCATACTCTCCTGCTCAGCTATCTTATACGCTGATCATCTTGTCCTCTACTACAGTGCTGACAAAGTTAACATCATTAACAAAAACCTCTCCTCGGATTTCAGGAATGTGCAAACATGGCTAAATGCTAATAAGCTCATCCTCAACACAAAAAAGACTCAAGCCATGCTATTTGGCACTGCCCCCAAACTCAGGGCCTATAAGGAACCCCTCCTAGTCCATGACTCTGGGGGTCTCTCATCAACTGTGTCACATCCTTCAAATATCTGGGAGTCCTCCTTGATAAATCCCTTGATTTCAGTCTGCACATCCGGTTAACCTGTAAAGCAACAAATGCCAAACTTGGAATCGCCTATAAGACTTGTCACCTGCTAACACCATCCGCCAAATTGGCAATTGCCAAGGGTATTCTGCTTCCAGCACTGACATATGGTGTCTCCATTTTTGCTAATGCCCATAAGACTGCTCTCCATAAATGGGACGTCGCATATAACAACATATGTCGGTATGCCTCCTCTTTCCATCGCCTCAAGCACCACTGCACACTGTATAGTGACCTAGGCTGGCTCTCCCCAACCGCCTACTGACTATATTCCCTAGGGACCCCCACAAACTCTGTAATCCGTAACCAAACCCCCACCTCCCTTGCAGCTCTACTTGTACCACAGACACCTGCCCACGGACTACGCTCAGCAAACAAATTTCTACTCACCATACCCAGATGTCTTACTTCAAAAGGCTCTAGAGTATTTCACTGCACTGCCCCAGCCACCTGGAACTCCTTCCCTCCTGCCCTGAGGCAGGCTAACTCCCACCCAATCTTCAAAAAAGAACTATATCACCACCTGTCTCGGGACCCCTGCACATGCTTTGATCCCACTTAATGCCTCACAGCTAACCACCCTATTTTGCCCAAGACACTGCTGCACTTCTAAACAAGCTTTGCTATAAAATGTCTTTATAGCTGCCATTTAGCCCACTTTCAGTTATTTGCATGTACTAATGTCACTTTTGTCATCTCTGCATAGCTATATGTATTATCTCGAGTACTGTCTCACTTGATCTGTACTCTAACCTACCTGTACTATATACTATGTACCTGTACTATATACTATGTATTGTATAATGTCATCTCATTTTATGTATGTATTCTCCCGGGTCGTGCCTGAAAATAGTCAACTTTGGCTAGTGCACCTAACCCGGTTAACAAAAACTAAATAAATAAAATAAATGAATTAATTAAAAGAACTAATATAATTAAAAATAAAATTAGTCCCAGAGTATAGTTCAGTAATGCCAAATCTTACTCAGTTGAGGAGTATTCAATAAACTGTCCAGCCAATTGAGAAGAAAAGGAATCAAATGTGTCCCAGAAGCTCCAGCCAGTCTATCAGAAGAATAAAATTCAAACCATATGTTGGAAACTGCCTTAAAAAAAGGAAAACATGCCAGCACAGACAGTATAATTAAATCAAGATCAAAGCTATAAAGATGTCCTCAAGTCCAAGAATCTCTGACATAAAGTTATTCAAGCATCTCTCAGAAACATGCTAGAAAGAAGCAGTGTCTAGACTGGAAAACCATGGCCAGAAACAAGTGTCCATTAACCCATCAAGAGACCTTCTGAAGTGGAAATAGGTCCAGGAAACCTGAAGGAAGACCAGCCCAAGCTTCTTTTGTTGTCTCAAATTGATTGGTGCCACTCTTTGTAATAAGCAGTAACTTAGCAGGATAAATCATATGGTATCGAATGCCAGCAGCAGAAAGCTTACTGAAAATAACTCCATATTCCCCTCGAAGTTGGTGCACATGGGGCGGGGGGTACAATCATTAAATATATAGAAACACCTGGAGTTCCATTACAACTCACCTTTTCGGGGGCCTTCTGCAGTATGTGAAGTTTCTCCCCGTAATTAAGCATTTTCAGAATAATATTGTGGGGCTGTTCAGAAGCACCGGGTGGGAGGGGCCTGTAAAGCATGATGGGCTCACTCTGCAATATATGCAGCTCCATAAGGTGAAGGGCATGCAACAGACTGAAGCGCAGACTACATGAAGGAGAGCATATCAGATCCTTCTTTGTATTCAGCTGTTCCCCACAAGAACCATATTATTTCTCCAGTTACAGCCCTCTTGATCTTCCACCCTTGCCTCCAGTTTACAAACCTTCTGCCAATGGACTACAAGCTCTTTGTCGTCCCTGACTTGGTGATCCTCGAGGAAAGAAATATGGGTTTCTGCATCCTGGACCTGCTGAGCAATAGCTTCTAAGGCCAGGGGGAATGTTTCATATTCAACGCCATGGCCAGGACTACTGCTTTAACTGTACCAAGATCCACATGAAGATCAGCAAAGGAGTCCTCCGAATCCATCACAGCTGAGGATTTTACCGGCTAGTCTGTCCATTGTACCAGGTAAAGCAATGTATATAATACAAATTGCACCCAATAAAAAGTTGTTAACAGTTGGTATCAGGTCTGATTGGCATAGACTAGCAATAAGGAACTCCAGAAAATAATATAAATAAAACGTTTAATCGGTGGAGGAACAGAGCAGGCACAAAACACATCTAACTAGTAGGCTGCATCACGTGACCCCAGATCAAAAATGTAAACTGTCTGGGTATAGGCCAGTTCAAAAAAACAGTAAAAAAGCTGAAATGTTCGTTTATATGAAAATTTTCATATGAACGTCAATATGAAAAAAGCATAAGCGAGTCACAAAATGATGGGTTTTAAATTCCTCTGCATTTAATTTTTTTCTCTTTTCCCTCTCACTTCCCACTGCCACCCCACTAACTCATCTCTCTGTTGCCTCTCTAGACCCTCACCCCCCCAACTCCCCCATCTTTAATCCAAGAACTGTGCTACTGTTAATGACCCACTCCTCATCACTGAATCCTTCAATGAGGCCTTCACAGACCTCACTTCGGTACTTCTCCCCAGTTTTCTGCTCCTATCTGCCGATCAACCCACCAGCAAACCATGCACAAGCCACCACCCCAACTTCTACTTCAGGAGGGTGATGGTAAAGGAGGCCCTGAAACACATAAAAAAGTGCTTGGCAGGACAAGAAAGGGCAATGATGGGGTATATTTGAAGATTATTTCCCTCACACTCAATACGGTCATCTTACCAATAACCAAACTCTTCAATAAGTCCCTGGCACTTACTGATTTCCCTGGCATCTGGAAACAAGCCCTTGTCACACCAGTGCATAAGAATGGAGACAGGACAAGCATATCCAACTATCAACCTATATCCATCCTCTCACCCTTATCCAAGGCCCTGGAAAAGATTGTGGCAGACCAGCTTACCGAATACCTTAATAAGTAATTGGATGGGAGGCAGTATAGTGCAGTGGTTTAAGGCTCTGAGCTGCAACTCTGGTGACATCCAGCAGACCAGACCTGGGTTTGAATCCTGCAGCTTCCACTTACATACTGTGTGACCCTGAGCAAGTCACTTAACTTCCCTGTGCTCCCAGGTCGCACCTGTAAAAAAGCTTTCAGCTTAGTGAGCTACTCCTGGTTAAACAACTAAAAAATTAAAAAGTAAGACCTCCTCTGCCCCAAACCAACATGACTTCAGAAAGAATGACAGCACTAGTACAGCACTGGTTGAGTATACGGATTATGCATGTAAAGCGCTGGATGAAGGTAAACTAGTGGGGTCAGTTTTTATTGGCCTCACCAAAGCCTTCGACACTGTCAACCACTCCTTGCCTTGAGCAACTCCTGCACCTGGGGGTGGCTGAAAATGCAGCAGACTGGTTCAAGAACTACCTTACCCACAGAAACCAATGTGCCAAAATCAGCCAAACTATGTCAGACCCCAGGGAGGTAACACTGGGGGTTCCCCAGGGCTCCATACGGGGGCCCCTACTCTTCAGTCTCTTTCTGAATAACCTCCTTAAAGCATGTGACACTAAAATTATCCTCTACGCTGATGATGCGACCCTCATTTATAGCAACACACACCTCGACGCCCTCCAGTCTGAACTTCAGTCCTCTTTCCACAAGCTAGAGGACTGGTTCGGCAAGCAGAAACTACTTCTCAGCTACAAAAAGACTAAGGCCATGTTCATAACCAACACACAGAGTAAGAGGAATCACCCCCACTCTTCATCTCCAATAATGTCTGCACCCCACTGGAACAAGTAAACTCATCCAAATATCTTGGTATCACCCTTGATTACACCCTCTCCTTCACTCAGCATGTCGACTTAGTGGTCAAGGCTGTTAACTCCGAGCTAGGGGTCTTCTACAGGCATAAGAATTGCCTCACACCAGAGGCCCTCCAACTCTCCATCTCTATCTCCATCCTTTCGTCCATCGATTATGACCTGGTTGTTTACAAAGTGGCTACAGATACAGCACTCAAGAGGATACACATAGCCCTCAATAAGGCCTACAGGCTCACTTTGGCTGCTGATCAACACATGCACACCTGTACCCTGTATGAACTGACAAAGTGGTTGCCTCTTGGGACAAGGATCAAGTTCCAAACCTGCCTCCTTGACAAGAAGGCACTTCTGGGGAAAAATCCCCCCTGTGTCTAAGATATCCTAGCCACGGCCTCCTCCACATATGAAACCCGAGATAGTACACAGGGGGTGCTATCCAAACCATTTTGCTGGACTGCTCTCAGACAATGCCCCTTCACCTACAGGACAACTCAATGGCTAAACAAAATCCCTGGACCTCTATGAACATCCAGTAACCTCTCCCACTTCAAATCTAGCCTGAGAAAACACCTCATCTCAGGCTCCAAATGCTGCTGCCTCTGAACACCCCACCCACACCCAACTGCTGAGCCTCTCCCATCTTGCCCCCCTTTCCTTGCCTATAATACTACCCCTCTCCCCCACTTGACAATGCCCTCTCTGGAGGCTGTCCACCACCTCTCCCTACTTGACTTGCCGTTCCTAGATTCTTCCCCCTTTTACTCTTATGGTCTCCGTAGCCTCTTAAACTGGTGTAGTGCTTAGCCTTTGTACTAGTATTGCCCTGTTACACCTTAACTAACTGTTCTCTACTCTGCCTACTCTCTCCCCTCCTCTCTCTCTCCCCAAATTACCCGCATGGTTCTCAATCCCCTCAATCTTCTCTTTGCACTGTTGTTGTATTCAGCCTGTCTACTAGTATTTGACTCTTCTATATTTATCTCTCTGTAACCAACTGTCAGTTACCTCACCTGCTTTCCTACCTATCTGCCCCCCCTTCCTCAATTTGTGTTACTGGAGTCTGCTATCTGTTAGCCCAATATGGGACCCTGTGCTTAGAAGCTTGTTGTTGATGTAAATTGTGTCTGTTGTCTATTTAATTTGATGTGGAACCTTTGTAAAAGAGCTTTGCTCAAAGGTATGCCTTCAAATTTATAAATAAATAAATCTAAAAATAACACATTTCAGACTCATTAATGTAACAGTTAAGTGCAGATCACACCTAATGGAGTCCCGAAGAGACACATATACGTGTTGGTCTCTCTCCAGGATGTCATTTTTGTGGCTTTTGATATTTTTAAAAAAAAGAGAGAGAACAAAATGGCAGCAAACAAAAAAGGATATTTTCCCTGATGAAAAATGATTGGACCCATGAGAGAAAATTATTCCTTTTTCGTTTCATACTGCTAGCTGTAAATGCTTACTGAGCATGCTCAGAACCAAAATTTCAAAATTGAATAACCGGAACAGATTAATATTTTCACCAAACAAGCAAAAGGGCACTGATGTGGGCTAGCCCCTTTCTGCCCTGATCATTTCAGACCAAAATTCTAAACCATCTAGGTGGTAGTCAAGTTCAAAGTAAAACCAGCAAAACCAATGGGCAAAACACACCTGAAAATTCACTTTTTGTACTATCCAGAACTCAGAAGCTACACATCTGACCAAAACAAAGACTGCACACAATTTCATGAAAATCTCCTGAATGGTTGTGAAGTTATTAAAAAGCAAAAATTGGGGTTTAACATTAAACTACCTACTCAACCCTAAATATAGTGGTGCTATTGCACCACTACACTATAGATATAGACACACATATATATATATATATATATATATATATATAGTATACGGGATATGACATGGTCTGACTGAAGATATATTTATTTTCATGAGAGACCAATGATATCATGATGTCTCATGAGTGGCAAAGCCACAAGTGAGATATCTTGATATCACGGGCCTTTCATGAAGGCAAATATGATATCTTCAGTCAGGCCATGTCATGTTCTGTTTATACAACATATGTTTGGTTAGGTCAAGATATCACTTTTTATCTTGTTGTTTATCAGCACACATGTTATATAAATAGACACACACACACACACACACACACATATATATATATATATATATATATATATATATATAATACATGGTTGGTTCTTTTACCCCATAGGAACCATTATCATGTATTTCCCTGCATACCTCACCAATTAATCCTGTAAACCTCCCAATTACAGCTGTATACCACCCATTAAAGTTGTATACCTTCAGATGGATTCCTGTAAACTGTACCTCCAGAGGTATGCAGGTATACCTTTGGAGGGATATCTGTATACCTCTAGAGGTATACAGCATGTAAACTGTCTGAAAAAAACTACATCTCCCCCCAGGACACCTACAGAGCTGTATGGAAGAACACACCTAAAATATAAACCCTCCCCCTGTGGAGAAACACCATCCGGACTCTCCAGCCCTCAATACATCTGAAGAACATGCAAAAAAAAAAAAAACAGTTGGATGGCACACACAAAAAACCCTCCCTCAACCAATCCTGGAGCACTCAAAATCTTTAAATAAAAACTATTGAAGGCACCCTTCTTTCTCATCACACTCCACCCAATCTGGAGCTCCCAAAACCTGTAACAAGAAACATTTGGAGGGCCGCTCCAGGGAACACACCAGAAACTCATCCCCCCAATACTTACTAACAGCCGTATTCCTCACTTTCTGAGAGGACGTGGACTGTGAGGAACAGACTTTGGTTTTGTAAGTGATTTTAAACATCTGGTTGATCCTGAATTTTTTTTTTATTTAGTTGCATGTATCTGGTTGATCCTGCATTTTCCATTGTATCTGGTTGATCCTGCATTTTATTTTTTATTTAGTTGCATGTATCTGGTCGATCCTGCATTTTATTTTTTATTTAGTTGCATGTATCTGGTTGATCCTGCATTTTCCATTGTATCTGGTTGATCCTGTCTGCGTCTTGGGTTCAGCTGATCATGTTACCACTGCTGTGAGTGTGTTTATCTGGTTGAGACTGTTGTTTCTGTGGCTCATGCCAAAGAGGTGAAATATTGTTGCACCACAGGGTGGTATGACTGTGTTCCATGTTCTTTGAACTGTGGTACAACATTTCAGCTACAATGGATTTTTATCCACAACAAGCCCTCACCATATACTATATTAGCATTTAACCATAAAAATAAGGATGTCTTGAGGACAAGAGCTATGTAGAATATGAAATGCTGCTGATGGAATTAAGGTGCAATGGCAATCCACTGAATTTCCTAAGGAATTCTGAATGCGGGTTAATGTAATTACTGATTAGTTTTCTCCTGTTTACACAAACAGTGGATTCCTAATCTGCATTCTGCCAGTGGAATGCCACCATTCTGCTCCCGATAGAATTCAACAGAACTAGTCAGAGTTTTTCAAAATTCCATGGAATTCGCTATGCAGGAATTTGAAAATTCTGCAGAGCAATAATTAAGGTATGTTTCTACAATATGTTTCTATAGTTGTGCTTAGATGGCAGCAGGGCTCTGAGAATTGAACCCCTCCATCCCTGCGCCAATCAATCCAGCAGACTCAATAAACTATTTACATAACCCATTTACATGCTGATGCAAGTTGTGCTGGAGAGGGGCTATGCGGCCTGGCTGGGAGCAGTTCAGGAGTCTGGAAGTGGTTACTTTTATCGGACCAAGCATTGCAGCGCGTTTACACTGCCACATAATATGCTCGCTCTGATAAATGTACCCACTCCTGCACTGGAATAAAAAGAGGCTCCAAAGTGCTTCTAGCACAGTCTGGTAAGTGTTTACACTGCCGACTTTACAGCGCATCAAACCAAACACATAGGTTGATGCACTGCAAAGGTGGCAGTTTAAACATTGTGTTTCTAAGATGTGTCATACCATAAACAATGTGTAACCCCCCCCCCTTGGGATAGGGCTGACTAGGTTTTTCTACTGTTGTCTTGTCCAGCCAGTCTTGGGTCCCTAGAATGCCGCTGAAACCTCCTGCCAGCCCCTGGTGCCTGTTCTGCTACAGGGTGTGGAGGAGTTGTGTATAAAGTTGTTAGAAAATGGGTCAGAGAATCCTAGCTTTCTGATTGGCTAGGATACCGATGTCAGTGGGTGAGTATTTTTCAATAGAAGCCCGCTGAAAAAAGAAGTTCCTATTTGGGATGCTCCATTACTTAAAATATTATTGGGTACCCAGATTCTCAAACTACCTAGCCGCCATGTTTTAGTCTTAGTTAGTAAGATTCACATCGGCAGCCCCGCTCTGTACCCCCGCTCATACACTACAACATTCCTTTGACAGAAAAAAGCTATTTTGAGCCACCAGAAATTTTTTTTCAGTTGCTTTAAAATCAGTAGCGCTAGCACATCACATGATCCATGCTAGTACGGCTTCTCCTGGTTCACCTCGCCTCCAACCCCGATCGACCCACGAAAACAAAAAAACACATACAAATGTGTCATTTTTTTTTTACTGTACACAACCCAGTGTCTTAATGTGTTCTTTTTCTGCAGTCATCTCTTTCTTCTGATATGCTCCACCACACACACCAGTGAGTCATCAATACATTTCCTTATTTGGAGGGGAAAGACAGCTCACTGATGTGAATTGGGAAGAAAAAAACAAAACCACAGCTTCCTCTCCAAATAAATAAAAGAAATGACTGTTGTGAAGGCTCCTCTGGTTACCTCTGACCGCTAATCACCATGGCAACATAAACATATGGATGCAGGGGACTGTGACACAGAGTACTGCTTTCAAAACAGTAAATACAGTGCCCTCTAGTGTCAGTAAAAGCAGTATACAGACAGCATTTAAAACATTTTTAATGCAAGCAGAGGAACTATTTTATAACAAAAGTTACTTTAAAATAATTTTTTCCTTAACTTTTTTTATTAAACTTGTGGTTTTTACAGTGCCCATTTTCTAAGCACAATAATACCCTTCAGCGTGGGCGGTATTGGGGAATACCAGACATTTCAGGGGCTATAAGGCCCTCCGCCTACCGTGTCAGGCCTCATTATGCCACTGAGCAGTCTGGTATTGCCTAATACTGCCCACCCTGTCAAGTATTATTGCTTACAAGTTTGCCACCTAGTGGTACAGTGCAGTTAGTGCTGTGACAGCTCGGTGTGCACATGTTTGAGCTGGAGATCAGTTCAACCATTAAGTAAGTGCTGTGGAGTCCTTTCTCATTCTGCAGCTGCAGCTAAAGATGAGCACCTGTAGTGTGCTCTGGCTCCTTGGATCCATAATGCATATATCCGCAAAATTCTAATCTTTTCAACCCATTGCAATCTGGTTTCAGACGGAAGCATAGTACTGTCTCAGCTCTGGCCAAATTCACTAATGACTGGTTCATTGCACTAGATACCAAGCAACTCATGGGTGCAATCTTTCTAGACTTGAGCAAGGCATTTGACACTGTTGACTACAATCTCCTCCTCTGATGTCTTAGGGACCTGGTATGGACAGCTCCTCTGTAAGCTGATTTTCTAGTTACCTCACAGATAGACTGCAGTGAATTAAAGCTGATGGGCTCCTTTCTGACCCCCTACCTATCAGAAGAGGAGTACCTCAAGGGTCTATTCTAGGGTCTCTATTATTTTCCACTGATATTAACTCCCTGGGCAACAACATCTATAATTCCAAGTTACACTTTTGCGGATGATACTGTCTTGTATACTTCCAAACCCACTCTGACAGACATGTGTGCTGATTTGCAACCTGATGTTAATCAGCTGCAGCACAATTTAATCAGCTCTAAACTGCTGCTGAATACAAAGAAAGTTAAGGTGATGTTCTTTACTCCAACCCATTCTCCAGAAACCCTATGTAACCTGATGGCACCAGCACACATCACAACTATTTTTGGAGACTCTTTGGAGGTAGAGGATAAGTTCAAGTACCTGGGAATCTGGCTTGATACTAAGTTGGCTTTTGGCTCTCACATTGACTGCCTCTCTAAGAAACTAAAAGCAAGATTACTTTTTTTCCATAGGAATAAGTCATTGTTTCCTACGGATA
This sequence comes from Neoceratodus forsteri, assembly GCA_016271365.2. Classification (NCBI taxonomy): domain Eukaryota; kingdom Metazoa; phylum Chordata; order Ceratodontiformes; family Ceratodontidae; genus Neoceratodus; species Neoceratodus forsteri. The sequence continues at coordinate 281,248,108 of JADMNL010000024.1, read as the reverse complement.
TAAGACGCAGATTGGTGCAAACCAATTTTCTTATGTTGCTAGACTATGGGGACACCACTTATAACTGTAGCATGGCACCTAATTTACATAGACTTTATATACTTTTTCACCTTGCCCTGTGATTCATAACAAATTCATTTTTCAGGACACATCACTGCACCATCTATCAGGCAGTAGGTTGGACTTCCCTTAACACAAGACAGTTGCTTCATATTAGCACTTGAGCCCTGAAAATTCTATGGAATAAACTTCCATCGTACATCTCTTCACTCTTTCATAGGTCCCATGGTACCTATTCACTAAGAAAATCTTCCTACTTACTATTGGAGGTGCCCAGAGTGCGTACATCACATGGTAGAGGTACAATCAGTTTCTTTATCCCTTCAGTCTGGAGCAGCATTCAGTCTGGGCTTAGGCTCCCTGATCTTGTTTCTTTGAATGTGTTTAGGATTTCAGCCAACAAATACCTCAAGGTTACTTGTCACTGCTATAATACCTAGAGCGCCCCTCCTAACTTGATGCTGCATTTGCACATACCTCTCCCTTTACCCCTGAACCCTCATCTCTCTCCCTCATCTCTCTCCCTCATTTTGTGTTCTATTTCAGTTCGGGTTGATTATTTGATTGTTGATCATCCTGTACCCAAAGGTGTGCTCCAGATTTTTGTATACCTACTGTACTTTCCCTAGAGAGTATCTGCTCATATCTTTGTAATGTATATCTGTATCATGTTGTATTCTTCTCTCCCTTGCACATTGCTGTTATATTATTTTCCAGTGTTGCTTACCAGTGTCTACCAGGACCTCCTTGTGAATGAGCTTGCTCAATGGAGTATTTCCTGCAATAAACTTGAAGAAAGCTTTAACCTGATATGTGGGGGTCAGGAGGTACACCTTTCAGCTGAAAGAAACATAAATATGTAAGGGTGTATAAATGCCGGTATGTGTACTGCTGCTTTAAATGTATTTCTGCATGCCACAGAGGGACTATGGTGCTAGCGGCAGACAGACCAGGACTTTGTTAGTGCCCATTCTGTGATCAGATAACAGTATAGAGGAACATCTATCGAACAGTGGGATGGTCATGTATTAAAATTTCATAGTTTGCTTACATTAAGACTTTGAACTGGTAATCAAATATAAACTGTTTACATGGATGCCATATTTGCAACCCCTGACCTGTCTTTACCCAATCAATAATTGAGGAGCTCCACGGACTGCAGATATGGCTCCTGAGTAGGGGGTGTGAGCAATGTTCTTGATGCCTTTGGTGTACACCAATCAATTGTCAAATAAGTCTAATGCATATTAATTTCCCTGATGGATGGCTGTGTTAACAAATGAAGGCTGCCATTCTATTCACACAGACGTTGGAAGAAAGCTCAGCTCATGGGCAGTTCTGGCTGAGGCTGTCTGAGTGAGGAGGAGGAGGAGAGCACTGAAGAGTAAGAAAAACAGTTTGGAAGTCAGTCTAAGGCTTAAGTAGCTGCCAGTTGAGAGACTTGCCTGAATCTTCCATTCATTGGGAGAACCAAAGAACAAGTGTGCAGCTCATTGAGAGAAGATTCCTGCAGCACCTATGAAATCCTTCAGTTAATAATCTTTCTTTTAATTAAAAGTTTATTCAAATTTCAAAAAAAAAACATTATACAATTCATATCATGTCATACAGAATATTCAAAAGGGTGTAAAACATTGTATAAATAATTCAATCACAAAACAAGTAATAGTAATGAAGACCATCAATTGCTCTTGGTAATAATTCCACATTTAAATATTTATAACAAGAGACAAACTTTTATAAAAGGTCCCCATGTATCATTAAACCTGTCTATATGTTCTAAAATCAAATAGCTGATTTTCTCATTGTTTGCCCAGCTAGTGAGAGATTCACGCCACTGTTTATATGAAGGAACCGTAGGATCTTTCCAGCTTTTCAATAAAAGTCTTTTAAAAGCTAGAGATACTAAAAGTAATCATAACATCTTATTCTTAGGTATCCCATGAATATCAGAGGAGTCTCCCAAAATAAAAAAACACTGGAGAAAAGGGAATAGCAGTCCCCATAAATGACTGACATAATACACAAATCTGTTTCCATACGATCAGTACCCCTTTACAGTACCACAATAAATGATCCGATCCTGCATTTGCCATTCCACATCTCCAACAATGATCATCTTGAACTATACTGAACTTATATAACTGCTTAGGGGAATAATAAAAATAGTGTAATATTTTAAATTAAATGAGCCTCCCTTGAGTTTCCCTACAACATCTGACGGCATTTCCCCATAGACCCTCCCATACTTTATCGGATATCTCCAAGTTTAAATCATTTTCTCATTTAGCTTTGGCCGAATCTGTTAGGGAGGAATCTGACTGATTTAAGATTTTGTAAATAAGACTAAATGCTTTAGGTAAGAATGTAACTTTTAAAAAAAGTTTCCCAAATGAGAATAATCTGCATTCTAGAAATTGTTATATAAATATTGCCTTAACTGCAGATAGAAACTAAAATCAGATTTGTTTAGATGATATTTAGACCTTAAATCTTCAAAGAATGACAACTTATTGTAATTACCCAACAAATCATCCATATTTTGGTGTCTTTATCCCTCCAATCATTGCGATAATAAGTTTGTTATGCCATAAAGGCATACATTTCAGGGGCACATGTACAACTTTCTTTAACAGGTTGAACTTTCTACTAACTCGTATTTAAATTTGTAAAGTGGGATGATTGGAAAGATTTGAAGGAATCTGAATAAAAAAAATCTGGTGAAGCCATAGGGGAAACTAGACTATTTTCTATTTTAAGCCACAATGCAGCATACTTCTTATTAGAAGACGTGAACTATAAAGCAGTTTGTTTGAGCTTGAAGGCCCAAAAATAACCCTGCCACCAAGCAGTGCTATGCCTCCCTTTTGTATTGGGGCCTGTAATTTGTTTTTGGCTAGGCATGGGGGCTTACCCTCCCAGAGAAAGGTAGAAATGGTTCTTTCTATTCTTGTAAACCATTCCAGTGGAATGTTAGCTGGAAAGTTATTCATAAAATACAATTTTTAAATCAAGGATGGAAATGAGAAAAGAAAAGTGTGGCCTACTGGGATTTTAACCTCAGATCTCTGGTATGCCATCCCAGCACTCTAACCATTAAGCTACAGGCTCACTGGTCAAAGCGTCTGAGGAATTTCCTTACAGCCACACACACTCCTTTCTCTAGTGTTGCGCAATTATGCAACTAGGAACCAATGTTAGAAATACCACTCCTGTCAGTGCAGTTTAACCCCTGCAAGGTATACATATTTTTTTAAATCAAGGATGGAAATGAGAAAGGAAAAGTGTGGCCTACTGGGATTTGAACCTCAGATCTCTGGTATGCCGTCCCAGCGCTCTAACCATTAAGCTACAGGCTCACTGGTCAAAGCGTCTGAGGAATTTCCTTACAGCCACATACACTCCTTTCTCTAGTGTTGCGTAATTATGCAACTAGGAACCAATGTTAGAAATACCACTCCTCTCAGTGCAGTTTAACCCCTGCAAGGTATGCATATTTTTTAAATCAAGGATAGAAATGAGAATTTCAGAGCTATAACCATTTTAATAGCATTAGTTTTTCCCCAAAGCGATAGGTGCAGTTTTGACCATTTATCTAATATTTTCTTCATATCGCTAATTAGGTTTGAGAGATTTTGTTGAAGAATTTTATCTATTGAGTTAAAAAGTTTAATGCCTAGATATGTCAATCCATCTGGGGACCAAGAAACATTCAAAGTCCTTTTCAGATTTTCTAGCTCACAAGAATTCACATTATTTAATTGTAGACATACAGATTTATTCCAATTAACAAACAAACCTGAGATGTTTCCAAAAGTATCTAATAAAAGTTTGACACTAACAAAGGAGGATGTGGGGTAAGTAACAATTAGCAGAATATCATCTGCAAATGCAAATAATTTATTATGGTAATTGTCTATCTTAATTCCATATATTTCATCTAAATGTAATATGTTCCTAATAAGAGGTTCGATTGCCAGAATAAATAAAAGGTGAGACAAAGGACAACCCTGCCTAGATCCTCCATATAAACAAATGGGAGGTGATTTAAAGTTATTAGATATGACACAAGCTCTTGGTCAACTATATAATGTTTGAACCCATTTTAGGATCTCAGGACCAAACCCATTATATCTAGTGATGGGCGAAGTGGCCCCAATTCGCTCCACGAAGTGAATCGCAGAGAGAAGGTGAATTCGCAGAGTGCTCCGCAATGCAAAGTGGAGTACTTCGCGTTATAATGGGTAACGTGAAGTTCATTGAAAACAATGACTTCACGTTACTCTGCCTTCCCAAACCACTACTCCACCAATTTTTAAGGTGAAGTACATTGAAAACAATGTACTTTGCCTCACTTCTCCTTGTTTTTAAGCTCTAAATGTGAATTTTGCAGTGATTCATGAGATTTCAGGTAACATGGACTCTAGATTGTTCTGCACAGCCTCAGTTTGGGGTTGTGTAGGAAGCTGTAGGAGACAATCTGCTCTGAGAGCTCTCTGCAATTCAAACTTTCTAAAAGCTGTTAAAAAAGCCTTTTTGAGTTATTTTTTTTAGCTGAAACTTTAGTTCATCTATTATAGGAAACCCTCCAGTGCTCATATCATTGAGTGTTTATTGTTTGTGTATGGATTTTGAATGTTAATGTACAACATTCAGTCTATGTATGAGAGACAGTGGAAGTGTGCTTTGGGGGAGGGATGTATCTGTGGTGTAGGTAGATTAACTTGGAGAAAAAGACAGTGCTTTCTGTTTTGGTGATATTTTTCTTGTATAACTGTGTTAATGTACACACACAGTAATATTTTCAATTTTCCTTGCCATTTTTTTGCTGATTGTTGTGGTGCAGCAGTGCATAATTTTAGTTTGTTTAAAATATGTGGTTATATTACTCAAGTTTTCAATTTGCTATGCATTACTTAGTGTGTGTGTCTGTGAGTATGTCTGTGTGTGACATGTGTCATCAAATCAGACACCTTTTATCATGCCACATAATAATTTCAGCAATGTGAAGGTGCTATCCACCGCAGCTGTGTGATTTTTGTACTTCTTTGTGGTATCTTTACTGGTAGTAGTACTAGTGACTGTTACTGCAGCAGTGCATAATTTTAGTTTGTTTAAAATACGTGGTTATATTACTGAAGTTTTCAATTTGCTATGCATTACTTAGTGTGTGTGAGTATGTGTGTGATGCGTGTCATCAAATCAGACACCTTTTATTGTGCCACATAATAATTTCAACAATGTGAAGCTGCTATCCACGGCAGCTGTGTGATTTTTGTACTTCTTTGTGGTATCTTTACTGGTACTAGTACTAGTGACTGTTACTGCAGCAGTGCAGTACACTGCCTCCCGTGGGCCGCCCCAACTGGCAAAGGTATTCTTTTCCAGATTTGAATTTTTGATGGTGAGCACTGGTTAGGTGTTGTCCCTTTGTGTCTGCATCTCTTCAGTGCACAGCGCAATCTTAATCTGTCTGTGCATCTGCATCTCTTTAGGGCCCAATCTCCATCTGTAACTTAAGTCTCCTTGGAGAAAATCTGGAGTATGTAGAAAAATTCAAATATCTAGGTGTGTGGATTGACAGTAGACTCGACTTCACACATCATATAGAACAACTGCTAAAAAAGCTTCGCCAAAGGCTTGGCCTATTCTATAGATTAAAACCCTTCCTAACCAGAGACTCAAAGATGAGGTTAGTCCAGGCCACTTTTCTCTCAGTTGTTGACTATGCAGACTTCCTTTACAGTCACTGCCCCATCTCCTACCTACACAAGCTGGATACCCTGTACCATAGAGCAATAAGATTCATAACAGATCTGCCATCTAACTCTCATCATTTCTCTGTCTATGCTGCAGTTGGATGGGTTTTCCTACATCTCAGAAGGAACAGAAATGCAGCATTATGGACCTACAGAGCGTTGTCAAAAAAACTTCCAAATTATATTCTGGATTGCTTCACCCAGACCATTCCTAGTTTCTATGCCCTAAGAAGCAACAACATCATCCTGTTCAAAATGCCTAAATTCAACACCCGGCTAGGGAGGGCGGCAATCAGCTATTCTCTAGCTATGGAATGGAATACCCTACAAAAATCCCTAAAGCTGTCCAGTCTTATACCTATAGCATCCTTTAAACAGTGTTGCATAGGTTTCTTCACAGAGAAATGCAACTGCTACCACTAGAACTAGTCTTGTCATTTCACAATCCCCCCTCCCAGAAATCCACCATATATGGCATAATTTTTGTTCTTCAGTTCTCCCTCCCAGGCAGCCACCCCTTCTTATGGAACCTCAGTAATGCCTCCCACCATCCTAGTATTACATTATGCTGTGCATATGCCATGGCTCCTCAACTGGGATATGTATATATTGTATTTATTAGTATAACTTTCCTATAACCCACATTATCATGTGAATCTTACTGTGCATCACTGTGTTTATAAGTGTTTTTTTCCTGTATGTATAACTTTATATATAAGTGTATTGATATATCTGTTGTGTATCAACTGCTGAACCTTGACCTTATCAGGTCCATCTTGTAAATGAGCCTTGCTCAATGATGCTTGCCTGAATAAATAAAGATTTGATTGATTGATTTATTTAAGTCACAGTTATTTCTTTGACTTCCCTTCAGAGTACTGGACAGGTGTGGTGCTTAATACTGCATGAACATTGTACTCATTAATATGCGTTTTTAAGTCAGGACCATCGTCACGAGTCACTTGTGATACAAATCACATTCTTCATCACCACAGTCACAAATGCAGTCACAAATCACAATTCACGATCATGTCATGAATCACATTAATTTTTTTTAATAGTTATTTGGATGTATTGTAAGCCTGTTTTGTAGTATCTCTCCATGCTTCACCACCCCACCACTGTACTCAGTAATGTTTGTTTTTAAGTCAGGGAGTTATGTGCTACACCTCATCGGTGCTTGGGGAAGTACAGCCATAGACATTCATGTTTCTTCATCATCACAGTCACAAATGCAGTAGCAAATCACGATTTATGATCGCGTCACAAATCACAACATTCATTTTTTTTAATAGTTACTTGGATGTATTGTAAGCCTGTTTTGTAGTATCTCTCCATGCTTCACCACCCCACTATTGTACTCATTAATGTTTGTTTTTAAGTCAGGGAGTTGGACAGCGTCTGCAGTACATACACGGACTAGAAAGAAGACTGACTGCACACATGCAGTTCAGCACAGTATACTTGCACTGCTCAGAATACAAAGTGTCACATATATGGAAGAACAAAAAAGGGCTTAATTATATATAAGGGTCGGGGATGGTGAAGGAATACATTTTATAACAGCAAGGAAGGTGTGGGGGGCACATGGTGTGAGAAAAAAACTAATGTGGGATCCCATGGTGATCCAGCAGCAGTTCCAGCATGGGCATAATTTGCAACTGATGTTCCTCTATGTGATCCAGCCGCTGCTCCACAGCACTCACCCTCTCATTGTTTTCCTCGACAGCACTCCAGAGAACTTCCAAGTCAGCCTGTGTTACATGCAGTTCTCTGGGGTCCACATGTTCTACAGGCTGACCTGCTGGTGGTGGTGGAGGTGGGGGTGCTGGTGGAGCAGCAGGTGCTGCTGTGGCCCTCCTCTTCTTAGGGATGCCGCAATGCACAGCTGCACCATCTGCCACAGAATGGCCAGCAGGTGCAGGCATGGTCTGTTCTGTTACAGCCTGCCACTCCAACTGCTGGTGATTGAGCATATGGGTGTGCTGTCCCCCAGTCCCCAGGTAGGTCCCCGGGGGCCACGGTGCACCTCCACCTCACATAGGTGGCACTTGACCACACTGCCATGCCCCCCAACACAGCCAAACAAACTGCCAAATAATGGAGGTATGGGGAGGACCGGGCACAGGCAGGGGATGGCCAGATGAACTGACAGCTGGCTGGTCATGGTGCTGAACAGGGATGGGATCCAGACCTGGGCCCGGGGGAACAGGCACATCCTGCTCCAGAGGACCTGGTGCTGGACTTGGTGGTGGTGGTGCTTTGACTGCCTCAGAGTCAGGACAGGAGGTGGTGCTGATCCTGCTTCTGAGGGGGGAGGGAGAGACTCACAAGTTTTGAGAGGTTCAACAGGAATGGGAGCCCATGCCCTCCACACATGGGCACGGTACGATGCTTATCACTATCACTCTCTCCCAGAGCTGCACCCACCCCAGACATTCCCTGATCCTGGTCCATCTCTCCTACTGAGCTCCCTCAGTCCAAGCAGTCACTACTCACACTGTCACACAACACACACACACACAGTCACACAGACACAGACAAACAACTAGCTACTTATAAAGGTAAGAAAAATAAAATTTACAGAAAGAATAAATTAAGTAAAAAAGAGTACAGAAAAGACAAAAAAATGTAGCTTTTAAAAAAGCTGTTGGTTCTAAATCAAAGTTTAAATCTCCTCCTCACTCTGATCTCAAAGTATCAGCAGTCACAAAACACACTACTCTCCCTCTGTCTGCACAGGAGAAAGCAAAAATGTCTGCTTGTATGACTCACTTTCTTCCTGCCTAGCTAAAGACAGGGCCACAGTAATGAGGGGGTAAGTGGGGAAGTTGTCCAGGGCCCCGAGCTCAGGAGGGGCCCTCCTGAGGAGCTGGCATTACCTCTGTCATTAGCTGGTTTGGGAAACAGGGGCCCATTCCAAGTGACTTGTCCGGGGCCCCAGGATTCATAGCTGCAGCCCTGGCTAAAGAGCATGTGACTTACAATACTGTAAGCCATGTCATGTGTGGGAGGGCTGCCAAATCTGAAACATCAAGTGGATCTCTTAGAATCATAATGAAGAATGCAAAGTCCATTAAAAACAACGACTTCGCCTTACTTCGCATTGACATTCCACCTTAACGTGAAGTGGTAATGACAAGGCAGAGTGAGCACTTTGCATTGCCCACTCCAGCAACGCAAAGTGCCCACTTCACGTTCACTTCACCAGCAGAATTTAAATTTTTTGCATCACTAATTATATCTTAGAACCTTATATAAGTAATCCCATTCTAGAGAGTCAAATGCCTTACCAATGTCCAGAGGAATTACTAATGAATCCAAACCCCTGATTTTTGAAAACTTAGAAGCCCAAATTATTGAAAATAATCTCCTAAAATTATCTGATGCCTGTCTATCTTTCATGAAGCCTACTTGCTCCTTGCCTATAAGTTTATCCACTATCTTGGATACCCCATTCGCTAATATTTTGGTTAAGATCTTATAATCATAATTGAATAGAGAAATAGGCCTATAATTCCCACATTCTGACTCATCCTTGCCTTTCTTATGCAGAAGACAAATGTAGGCTTCGTTCATTGAATCAGGGAGGGTACTATCAGCAAATGAGTCATGGATTGCCACCAATAAGTGAGGAGTGATAGATAAGCCCAAATTGCTTATAAAATTCACTGGGTAACCCATCGGGTCCAGGTGCTTTGCCCTTTGGGTCACCTGCAATAACCTCCAATATCTCTTGAATAGATATTGGGTTGTCTAAAGCAGTTTTATCTGACTCCTCTAATGTAGGCAAATTAGCTTTTTGTAGAAACTCATCAATCTTAATGTTATCTGATTTTATGTGTGACTTGTATAGATCGATATAAAATTCCCCAAAACAATTATTGATTTCTTTCACATCATAAGTTAACACCTCATTTTTATTTTTCATTCCATGAATTGCATTCTAATTCTGTTTTTGCTTAAGCCTGTGGGCCAGTAATTTACCAGCTTTATCCCCAGATTCCCAAACTTTCTGCCTATTACAAAACAGAGAATATTCAATTTTGGCCAATTGTAATTTATTTATTTCATATTTTAACCCCAGAATCTTATTTAACCCATCTTTTATTTTTGGTGGGGTTTTGTTTTAAATCTGCCATTTTATTGCTTAACAGCTTTTCTTTTTCCTTTAATTCCTCCTGTTTTGTTTTTTTTGTTTTTTTTCTGAAGCAAAACTAATAATACCCCCTCTTATGTATGCTTTGTAAGCTTCCCAACCCATTTTAGAAGATGTACCTCCCTGGCCATTAGTCTTAAAGTAAAAGGAAGTTTCTTCCTTTAACCATTTCTGAAAAGAAGGGTCCAATAAAAGTGATGTAATAAATCTCCAACTAGTTGATTTCCCCCTCATATTTCCAAATACCATTGAGCACTTTAGTAAACAGTGATCAGACACTAGAAGGTTCTCATAGCTTATCATGTTAATATTATTACAAAGAGTTAAGGGCATGAAAAGGTAACCTAATCTGCTGAATACCCCATGCCTTGCTTTTAGAAAAGAGAAGTCACGACTAGTTGGATGTGCTAGTCTCCAGGCATCTAACAATCCCAAATCTTTCACTAGACTGTGTAAGCCCCATTGTGAGGCTGTTAAGTAGCCCAACTTACCTGACCCAGATCTGTCTAATAAGGGGTCCATAACTTTGTTAAAATTCCCACCCATAATCACTTCATAGTCCCCTATATTAGCTAAAGCAAAGGATAACTGCTGAAAAAATGCTTTTTGATTCACATTTGGTACATAAATATTACATATAGCCACATTTTTCTCATATAAATTCCCCAATATAATCTGATACCTTCCTTCTGTGTCTGTCAGATGACCATGTTTAATAAAATGAATTCCCTTTCAAATAAGAATGGTGACCCCCCCCCCCTTCTTTGAAGAGAAGCAACAATGTTCTACAGTGGAGACCCAGCAGTGAGCTAACTTATCAGGCTCTACAGGTAACAAATGAATTTCTTGCAGAAGAGCAATATCAGCCCTATGTTTGTTTAAATGATTTAAAATCCTGTACCTCTTGACAGGTGAGCCTAACCCTTGAACATTCCAAGTAATAACATTAATTGTATTCATTATAACTCTAACTATAACTTAACTTTAAGAAAAAAACAACTGAGTGTATAACTTATACAAAACAAAACAATAAAGATATTTTAAATACTATTCCCTATGGATAATTGAAGCGAAATCTTTAAACAGTACTTCTTATTTAAGATTAAATACTAAACACACTAAGGACAAACTCAATAAGATAGACGTAGGCAAACCACTGAGAACAAGTCTCAAATTGGAGGCTTACGACCCAACGACAGCCCAACCGTGTATCCCACACTTATAATAACTGTTAAGTAATATTTACCTACAATAGTAAAATAAGTTGCATTCTTAATCTATATTAAAATGCCATGTACTTATGTTATCCAGACATACAAAACAAAAAACATCATGAAATTAATAGTAACTAAACTTAAGTCATCCAATGAATAAGCAGCAAGGTCTTGCAAAGAAACCCAACACTAAACTATTTAGACTATATCAGTACTTAGGATTCAAAGGCAAAATTCTCCAGCTAAAACTATTTCTTACCTTTCCCCTTTGCTCATGCTGTAGCCACCTCAGATGACCCATACGTTCGTGGGTAGAGGTTACCAGGTAGAAGACCATCCTTCTGGAACTAACCAATAAAGACATTTAATTATCTCTTTAAAAAGGTCAGACCTAGGGACATAAGGCCACAAAAAAATTAAAAAAAAAACAGATAAGCAACTATATCACCCTAAAGTGACCATGCTCAATTGCCTGATTTACTAAATGCCTGAGAAAACAGGAAATCCTGTATGGTGAGCTATTCACAGCTGCTTCAGCTCGTGGACCATAGTATTATAGGGGAATATGTGCCTCAAGTACCACATAAAGAAAACCAATATATTAAAAATGATGCCTGAAAAGCAAAACCTTGCTGCGAACACATGTCATGAGTAAAGTTCCCATCAAAAAACGATTCCCCCTTAACTTAGGCTTAACAAGAAAAAGAAAGAGTTCTCCCCTCCTCTTTTTGTCTGGACAAAAAGATACCTGACATTATTTATTAATTTACTGAGAACTATTCTCTCAAGTAAAATATCTAACCCCCAAGAGTAAAGGAGTAACATTTAAACAAAGGTTTCTATCTACCTTTACCCCAGCTTCAGGAAACATCTTGTAGGACCAGGATAAATGATAAAGGTGATTGAGAAACCCTGTGATCTTTCACCTTTACCCACTGTCAATGCAACACAAGACAAGGAGCATCAAAGTGAAGACTGAGGATAAAAATTGAACCACTGTTATGAAAATAGAATGAGTGGCAGAGTAGCATCTCAATAAGCTGCAAATGAATGTAAAAGAAAAGAAAACAAACATTTAAAAGTTTCGGCAGATAACCTATGACCTGTGTGGTCATGTGATAGCTTAGGTCCAATCACCAGACAGCTCCCGCGAACCACAGAGAGAGAAGCACCATTTTTCCTCATATCAGTTCCTAACAGTATGAGAATGGGGTGGTCATGTAACAACATCCTGCTCTTGAAAATTCGGTGAGTAAGGCTGGTCGAACATATCCGTAACTGGGCTGAAAGGGCTTCTTAAACAATGTGAGTTCTCTGGGAGAAAAATGAGATATTAGCTGAGTCAGCATAAGTTGAAGCTGCTTTCTTTATGAAAGGAGATTTCTGAGAAGTAGAAAATGCAATGCTTCCCTTATTTTTAAAAACTGGATGTACTCTTCTTGAGACTTTGGTAGACCAGGCTAAGGATTTTGGCAAAGCAGGTTTAGGGTCAGCAGGGCATCTTGCATAGTGTTTGGCTACTAAAATCAGAGTTTGTTGCTGAGTTTGCAGATGACTCACTTTAGGAGGTAGGGCATGGGTTCCTCGTGATGATTCTTTAGCTCGAGAGGAGGCATCAACCATAGAATCCTGCATACTCTGAGTTCCAAATTTACCAGTTGAAAAAAGTTTTGAGGGCGTTTGTTGAAGAGGTCTAGATTTTAGTATGTTAACCGCTTCTGACCAGTGATTAACAATGACATCCCAGGCATCCTGATGTGATGAGAAATTATGAGTACTCCTGTCCCCCGAAATCACTAACACTGCAGGATATTTATTGCAGTATGAGATGCCCAGCTTTTGAAGTACATAACATATACAGTATACCCCCAAATATTTTACTTTTCTCCACGACTTCAGTAGAAAAAATCTTGAAAGATATAAATTCTATCTTCCCCCAGTAAAGAGATTCTTTTCTGTCTTGCTACTACCAATATTTTTTCCTTTATCTTAAATCTAAGGAAATGGACAATAATCGGCCTCGGCTTTTGTCCCTGTTTTGGTGAGGGTTTCAGGGATTTATGGGCTCTCTCAATTTCCAAGGGCCAGGGCCAACTGTACTCCAAAATGGAGGGCAAAAATTCCTGTAGAAAACGAACCATGACCCCCCCTTCTAGTAACTGTGGCATACCAACGATCCTTAAATTATTTCTCCTGCATCTGTTTTCTAAGTCATCAACCTTAGCCCCTAAAGATTTAATTTTATCAGAGTTACAGTCTGATTTATCTTCTATGCTGCATAGTGATTGCTCTATGAATGCCAACCTTTCTTCAATCTGATTTAACCTCTCCTCTAGAGATTCAGCTTTAGCTTTTCCAGATCTGCTTCCTTTTTTAAACTAATGATATCCACATGCATGGATATAATTTTTTCTTTAATGAAGGCCATATCCTCATTCCCATTATCATGAGGTATATTATAATTATTTCTTTTTCCATTGTGATTTTTCTGCTTACTTGGGCTTGTAGAGGACTCCAGTGATGGCATGGGGAAGCCTCCTGACTATGAAACTATGGTTACCAGCTTGTGCTTAGCATCGGTCAACATCATTTAAAAAAATTTACCGCAGATCTTTAAAGTCATGATATCTTAAGAATTGCCCACTCAAATATAACTACAGCCAGTAAAAATGTTGAACTAGGGTTCTATATTGCTCCGGTCACTAAATTTTACTGAATCACAATATTTAACAGTAAATTTATAGTGATGAAGTGCCATTTGGTGGGAGAGCTAGACTTTCAGGCTGCCATCTCTTCAAGCACTGGCACGTGACCCCAGTTAATAATCTGAGTTAACTGTACTGCACCAAAGAAATTAACTGTTGCCTGACAGTAGAACTTGAATCTGGAGAAGCCCACTGAGTTCTCATTGCCTATGGAGCCAGAAAGTGCAGAAAGTTTGCTGTGAGACTGTCGGCTCCTACTGCCTTGGGGTGAACCAGAACCAGTTACCTGAGGTGATAGAATGCTGCTACTGGCAAAAGTAAGAGACTGTATAATTCCTGAGTTCCAGACATGGAGGACTGCAACAGCAAAGATGGTCTGAAGAGTCAACTGGGTGATGCTACTGCTAGGTGTCACCTATTGTTTGCCCCTAGGAATTAGATGCCTGAATGTGTGGGGTAGGCGTGTTGTCCTGGTCCTCAGTACTGGCCTAATCCAGAGTTCTGGTGGAAGCTGCACAGAAGGTGACAAGCTGCTAGCCATTGGCTTTGCCACTCAGACCTTAACTCCACTGATTCAGCTGCCATTTCCTGACCTTGTGTGTTATCTGCAGAACTGTGAGTAGGCACAGGGCTTGCCCTGTTGAGAACTGTAACCAGTTTGCCAGTTAGTTTCAACTTTAGTTAAGGTGCACCAACGCCGGCCAGTCCATGGCACTGAACAGGCCTGCAATTTTCCTGGACACCCAGATTAACTGAAGGAGACACTGGCACCAGTGAGGAGGAGGACTAAACTTTATGTGCTGTTGCTCATTGGGGTGGGTATAGTCTATGCTGTTGTTTAATACTTTATCAGTTTATCAACTACTCAAAAGGCCATTTATTTCTGCATCCCAATTCCCCTTCTCCTTGTTAATAAAACATTCACTGTTAAGTGTTTAAAACTGTCTGTGAGCATGTTATTAGTGATAGTCATTATTTGCATACACAGTAAAGCTTTACAGTTTAAAGTGGTATTCCATGTGTGGAGTGACTGGAAGGGAAGGAGGAAGGTAGGTACAACGTCCCAGGGGGTTGTACTATTTAAACATCTGGCCCACTATAATTTACTCTGGGTGGAGGCACCACACTAATTATTTTATATTTGGTAAAGAACACCCCATTTCCACCAGAAACAAAACCAGGCCCCTCGCCCTTGGTGAGCCCACAAAGCAGGGGGTAGTACCCCACTGTTACACAGCACCCAGGTTACAAATGTGCTTAGCAATATTCTAGGAAAAAATAAGGGATGTATGAATGCACTGTATATAAAAAAAAATATTTGACATAATTACTAAGTGAACATATTAATCTGCAGGGTGTACAAATTAAGAATTTTTATGGGCCACCAAATCACTTATTAACTCAGAGTTCTAAAGCAGAGATGGATAAAGCAATCTGCTGTTGTTGAGATCTGACCTGCCCATTTTGGTATTTTGAAAAAGTAATACACAGTTTATTAGCCAAATCTTACTCTTATTCACATTCTAAATAACCTGGTAATGCAGTGCAGCTGTTATGTGCCACAGAACATGTATAGTAACTGAATATGCACCTCTCTGTAATGATCCCTTACTATGGTGTCTATCAGTTATGCATGATACAGTAAACAGTATACAGGATATGTGGTCTCAAACAGTATTCTCTGTTCCTAAAGTATGATGCTTATGTTTCTTGTATAGATAAATGAAGTTTCTGAGATGTCTCTTGGTTTATCACGAGTGTCATCTAATCCCTTCTTAGGGTTCTGGAAATCTAAGGAGGCATGAGATAATACTCTTACAGTATATAAGCCAAGAGAAATCATAGAAGCCCAATTCACCCTTTATAAAACATGAAATCCTAATGAACTGGCTAAATGCATATCTCATTTAAAAAAAAAGAAGCTCTCACATTGTCGAGGTTTGTTGGATATCAGTGTGTGTGGTCAACGAAGATCACAACAGCCACAAACAGCTGCAATGTGTTCTGTGTGCCATGATGTGGGGTGTTCTACTTGTGGGACTGCTGTACAAGGATATTCTTGTTCAATAAGTAAGCTTTAACACCCTCCCTTCATTTTGCCACACATACAAAAAAGCCCCCTTTTAAATGTTGTAAATTATGTTCTTCTTCAGTTTATAAGTCAATTGATTTGCTTGACTTGGTGAGATGTTTTTTACCATTACTGTACATATTTATGCTGCGTAGTTGACAGAAAAGGTTTGGTGGGGCATACTTCAAACTTTTATGTTTCGTGCTGGTATATCACATCTGACTCTAGACTTATGAGCCATTTAGAAAAGGAAACAGAAAGCGAGGAATGTTGAACACTAATAGTGTTCTCATAAAGATGGTGTATCATGCACATGAAGGTCTCTTTGCTGCATAAGAGATCTTCACATGCTGCACTGTCTCTCATTAACTCCAATAGGGAAGGCGTGATTTCTAATTGCCCAACTGTGTTGGAAACTCATGTATAGATGAAGGTGATTATGATGTGGCACCCATTCTGAACTGAAAATGTAAGCATAGTTTTTCAATTGGCCTAGAGGGGGAGTTAGATGTGCTGTTTACTGTTCATTGCTTCTGCTTGCTCACTAGTTGAATAAGCCCACTCATAGATTCATGTTTATTCTTAAAGAAATGTTGTGCACAGTACCGAAGAGGTGCAACTGTTATAAACTGCTTTGAGACTAAACAGAGACAGTTCACCTGCATAATAGAAATCAACCTCCTTTGGAATTGGGATAATGTTATCTGCAGAATGTTAAGTTCTTTACAAGCAAAACATTCCTAGACAGAAAGTAAAATTCTGCTTGGGCAGATACTTTAATGGCTAGTGGACATAAATTTTTGAGTATCATTGAACAGTTGTGTTAAGGTGGTCATATTTTATGATTCCCACAGAAGGAAGACTGATTTGGACAACAAGGAGGGCCCTCAGTATTTCTTCTTTTGTGTTATGTGTTTCAAATGTCATTGCACACATTTATATGTCAGTAAGACTATAGCCATCTGTTTGCTGGAGTTGTAAATGCTAGCTAACTCCCATGAGATGTTTCCATAGCTGCTGAAGCCATTATCTTCTACAGAACTAGGTAGCACAGAAGTGCGATTTGTAGCAGTACTGTGGTGATACAGCAAAAGTAGGCTGAAACTGCGTGAGGCTAGGTCACACAGGAGAGACTGCTATTCCACTTTTTAAAATGAGAGTAAAGCTACTCAGCCTGTTAAAAAAAAATCCTCATTGTTGAGATACATGCACTCCACCCCTTCCAGTGCATATCCGGTAGTATGGAACTTTATTATATTAGACTGAAAAATGTTGCTGCAGAAGCCTGCCGAATGGAAACCTAAATGAAAGTATTTTTACTGGACATCAGAATGTATAACTACAGTGATCTGTGTAATTTAAAGAGCTAGTGTACTATGTGGAATTAATAGTAACTTCCAGAAGTAGTCAGCTATCATGTCTGATATCTGAAGTAAATTTTTCTTTTCTATTTTGCTAATTAGATGTTCTACTTGACAGCACTGGATGTGATGTGTGGAATAGTACGCTACCTGGAGGCTGACACATTCGGTTCTATTCCTCCCTATACATCATCAACATTGTGACCTCACTGACTGTGATATCACTAGTAATCAAGAAGAGCCACTCTCCTGCTGTGTGATTGGTAAACTTGTGTCAAGTAGCCCGACAGCAAGGCCTGTGATATGTAACAACAATGAGTGAGGTCATATCACATGCTGATGATGTAGTGGGAGGAACAGAGCTAGATACGTCTGCTTTCAGGTAAAGCATTGCTTTTCACATCACACCCGATGCCATTAGGTAAGGAAACATTTAATGAGCCAAAAAAAAACATTCAAGAAATAAAAAACAATAAGGAACAACTTTTAAAATTACTCAAATATTCTGCTTGCTAGTCTTTGGCATTGCTAGGTCTTTAAGGAGCAGTTGACACCTTCAAGAGAACTTCAACAAAACTAATATTTAGACACTGCCCAGCTTGCCTTTCACTACAATTTTGTATTTCACTTGCCCTTTATTTATCACTGGGATCATGTACATGAAAACTGGATATTTTCTCCTGAAGAGTTTATTTATTCCTGCTGTTTCTTCCTACCTGAGGTCAAATTTGTTCTCACTATTAAGAGACACTTAAAACATGTTTTAACAAATGCATTTTTGTTAAAAATAATGTTAAAATGTATCATTGCATAATTTGTAGTTACTTCTGTCTACCACTGAGTTCTTAGCACTGAAACATTCTGTGAGAAGCAATATAATATTATTTGAGTCACAGCGCAGTTTTTTTATTTGCTTAAAGAGCAAATGACACCTTCAGGACAACTTTAACAAAACATAATATTTAAACATAGTTCATCTAATATATCACATTAGTTCTACATTTCTTCTCTCCATTATATATTACTGAAGTGATTTGCATTTAATGAGGATTTTTGCTCCTGCAGAATTCATCTGTTTCAGTTGCTTTCTCCCTACCTGAGGTCATAATGCATTCCATGTGACATTACAATTACACCGATAGCAACAGATTGTGATGTCACAACACAGGACTATGGCTCGAAGGAAGGAGTCAGCTATAGAGACAGATGAACTCTGAGAGATAAAGATCATGTATTCACACACATTTCCTCAGTAATAAATAACTGGGAGGATACATCTATAGAATATATGCAGAATGCAAGCTGAATTGTACCTAATTATTATATTTTTCAAAGTTTTCTTTGAGGCGACAGCAGTTCTTTCTGGAAGCAGCACATGTTAAAGGGCAACTTCACAAATTTAGTATCCCTCCTGTTGGATTGGTATGCCCCAAGTATGTTTTTAAGCTATAAAATGCAGTAAATGGGTTGCTGCAAGTAACAATCTCATTGATTATAATTTATTTAGTTTTTGTTAACTAGGTGAGGTGTGGTAGACAAACATTTGTCTGTTTTCAGGCACGACTCAGGAATAATAAGCATCTGCACTGAAACAAGGTGGCTGGCCCCCAGAGAACCACACACACACACACACACACACACACACAAACACACACACACACACACACACACACACACACACACGATACTGGTGATCATTCTC
Organism: Neoceratodus forsteri; assembly: GCA_016271365.2. Classification (NCBI taxonomy): domain Eukaryota; kingdom Metazoa; phylum Chordata; order Ceratodontiformes; family Ceratodontidae; genus Neoceratodus; species Neoceratodus forsteri. Next base: position 281,229,077 of record JADMNL010000024.1, on the reverse strand, counting down.
AATTTGCAAAAACTCATCTAATATAATATAATTTATTCATGGCTTATATGTAGCCATTCACAAAAAGGAACAATTTTACTCTGGCAGCATCTGTCTCCATCTGTTGGTCACTGTAACATAGTAAGCAGTTCACTTACTGAAGGCTCTCACACAAGGAATGTTATGAATTTGTGGGAGGAATTGGCCTCTGTTAGACACAGTGAGGGAAGGAAGAGGATATCCTTTTAGACACTCCAGTCATCACTACAAAGACAATAAGGGACAGCAAAATTTAGAGAATGAGACAGATAAGAAACAAGATAAGACTGCCTATAAGAAAAAGGTTAGAAATGTTCCAAATAACAGACATATAAGCCCTTCGCAGAGTGAATGTTACGTATTAATGAATGGCATGGGAGATCAACAGGGGAAGTTCTAGTATTTGACTACATTAGGGTCTTGAGGTAACCCACAACATTTCTAACCAATAAGCTGGAGATGTAGGGGCTGCCAGGCCCCAGAGAGGCTTTGGGGTTTTGATGCTCTGTGCTGCATTCTGAGGCTTATTCTATTCCCCTTACACTACAAATCTGCCATACATTTTTAAGGAATGTAAGATATTTTTAGCAAAACGGTCATTGCTGGCCATCATGAGATGTTTGTTACCTAAATTTTATTTCTGTAATATAATGTATTCCAGTTCCACTACTACAGCTTCTTAGATACATTCCTGCACAGGCTGTCCATGGGTCACTCACTTCCTTATGCCAATAGGCCAAACTACATATGTGGCCAGTATCACTGGGTAATGACTCAGATTCAGGTGCTAAGAGGATGACTGCACAATAAGTCATACACACAGTCATTTTTTTTTTATTTTAAAATTTTTATTCTTTGACAAGTGGCTCTCTGGTCACTCCTGTAAATTGGCCTTGCCCTACTCACCCCTGTAAATTGGCCTTGCACTGGGTGCAAGGCCAATTTACAAGTGTGACCAGGGAGCCATGGAGGTTACAGTATGTAACTTGCTCAGGGTCACACAGCATGCAGGTGGAAGTTGTGGGAATCAAACCCTGGTCTTCTGGATGTAACAAGATCATTCACAGCTGGTTGCTCTAACCTCTAGGCCATAACACCAGTCTTTGCTATATCATACACACAGAATTTAAGTATGAAACCAATGCTATTATCTAGTCTTCATAAAACATCTGCAGCTCAGCTGATACTATTAAGAATTGAATTACTGGTGATAATTAAATTCCTAGTTCAGGTATCTGCCAAATATGTCACTTATCCTCCTCAGCCTATATGAATTGACGCAGCAGACTGCTGTTTGCTTGGTAAATGGTAATCTAATGTCCCTAATGGTTAGTGGTCAGGTCGTCCCAGGCTTAGCTTCCTTCTCTCTTTCTTCTACTCAGCTCAGCAGCAGAATCTTTGCTTCATTTTTTTAATGAACAAATATATTAAATTGTCATAGAAAAATAGAAAATTGAGACAGAAAAGGACCACTGGCCCATCCAGTCTATCCTGTTTCACCCAGTCCTACCCCAGGACCCAACTTCTAGTCAGGGTTATTGTCCAAATGTTGAACCCTTTACTTAAGTTTGTGCAATTCTTGTCCTTGGTATCACACAGTTAAAATAAGTATTATCTTTGTGAAGGATGACATATAGAATAATGCATGGGGAAGTATGGTTTATGGAGATTTGATGCACACCTGAGGTGTGTGATGCCCCATAAACCTCGAGGACGAAGCCCAAGGGGTTTATATGGGCATCACAAACCAAGGGTGTGCATACAATCCCCCTTAAACACACTTTCCCCATGTTTTATTTTTTATATTTACTGGTTTTAAGAAGCCTGTGCTGTGTATTCTTGTGTTGTCCCCTCCCCCCACCATAAAAGCGCTGGATCCCAATCATAGGACTAGATGGAGTAGCTGCACGCTTACCTCTCTGCTTGAAGAAATTGCACCATTTGAAGCTAAGGGAGCACCCCACTGCCATCCTGCCAGTGTTGTCCCTCTCTAAAAATGCTGCCAGGTGGCAGGTCACTTACTCGCCCCTCTCCCATGTGGTTTGGAATGGAAAGTGGGGCTGCTGACATGCCGGGTGAAAGGTCATCCCTTATTATTGTTCCTGTTTGCATATTTAATTAAAAGGAATTTCAGCCTTCTTGTTTTTAACCTTTGTGAGGTTCTGAGGGACCGTCAACAAGCATGTCTCTCACTCCGACTGTTTGAAAGCCTAATGCTAGTGGACGTCCAGTGCGAGCACATCTTGTCCGACTGCTTTTGTGGTTGATGCTCTGTTTTAATTCTGATCATTGTTTATGGAGCTCTGTAAAATACATGTGTGAATTGCGGAGCTGTTGAGCTCCCACTGGCAGTGGTTAATCAATACTATCCAGTAAATATAAATTCAGTATCTCACACTCAAACATTTGACATCTGCAGCTGTTCTGTGAGATATCTCTCTCTCTCTCTCTCTCTCGCTCTCTCTCTCTCTATCTCTCCCCTCTTACACAGACTAATGTGTATTGCTATGCTTGTTTTACCTTCATTCTTTCCTTTTCAGTCCTGGCATGTGCCCCCCCCCATTAGAAGTTAAAGTAAACTGCCCACCCAGGTCAAAGTTCCAAACTAAACTGAAGGTCATGTTATTTATTCTAAATATTTTTTGCAATCAGATCAGGAATACTTTTGTGAGTCTTATTACGTAGTAAGCCTTAGCCATGGGTTTTTGCACTTATCATAAAAAAAGGAAATGCTGGGAGCTGCATGAGTAGCTTCACTCTGTGTGAGTTGCATGCAAGAATAGTCTAGAGCAGAGGGAGGAGAGCTCATCAGACAACTTAGTGAGTGAGTTGGGGCAGTGGAGTTCTGTGTGGGCTGCTGTCACTAATAAACTGTATAAATTTCACCTCACCAAGCAGAGGTGAGCCACTCCCCTCCAGCTGATACTTTGCTGTTGTGGGTAAGGCTTTTCAAGTTTTATTCAAAGTGGAAACATGCAAGGCTGAATACTCCCCATGACTGATGGCAGATGCGAGTTGTGACTTTTGCTCAAGCAAACACTTGGGGGATGAAGTGATTTAAAGCACAGTGACCAGAGCCTTAAAACATGTACTATTTTCTGCATTCTACAGCTGTTTATCTGTTTATTTGGTGTATTTCTAATGGCTGTTTTGCCTTGCCCTTGCCTCTGGTAGTCCATGGTTTTGAAACCAAGAAGCATGAATAAAATAGAAGACGCTGTGAGGCTCAACTTGAGTCACTGTGTGTGTTCTTTAAATTAATTTGTCCTTCATTTGTCTGTTTGTTTCACAGCCAGTGAGAATCCTGACTTGCAGCTGCCAGCCAGACACCCAGCACCATCACATCAATCCTCCAGGCTCCAGCAAACACACACATCCGAGTGAAATATATTTAATAAAAAAAAAGTAATGTAAAAAATTGTAAGCACTGACAGGGGGGAAACTGATGGCAGCAGGATGAAGGTATGTAAGTGAGACCAAGTTGATCTGCCCTGGCTCCTGCTCCCCAGTGAGAACGCTTATCTTAAACAAACAGTCACACAGGGAGCACTACACTACATACTTTAAGGCTTGTTCACACAGCCAAATCTGAGCCGTTGGAGATGGTGCACACCGACTAGATCTGTGTCCCTGCCCCCATCTGAATGCCACTGTTTTGCATTTTCCAGTAGTGTTTCATTGTGAGGGCAATCCCTCTTTCCTTGGGTTTGCATTGTGGTGCTTGAGTTTTGCACCATTGCATTGGGCTGTGTGAACAGCCGGCATCACACACAGTGCTCCAACTACCTTTAGGCAGAAGGATCAAGGATGGGTCATTGAACCCGAGTTCAGCTGAAGGTTCCATTTTGTACTCTGAACACAGCTGAACTCAGGAAAGTAACTCTTTTAGTAAACCGAGGGCTTAAACTTAGAGAAAACATGGTCTCTAAGTCCAGCAGTGACACTGGGCATGTGTGTATGTGTATGTGGTCGCACCAGTATAGTTAGGGCTGGCCGGGCAGCTTACTATTATAAAAGAGGGGAAAGGAACATCATAAACTAAATAAAAAGGTATGAACAAAGCATTTCTAGCATATCGTGGAACACTACTTTAAACTTTACAAAGTCAACATAGGCTTAGAAAAGGCCCATCTGTAGAAAGTATTTAAAAATACCCTGATGCTTCAAGCTTCAGAATTAACAGTATAATTTCTAAGAGCTGTCAGTAAACCTAAACCCAGTCTGGCAAAAGCAGCAACCAATGGGACCACTGAGAAATCTACATTGTTTGAACTCACAGTACTTATTAGTTTCTGTCCTTAGGTGTAAAGTACACAATTTAATATATTGTTGTGACAAACATGCCCATTTGTTAATGGTCTGGCCTAAAATGTATTATCCACTATCTAAATGATATAATGCCAGTACCTTTCATGTGGCTTGGGTACAAAATCCCATTCTTTGAAACCAGGAGGCACAGGGGTAAAAAAGAATGTTTTTCAGCATCTTGTCAGCAGGCCTAGTTGTTAAAAAAAAATTCAATGGCCTCACCGGCATTCTGCTAGCCCAACTGGTATACTGCACTTATTGAAATGTTACTCCTCCAATACAAGTCAGAACGGCTCAATAAAGGAACACTTTACTGGACTGATATGGATTTGCTAACATTTAGCCAAGGGTCTGGTTCCAGTTTCAGACACTCGAGTCAGATCATGATGCAAGCATTAAGAAAAAAAATATCTCTGTTTCCCATTTCTTTGTTTTCAGTAAATTATTATAAGGGTCTCAGGAATGCTGAAATATGATTGGTTGTCAACATTCTGAGAGCCTTATGTTAATCTCTTATTAATGTACATGTATAGCCTAAGCACAGGAGCATTGATTTGTGTGGCACTAATTTTAATAAAAATTCAGTATTAGAATTCTGGGCCGCCATTATGTGTAATGCTTGTAAGCCTGAACAACAAAATCCAGTCTCCCCACCCACCCACCCAGATCGGTCTCAAACCACATTACACCCTTCATACTGAGGTGGCACAACTTATTACTTTTCTAATAGTTGTCTCACGGTAATAAAAAATCAAAGAGTTCTTTTGAAACTATTAGTGCTAGCACATGATGCGTTCAGTGCTGCTTGTACTCAGCACCAATCTAAATTGTGCCCCTGACTCACTCTGGCACAACTCCTGCTCCACCAAAGCATTTTCTGATCTGTTTTTTTCTAACACAAACAAGCCTTGCTAAATCAGTGTCTGATTGCCTAGTTGCGCTGCTACTGTCAGCTGCCAGCAGTACCCCAAAACAAAATAAGCCTTTCTTAATGCTGTAACAAGAAGGACCTGATTGTGCCCTTATTCCTAGAATATGATGGGGTCCTACGCTTATCAGGCTAAACAGTTCAAGAGGTTGCACTCCTCTGTAAATCAAGAGCTTCCTTGTTTTCTTCTGTCTCATCCAGGTGCTTGCAGAGAACTGTCTTCACTTCACAGACTCCTGACTCACTTCATAGTCAGGCTGGGTTGCAGTTCTTTACCAGACACATTACATTCAGATAACATGATGGATTAGGCAGGTTGTGTTACTTGCACTTTGTTGGGTGTTTTTTAACACATACAGATATAGAAGTCTGTATGGGCTTTATGTTAGCTAGTGGCGGGCTGGCGGTTCATTTCTGGAAAAAAAAAATGGCTATTACAGACAGTCACTACTTAGTGTAGGAACACCCTGTGAGTTTAAAATGGGAATGTCAGTTAACCTGGGTGCAGAATGTTAGCTACATTTGAATGAAATGGAGCTTACTGTCTCTGTCTCAGCAAACACATTAAACCGAAAAGGGGGAAAAAACAGCAGGTGCTCACTGGCGCTCACACGCAGTCTTTTAATCAGTGGTTCAAATTTACAAAATGTCAAGCTGAACTTGAAACTTTAGATGATACATTCAGTACCCCATTTCAGTGAAATATAGCAAATGTTCATAACTCAAAAGAAAGCATTGCAAGTTCCCTTTTCTGTGTTGAGTGCAACTGACATTCTGATCTGAAAAGAGTGTTGCTACACTAAGTGCAGACTACCTGCAACTGCTGTTTTTTTCTTTATAGAAACGAGACACTATGTACAGACTTGAGTATTTTTATATGTTAAAAGGGCACCTTACAAGGTGAAATTGACACAACCTGCATACTCTGCCATATCTGTCATGTAATCTGAATGTACTGTTTCTGTAATGGACAGCAACACAACTTGACTATGGATCAAGTCAGGAGTCTATGAGATGAAGACAGTTCTCTGCAAGCATGCGGATTAGATAGAAAAAAAGAAGCTCCCATTTTACAGAGGAACTCAAGCTCTCAAACTGCTTAGCCTGATAAACTTAGACTCCATCATATTCAAGGAAAAAGGACACAGACAAGACCTTCTCGTCATTTTTAATAAACTGAAAAGAAAACTGCAAATACTGTTTCCTCTCTTTTTTAATGAAAGAGAAAATAAACCAGCCCAGCCAGTTGGGGGGGGGGTGTCTAGATGGACATGATGCTAATAATCAACAGATAAGACTACACAGCAACACTCACTGCACATTATTACCACACATCATTGCTCCCTGTATGCAGCAGTGGGATGGACCTCACTCCAGTTTAGGAGGGACAGAAATGCTGCCACATGGACATTAAGAGCGATATCCCATCAATTACCACACTATGTTTCAGACTGTCTCCAGCAAAACATAATAAGCAAATATGCCCTAAGAAGCTACTCCTATATCATGTTGAAAGTGCCCAAAGTTAACTCTTGCTTCGGAAGGGCTGCCATTAGCTTCACACTGCCCTCTTTGTGGAACAGACTGCAAAAAATAATGAAACTAAGCATACCTATAACCATTACTTCCTTTAAATCTCTTTATTTATGCCTTTTTAAGGAACACTGCAAATGATTCCCGCATCATTAGCTTGATCACATATATACATCACACCATGAATATGTCTAACTAGTACATTCAAACCAAATGTATAACTCTGCTATTCTCCTCCATTATTCTTGTTTCTCCTATCCATTGGAGTCTTCTATGTGCTCCCCATCACTGCTCTTAAATTAGCATAAATGCCTCCCTACCCTATGAGTAGCAATACTCACTTCACCCCTTACCTCGTTTCTTCACATTGCACTTACCATCTCACCCCATTGTCCCCTTACCCCATTCTCCCCCTCCTTATAAATAGCTCTCTTCTTATAGCTCTCCCTCCCCAGACCTGCCCACAAATACCGGACTTCCCCCTCCCATCCCCTATGGAAAATTCTGCATGGGATGGAAAGGAGCACACAACGAGTATTTATTCTTATCCACCCCTACCTTTTTCCCCACAATTGAAGCTTCTGTACAATCCCACCTTGCTGCCAAGTACACATATATTTATATATAAGCAATGTTCTAAACGAACTAGGGTTTATCCTCGCATATATTTTGCTGTAATGCTATGAATGATGCTGTATTACCTTGTTTATTTTCGTGTATGAATAAGTTTATTACCATATATAATATTTATCCCATTGAAATTGTTAATGACCTTGTCCTACCCAGGTCCATCTTGTAAATGAGCTCTGCTAAATGATGTTCGCCTGGATAAATAAAGATCTGATTGATTTGATTGATTGATTGATTGATTATTATAAGTGTCTCAAATTACAACGTATTTTGTATATCAACATAGCCCACACTGATCCAGATCACAAATCCTATGCAATTTAGCATGGCAGAGGGACTATTTTATGTTAATTTCATGTAGAAATAACCAAAACATTTTTTTTTTAATTATTCAAACTACATTAACTTGTGATCCAACTATAATAATAGCAATAATGAATTATGGGGGTTACATTAATGTTCAAGCTAATCACCCCCTGGGGGCAATATGGCGCTCGGCTGTGCCTCATGCCACATTACACCCCCATGGGGTGATTAACTAGAACATTAATGTAACCCCCATCATTCATTATTGCTTAAGTATACCATGGGTGGTAATTGTTATTGTAGCCAGGTAATATACACAGTGCATCAGTGAGCCTTGCACTATAAATGTCAGCACATTTTTTTTTGCTGTGCAGTACAATAATAGTGCAAGTAAAGCAGTCTATCCATCAGTATGTTTGACCTCAAACAAGAGCATCATACAGTAGCTTGGCTGCTCTTGCATTGGTGAATACATTTCTCATGAACACAAATAAATTATCTCTTGTATACTGTGTACGGTATACCATAAACTGTATATTAAAACATTTAACAAAACCAGTAATAATGAGTTTATGCTATTGACCACCTGAGAAAAATTCTCTGATGGAAAATAAAATACTGGATGGGATTAGAAAGGTTTCTGAGGAACATGATACAGTACTGTAATTATGGGAGATCTTAAACTTCATGATATCAGCTCGCAGTAACTAGCATATGAGTCAAATTTGGGGAGAGGGAACTGACAGAACTAATGAGAGATGCCTACATATCACAACAGGTTCAAACACATACTATTGGAGACAACACAGTGGATATTGTCCTAAGCACTTCAAGTGCAATTATAATTCAGTGGCAAGTAAACGAGCCGCAAGCAGGCAATGACCATTGTATTGTTACCATCAACATGAAAACAGGCAAAATAATTGACACTGGCACAAAAAAAATGAAATGTTGTATGGTGAGGCAATGCAGACTGTGTCAACATTAGAAGTGCCTTGAAAACATAGACCTGAGAGGAGGACCGAAAGAATAAAATATTAAGGATACTTGTAAAACATTCAAAACAAACTGCTGGACTTACAAAACAGATATGTACCTAACGTGACAAGACATATATTAGAGGCAGAAGGCAACAATAATTAACAGAGGACATCAGAAAATTACTTGAAAATAATCAAACACCTATAAAGCATACAAAACTTGATAGGAAACCAAGATACTCTGAGGCAGTGTAAGTATTCCCTAAGAAGACAGAAAAATGTTGTTAGAATACAGAAAAGGAAAATCAAAATTAATTTAGCCAGCAGTGCACAAAAAGAACAAACAAAATAATGTTCTGCATATATTCACTCAGTAAGAACAGTGGATAGAATTTTTGGTCCCCTAGAAGTTGAGACTTAGGCACTGTCCAGACTACTGTGTTGGTAACATTACCGGTGCCTTGTAATGTTACCACAGTGGCTAAAAAAAGATGCGCGTTCACACCAGTAATGGTTTAGACTCCATTTCCTGTAATGGTTTTAAAACCATCAAAGATTGGGTCTTTAGCAGAGTTTCCAAACATTACCTGTGTTTCTCCTTGTTTTACCATAATGTGGACAGGTGAGCGAACCATTCTTGCCATTGCCTGTCCTCCAGCGAGCCACAATGCACTACTCCCCCTTCCCAGAGCATAGTGCACTGTTGTGTGACATGCGCACTATGCTCACCAGGAAGTAATAGCTCCCACTATCAGCATCATGTTGCAGGAAGTTTAAATACCCACTTTTGATAACAGCAGTGGCACATATTATTGCCTTGTTATTGCTGCAAGCTGCACTGTCTGCTTTTATCCATAGGCAACATGAGTGATCGAAGCGCTAGTTGGTCTGATGAGGCCACTAAACTCCTGATAGAATTTTGGTATCAGGAGTGCATTCAAGCAGAGTTAACTAGTTTCAGAAGAAATACTGTGATTTACCAGAAAGTCTCTGAGTATTTATTTGAAAATGGGATTGAGCACTCGGCCAAGCAGTACTGTGATAAAATAAAGCAGCTCAAGGTCAGATGCCATAAAGTTAAGGACAGCAACTGCAGATCTGGTGGTGGACAGGTTGTATGTCTCTATTTTGACCAGCTGGATTGCATATTGGGAATGAAACCCATATCTGACCCTGTGCATGTCCTGGAAAGCAATGAGACTGAAACTGAGGTGGACCCTCCTGACCCTGAACATGATGTAGATGACTACCCTGTAACCGAGCTTCCTGAGTCAGGTCTGTTGTCACTTTGTACCATATCTGTCTCTCCCATCCCCCCCTACAAATACAATGTCCCCTACCTCCTATACACACTAATCAGCCAGTGCTGAACATATGTTTTATTTATTGCAGATGTAGACCCTGCTGATGAGACATCTGTCAGCGCTGATAGTGAGTTTGCTGGTGAAGGCACATAAAGCTAATGTGTAACATATGGAGGCAGTACTGCATTATCAGATGGGAATGCTACACATCACAAGAGGTCTGTCAGTTCTGAGCCACTATGCAACCTCTGTAAAAAGAAGAAGGCCGCAAGGATGCAAGAGCTTGTAGAAGCAATGTTTGAGCCAACCTAGAAAATGCTGATGGAGCAACCTAAGGAGCTGATGGCCATGGAGAGAGAGAGAGGGGGTGAGGGAGGAGAGGGAGAAGGAAGAAAGGCAATGTAAGCAGGAGGCAGATCAGAATGCAGAGTTTTTTTTAGAAACATGTTAGCATTACTGTCTGGGCACTATCAACCTCCTAATGTGCAAACACCCAGTACAAACTGTAAATTGTAAATTGTCTCAATCTGTAAATTATCTCAATCTATATCATGTTGTCCTATGTACTTTGAATCTGTAATTCCTGTACTCTCCCCGGTCATACCTGAAAATAAGCAATTGTCTTGTCTAGTGTACTTACCTGATCAACAAAAGCTAAATAAAAATAAATAAATAAAACACACCTGCACCTACAGCTAGTACACTTGCTGCAAGCCAAAGCCATGGATCTGGAACACAAGCTGTTATTGTGCCCACTCAACTGTGCAGTGGCAGTTCAGTGTCCTATCCTTTTTCAACAACTGCACCTGTCACCAAGCCTGCTCAGTGCACCACTGTATTAACAAGTTCGTCAGCACAGGCATCACTGACATCTGTTCCCATGCAGGTGGACAATAGTGCAGCAGTGCACACTATGAGTGTTGCTGGTGTAGCAGCATCAGGTGATGTCCAAGGGCCAATGGTTACTGGTGTCATGTCACAATGTAATACAGCTAGTAACATGGGTCTCCATTACAATAACAACAACGGTATTGCTGTACTTTCATCTTATCTAGGCACTTTATTCCATGGTGGTTTCACACAGGCCTTGATGGGTGATGATGTTACTTGGGCAACATTGTAGGCCTAGATATGTGGATATGGAGATTGGTTTCCAGAAGGTAGTGGTCTGATGTGCATGCCTCCGTGCGCATGATGTTGGTATTTACCACCTTCTTGTTTTCTAGCGCTTAGCGAGCAAACCAAACATCTCAGAACATGTGGCAATATGCCTACAGTTGCACTGCTATTGGTGCACAGAACCATAGTACTGATGTGTACTGTTGTCATTGCTGCATTTGAAAAATTAGCAAGAAATATATTTTTTGGTGTTACAAGTACCTGTTATTTAACTGATAAAATGTTAACAATTTAGTACTCCCAAAAAAGTTTGGCAGACACGCAGTGCACTGAAGTACTGTTTTGAAAAAAATGCATTTGCACATACAAACCAGGCACACAATAATTGTCTTAACAAGCATTTGTCAATGCCGAATGTTGCTTGCTTGTATGTGCTGTTTAGGTATTTGGAAGTGACAGTTTCATGCCTTCCTCCCAAGACATCCACTATGTCTTTCCATTCAGTATTCACAGAAGAGTGGGAGGGGCAAGGGCCACAGCAGTACAGCAGTTGCCAAGGGGATGAAGAGGTGGACAATAGTCCATTCAAAGGCAAAAGAGTCCTGCAGGAGCTCACTAAATTGAAGGTAGACAAAGCGATGGAACCAGATGGCATACGCCCAAGGATATTAACAGAACTGACGAGGGAGTTAGCAGTACCTCTGGCAGCCATGTTCACTGAGTCATTCAACATGAGTGAATTGGAGGAGGGCACATGTGGTCCCTACACAAGTCCGGGCAGGAGGAGGCAGGAAACAATAGGCCATTCAGCCTCACCTCAGTAGTGGGGAAGATCATGGAGACATTGCTTAAAGAAAGGATAATGGGGCATCTAGATGCCATCAGAACCCAGGACCATAGACAACATGGATTCACAGTGGGGACATCATATCAGATAAATCTGGTTGATTTATTTGACTGGGTGACAAAGGAAGTGAATCAGGGTGGGGCAGTGGACAACGCTTACCTTGATTTCAGCAAAGCCTTTGACACCATCCCATATAGGAGGCTGATAAACTAGCTGGGTAGGCTGGACATGGGAGAAAGGGTGGTAATTAAGCAATAATACCCGAGAGGGTGGGCGGTATTGGGCAATACCGGACCGCCCAGGGGCGTAATGAGCCCGACGCCGCAGCGGATCGCTTTATAGCCCCTGGAAGGTCCCAGATGCCCATACCGCCCACCTCTCGGTATTATTGTGTTTAGAAATAGGCACTGTAAAAAAAAAAAAAAAAAAGAAATTAATTAAAATGACTTTAGAACATTTTGAAATAAAATAGTTCCTCCGCCTGCTTTATAAGATTGGTCTGAATAGTTAGTTGAGACACACACACACACACACACACACTGTCTCCTAACTAAAAGCGCGATCGCAAGTGAGGAGATTCTGGGCAGCAGGGCGCGATAAGCAGGCAGGGGCTTTCTGTTTTTTCAAAAGCGCCTGTCAGTGCGATCGCTATTTCTGTGTTTTCCCAGCGGCTGTCAGTGCGATCGCAAGTGAGGGATTAGATTTTTTTTATTCATCTGGGCAGCAGGAGTGCGATAAGCAGGCAAGGGACTTAAAGCGCTGTCAGTGCTATCGCAATTTCTGTTTTTTTCCAAAGCTGCTGTCAGTGCGATTGCAAGTGAGGGATTAGATTTTTCTTCTTCATCTGGGCAGCACGAGGCGCATAAGCAGGCAACGGAATTTCTGTTTTTTTTCATCAAACGGCTGTCAGTGCGATCGCAATGAAGAATTCTCAGTACAGAGTTGACACGCTATGATCGGCCGGTCGGAAAGGCAGTGACAAATCGGGAGCATCAAAGACAGCTGCTGACATCTTTTGTATGTAGTGGCATGATGAGCAAGGGAAACTGATGACAGGGGATGGGTAGACATTTGGATGCAACGGCTTCTGGTAATGAGTTTATGTAGTCTTGGTAGGTCAGTATCTCGCTAAGCGAGAGAAAAAATGGCGGTCATTTTTAAATTTAATTCGTGATGTCAACCAATGGGCAAGCAGAGTGAGCACAATAATACTTGAATGGGTGAAGGGGCACTTTTGCTGGAACTTTTTATTAGCTGGGCATCTATTGAAAGTTAATGTACCCCCTTGTCAGGGGTACCAGCCAATCAGAGCCCAGCAAATAAAAAGCCCATTTTCTAAACTGGGTTAGACACTGGCTAACAGACAGGCGGCAGAGAGTGGTGGTAAATGGTATGCAGTCTAGGGAGAGGGGGCGACCAGTGGGGTGCTGCAGGGATCGGTCCTGGGGCCAGTTCTGTTCAGTGTCTTCATTAGTAATATTGCAGAACATCTGAAGGTAATTTTTTCACCAAATTTTCAACATAGTCATTTTAAGACCTCTGCTCATGAACAGTGTCACTGTGATTTTCTTAATTTGTCCCGTACATTGATTTCGAACACTGACTGCACCATTGTGCGCTACATGGGCGGAAACACGTTTTGGGTGAGATGTTAAAAATGACAGCTGTACTACTCATAAGAAGGTGTGGTAAAATGGCAATGTTGAAAATCTGGAGTGAGAATATTGAAAATTCGCGAACTTACATTCGGCGTAGGAACTGTACAACGCATGCTCGTAAAACAGTCATTTTTGGAATTTTTTCACCAAATTTTCAACATAGCCATTTTAAGACCTTTCTCATGAACAGTGTCACTGTGATTTTCTTAATTCATCTCAGACATTGATTTTCAAGACAATCGACGCGCCCATTGTGCGCTACATGGGCGGAAACACATTTTGGGTGAGATGAAAAATGGCAGCTGTACTACTCATAAGAAGGTGTGATAAAATGGCAATGTTGGAAATCTGGAGTGAAAACATTGAAAATTCCACCTTACGAAAGATGCGAGGAACTGCGCAACGACGCCTCGTGAAACAGTCATTTTAGATTGTTTCATTGAAATTTTCAACATAACCATTTTAAGACCTCTGCTCATGAACAGTGTCACTGTGATTTTCTTAATTTGTCCCGTACATTGATTTCGCACACCGACTGCACCATTGTGCGCTACATGGGTGGAAACACGTTTTGGGTGAGATGTTAAAAATGACAGCTGTACTACTCATAAGAAGGTGTGGTAAAATGGCAATGTTGAAAATCTGGAGTGAGAATATTGAAAATTCGTGAACTTACATTCGTGCGTAGGAACTGTACCAGCAGCATGCTAAATAAAACAGTCATTTTGGAATTTTGGCACCAAATTTTCAACATAGCCATTTAAGACCTCTTCTCATGAACAGTGTCACTGTGATTTTCTTAATTCATCCCGTACATTGATTTCGCACACCGACTGCGCCATTATGCGCTACATGGGCGGAAACACATTTTGGGTGAGATGTGAAAAATGGCAGCTGTACTACTCATAAGAAGGTGTGATAAAATGGCAATGTTGGAAATCTGGAGTGAAAACATTGAAAATTCACGACCTTACGAGCATGCGTAGGAACTGCGCAACGCACGCTCGTAAAACAGTCATTTTTAGGAATTTTTCACCAAATTTTCAACATAACCATTTTAAGACCTCTGCTCATGAACAGTGTCACTGTGATTTTCTTAATTTGTCCCGTACATTGATTTCGCACACTGACTGCACCATTGTGCGCTACATGGGCTGAAACACGTTTTGGGTGAGATGTTAAAAATGACAGCTGTACTACTCATAAGAAGGTGTGGTAAAATGGCAATGTTGAAAATCTGGAGTGAGAATATTGAAAATTCGCGAACTTACATTCGTGAGTAGGAACTGTACAACGCATGCTCGTAAAACAGTCATTTTTAGGAATTGTTTCACCAAATTTTCAACATAACCATTTTAAGACCTCTGCTCATGAACAGTGTCACTGTGATTTTCTTAATTTGTCCCGACATTGATTTCGCAGCACCTACCTGCGCCATTGTGCGCTACATGGGCGGAAACACATTTTGGGTGAGATGTGAAAATGACAGCTGTACTGCTCATAAGAAGGTGTGGTAAAATGGCACATGTTGAAAATCTGGTGAATAATATTTAAATTCGCGAACTTACGAGCCTGCATAGGAACTGCATAGCATGCCTCGTCAGTAGTCATTTTTGGAATTTTGGCAAATTTTCCAACATGGTTTTGGGACCTCTTCTCATGAATGATGTCACTGTCATTGATGTTATTCAGGCCCAAAGGGTGATTTTGCACAGTGACTCGCGAAATCACCCTTCGGCCTCGAATAACGCCATGACAGTGACATCATTCATGAGAAGGTCCCAAAACCCATGTTGAAAATTTGGTGCAAAATTCTCAAAATGCTCGAGATATGCAACAAAGTTGAAACCCCTTATCTAGCCCATTATATAGCTTATGCATATTTCTCAGTTCGCGGTCGGTTTTGAAGAGGCAGACGTGTTCCGGTCCACCGAAGATCGCGTGCGAGGTCCGGAGGTAAGTATGGGGTGGGGGTTTGGGGAGGCAGGGTGCACAGTGGTGGGTGCGGGTTGTGGGGGGGCCAGGCAGACTACGTGGGACCGTTTTTTTTTTGCAGGAAAAAAATGGATGACGCGGGATGTTTGCCACGCTGGGGTGGGCTCCCAGCATGGCACAAGGATGGGGGGAATTCAGCCGACAGGGGATTGGGCACCCCGGTTGGCCTAAGGATCGCTTGCCACGCTGGGGTGGGCTCCCAGCGTGGCACTTACTACTGGGGGGGAACGCAGCTCAGCTGATGGGGATTGGGCACCCCGTCGGGCATACAGCGCATGTGGGGAGTGGGGGACGCTGCACGCCTGTTATGTTCGTGGGCGCCGGAGCAGCCGATATCTTATTGTTGCTCACTCAAGCGTAGCTCCCCTCATGTATGCCACTGCATTTTGGAGCTTGTCATAGGCAGCTCCAGAATGCATTGGCTTACAGGGGCCGCGCCTGCCAACACACTGACTGAATTGGAGGAGGAAGTGACACACCTCCGAAATCTCCGATGATGGCACTATGTTTTTTGCACATGCGTGGAAGCAACATAAAAATAATAAAAGTTACAAGTTAAAACTGCATTTTTAACAGTTTAATGAGTGTTCTACACTAGTTTTTCAAAAACTTTAAACATTACATTTCTAAAGTCTTAAACACTAAACCAGTTTTGTGCCACATTTGCTGGCAAAGTTATTGTTGTGCAATAAAGTTCATTATAAAATGGGCAAAAAAAAATGGCGTCACAGATTGGCTGTTTCAACCTCCTAGCCGTGTCCTCAATCTCTGGTATTTTACCCAACCAGCACTAATGCCTGCCAGTCTTCTCAACAGTAAATCATTGAGGTGTGCCAAGCCAAAAGGAAAAGACAGCCTGGCACAGCTGAGCAAGCGGCAGCGGGAAATCAGTATTCCGAAGTGACAGGAAACACAGACAGATCCTGTCCTTCAAAATGGGTGCTACAACAACAAATAAAGTCCTCAACAATCCTACAGTCTCTAAAAATGACAAAAGCAGGTGCTAGCTCCTTAGCGATAAAGTTTTTCAAACTTGGAACCCGGAAGCCAGTGTTCGGCGACTCCCAATGGACATGCTCACTGCCACACAACACAGTTGTGTAAAAAAAAAAAACAAATTCCTCTCTAACATTGCACCCCCATTACTGTAGCCAGAATAAAGATGACTTGATATCTTATCAGTGGCAAATACCTCCAAAAAACACAATCTAAACGTCTGCTGAAAGATATCCTCGGTACTACGCAAGCTCTGTAATATAAAAAAAAAAAAACGACAGACATTCTCGCCTGGCATGCAACACAGCTGTGTGAAAAAAACATAAATTCCTCTCTAATACTGCACCCCATTACTATCCCCAGAATAAAAATGACTTGATATCTCATCAGTGGTGAACAGCTGTATTTTCAAAAGCCCAAACCGAAAACCACAATCTAAGCGGCTGCTTTGCAAGCTCTGTAATGAAAAAGAAAAAAAAAAAAGGATACAGTTCAGTAAAGAGGCAAGAGACAAATAAAACAAAACCATCAACCAAAAAGGACACAAAAAATGTTTTTTTAAATGTGGGGGGGCAGTGGACACACCAGCCTCCTCTATTAACTGAATGAAAAAGCTCCATTGCAAGACAATGAGAGGGACTACTTTTTCTTTTTTTCCACTGGTAAAATCATATTTCTTGAACATTTTTACATACAGTTCCGTGCATATTTATAATAAACTTCTTTACTGTGGGCCCATTTTATAAGCGCAATAACACACTCTGAGGTGTGGTTTATCAGCTGATAAGAGCACGCTCAGTGGCATAAGGCACTCGGTGCTTAGTACACCCCTGGGCGTGCTCTTATCAGGCAATAAACCACACCTCGTCGTGTGTTATTGCTTGCATACATGACAAATTGTCATGCTGCAACCAAAGCAGGTTGTAAGTTATAAAATGTTGAAATAACTATATTGATAATGAACTGTTCATTTGTAAATAATTTTTAAGTGTTTTAAAAAACTTGAGCAACCTACAGTTGTTAACTTATTTTGTCTCTGCACAATTTCGCAGGACAGTTGCACTTAATAAAAAATTAAAGATAAGGCACTATTTGTCCTGCATTTGAATATTCAGTTATTCTGGCACGTGTGTGCTCTACAGGTTAGTGGCACACAGATTACACTGCCACTGGAGTGTGGCACACAATGATTCTGGAGATACTCTGCTAGCTCATCCCATATCTCACTGGCCTGCCAGTTCATGGCTGCAATAGATAATTCACCAGGGATGATACGGTTCTGGTCAGCAGTTTGAGGGAACTGGCAACACTCGGTTTCTGAGACCCAACTGTCCAGAAATGCCTCTAACTTCTCCTCACATAGGTTATGCAGTGCACAGCAGGCTCTAATCACATAAGGGACATTTTGAATGGCATGTTCATTTTTCTTTAAAAGGCATCTCCAATGGTCTTTCAGTCTGCCAAAGGTACATTCAACTACCATTTTGGACCTGCTCAGATGGTAGTTGAATTTACATCGAATGTCACTGGTGAAATCTGAGTAAGGCTTCATGAGCCAAGGCAGAAGAGAATAGGCAGGATCTCCGAGAATCACAACCAGTACACTGAACCCATTGATGTCTCGAGGCGTAGAAGGGGACAGCTGGCCAGTCTGCCCTAGCTTGTATAGTTTACTGTTCCTCAGCACCTGGACATTGTGTACCTTGCCAGGCCATCCAGCACTGATGTCCAGAAAAGGAAATTTATGATCTACCAGAACCTGCATCAGTACAGAGTAACATAGAAACATAGAAACAGAAAGAGTAATATGATTTCTGATTGTAGAATTCACAGGCATTGCCAGATGGTGACAGAATGGGAAAGTGGTGCCTTCAATGGCCCCACCACAACTGGAAAAACCTCAGTCAATCTCGGTCCCCTGTATGATGTCAGGCACATTATGTATCTTGATCACTTTTGGTAGTATGACATGCACGATGGCCTTTCACACATCAATAACTAGCTCCCCAACAGTAGATCTGCCAACCCCAAACAGGTGTCCTAGGGTTCAATGCTCCACATTCGTGGCAAGGTACCACAAGGTAATTGCAACCCTTCTCTGCACCTCAATAGCCTTCTGCAGCATTGTGTCGCACTGCTTTATGTGTGGTCCCAATTCAGTGCACAAGGCAATAAAAGTCTGCCTTGACATGCGAAAATTACTGAGCCACTGCTCATCAGACCAAGAAGTCAGCACGATGTGCTCCCACCAGTCAGTGGATCTGGGATTTCTCCATACAGCTCTCTCCGCTGTAACAGTGAACAGTGCTCATTGAAATAGCCAGAAACACATTTAGGACACTTATAGCAGCAATGGTATGCTGCTGCATTACTATGAATCTCTGTGCCTGCAAATGACGTGCTACATGGTGACGCTGCCTTTCCCTCAGCAAAAGCTGCCACTTCTGGAACCAGAAATGCAGGAAGAGGAAAACTGCGTGGTTTAAATTGGCCGCCTCCATGTTTATGTTTTGTTTACATGGAGACGCCACTATGCCTTATGGGAGCGAGAGCGTTGCAGTGTGCATTGCAGCATAGAATGCTGGGATAAGAGTGGGTTAGGGGTGAACCAACCTGGACTGTAACGTTTGGCAAGATGGAACAGAAACCAAGTAGAAGAAGACACATGTGGAAGCCTGGTAACACTTTTAAAAATTGATCAGGTAAATAATGCAGACGCGCGGAAACAGATTGCCCTGTAATGGATTTAAAATGTTCAGTTACCATCACTAGTCTGGTCAGGGCCTAAGAGTGTTACTGAAGAAGTGGTATGGCTGGAGTGTTTAACAAATATTTCTGCTTGTTCTTGTAACATTTTTGAAAAGCTATGCCTGCAGTTCAGTTGGTGAGCAACCAGCCAGGCCTACTTCCTGAGCTGTATGAGCAGTTCCTCCCAGACTCCATCTGAAGCACTTTCTCTTTGGCAGCCAGAGGCTCTGTTGGTCTCTCTTCTGTCTTCTCTCTTGGGCTTGCTATAGCCATTGCCATTGCCTGGGGCCTGCTGGGGCTATACCCCCCTCCCTAGTTTATTTGTGCTCTGGACTCTGCTTGGTTTCTACTGAAAGTGTTTGTGTGTTTTTCTTGCTTTGATTAGTATTTGTTTTGCTTCCAGCTACTGTGTGTTTCCTTTTCTGTTTGTTTTTCTTCTTTCCTGTGATCATGTTTTTGGTTTGTGTTTTCTTTTGGGGGCTTTCTGCCTTTCATCAGCATTTTGTTGCCTCTTGTTTACACAGTTTTCCTGCATTTGTTATTGCTTGTTTCAGCTCCCACTGAAGTTGCTGCCTCATGTGCTTCACTAATTGCTTACACCTGGTCCTGGGTCTGCTGCTCAGCTAGCTGCTTCGCTCTGTTTACCTTAGCCTGCTGCATTTTGTGCAAGGCCTATTTTACCTCAGCAGCCTTGCGTTCCCATAAGGTTTCATTCCTGCTTCCTTGCCTTGGTATTTCATTATTTACTCTGCTTTTCCTTCCGTAAGTCATCAGTTTTCATGCAGCCCTACTTATTAGTACTCAGTGTGAGTCCAACCAGAGTCTCCTGCAATTCTGTATTACTTTATCCATGGGATACAAGCCTGCTTAAATGCAATTGTTCCAAGCAACTACTACTGTTGTTTTTCTGTGCATTATTGCCTCTGCCTACACTGCCATGCTTGTTTAATTGATTAGCTCAGCTACTACTAGTAGCCATAACTAATTACTACTGGAAGCTGCAAACTACATTCTCCCCAGTTTGGAATTCTTTTGGTATTGAACATACCCCAGTTTTGAATACTTCTTTCTGGTATTGAACATGCCCTAGTTTTGAATATGTATTTCTGATATGAATATACCCCAGTTGGAATATTTATGTCCAGTATGAAAATATCCCTGTTTTGAATACTTATTTCTGGTATTGAAAATATCTGTTTTGAGTGCTTATTTCTGATATTGAAAATAGCCTGGTTTTATATATTTATTTCTGGTGTTGAACATACGCCAGTTTTGAATACTTATTTCTGGTATGAACATACCCTGGTTTTGAATACTTCTTTCTGTATTGCAAATACCCCAGTTTTGAATACTTATTTCTGGTATTGATAACTGCCCCAGTTTTGAATACTTATTTCTGGTATTGCCAGTACCCCAGTTTGGCATTCTGTTTTCTGGTATTGAGCATACATTTCATTTTGTGTTCCAACCTACATTACACCTGCTGCTCAGTTGCTCCTGATGCTGCTGGTTCATGCTTCCTTATGCTACCTCTATTGGGGGGGGGGTTCTACCCTATCAATGTTGCATTTGCTGCTTGGTCACATGGTGCTTAGCTTGTGGCTTCCCTGTTATTCCCATGACAGGGGACTGGATTGTCTCAGTGGGGCATCATGGTTTCAAGCAGTAGGAGCATGCCTTTATATAAACTGTGATTTAGCCTGCTCCTTTGCCTCAGCAGCTTTCAGTCTTCCTGGTCTAAATACTTTACCCCCAAAACCTACATGACTTCAAGATATCCACTGTATTCCATTACAGCATTGCAAATGCTCCTTACTGGACTAACCAAACTCCACCTTAATGGCATTTAAAGTATTCATGCTTTTTTAAAATTTATTTAACAGATTCGGAAACAACCTTTGAGTATGAACTCTTTTACAAAGGTTCCACATCATGGATACAGAATAACAATACAAACATACATACACTGAACAATGAATAACACAACAATTAATATAAGTCAGGGTATCATTCCTAAATAAGCTAGGCAGGATGCATATTTATTGACAACAGGATATAGTTACTAGAAAGGAGCAAACCTGAGCAGCCTAAGGGACCTTGTCAGAAAGGTGGGGTGGGAAAGAGGAGGAAGGTGCTAAGTATGTGAGAGTGGTTGGAGGGGTGTAGCAAGAAGATGGGGCAGAGGGGGGTGACAGAGGATAGTGGGAGGGGGAGATGAATAGTGAAAAGTGGGCAGTGGGGCACTAAGTGTACAAGCTAGCCCCCAGTGGGAAGGGGATAAGGGTAGGTATAGGTAGGGTGAAAATGGGTGGGAGAGTAGAGGTTACACATATTTGGGAGAGATAGTAGTAGTATGGCAGGGGGGAGAGAGAGCAGATTGGGAGGAGAGTGCATGAGAATAAACAGGGAGGAGGAGGCGGAGCAACGTGCCCATGAGGCAGAATCAGTCTCAGAGTCAGCCAGTATCAGTAGTAATCAGCCCTACAGCTAAGGAAGGGTGAGGTGCACTTTATTGGGAAAGTAAGCTAATTTCTGACACAAGCAAGTGTTCAGACTCAGCAAGGGTTGCTTTAAATCAGTTATGAAGGTCCAAACATTATCTGTGCTTAGAGTGGTTGCTATAATCTCATTCAGCCAAAAGTGGTGCTCAGTAGGCATAAGAACGTTGTCCCAATGCAGTCCTATGGAATGGGACACTTAGTAGTAACATGGTCACACTTTTGGTACTGTACTTGATGTTGGCAACTTTTACCAGGTCAGAGATGCAAGGAGGGTTTTTTCTGACCATAGCCTTCCTACCGAGAAGACAGGTTTGGTATTTGAATCTATTTCCGAGAGGAAGAAAGTTAGCCTACTCGTACAGTGAGCAAGTGTGCATTTGTCAGTCCACATTTAGATGTACAGTATCAGCCACAGACACTGCAAGATATTTCCCAAAATTTCTGTGATATTTTCAGAAATATCTCCTGCTTTCTGCATTTCCATAGTAGGGGTAGCAGAGAGAGAAACTCTTCAGAAATTTTGTGAAATATCTGGAAATAGCTGGCAATGTCTCTGGCTACTACTGTAGTCTGCATGCCTTGTTAAGGGCAGTTGCTATCCATTTGAGAGCCATATCAGTGGCAGCTCCATACACCACTAGCCCATAGTCAACTACGGGTAAAATGGAGATTGAGACCATGAGCCTTAGGGTGTCTAGAAAAAGGTTTTTCCTGTGCCTAAACAGGACTCTGAGTTTCACATTCACAGCCTTCACCACTATGTCAGTATGTTGCACAAATGTGAGTGAGTCACCAACCAAAACATGCAGATACTTGAAGACATGCATCTGTTCTAAAGGGACCGAACTGTTATTTGTAATTGTCAGGATGGGGTACCTATTTTTTAGATGGGGGTCGATAGGAGCATTGTTTTTTTTTTTTTTATAGTTAAGAAGTTACCTTTGTGAACAGAACCAATGCTCCACCTGCTGGAAGGAGATCTGCAGCTCGGTCTGTAGATGCTCAAGGTGAGTGTGACTATTGAGTAAGATGGCGTCATCAGTGTACAGTATAATTTTGCTGTTGCAGGTGTTCGGGAGGTTGTTCAAAAATAGACTGAACAGCAGGGATCCAAGGATGGACCCTTGGGGTACTCCGATAGAGTCTTCTTTAGAGCTAGATACTGATTGGTCTATTTTGACCCTTTTGGACCTATGGGAGAGATAGTTCTTCAACCATGGGATGGCATTAGGAGCTACACCCAAGGTTCAAAGATGTTTTATGCTAATCATCTCAATTCACTATTCATGTTGACACCATACCAATCAGCTGCTTTGGGTAAACTGTATGATTTTGCCTCTTTATTCTATCAAGAGTTTCGGTATACTTCATGCCTTGGCCAGCAAGAAACCTTTATTTCAATTGCTTGTGCTACATGGCTAATAAAGGACTACCTAAATTGCTATGTTGGCATTCCATAAGTTGCAGTACCTTCTCTAGAATAAAGAGGCATTCCCTTTTCCTACAGTGAGTGGGTTTTCCATTCTGAAACCATCACCAAAATAAATAAAATAGCCAAGCCTGGAGGGAAGGCAATCTCAGCCTTGGATCCCCAGAGATTTCCTCCTCAAAGGGGTTTTTGCCTCAGTGCCGAAGATAATAATACTTAGCTTTAGTAATATTCTTAGCTTACTTAGGTAGGTTCTACTGTTGGATGGAGATGGATGGTGGTCATACTAAGCTGTTCCCTCTCTCCTTAGGAAGCCCCTTGCTGTTATCAGTGCATAGTACTGGAGCCATATTATTGGAGCTACTGTATCCTGCTAACTTGTGCATGTCATTTATGTTTCACAAAGCTACCAGATGTTAGTCTGCTTCTCTATCTCCTAGTCATTGATCACTGTTACAATTCTTTTGGGGTTCCTTCCTAAGGCACCTTTAGCCAAGGGACCCTTCCCATGGTACCTCTAGGGGTGGAACCCACTTACAGGGTTCCATGCCTTCAGTACCCCATACAGGGTGGTAATTCCTAATGCAAAGAGAGTGAAAATGGCCACAGTGTTGTTATACAGTTACACAAGTATAACATTATTCTGGTTGCATAGGCCATTGAACTGAAAGGCTATGCCTGCAGTTCAATTAGTGAGCAACCAGCCATGCTTACTTCCTGAGCTATACAAGCAGTTCCTCCCAACCTCCATCTGAAGCACTTTCCCTTTGCCCCACCATCCTCTCCTCCTCCTCCTCCTCCAGTGGCTCACCTCTCTACTCCCAGAAAATTCCTTCCAAAGGTACTTTTTGCCAAGGGACACTTTCTGCTGCATCTCTAGGGGGTGGAACCCTCTTACAGGGTTCCTTGCATTTAGTACCCCTACAGGGTAATAATTCTTAATGGAATAGAGAGTGCAAATGGCCACAACATTGTTATACAGTTGCACAAGCATAACATTATTTTGGTTGCATAGGCCATTCAAATAAAACTGACAGAATCAGGCTTATGGGAAGCAATGAGGCACAATTAACACTAATGGGAAAATCAGGTATAATTCTTACCAAGGAAAATATATTGGAAGGATTGAGAAAACTCCTGGAAAATAAATCACCATGCGCTGATATGTTTCCTTATCTTTAAAAAAAATATAAAGGAAGAAACAGCAGCTCCTTAGGTAGTTAAGACAATAACTATAGACTGTAAAATTACCAATATGGCACCTATCTTCCAAAAAAGGAAGGCAGTCAGATGTATCAAAGTATGGACCATTTAGTCTGATATCAATTGTGTTGAAATTTATCAACTACAAACATTAATATGGATTTAAAAGGGGAAGATCATATGGAACAAATTGCTGAGCTCTTATAAATGTAAGGAGCAGATGTCATCTTCTTGGGCATTAGAAAGGCTTTCAATTTAGTGCCCCGTGAGGCAATTATTACCAAGATGGAGAAACTAAGAGTAAATACAAGCTTGAGTATGTGGATAAACAAGTTGCTGAATGGTGGGTCACAGCGCATATATCTGAATGATTTCTTTTTTTTTTTTTGAAATTTTCTCTTTTGGTTCCATGCCCCTCGTCCGTCCTCAGCCTGGTCACGGACTCCTGGGATCCCCGGTCACCGGACATTTGCCGACTCCCCAGTCATCCCTGGCTTTCCCCCCAGAGAGTGGGGCCGCTGTTCCGACCCCCAGTTATCGGACCACGGAACTAGTAACTGGTCAGGGAACGGCTCCAGCGACCAATCAGGGCATCCCAGAGCAAGCGTCATATAGACGCTGGGCGTGGCTTTTTTACCCCCATTAACCCATTCCCTGAGGCGGGGGGATGTGCAATGATGCTGGCGTCTGCCCGCCTCACTCCTCCCCAGCGTGAAGCACGGCGCGTGGGTGGTCTAGCCTCCGCTGAGGTCCCCATCATGACTGCTACCCCAGCCTCCCGGAGAAGGAGGCAGTCCGTGGGACGCTGATCCTTCTCCCCCTGGCCCAACCCTCTGACGACCCGAGTCCGTTCCCGGGTCGGTCGCCCGGTGTCATAATAATCCAACCGCTGCGCCGACGGGCCGGCTATCTGAATGATTTATTATCTGAACAGAGTGGTGTAGTACACCCCCGGGTATAGTTTTGGGGTTACGTTTATTCCATCTATATACCGCTGATAGAAATAAGGGTATAAATTGCTGGATAGAAAAATATGCAGATAAGTAATTCCGAGTACTTGTAAGAAAGCGCAACCAACTAACTAAAATACAGGGAAAATTAGACAAAATCTCCACATGGGCAGTTCCATGGGGCACAAGATTCAATGCGGAGAAGTGCGCACTGACACACTTAGGCACTAGAAATAAACAGGTAATGTGCTTTCTAGATGGGGTTATTTATTTATATATGGATGGATGTTTGTATTTATGTATTTAGTTATTTAAAAATTGGTTACCAGGAGAGGCCCACTGAGCCGAGGCTCATTTCCAGGTGTGACCATGGGGAGGGGCAAGGGGAGAACACAGTTACAAAGATTACAGCAAGTCAGATGATGCAGTTACAATGACAAAGTACAACAGTAGAGTGCAGAGCAAACAAGAAAGAAAGATTGTTGCATATGACAGAAGGCGAATACATTAGCATATAAATCAGCTGTGTAACTGGACATGATCAAAAAGTGCTGAGTGCCTGAATGAGCAGAGACCGACCTAGTCTTGATGAGAGTAGGGAAACTGGCTGATTTAACCACACACAAAATAGCCCAAACCATGCAGTTAAGGGGAAGGGAGGGAAAGGTAAGGGGAAAGCAGAATAACAGAAGAAGGGTTAGGAAGGGTTCAGGTAGAGGGTTGGCAGGAGCAGGGGGGAGAGGGGTGAAGTTTTAGCCAGTGCCTGACAGAGAACAGGGAAATAGAGAAACAGAGGTGGAGTGATGGACAGAGGAAGGTAACTGGCTCCAGGATGGGAGGGCAATAGGAGAATGCAGATTTCCCAGTTGAGGAGCGTGGTTGGGAGAGGGCGATCCCTAGAGTGAAGGGAGTAGAAGTAGGAGTTGGTGAGCGGGGGGAGTGAGGATAGATATGAGGGAGGGACCCAAACCAATATTTAGAGATGATGGAAGCACAGAGCGACTGGCAACATGAGGGGAGAGGGATGTTCCAGGCTGGTGCCAAAGGCTATCAGCACTGTTTTTTTTTAGTGCTGACTTGAAGATAGTTGGACTGCAAGCAGTGCATAACATTGTGAAAGGAAGGGAAGGCTTAACCACCCAGGTGCTAGGGGCTTTGCCTGTGTAGCTTGAATAAACACACTGCATTAGCTGGAAATATTTGTGAGTAATTTTCTCTACCTTGAGTGCTATTGTCCTGGACTTGGACTACTTCACTTGGGCTAGCTGCCCACTAGGTAGCACTGACTTCCTTGTGGTAATGCGGTGGTTTTCTGTGAAGTTGTGGACAGAACATTGTGAAAGTCTTGTTGGAGTGAGACATCAACATATGCAGTGGAGGGACCAGAAGTGTCGAGAACTGCATCATCTGCATATATAATAATGTCCAAATTGGCACAGTCAAAGGGGAGGTCATTTAGGAAGATGGAAAATGGGATTGGACCCAGAATGGAGTCCCATGGGACTCAGGCCTGTATAGGGAGGGGTAGGGACAGAGTGCTTCCTGCCTGTATTGACTGTTGATGGCCAGAGAGATGGGAATGGAACCATTTGACAGCAGTAGCTGAGAGGTTGGCAGAGCTCAACGTGACTTTGGACACTAAGTCGAAGGCTTTGGCCAGATCAATGAAAATGGAGACTGTAATGTACCCCTGATCCATCCCAGAGAGGATGGAGTCTGTGACTGAAATCAGGGAGGAGACAGTGGAGTGATGTTTCCTAAAACCAGAGTGGAAGGGAGAGAGGAAGTTAGAGAAGTGGAGCTAGTCTGCAAACCATAAATAGAGTAGACCATTTTTTGTTGCAGCTTTGCAAGAGATGAGAGGAGGGAGATACGGCTTAAGTTGCCAGGGGTGGAGGGATACCCCCGTTTGTGAAGATGGAGAACCTTGGCAGTCTTCCACTCTGAGGTACAGTGCAAATGATGAAGAAGAGATTTAGGAGGTGTGTAAGGGGGAAGGTTATGGCAGGAGCTGAGAGATCAGGCCATGCACCGTTTCCTGGGGACTGACAGGTGGAAAATTAAAACCCAGTGTGAGTGAGGTAAAGGGGAGGGATGAAATGTGAGAGAGGAACCAGGAGGTGGGGGGAGGGGACAGCAAAAGTAGTGAAAAACTCATTGAAGTGATCAGCAACCAAGGGAGACTCAGATACTGGTGAGCCATTAACCATGAGGATGGGGGATGGGCTACGGGCTGGAATCACCTTCCAGAATTTGCAGTGGAGTTAAAATTATTCTGGAGGATGGTCTTAAAATACAGGGACTTGGTGGTATGAATGGCCTTTGTGGGTTACAATCAGTAACAGAAATATAGAAACATAGAAGTTAATGTCAGATAAGGGCCGCAAGGCCCATCCAGTCTGCCCATTTTTCTACCTTATGAATGTGCCATAAGCTTGTACTCTGTCAATGGCCTATCTATTCATACTCATCTGTATTGCTCTCTTATGTTTATCCCATGCCTGTTTGAAGCTCTGCACTGTATTTATATCCACCACTTCCTGAGGTAGGCCATTCCATGCATCCACCAGCCTTTCTGTAAAAAAAAGTACTTCCTCATATTACCCCTTATCAGCCTCCCTCTAATCTCATGCTGTGTCCTCTTGTCCTGCTATTTTTCTTATATTGAAACATGATAGACTCTTTCACCTTGTTAATGCCCTTAAGATGTTTGAATGCTTCGATCACATCAACTCCCTCCCTCCTTTACTCTAGGGTATACCTATTGAGTTCTGTTAATCTGTCCTCATATGTTTTCTGATGCAGTCCCTGCACCATTTTGTTTGCTGTTCTCTGGACTGCCTCCATTTTGTTAATGTCCTTGTGAAGGTGCGGCCTCCAGTACTGCATGCAGTACTCCTGATGGGGCCTAACCAGTATCTTGTAAAGAGGGATTATTACCTCCCTCTTACAGCTCAGTAAAACATTTGAAGAGAGTGATTTATGGATAGTGATGACACAGACACACAAGACAGTGTGAGGCTGCTGTGTCAAAAGCAAATAGGGTGTTTGGATGTATCAAGAAAAGGTATATGGAGCAGGAGTGACTAGATTATCAGCCCATGGTACCATTTTCATGTAAGACTACATTTTGATTCTGAATCTCAGTTCTGGGCACCACACATTAACAAAGATGAATATAGAGGGTCCAACAGCAGGCGACAAAAATGATAACAGGGCTGCCATATGACAAAAGACTAAAAAAGGTTAGCTTCATGAGTTTGGAAACAAGGAAAATAAGGTGGACATGTTGTTGCTGTATGATGTGTTAAAGGACAGCTAGCTATTTGATAAACAGTGTTTGGCACGCAATGGGGACACATAGTGTAATAGGGGTCACAGTTTACATTTACAACCAAAACCCCTAAGATCTGAGAAAAGGAGGCCTTTCTTTTTTCAGAGGGTGGTAGGATGTTGTGGATTGCCTGACCAAACAAAGCTTCAAGGATAATCTGGACAGGTTATTGATGGGAAGTGATATAAGATACTGTTACCAGTGAGAGGTAGGAGGAGGCAGTTAAAATAGGCAGTACAACCTTCTGCTCTCTATACCTTAACATGAAGCTTCATATGAACCTTAGTATTTGATGAATTCCTGTTTCACAAAGACATATCACTGTTCCATAGAAAGATAGAATTTGTCAGCAGAAAAGGACTGCTTGTCCCACCCAGTCTGCTCAGAAGGTCCCTGCCTTTTCACATAATTTTAGGCTATTTAAAGTCACCAAAATAGTGAAAAGTTTATATAAAATCATAGAAGCATTCAACACTAATTGACTAATACTGTGTTTAAAGTGTGCATTCTATGAAGTACTATATAGCCATTTGTTGTACATTTTAATGGGTAATACTATATATCATAATATTTTAAGTTTGTATGGTATAGATATTGCATCAGGACAGTTGTTGGTTGTACAGAAGAAACAGGAAATTAGATAAAGAACAGTTTTGTATTTATTTATTTAGTTTTTGTTGACCGGGTAAGTGCACTAGACAAATCCTGCCTATTTTCAGGCACGACCCGGGGGAGGGGGATACAGATGGATGCCAACTGACCAAAACATTTTCTAAAACTCAAAATCACCACATAGAATCTTCTTTATTTACCTTTTAGCTATGTACATGCTGCTTTGACATCAGAAACAAAAATGGTTCTGATATTGGGGAAAAAAACTAAATTGTTCTTTACTCTCATTGGAAAAAAAGAAAATCCACTTAGCAACTGAATAACATAATTGCTTATTTTTCTTAAATTTCTGTTTATGGCTCTACTGCTATGACCAGCCACCTTCTGCAATGCTTTCTCCCAGCTCCATCCATCACCCATCTTGTCTGAGACTTACCCCTTGCCTCCTTTAGCCTCTGTGATCCCCCCTAGTGGGGTCTAAGTCACATGGGCCTGCCTTAGGGCCCTTCGAGTCATTCTCAGTAAGTCTCTGGAGGTGGGTGTCACACTCAATGGTGTGAAGCCTCTAGAACGAATTTCTTTTCATCCTATATGGTCAAGGTGGTTTTCCCTTGTTGCTCCCATCCACATAGGATATTGGTATGCAAGGGGTGCATAAATAATGGAGCATGCAGGGCCTCTGAAAAAGGGACCTTCGGGGCCCAGCGGGCCTACCCGGTCAGCAAAATTCAATAAATAAATAAAACAAATGCGCATGCCGGTGCAGTGTGTTCGAGCATGATGAACGTCCACCTGCCCGCTCTGCCTCCATCATGCTTCCTCCTATGGTGCCCTAGGTGGCAACAGTGTGCTAGAAGCAGTGCCCCTCCCTCCCCAGAGTAGAAGAGCACCCTTTTGAATACTCAAACCTCCTGCCCCCAGCCAGCCCCTGATGACCCTAACTTGTTTCCGAAAATGAGTTGCAGGCATAGGACTTAGTAACCCTACTGCTACACTGAAAGGTTGGCTTAGAAAAATGTTTTTTTTTATCATTCATTGCAAACTTTGAGTTTAACTTCCTACCCCATTACCTCTACTGTCTCCTTATGTCCCCCCCCCCGTACTCCTTTAGAGACCTTGGTTTTCAAAGCCCTGAGTTTCACACAAGGTGCCTGCATCAAACATAAATGATGAAAGTGGAACCTTGCATCAAAAGTTGTGGCACTCCCAATTTTTGAACATAGTCTTCATCGAAAAAGAGAGCTGCAGCACCCAACTGGCACTGCATCAGCCTTGTGACATAAAGCAAGGTATACCAGGTTGCAAGGGGGCTTGCACCATGGTGGGGCTGCAACATTGTTTTTTTTCCCATTATGCAGGCCCCACCATGGATGCAACAAGGAGCTCCACTTAGACCAGCCAGGAGGTGGTCTGAGAGCCCTGCATCCATGTGGGAGGATGGTGTCAGTGGGGAGGGGGACATGCCAAGAGGGGATCGGGGGCAGACAGAGCTGAGAGGTTTCTGTAGTGGGCATGATGGAGACAGGGAGAGTGCAGGGTGGTAATATAGCCCCATTAACAAATGGTTTACACATGCATATAGTGTATAGAAACTGTAAAAAGCATCTCTAACTAGTGGTAATAGTGGGTGAGTATTTAGGACATAAAGACTCCTAATACAATTATTACCACCCATTCAATCCACAAACGGCACCTCTCATGCCCCTTCTGCCCCAGGCCCCCTCCTGGCATGCAGAATCCCCCCCCCAACCTTCACGGCCACTTTGAGTGTTTTGCCAGGTGGCGGGACTGGATCCCTGCAACAATTCCCGCAGGTGTGTTGAATGTTTGGTGCTAACCTGTGGTTGTGGCAACTCCTGGGTTTTTGGGGCAGGGACCCTCTGTTATAAAATTGGGCACAGGGTCCCTGATGAACCTTGAGTTCGTCGCAGCCCTAGAGCGACGCAACTTGCGTCACTCTAAGAGTTCTTTGAAAATCGAGCCCTTTGACTCACTCCTTCTACTTCCCTCCTTCTCCTTCCCTTTTTCCAGGACCTCCTCTGGTCAGGCGGCATTTTTCTGCAGATTTCTTCATCCTTGGTCTGGCCAACCTTTCACCATCTTATACGCCTCCTCCCACCTCCAGTGCTGAAACTCCTACTAAACAACCACCCTGCATGTGTTTGTTCTTGTACCTAATGCTCCTCAATTCACTTATCTTCCTTTCTCTTCTCCCACAGTCAAGGTGACAGCTGGTTACCAAGGATAAGCCCTTCTGTTCCATAATGTCTCCTCTCGCAGTCTCACAGTGCATTGATTTTTCCATATTACTCTGAAAAGTAGTTGCACTTGCTAATTTTTCTCTCATATCAGGCTGTAAATATATTGTTTTTGTTATTTCTTTCTCCACATCAGTGTACTGTTTCCTTCTCCACATTCCCAAGGCACACGTAGAAACACATCTTTCAGTTCAGTGGGCCTCTCTGATAAATCTTTAAATTAAATAAATAAATAAATAAATTTCTGAATCTCAGCACATTGTTATAAGACAGCTCCTTGGCATTGTAGTACAATTGGTCAATCCAAATTCTGTGGTTTATAATATGTAAGCTGGCACATAAATTCCTAAAACACCACATTGTTTCAGTTGTTTATACTGTGCAGGATAGTACATGTTATAATTTCCTGTTATCACATGTATTATTTCTCAGTGCATGACACTGTAAAAACAGTAAAAAGAGACAGGCACACTCACTAGGAAATTGCTGGGTGTGTCTTTCAACAAAAGCACAAAGTTTAAAACAATCAAACCAAGGGGCACTCTCTTGCTACAGATACTATGAATGTCCTCAACACATGTATCGTTGATGTGATTTATTTGAGTAGTAAGACAGGGACATGTGGAATGGAAGTGAAAAATCTCCTCCACATCAAGTAAACTTGACAAGTTTCAACAGCTGTCTACATCTTCTTCAGCCGTATCTTGACCAATTTATAACAAGAAGTTACAGTATTTTCAGCATGATGTGATAACATTTTAACATATGATGTCTGGATATGTGATAGCACATTGTAGTAGAACAAACTTACTGCCATTATAAACAACTTGCAAAGTGACATGGTACACATTAGATATCAAATCTCATTGTAATATTGCGTAATAATAGATAAAGAAAAATGTGAGATGCTGCAGACAGAAAGATAGGCCCAAACCAGAAGAAAATCATCAGTTTCAATCCCATTCTTCCCAGGACCCCAAATTTAGTACTCAGCTCACTGGACACGTAAAGATGTGGCATTAAAATTAATCGTGGGCAAAAAGTGGCAATTCTGATTCTTCAAAAGTGATGGAGGATTCTCCAATCACTTTTAATGATAGGCAACAGCTGTCCACATATATAACCTCTAGATTTATGTGAGTACAAATGGCCACATTTACACAATTAAAGCTAGCCCATTTATTTGAATAGACAGGATTCATAACTTTAATTTATTTTATCTTTATTTTTATTTTATTGAAGGAATCAGAATTACAAACCTTTGAGTCAGAGACTCTTTTGCAAAGGCTCCACATCAAGGAGGTATAAAACAATGAAGAGGAGATAAACAAAACATAATTTGGTACAAGTAAGACAAAACAACACTTATACAGGATAAAAACTATCGAAGGCCAAGTAAACTCAATTATATAACTAGACAGAGTAAAAAAACGAGACTTTATAAAGATTGCCAGACAAAGCAGGGACCAGGTAAAGAAATTATGTAAATGGTGCCAGACTGAGCAGAGACCAAGAGAAGGCAGAGGGTAAAGCGTGATACTAGGGAAGGGGGTGGGGGAGGGCAGGAAAAGAGGGGATATGGGAGAGATAAAGAGGAAGAACCATGTTTAATCCTGAGGGAAGGTTAGAAGCAATCACAGGGGCTGGAGGAGAGGATGTGTTCCCTTAAGAGAGTTTTGAATGGGCCAAGTTTGGATACGGTTGAAGTGGCGGCCGCTAGGGAGTTTAGCCAAAGGGGGCTCTATAATAGAATGCTCTCTGTCCGAGGGATGTCCTACAGTGGGAAACCAGCATGGGGTCTTTAGATGAACTTGTAGTGGAACTTTGTGAGGGGGAAGTTTGAAGGAGATGTAGGAGCCCAGGAGGGGAGAGGCTGAGTGCAATCTTTTTTTGTGAGCAGGCAAGTCTGATATTTTAACCTGCCATCAAAGTTCAGCCAATTAGACAGACTATAGAGGTCACAAGTATGGGTGTGCCTGTCACAGCCTGATAAGTCAACAGGCTTTGTTCAGTGACACTTTAATCCTATGGACAGCAGTTTGATCAGCAGCACCATAGATAGTAATCCCACAGTCATGCTATGCACACATGCTACAATTGCTGCTGGGTTTTGAGCACTAGTATTGATGTTGCATTCACCAATCAAGTTTCTATAGCTAAATAAAGGAAAATGAAATCAGAAATTCAGCCTTTCAAATGAAACATGCAATAATGCATAACAGGGTGTGTGTCGTCCTGGGATAACGTCACACCTCAGGTGGTTGAAACCTGAGGCCACATGCTGAGTGCACTCAACACCCGAGAAGTAGCATTATGCCAGCACGACAAACACTCCTGGAGTGCACTATTGCTATTATACAATGCCTCATTTTCTTGCAAAATAAAAAATAAATAAAAAACATACTTTTTTACCATTTTGAAGTTGATTTGTTTGACTGTGGAAGCATATTTTAAAAAAGACATAAGTTCATGTTTTCTTCTCATTCGCTGGATCCCGCTGCACTTTTCTGTGTTACACGTAAGTGTTTCACTTGGTTCTCCATGCCCCTCAACCCATAGTTTTTGCTGTGGAAAAGACAAAGTAAAAAGGAGACTGTTCCATTTTTAGGAGACTGTTTAATTTTTGTGTTACAGAAAAAGTCAACAATCAATAAGTAAGAGACACGATGAAAATGAAAGTGTGATTTTTTAGGAGTGGAGTGAGTTTGTTCTTCTGCTTCTCTTCTCCAGAAGCATGTTAGGCACTTGACAGTGCTGGAAATAAGCCATGGTATTTCAAATACATCAATGACATTTTCCAGCAATAGAACAGGTCCTCAGAAGTGAGTGTGTAAGTGTCCCAGTTGAGGTAAAAATTGTGAGGGGGGACAGTATGAACAGTGGAATGAGAGGAGAGCGAGAACACGCTGAATGCTGCCATCATGTGAAGCCCAGTGTGTGTGTGTTCCTGTGCATAGTTGCATTTTAAAGCAGAAGTTGTGATTTTGGTATCAGGTGTTTTGAAGTGCAAGTTGAAGGCTGGTGACAGTTTTTGGTTGGGGGGGCAGGCTGCATGAAAGGATGGGCCTTTGGGAGGGACGTCATGAGCACTAATGTGTTGTATGTGTCACAAACACTATCCGCAGGTCAGGCCCTCTGCTCCCTCAGTGCCAACCTTAAAGTGCAATAGTGTGAACAGAAGACAAACAGGGTAACCCTCCTGTCTGTTTTGGATCTGAATCACCTACTAGCTTCATGTCCTGAGGGGCAAATGTGAACCTTACGCTAGCATACCCAGTTAACAGGCTCAGATATATAGTCTCTTCATAGAAATACAATATAATCCTTTGCCCGGTGGCACCCAGCCAGGTTCTCAAAATGTTCTCTTACAACTCAATATGAGACCTAGGTGTATTCTTACCTTTAGCAGGATTAGTAACACAGTCAAGCCTTTAACAGCTGTCTGAATTAAGCACTGGTTCAGCATTCACATGCAAAAGAAAACTGAGAAGACACAGGCAGTATTTCAAGGAAAATATTGTTTACTAAAAATTGTAAAATAGGTAAAATGTCAAAAACAGAACAAATACATTAACTTACAGTCACATAAAATAATTGTGAAATTACAAAACACAAAGACACCTACCAAAATACTTAAAAGTTCTTACCTAGCTAGATGCTACCATAAAGTGCCTTGCCTTGAGTCCAGAGTTAAAAAGCAATGTTTTCCTCAGATGCTTGACCATTTCAAAATCCATCTCCCCACCCCTTAGTGAGGTCACAATTAGATCCTCCTATAACTTTAACTTCTTAGCAAGAATATCCACAAGGATGTATGTTATTACAGTGAAAATCAGCAACTAGCAATTTCCCAAAATATGAGCCTTTTTGATCAAAACATTCCTTTTGATGTTTCATAAACCCACAATCTGTCACTAGCTTTCTGCTAGGTGAGAAAACCATGAAGGATCAGCCAAATGACTTCCCTTCCTGCTAGGGTCATAAAATTCATATTTAGTTTCCAGCTTCAAAAGCAGGAGTAGGCTATAAGGAGTAATAAACTGACCCTTGGAAGGAAGTCTTTAATTAGTGGTTTCACTGGCCAGTGTCATGACAGCCTGATGCTTCACTCACACTGACACTTTTGAGGTCAAAGGTCAAACTTACTTGCTAACTGGTGTGTCTTAGGCAGACAGTCACAGACACATTTATTTATAATACAAATATACAGTATAACAATAAGCAGGTGGCAGAGCTCCCCACCTAGACTGAATTTAAGTGCTCTATCTCAGCATGGGATGAGCTCCCCAAGTCAATTCATTGCTCAAACTGATGTGACAGTCCATCTGCATTTTCATTGGCTGCCCCGGCCCTGTGTGAGACAGTCATGTCATACCCTTGCAAGGCAAGACTCAAGCTTAATAATCTACCATTTGTTTTACCCATTTGTGCCAGCCAAACCGGGGGTTGTGGTCAGTTTTTACCTCAAAATGCTGCCTGTATAGGTATGTCTCTAACTTCTTTACTGTCCACTCCATGGCAATACACTATTTTTCCACAGTAGAGTAAGTCTGCTCCCTGGGAAGTAATTTTTTACTGAGGTACACTATGGGGTGATCTTTCCCTTGATTGGATGTCTGACTCAGCACTGCCCCAATACCCACATCTGAGGTGTCAGTCTGGACTACACAGGGTCTGCTATAGTCTGGACTTGTCAATACAGGAATACTGCTGACTGCCTCCTTTAGTCTGGTAAAGGCTTGTTCACAGGTTGGTTCCCAAGTAACTTTCTTAGGCACCCTTTTCTTTAACAGGCCAGATAGGGGAGCATCCATGGCACTGTAATGTGATGCAAATTTCCTATAGCACCCTGCTGTCCCTAGAAAACTTCTGATCTGCTTCTGTGTTTCTGGTCTGGGCCAGGCCTGGATTGCCTCTATTTTCACTTGGTTAGGATGGAGCTGTCCCTGGCCTACAATGTGCCCAAGGTAGACCACCTCAGCCATGGCCACCTGGCACTTCTCAGCTTTGACAGTGAGCCTGGCCCTTTGTATCCTGCCATGCACTTCCCTAAGATGGGACAGGTATTCCTCCCAGATGGCACTAAAGAAGGCAGTGTCATCCTGGTATGACATGGTGTACTCCTCAGCACCATTTAACACCTGGTTCACCAACCTTTGGAAAGTGGCTGGGGCATTCTTCATTTCAAAAGGCATTACTTTAAATTCAAATAATGCTATCAGAGTGATGAAGGCTGACCTCTCCCTAGCTCTGGCAGTTAACTCTACCTGCCAATATCCCTTTGTCAGATCAATAGTTGTAAGGTATGTCGCCCCTCCCAACTTGTCCAGGAGTTCATCCATCCATGGCATTGAGTGGGCATCTGACTTCATGACTGCATTCAGTCCATGATAGGCCACACAAAAATGAGTAGAGCTATCTGGCTTGGGAACAAGGACTACAGGTGAGGCCCAGGGCTGTGGGATTTCTGAATTACCCCTAAATCTAGCATTTCCTCCACCTCCCTCCTAATGTCCTTTTGGATAGCCTCTGACTCCCAATATGCTGTTCACCATATGGGCACCTCCGTCCCTGTCTCCACATCATGCGTTGCTAAGGGGGTTAGTCCAGGCTTGATGCTAAACAGTGGGGCAAAGTCTGCTAAAGCCTTCCTTACTTCCTGGATCTGGTCCGGGGTCAACTGGGGTGACATTTTAATTGCCTCCACAGAGGACTCCCATTTGTTTTCTTCCAGCAAGTCCAGAAATGGGGGTCTCCTTTATCCATTCCCTCCCCAGGACTACACACTGCAAACACCATGTCATCCCTATTAGCATATGGCTTCATCATGTTGACATGGTACATTCTTTGTGTATGTCTCCTGTCAGGTAGCTTGATAATATAGTTTACGTCATTTACCAGTCTGACTACTTTGTATGGTCCTGCCCACTCGGCCTACAGCTTGTCTTTCCAGACCGGAATTGGGACCATAACTTCCCGATCCACAGTGAATGAGTGCGCTATGACTCTGCAGTTGTACCACATCTTTTGTTTTTGTTGGGCCACTGCCAGGTTGCTCTGGGCTGTCCTCATAAGCTCCTAAAGCCTTTCCCTAAACCTAAGGACATAATCCACTATGGAAGTTCCCTGGGTGGCGTGCTTGCCTTCCCAGTCCTCTTGGATCAAGTCTAGGGGCCCACATACCCTACGTTTATATAAGAGCTTGAAGGGGGAAAACCCTGTTGACTCTTGGTGCACCTCCCTGTATGCAAACAACAGGTGGGGAAGGTATTTCTCTCAGTCCCTCCCATGCTGTTCAGCAAACGCTTGGAGCATTGACTTAAGGGTACCATTAAATCTTCCCACAAGACTACCCACACTTCTCCCACAAACATTTCATCAGGTCCAACATGAATGACCCCCCTTGACTGATGATAACCTCCTGTGGAAACCCAACATGGGAGAAAATCCCTAGTAAAGCATCTGACACTTTGTCTGTCCTAAGTGAGGATAAGGCGACTGCCTCTTGATACTGGGTGGCATAATCCACCACAGTCAGGATGAACCTCTTCTAGTAGGAGCTGGGGGTATTTAAAGGCCCCACAATATCCATTCCCACCATCTGAAATGTCTCCTCCACTATGGGAAAAGGAATTAGGATGGGTTGGGTTCTCTTACACGCCTTCCCTATCTCTTGGCATTGGTAACAAGACCTACAATACTCCTTCACTTGCTGGGTGAAGTTGGGCCGGTAGAAATTCTGGGCCAACTGTTGCATAGTGCACGCAATTCCCAGATGACCAGACATGGGAATATCATGTGCAGTCTTGAACAACTGCTCATGGTACCTTTGGGGAATGACAAGCTGCCTGCCTATCACTCCTCCCTCTGTCTTTACATCCTGTGTATGTATCAGTCCATTGTCCCAATAAACTTTAAGTTCCCGTCACCACCCTGTGCTCTGTCAGAGTCTGCCCAATCCCTCAGCTTCTCTAGACTGGGATCACTTTTCTGAGCAGCTGCAAACTCCTTACACATTCCCAATGCATGAGACAGGTCCCCTTCAGTGTCTATACTAGGGTCCCCAGCTCTAGTGTCAGGGCATTCAGGATCATTGCTATCCCTAACCCTCTGACTATGGGTCACCCCTTCTTCCTCAGAGTAACCCTCCATAGCTGTTCTGTTAACTACTACCTGGGGAATTTCTGCCCCCCTTTCATTATTCTCCATATCAGGAGACACAGGCTGGGGAACCAGCCTCCCAGTGGTTTCCACAGTGGCTTCTATGGGGTCCCGGGACTACAATTTTCCCTTGTCGCTTGGCTGCAGGTAACTGTACACACAATCCCTGTTTGAGATTGTTGCCAATAATTACATTGACCACCAAAGTCTCTGCTATGGCAACCTTTTGCACAGTCCCCCTTGTCTCACCCCAGCCTAGGAGGACACTAGCGAGTGGCAATGTTTTCTTCTCCCCAGTGGATCCCCGTACAGTCACAAATTGATTGGATATAAGCTGACCAGACTCTACCAAATCCCCTTTTACCAAAGTCAGGGACACCCCATGTTCCTTAACCCATGTGTCTGCACACCATTCACAGTGACTGAGTGCTGTGTTCCCTCATGTTTACTGGCATGCTTTCAGGGACACACAAACAACCCACTTCTTTTCTAGCACCACTCTGTGCACTGCTTGTCCTTTGGGACACTGCCTTGCAATATGTCCAGTTTCTTTGGAAACCCAGCATTCATTCCTTTTCTCAGGTAAATATTTTCTTTGTAACCTGGGGCTACCTGGTTTTGGTGGAGGCAGGAAGGGTTTTAGCTGCCCTGAAGGTACACTTTTCCCTTTCTGCACTGCTACGCCCACCCCATTCACTTTCAGAGTAGGTCTGCTCTTGGCATAGTGGTCCGAGAGTTCAGCAGCCTCTTGCCCTGTTTATGGATCTCGGTCCTCCAGCCAGGTTTTCAGCTCCGCTAGGCATGCCCCCCAAAACTGCTCTAACAGTACAGCATTTTCAATTTTTTTTCTACAGAGTCTGCTTCAATTCCTTCCCACCAACATTTTAAAAACTGACATTGTTTAGTGCTAGCTACTCATAGCTTATGTCAGGGCTTCTCCTGAGCTTATGGAATTTAACTCTGTATGCCTCTGCTGCTAGCTCATATTTTTTTAAAAGTGCAGCTTTACGTTTACTGTAATCATTACTGTCCTCATTGTCCATTTGACCTAATGCATCCCAAGCTTTTCCGGCAAGTAGCGTGGATAGCTGGAAGCCGCAGAACCCTCTAGGAATATTTGCCTGAATGCATACTTTTTCAAAGGAATTTAAAAAGGCATCCACATCTTCCCCCTCTTTAAATTCAGCTATCAATTTAGAATTTAATTTGTAACCCAGTCCTGGAGTCCCAGTTAACCCCAGGCCACTTACCTGCTCTGGTGCTGGTGTTTGGAGTCATAGCTTCTCCAGTTCATGTTGCCTCTGGTGCTCACACTCTTCTAGCTTGGCCTCTCACTGAAGCTGTTGCTCTCTTTCCTCTGCAACTCGCTGCTCTCACCTCTCTTTTCTCTCGAACTCCTGCTCCATTCTCCACAAATCCATCTGCATCCTGATTTCTTCTGGCTCCAGAATGCTGGTGACCTTCCCTTGCTGATGTGGCCCTTGGCTTGCTCTGGCCCTGCTGTCCTCCTCACTGGATCTGGACACTGCACTGGACCCTGGCCCCTCCACACTTAAGGTTCAGTCCCTTTCAGTCACAGACTGTGACTTGAGACTTTGGGTATTGGCTACCACAAGAGCCTCTACGAGGTGCTTTTTGGTTTTGCCCTCATGCTGGACTCCTCTCTCTCGGCACAACTGACTCAGGTAGTCTGCAGTGTGCTCACTGTAGTTGGAAGCCATCTTCTCCCCTAAATATGGCTACACTAACTTGCACCCAAAAAAAACATTAAACAGGTAGGAATTTAGACTGTAAGCATAATGATATAGTTCTGTTTACTTTTTACAAGTCACTGCCTTATTTTGCATGGGAGCTGTACAGTATTAATCTGGACTGTTAATGCTCATGTTACCAAATACTTTTAAATCACACCGCTGCCAACCAAGTCTGTCACAAATACACTCCACGGGTCAGGCCATGTGCACCCACAGTGCCAGCCTTGAAGTGCAATAGTGTAACCAGGAGACAAACAGAGTAACCCTCCTGTCTGTTTTGGGTCCAGATCACCTACTAGCCTCGAGTCCTGGGGGTCAAATGTGAACTTTATGCTACCATACCCAGTTAACAGGCTCAGATATACAGTATATTCTCTTCTGGGAAATGCAATATAATCCTTCGTCCAGTGGCACCCAACCAGGTTCCCAAAATGTTCCCTTATGACTCAATATGAGACCTAGGTATATTCTTACCTTTAGCAAGATTAGTAACACAGTCAAGCCCTTAACAGCTATCAGAATTAAACACTGGTTCAGCATTCACATGCAAAAGAAACCTGAGAAGACACAGGCAGTATTTCAAGGAAAATATTGTTTACTAAAAATTGTAAAATAGGTAAAATGTCAAAAACAGAACAAATACATTAATAACTTACAGTCACATAAAATACTTGGGAAATTATAAAACACAAAGACACCTAGCAAAATACTTAAAAGTTCTTGCCTGGCTAGAAGTTACCATTAAGTGCCTTGTCTTGAGTCCAGAGCTATAAAGCAAAGTTTTCCTCAGATGCCTGACCATTTCAAAATCCATCTCCCCACCCCTTGGTGAGGTCACAGTTAGATCCTCCTATAACTTTAACTTCTTAGCATAAATATTCACAAGAATGTATGTTATTACAGTGAAAATCAGCAACTAGCAATTTCCCAAAATATGAGCCTCTTTGATTAAAACATTCCCTTTGATGTTTCATAAACCCACAATCTGTCACTAGTACTCTGCTGGGTGAGAAAACCATAAATAATCAGTCAAATGACTTCCCTTCCTGCTAGGGTTATACAATTCATATTTAGTTTCTAGTTTCAAAAGCAGGAGCAGGTTATAAGGGGTAATAAACTGTCCCTCTAGAAGGAAGTTTTTAATTAGTGGTTTCACTGTCCAGTGTCATGACAACCTGCTGCTTCACTCACACTGACACTTTTGAGGTCAAAGGTCAAGCTTACTTGCTGAGTGGTGTGTCTTAGGCAGACAATCACAGACACAGTTATTTATAATACAAATATTATACAATATAACAATAAGCAGGTGGCAGAGCATCACAGTTTGTGTTACACTTGAGATGGTCATATGTGTGCTGAACCTTGATATAGTGATGTTGTACTGAGATATCATCACTAGTGTTGTGCAAAATTGTGAAATTTCATAACGTGAAATATTTTGTGCAATTTGAGCATTCCGCAAAATATTTTGTGGGTGTGAAATGTGCACATTTGCCAGAAAATTTTGAAATTTCACATGAGAATTTTGGAATTTCACCTGAAAATGGTGAAAGTTCACCATGAAATGTGAAATTTTGCAATTTTGGGGTGGAATTTTGCAGTTTTGGGGTGAAATTTTAACAATTCTTGGGGGGGGTTCACAAATTTCAGGTGAAATTTCACATTTCACAGCCATGAAATAATTTGATAAATGCGCGACATTCACAAAATATTTTGCAGAGCGAAATTGCCGATTTCACTGGCAAAATATTGTTTCACAACATCTGTAACCATCACTGTACAAGGTAGCCACTGACCAGTCAGATTGCTAGAAATCTTTGCTACTTATGCATATTGAGCCATCACCTCTGGGTCCATTTAAGGGGGGGTTGTATGCAAGCACGAGTGTGTGTGCCTATTTTGAAACTTCAACCTTTTTCTTTATAATATCTATTGAATTGATAATAACTTATAGGATATCA
Source organism: Neoceratodus forsteri (assembly GCA_016271365.2). NCBI lineage: Eukaryota > Metazoa > Chordata > Ceratodontiformes > Ceratodontidae > Neoceratodus > Neoceratodus forsteri. The sequence continues at coordinate 281,186,544 of JADMNL010000024.1, read as the reverse complement.
TATAAACCAGAACCTATATTCTATGCATCAACCTGATGTGACATCATACCAGGTCGATTCGGAGAAAGTCTCCATATCAACTCAATGTGACATCACAACGAGTTGATATGAAGAAAGTCACAGCAAATTAATTACACATGCAGGATGCCGTTGCACTGTCACACTAAGTGAAAACAACTGTGATCACATCATTCGTCTTACTAGTGCTTCAAAGTCAAACCCTAACCAATATTATAAAAAATACAATAGAGGTGACTGAATGATTAGGGAACTCATTTTTTTCCCACACACATGGTGTGTTTTGCTTTTATAAACTACTCAAGCTTCAGTCTCATGGTTTATGTGGCAGCATGCCTTATGTGAGGAAAACAAATTTGGGTCACACAGTCACCCATACATTAATCTGCTTCCACCAAGCTGGCTCGACAGAAAACCTGCCGACTGGCTTAACAGCAACAGCACAATGTTGACCACGATCACGATCCACATTGTGCCATCAGGAACGCAAAGTGTGTTTTCTGTGGGGGCTTCTCCTCCCACACACCCCAGATTTTATTATAATCACCTCCACAGTGGAGGTGTTTCAGGGAGGTGGCACAACACCCAGAAAAGCGGTGCCAGGGTCCCATGCAACCATTACAGTGACCAACCGTTTTGTCAGTTTTGTCGCTGTAAACAACTGGTCGATGTAATATTTTTGATTAAGTTTATGTGCTACGCTTTAACCTGTACATATTGCTTTCTGTCTCTCTAAAAATATACTTAGCTTCCCAAGAATGTCTAGCCACATAGTTGGTCTATTGTTACATATGAGATGGGTTACTATACTAATAAAAAGGCATGGATGAATGCTGCAGTTTAATTGGTCAACAGTGATCACATGATTATTCAGCAGTTTCACACAATACATACCTTAAGTCTTGTCCCTGTTTATAGAAACATAGAATTTGATGGCAGATAAGGACCACTAGGCCCATCCAGTCGGCCCGTTTTCCTTACCTGTCTCAATGGTCACTGACCCTACCTGGTCATTGGTTTCCCACCTCTAGGATTCCTTTGTGCCTATCCCATGCATTTTTGAATCCCCCCACTGTATTTGTTCCCACCACCTTCTGGGGTAGGCTGTTCCATGTATCCACCACCCTTTCTATGAATAAAAACTTCCTCCCATTACCCCTTATCCTGTCCCCTCCAATCTCATATAATGCCCCCTCATTCTTATATGTCTCCTAAACTGAAAAATGTCTCTCATTTGCACCTTGTTATTGCCCTTAAGGTACTTGGAAGGTTTCAGAAATATCCCCTGTTCTCGCTTCTCCTCCAGAGTATACATATTGAGGTATTTTAATCTCTCCTCACATGCCTTCTGTTGCAAGCCCTGCACATCTTAGCTGCCCTTCTCTGAACAGCCTCCACCCTGTCTATGTCCTTCCACAGATGTGGCATCCAGAAGTGAACACAGTATTCCAGATGAGGTCTCACCAGTGTTCTGTACAGTGGCATCACCACTTCCCTTCTTCTGCTAGTGACACTCCTTCCTATGCATCCAAGCATAACACTGGCTCTCCCCCACTGCCTTTCTACACTGCTTGGCCTCCTTTAGGTCATCTAAGAAGATTATTATTCCCAAATCCCTTTCTTCCCTTGTGACTGTCAGTAACTGCCCCCTCCCATCTTGTAACTCTCCTCAGAGTTTTTGCTCCCCAGGTACATGATTTTGCACTTCTTCACTTTGAATCTTAGTATCCATGCCTTGGACCATTTTTCCAGCTTCCCTAAGTTCCTTCTCATTTTCTCCACCCCTTCGGGAGTGTCTGCTCTATCACAGATCTTGGTGTCATCTGCAAATAGGCAAATCTTCCCTTCCAGTCCTTCAGCAATGTCGCTAATGAAGACATTAAAAAGGGACTGGCCCCAGGACTGGCCCCGTGGTACCCCACTGACCACCCCTCAGATTGGACATCATTTGCCACCACCATCTGCTTTCTCTCCATCAACCAATTACTGACCCAATTCACCACCGTTTGGCCCACACCCAAGCTCTCCAGCTCATCTGCCAGCCTCTTATGCAGAACGGTGTCAAAGGCCTTACTGAAATCGAAGTAGGCAACATCCACCGTTCCCCCCAGTCCACCTCCTTTGTCACCCAGTCAAAGAAATATATCAGATTTGTCTGACATGCTGTCCTCACTGTGAATCCATGCTGCCTTGGATCCCATGCTCCACTGGATTCCAAGTGTTCCACAATCCATTCCTTAAAGCAGCAGTGCAATTAAAAAATGTTTTTCCCAAAAACCTAGTTTCATCTATAGTTAAGAAAAATAATATTATACTCATCAAATGTACTTGTCTAGGCACCTCCTATGCTGTGCACCATGAGTTCTTATTTTATTTTTTCGATCCAAAACCTTGCTAAGCCTACAGTGCTATTCTATGTAAAATATGGCAGCCATCTTTTTTTCTTGGAGAAAAAAATAATCTAAATTATTTATAAAATACTCAAATTTTGGTGGAATTAGAAAATTGTACCACCAAATAAAACTGGAAGATGCCCAGAATCTGTTATAGTGAAAAAACATAGGGTGAATTTTTCACCCAATTTTGTTTCACTGCTGCTTTAAGAAGTGCCTCCATAATCTTCCACATTACTGAGGTGAGGCTGACTGGTCTATAGTTGACCACCTCCCTCCCCCCTGCTTCTACTTTTATGAAGAGGGACTACGTGTGCCTTCCTCCAATCCTCTGGAACCACTCCTCCATTGAGGAATTTATTAAACAGGTTTGCTAGTGGTGCTGCTAGCACCATTCTTAGTTCTTTTAATATCCTAGGGTGTATGCTATCTAGCTCCATTGCTTTGCCCACCCTCAGTTTAGTGAGTTACTGTAGGACTCTCTCTTCTGTAAAAGGACTGGTGTTCACCTCCCTTCCCTCTTTGATTCTGGTGGCTAGATTTGGCCCCTCTCCCTTCCCTTTTTCAGTGAATACAGAACAGAAGTATTCTTTCAGTATTGATGCTTTTTCTTGATCACCCTCCACAAACTCCCCTTCTTCCCTTCTGAGCCTTACAATCTCACCCCGGCCTTCCTTTTTCACTGATGTACCTATAAAATGTCTTGTTCCCTACCATCTGAACTATCCTTTCTTCCACGTGTGCCTTTGTGCTCCTAACTGCCATCCCTGCTTCCTTCTGTCTATTTAGGTACAACCCCCATCTTCTTCCTTCTGTGACTCCTTAAATTTTCTGAAAGCCAACTTTCTGGTCCTTACCTTCTCAGTCACATCCTTTGAGAAACATAGTGGCTTTTTCCTTCTTTTGCCCTTGTCTTTCTGCCTGATACGCTGTTTTGTTACCTCCACTATGGCTCCTTTTAGGAGTGTCCACTGTTCCTACATCCCCCCCAGTTTCCTTCCTCGCTAGTACTTCTTGGATACATACCCCCATCCTAGTGAAGTCCGCCCTCTTGAAATCTAAGACCTTCGCCTTTGTGTGGTTTGACTGTGTCCCTGTACCCATATTAAACCACACTTTGTGGTGGTTGCTGGACCACAAGTGCCCTTCCACTCAGACTTCCTTGACTTTGTCTCTATTGAGTAGAACCAGGTCCAGAACCATCCTGTCCCTGGTGGGTTCTAGCACTAACTGCCTGAGGCCTGCCCCATGTATGGCTCCCAGGATGCCTCTGCTCCTGGCTGATGCAGCCGCTGGAATCATCCAATTCACATCTGGCATATTAAAATTGCCCAGCAGCAATACCTCCCCTTTTGCTGCCATCTCATGGATTTCTTCCACCATCACCTATCCACCTCTTCCCCTGTGCTGAGGCCTGTAGATTATGCCTGTGTGAACTGCTGTGCCATTACCTGGCTCAAGGGTGACCAACAATGCCTCAGCCTCCTCCTGTCTACCCTGTACTGCAGTTGCTTTTATGCTTTCCCTGACATAAAATGCCACCCCCCTTCATTTTTACCCTCTCTATTCCTCCTGAATAGAGTATACCCTGGTACAGTTACCTCCCAGTCGTGGTTCCCCATGTACCACGCCTTGGTTATTGCCACTATATCCAAGTCAGCCTCTACCATCAAGGCCCCCAGATCTGGGATTTTATTTCCCAGATTGCATGCATTTGTACACAGGAACTTCCTGTTTCACTGCCTTTCCCCCTGCTGTCCCTGCTTTTGCCCTCCTGTCTCCTTTCTTGACTCCTTTTTCTTTCTCTTGCTGCCTCCCTTTCTGAGCCATAACCCTTGTAATGAGTTCAGGTTTACCTGTCATCAACTTATCCTCCTGATCTTTCCTAATGCCTGCTCTAACCTGTGGGAGTGGTCCACTTGAGTCTTCCTGCTCCCATCAGCCCCCCCTTGACTAGTTTAAATGCTTGCCAAGGAAGCATTTAAACCATTCATTGAAGACCACCATCCCCACCCTTGATAGGTATAGGCCATTGCCCTTGTACAGGCCTACATCCCCTCAGGTGGGTCCCCAGTCCCAATGAAGCCAAACTCTTCTCACTGCACCAGCCCTTCAACCAAGGGTTGATGTTTCTAATGTGGATATTCCTAGTCTCCCTCCTGCTGTGGACCGACAGCACCTCTGAGAATGTCACGGAGATCGCTACCTCTCCAATGCACCTTTCTAACATCCTGAAGTCCTCTTGCACCTGCCTTATGCTCCCTTCATCCTTGGCTAGGTCATTTGTTCCTAGGTGGACAATGACCTCCACCCACCCCCCTTGCAAGTGCTTTAGTGATCCTCAGGATCTGCTCCCCTTCCCTCTGAGCTGTGCCTCCTGGAAGGTAATTTACCTCTCTCTGCCCTACTAGCTGTGCCAAATCCATTCCCCATACTATTGAGTACCCCACTAGGAGCAGCTTCCTCTTCCTCTGGAGTCTTCTGCTACCTATCCTTGGTCTCCCTCCAGGAGGATCAGTTCACCCTCTCTGGTCGCAACCTTGGGTGTCCCTCTGGGACTCTCCCACTCTTCCAGGACAGTAAAGAAGTTTTTAAGCTGAACCAGATGAAAATGTGCCTCTGACCCCCCCCCCAATCTCCCTGAGCTCACCATAGTCCAGCCAACCCTCTGCCTGGACAGTCATTGTGATAGTGGCTGTGAACATGGAGGCCTCTGGGTGGGAGCCAAGGTTGCCAATACTCCAGCAAGCTTGGCCCGGAGACTGGAAACCTCCACCCTAAGCTTAGAGAGGTTCTTGCATATGGGGTAGCACTGCAGTACTCAGAACATCCTCCTGAAGACTGCTGCTCCGCACCTACTGCACTTCACTACTCCCTACATCACTCCGTCTTGATCTAGCAATGTCCCTCCTTTTATCCTATCTAATTCCACTTGCTGTCAAAGTTAGCCCCCTGGTCCTATTTCTTTTATCCTATGCCTTAGATGTATTTCTAGCTTCTGCTTTGCTTAGCCCTCTGCCCCAAGTCTAATCTCCCATTTTTTTGCCTGTTCCTGCTGACAGGCAGGAAGTAGTACCAATCAGATGCCTATCATTCTTAACAAACAAGAAAATAAATAAAATCTTTCTGAACCATTTCACAAGTGCAAGAACACACCCCAGCATGTACATCCAGCTTAACAGATATATTTCATGATTGGTACTCGTCTTTACCTTGCGCTTCACAGTGCACCCAGCATGTACATCGATTTACTTCCAAACACACCTTGTCACGTGTTACTGATTAAATGTTGCATGACTGTACTGTGCTAATTCCATGCACTGATGCTGACCTGCCTCCACAGTTGATTGGGATTCCTGACCCTTTTTCAGTGGCTCATCATGTCTCACAGGAGCAACTTCTATTGGTTGCATACAGTAACCTGGCACAGATATTTCCCTCTACAGGAAGTGCTCATGCGCTTCATTTGTAAGTGAAAATTGCCTGAAAATGGAAGGAATTTGCTAAACTGGACTTCAGTGTTCATGTGTTATTTATTTATTTATTTAGCTTTTGTTGACCAGGTAAGTGCACTAGACAAATTCTGCCTGTTTTCAGACACCGCCCAGGAGAGGGGGGATGCAGATGAATGTTAACTGACCTTGAATCAGATGAAGCTGTTGGTGGTATTTTTAGTGAATGCCTGTTTGATTTTAGAAAATTGGACTCTATTCATCCCATATATAGATATAGATAGATATAGATACGTACTATGATTAAAACAATCCTACGAAAGTATAAGTAAGTTCTGGAATTAAAATTCGTCAGTTGCAACACATGAAATAGATGATTCTAGTTTTTATTTTTTTATGAAGTTATATTTATCACACTTGTTTTATAGGTGTCCTCTGGCTGGCTATTGTAGCTGAAGTACTGTATATCATGTTACTGGTGACTGGAGCAAGCCTCATGTCTATAGAGATATGCCACTACACCACTGTCATTGATGGGCTAAAGCTGAATGCGTTTGCTGCAATATTCACTGTGCTCTCAGGTAATATTCAAATGATTGATGTATCCCATTTAAACCTTAGAACTGCTGTGTGGATAAAAATAAGTTACGTGTCACAGAATGACAGAAAGCCAGTTTAAAAAGAAAGGATTACTTACTCAGGGACTGGAACTCAAGATAATCTCTGACTTGCACAAGAAACAGTGATGGCCCATACATTTAAAACAGTTAAGCTTCTAACTTGTTTGGTGGTAACAATTCATTGTATCAGTCTTACTAACTATACTGTATGTCTTAAAGTTGATGTGGAGTTAGGAAGGCTAATGCTCTGTCTTATTTTCTACTAAAATCCAATTAGAAATTTGGTCCATTGAAATGCATGTACCAGCCCAAGTGGTGGTTGAATTAGCCTCCTTGTATTCTCATGTAACTAGAAGTTTTGCAGGAGAACAGCTAGAATTGACTTGTCTTCCTGCTCATGTAGGTAATGGGGACCCATCTCACCACAAAATGTTTGAATGCAGAATGGTCAGTACACTGAACACCACAGTTATGCAAGTAGTATGATTGCTTAAACATTTTGCCAACCTTTGAATATAGGACCCCAATACATGTTAGATTTTATTCGCTGTAATAACTGTAGTTGCATATTTATATACCTTTGATTATTTGCAGAATGGTTGGCAGTGTAAAGCAAGACTGGGTTGTTTATTGCATGAAAGTTTTATTTATTTATTTTTTATTTTAAATGGTCAGATCAGTGGCACATTTGCACCATATTCTAGAAGACAAACTCTGAGATTCACATATTGGGGATGGTTTGGTTTCCAAATGTGTGAAGGATATAGTGGGCTTGATTTTCAAAACTCTGGATTTGGCACAAGGTGCCTGCATCAAACAGGATTGATGCAAGGGGCACCTTGCGTTAAAACTTGTGGAGTGTCCGATCCTGGAAGGCCAGCTGTGGCACACCGGGGACTCTGTACATCAAACCGGCCATGCACCAAAGCTGCACCAAGGTTGGGGGTGCACCAGGGGGCTAGGGGGGCTTATGGTGGATGCAGGCTGCAGCATCTGCTTAAATGGGATTCTAACAGCCAGTGGCACTCACCAGGACTTACACCACCCTACAGGTGGTCTAATGGCCCTTGCGCTACCCCCGCAGACAGTGCTGGGTGGGAGTAGGGGCTGGCCTGGTGCCCACACAAGTGTGCAGCTCTCCAACATGGATGGCAGAGGACTGCAACCATGTGGCCGGGTGCAGACCACATCAGGAACATTGCCACCTGGTTCTCTGCCATGTGCCCCACCAGCCTACTGAACCTGCAGCAGGCATGCCTGTTGGCAGCCCTGTGGAGGTCCAGGGCATGGCCTCTCACCCTCCCATCTGCCACCTGCCCCCCTCCAGTACTGCAGCCTGAGTTGGCTCCCCAGGACTTCTGCTTGTGCCTGTGCTGTGTGGCAGGTTTGGTAGTCATTCTCACCATGGGAGGCAGTATAGCGCAGTGGTCTAAGGCTCTGAGCTGCAAATCTGGTGACATCCAGCAGACCAGATCTGGGTTTGAATCCCACAGCTTCCACTTGCATACTGTGTGACCCTGAGCAAGTCACTTAACCTCCTTGTGCTCCCAGGTCGCTCCTGTAAAAAAGCTTTCCGCTTAGTGTGCTATACCTGGTTAAATAACTAAATAAATAAAATGCCACACTCTTCATCAAACTACTCCTGTGCACCACATGTGTGGCATATGGGAGCAGCTGCTAGAACTTGTGGGAGTTTAGAGCCAGGACCTCTCCCATATGGGAATCAGGTGCAGGGTCCCAGGTGCACCAGGAATCAGTGTAAGCTGTCATTTGCGCAGCTTGCACTGATCTTTGATAATCAAGCCCAGTGTCTCCACCTCCTGCTGGCTAATGAAGAAAGAGACACTGCAATCAACTGTGAAAGCAGCTGCTCACCCCCCACCTGCCTTACCAGTTGGTTGAAGGGTACAGTCATGCTAATGAGATTGTGTGGGTAGGAATTAGGGAATAAATGGAACACAAACAGAGGAAAGTAACTGAGAATGTTATTTTCAGTACCATGTGTCAGTATCCTAAAGGTATCTTCTCAGATGTAATTTTGCATAATAAATATATCCACTAGGGGTGTTTTTCGGTGGGGGGAGGGGGCTGTAGTACAGGTGTAGCAAGTTCTTCCCTGTGATTACTGCAATATTATTATTTTGCTAAGAGTCCTGCCACAAATCCCCCATCATACATTATACATCACCTTGCCCTGCAGAAAACCTTTTTCAAGTAATTCAGACTTCTTACATTATAAAGTTAGCTGTACTGTACTCTTCTTGGGTCTCAGATATTATGCATTAGGCTATACGCTCCAAAGTGACAGGATTATCATAACTAGACACACAGAGACACATTTTGTAATTACTGGGATGCAGCTGTGCCATGTTTGTGAGACGGTGAAGAATCTGCAGTTGGCTTCTGGTTACTCATGCATTAGCAGTGATACACGTAGAGGTCTTGTGCATCAATAAGGAACTGACATTGTTCTCTTCCAACTGAAGGGCATATTATTCAAGCAAAGAAAGCAATTAACTAATCACACTGAATGCTTCTGCTGTAATCTGACACTTATCAAATAAAAATTAAATCTCACCAGTAGCTTCCGAATTTAAACCTTTCATTACTTAACACAGAATGTTGTTTACCAAAACTATTGAATGTGTACATGGAAAGTAGTGAACTCCTCCAGGCAGTGAATGAGTCCAGAGATTTATTTTGGTGTCTGTTGAACATTTTCCAATTCTAACTGAAAGTGAAAAAAAAAAACACATACTAAAATATCTTTGATGAAAATGTGATCCTTGCTAAGAGCAAGTGGAAGTGCTTGAATGTGGACCAAACACGGATTAATCAGTAGCCCTGCTGAGTGCAGTACACTTGCCGGCTAAGCCAGCCACCAAAAAGCCATACCACCCAATAACTCTGCAATGGCCTTTGCACACCAGACTGTTACTACGGACTTTCACAACCTGTAATGTAGTACCACCGTTACCATTCAGGAATTTGTGGCAGTTGAGTAGCTTTACTGCAAGCAATAAGTACTGGTCACTTGAAGGGCACATTTAGGCTGTCGGTGGTTCCATAGTAACCTGGGAAAGAGTCATCTACTAACTCTTTTTTTGTTTAAAACGTTTTTATTATAATTTCCAGTAAGTGTAATCTGGTATCAGGTAACATGCATACGGTCCATCATCCAAGACAAAAGAGGGAAGAAAAGTACAGACCATTGATGAATCAGTTTCCAATGTAGAATGTACAGCTTACTGCTACCCTCCCAACCCCTACCCCGGACCCCTACCCCCTCCCTGGTCTGCCACCAGCAAGTAAAAAAAACATATTTAAACTAGATTGTCTATGTTACTAAAACATTAAGATATTACTAAATTGGAGTGTAACTTCCCCGGCGTTAATTATTTATTAGCAAAGTATAGAGGGTTCCCATCTCTTTACATACTTTTGACATTTTAGCCAGCTTGGCTATAATGAACTCTGCCTGTAAAGGCGAACATTATATCATGAAACCATTCTAAATAAGTAGGGATAGCAGAGTCTTTCCACTTCCTTAATATCATTTTTTTACTAGCAGGAAATCAAGGCCATGCAGCTCTCTGAATTACCTCTGGGTATTAGTGTATAATCCCCAATTATACATATTTCAATTCAGAAAAACCCAGATAAGTCCAACAGAGATTCAGCTTACTCTCTATCTTAGCAGAAAGTAGTTATTTTCTCACATGACCATAACATATGTATCGTGTCTGCACATTCCTGATGACATCTAGGACAGCAGCTGTTGTCTTGAAGACCAAATCAGTGTAATTTGAGAGGGGAATAATACAAATTATGGATTATGCGAAATTGCATATATCTATATTTATCCCATTAGAGATACTTACATAAATGCATCCAAACATGAGACCAATCAATAGAGTTAACATTATCCGAAGAATCTTATCCCAATCATTAGAACAGCCATTGTCCACAGATTCAGTGGATGATCTAAGGAAATTATATGAGAAGGATATTACATGGGATGAAGAAGTAGTATCCAAATATGGCGTTAGTGTCTTAGAGAAAGAATCCTGCCACCTCATTATACAAAATGCTGCCGCAATAAGTGCACTAATTGCATATATTTAAAAATGGCAGTTTTGTCCCAGTGGAAACGAGCACAGCCTTCCTGAAAAGAGATAATTTGGTGGTCAAGCAAGAACTGGTCCACCCTCTCCAGACCTATCTGAGGCCAAAATGTCCGAGCTTTTTATTGGTTTACCAGCTATTTGAAATTAGGGTTGCCAAATAAGGGTTGTGTTATATCTTTCACACTATCTACTTTGAGGAAAGCTCTAAGTTGCTGCTGAGTCTGAACTAAAGAGAATAAGGGGGTATCATGCACATTCCTAGGAATTTTCCTTTGTGGAAGAAATGGTAAGGCCTCTGGCGCCCATCCCATATCCTGACAAAGATCTTGCTCTATCTTAAACCAGGAAGGGGGTTGGGTATAATATTGCCTAGGCCAAAGCCAATGTCGAATTCGAGCTAAGTGTATAGCTAAGTAATAGATATAAAAGTTAGGTACCTGTAAGCCACCCTCAGTTTTCCTCAAAGTAAGTTTCAAGTAGCTCTTCCTAGCTTTCTTATCTTGCCACATAAATTTATTTAGAATACCATGCAACCATTTAAACCAGGAATATGGTAGTGTGAAATTCAGCATTTGGAGTGGATATAACAGTCGTGGTAATACATTCATTTTAATAACATTCGTACGACCCCAAGGGGTCAGTGGTAACTAGACCATCGTTTGAAATCTTCTATCAGGGTTTGAACCAGATTATCTAAATTGAGTTGCTTCATAATCTTGGGAGAAGGTGGATATAAATACGAGATATTTCAGTTTGCTCTGATTCCATTGCACACCCAGATGAGTCACCTCAGCCTTCATAGTATATTTATTTAAAGGTAAAATCTCAGTTTTTCACAGTTTAACTTATAGTTTGAGAAAGCTTCAAATTGCATTATTGTTTGAAATGCCTTAGACAAGGAGTGCCCAGGATCAATAACATGTAATAGCAAATCATCAGCATATGCTGAGATCTTATATTCTTCTTGGCCTAATCGTATACCCTTGACCATTACAGAGGAATTAATCTTCCTAATGAGCGGCTCTAAATATAAATTAAATAAGTAGGGTGATAGGGGGCAACCTTACCGTGTGCCCTGTGTCAGAGTAAACGGTTGAGACATAACACCATTGCATTGTATTCTGGCCGATGGAGTAGTATATAGTATTTTAATCCAATTTATAAATTCCTCCGGTATACGATATTTAGGAAGTAAAAGAAACAGGTATTCCCACGACACCCTATAAAGCTTTTCCGCATCCAGGGATGCCAAAGCATGAGGGTGTCCATATCCCTGGATGCGGAAAGAAGATAAGCCAGTTTCCTAAGGTGGTCTGAGGAATGTCTTTTCTTAAAAAGCCCACTTGCTCGGGGCTAATAAGATATTCCACACCTGGGCAAGCCTTGTCGATAGAATTTTGCTTAGAATTTTGAAATCTACATTAGTAAGGGAAATTGGCCTGTAGCTAGACATCCTATGGGGGTCCCTGTTAGATTTTGGAATGAGAATTATGGTGGCCAGTGCTAATGAGGAGTCCGAGAGACCATTTTGAGAAATATAGTTAAATGTATCAAGCAATATGGGTGCTATGGTGTCCTTTAGAGCCTTATAGAAATTAGTAGTGAAGCCATCTGGCCCAGGTGATTTGTCACTTGTTAGATCATCTATAGCTTGACAGACTTTGGATAACCTCAAGGGGTTTTCAGTAAATGTATCTGTGAATCAGTCAAGACAGGAGTGCGATATCCTGAAGAAAGGTCCATTTGGTCCAATGGGAATTGATTAGAAGGAGCTGTATAAAGCTCCTGATAATATGTGAAAAGCGTCTACAGTATTTGACGGTGAATTGAGAATAGTGCCGAAAGGGAATATACCGAAGGAATTATTCTCTCCATCAATTGGGTATGCAAGCGTGAGAGCTAGTAATTTCGGCCTTTTCCCTTGATCGAAATATCTAATCTTGACGTGTAATCATAAACTCTGCTTTCTCACAAGTAAGTTATTGTATTGGGTTTGAAGAGATTCCAATTTGACCCAATCCTCATCTGGGGAGGTTGGAAGGTGACTTTTCTAGCTCAGAGATCTGGTGTATTTTAAGGTCTATTTCTGCGCCGTTTGTTTATTCACAAGGCTGATAAACTAATTATTTAAGCACTAAGGCACAATTCAGGGAGCCCCATAGAGTATCTTTTTGGACATGGATAATGCATTCTCTTTCATATATATTTCAATAAAAGATTGCAGTGCTTCTATAAGTTTAACCGAGTTTAAGATCCGGTTATTAAATCTCAGAGTCCGATTTCCACGGATATTGTGGAATAAATCAACTTGGAGATAGACTAAGTGATGATCCAAAAAAGCCTGAGATAAATATTGAACTTTGATAACCCCCGGGTTACAATCTACTGATAGAAGAAAAAAATCTATACAAGAGTAGGTATTGTGTGGAATTGAGTGAAATGAATATTCCCTTGCATCTGGGTTCGCGATCCTCCAGGTATCTACTAAGCCAAGGGTAGAACTTAATTCATGTAGAGCTCTCTGACCAAGGGATAATCGTGGTCTAGGAGTCCCTGATCTGTCCAGTATATTTGAGAACACATTGTTCCAATCCCCCCCAATAGAATTGGTAGATTAGTCCAAGACGCCAATATGGCCGCCATAGAAGTGAAAAATTGGCAGTTAGTCCAAGTTTGGACCATAGATCGAACCCAGTATTACTTCTGTATGAACCAACAGACCCTTACAAATATATATCTACCCTCCGGGTCCACTGTAGATTGTAATAATTGGAAGGGGATCCTACGGGCAATGATAATGGCCACCCCACTTCTTTTAGCTTCTTTTCCAGCAGCAAATACCTGCCCTACCCAGTTTCTACGAAATAAATTTGACTGTGTTGGTTTGAGATGTGTCTCTTGAAGGAAGGCTATGTCAATCCGTAAATTTTTAAGGTGAATTAAAATCTTAGAACGCTTAACGGGGGAGCATCTACTAACTCTTGATTGACACAACAGGCTATGTGGCATTGTTTTTAGTTTTGCCAGAGTTTGACTTAAGAGTCACACATATACACAAATGACAGCATACACCCTCGCTAAATTCCATACTATCCCATATCTGTTGTGACCCAGAGTTTTCTCTCTGTCTCTCTTTTGGTTATTATTGAATATATCCATTGTTGTAAAGGAACTGGGGATGATTTTCTAAAGGTTATTACGAACATACGAAATTTGCCAGCAGATAAAGGCCTAGAGGTCTATTAAGTCTGCTCGAATGTGCAGCTAGCACGCTTTGATTCTGCAGCTACCCTCCTCCCTCCCTTCCACCCTCCCTTTCATTAACCCTCCCTTGTCCTGTCCCAGCCCTTTGAAGCAGTCCACTGTTCTACTGGATACCACTTCTGCAGGTAACGCATTCCACCCAGCCACCACCCTCTCTGTAAAAAAGTGTCTCCTCATCTCCCTCCTGAACCTTCCTCCCTCTAGTCTCATATCATGGCCCCTGGTGTCCTTCCCCTTCCTTACTTTGAACAGCCCCTCTGTACCTGTCTTGTTTATTCCTTTCATGTATTTAAAGGTTTCAATCATGTCCCCCCCGTCCCTCCTCTCCTCCAGTGAGTACATGTTCAACTCCCACAACCTCCTCTCGTATGATAAGTCCCCCAGCCCCTTGATCATCTTTGTCACCCTGTGCTGCACCCCCACCAGTAACTTAATGTCCCTCTTCAGATACGGGTGCCAGTACTGCACGTAGTACTCCAGGTGCAGTCTAACTAATGACCTACACAGTGGCAGAATCACCTCCTCCATCCTTGAGGATATACCCCTTACAATACAACCCAGCATTTTGTTGGCCTTTGCAGCTGCCTTCCTACATTGTGCCGAGTTGTTCATTGACCCTGTAATGAGCACCCCCAGATCCTTCTCCTCCACTGTCTGGGCTAGCTGCACTCCCCCCAGCTGGTAACTCCTCCTTGGGTTCTTCATTCCAAAATGCAGCACCTTGCATTAGTTGGCATTAAACCCCAGTTGCCAGGTGTCTGACCAGGTTTCAAGCTTTGCCAGATCATTCTGCAACCCCTGCCATCCCCCTAGGTCATCCACCACCGCTCCTACCTTGGTATCATCAGCAAACAGACTGATCTTGCTCTTGATGTGCCATGAAATGTCTGCAATGAATATCCCAAACAACACTGGTCCCAACACCGAGCCCTGTGGAACACCGCTCGTCACTACCCTTGGGTGTGAGAGCTCCCCACCCACCACCACCCTCTGTTGCCTTCCCTGAAGCCAGTTTCCTACCCATCCCACCAGCTTTGCACCCGCTCCTGTGCCTACTAACTTACTTTCCTGCCTTCCATGTGTCACTGAGTCGAATGCCTTACTAAAGTCCAGATACAGGACATCCACTGCATGGCCCCTGTCCAGTTGCCTAGTTACCCAGTCATAGAACTCCACCAGGTTGGTTTGGCAGGATCTGCCCCATATGAAGCTATGCTGTCTGCAGTCCTGTAGTCCTTTGGCCTCTAGGAGGGCCACCAGCCTCTCCTTCAGGATAGTCTCCATTAGCTTACCCACGATGAATGTGAGGCTCACTGGTCTGTAGTTTCCCGGTTCATCCTTGGGACCACTCTTGTGGAGGGGCACCACATGAGCCATCATCCAGTCCTGAGGTACACACCCTGAATGTAGTGAGGCATTAAATAGGTCTGCCAAAGGTCCTGCAAGGACCTCTTCCAGCTCCTTCAGTACCCTGGGGTGGATGCCATCTGGGCCTGGTGCCTTGTCCACCCTCAGTGCCTTCAAACTCTCCCGAACTCTGCCCTCCATGATTTCCCCATCTGTCACCCCTTCCCCCCTCTTTCTGCCATTTTCTCCCCTTGGGTGTCACCCCCTTCTCTTTAGTAAATACTGAGCAGAAGTACTCATTTAGTGCTTCTGCCTTATCTACCTCTGCTTCCACCCAACCCCCTCCTTCCTAATCCTTACTATGTGGTCCTTACAGCTCCTTTTCTCCCTGATGTACCTAAAGAGTCCTTTTCCCCTTCTTAATGCCTTGTGCCAGCCTGAGTCTGTGAGATGCTTTGGCCCCCTCACTGCCCTTGTCACCTCCTTCAATTCTGTCAAGTACTCCTCCCTGTCCTCCCCCATCCCTGTCTTCTTGTACTTCCTAAAGGCAGCTTTTTTCCTCCTTACCTTTTCCATGACCTCCTTGCTCAACCAGCTCGGTTTCTTAGCCCTAGTCTTCTTGCTCTGGGTCTTGCAGCAGGTTTTAGTTGCCTTCACTATCCCCAGCTTTATGAACTCCCACCTCTGGTTAGTGTCCATACTAGACTGAATTCTGGCCAGGTACCCTTTTACCACTTCCCCCATCTTCCCAAAGTCGCCCCCCCTGAAGTCTAGCACTCTTGTGCCAGATTCCACTCCTTCCTTGCCCATATCCAATGTGAGCCATACTGAGTGGTGGTCATTCCCTGACAGCGGTTCCTTCACTGTAAGTTCTCTCACAAAGTCCTCATTTGCCAACACAAGGTCAAGGGTATTCCCTAACCTGGCTGGTTCACTGGTTGGTTATTTATAAGCAACACACATTGGTAACTGTGACATATACAAAACAGAAAATGTTATGCTTTGAAAATTACAAGTGGTAGTCAGTGGTTTTATCATCAGACATCAATGATAGTTTTTGACCATTTGCAGTAACATTGTCCTGCAAAACAAATCTGAAATGTTTCAAATTACCATGTTGAGTGGAAGGGAATGGCTCAAATTGCTGTGTGTCTGGTGGATCCTCTATGCCTGTATGCTGGAAATGTTTGTGGGTGGACGTTATTTCCCTTCCAGATGAATTGGCATGATAATGTAGTGGCTATTAAAGTGCAGCCTCAGGTGACTACTTTGAGTATGTACATTCCTACATTCAGCTCTACTTTTAAGATACGTCTATGTTTTTAAACGTAGCTCTACTTATATACATTTCTAAATGCAGCTCTACTTTAGTATAGTATGTATATTTCTAACCATTGCTTTACTATGCACAGTGCATCACTAAATTTATCTCTAGTTCAGTATGCGTAGTTCTAAATCTATCTCTACTTTAATAGGTACAGCATGTGTTTTTCCAACAGAATGTTTTCTTGTTCCCTACTCACTTAACAGCACCCCTTCCCCCAGCCTCATCACTGGCTTTCTTATGAACTTTTTGGCTGTCTACCACTTGCCTAGGACCACAAAAGTGGTATGTGGCCTGCAATAGTCAAGTAAATCAGTTGAACAGGAGTAGTTATTAAGGTAGATAAATCAGGGTTTAACATTAAAGTGCTTATTCAACTCTAATATACAGGCAAAACCATGCCTATATAATATACTTGTTCTTTTGTATGCGTGTTTCTAAAGCTTAGTCGTATCTTAAAAACTACCTTAGTTTGGGAGAGCAAAAACCACAAAAAGCACACACCTTGGGCCAAACTCTATCAAGCCTGCAAGTTTCAGTTTTCAAATCTTCTTATTTTTTATATACTGTATCTATTATAGGTGAACAAAAAAGGTCTTAAATGATGTAATGTTTATGTTTTTTGTATCTCTGTATCTTTCCTCACTGAACCAATTGCCACAAAAGTTTCAGGATCATGAAATATGCCATCCAAATTTCAAGTAATTTGGTTGAACTGGAGCAATGTTAAGGTGCAAAAATTAGGGTTTAACATTAAAGTGCTTACTCAGCTGTACCTGTATAATATATCTGTGTTCTAGTATGTGTGCTTTTAAATGTTATTCTGCTTTAGAACTATATGTATAGCATGTTTTCAACGTTATCTTTACTTTAGTAAGCACAATTTCAATACACTGTATCACTTCTTTAATATCTATATTTTTAAATGGCTCTCCCATTTAGTATACACAGCATATTTCTTATTTTATTTCTAAATTTGTATGCACAGTACATTTTGAAATCTATCTCTACTTTGGTTTGTATGTCTCTAAATCCCTCTCTGCTTTAGTATGCATAGTACATTTTTGAATGTAGCTCTACCTTAGTATGCATGTTTCTAAGTCTATCTCTAGTTCAGTATGTATGTTTCTAAATATCAGAATTCCAAACTCCAGTTACGTCAACCTCAGAGAGAAATAAAAATATATATGTGTGAGAGGGAGAGGCCCCAGACCAGTTACGGCTATTCAAAATACTAAGAGATTGGAATAATGGACCCACTCACCCTAAATGTGTTTTATTGTTACAACTTGTTTATCCGTGAAAATTTCAAAATAATAGCATCCAGACAAAAACTTAATGCCCTACATTTCAGGGTACTCCCCATCATCAGGGAGCCAGATTTTAGCTCTAAAATGAAAATATACAATTATACATCTTTCATATATTTCTCATGCACAAATCTCAAAAAATTATACATGTATTGTTTTCTTAAAAATAGAGGAAATAAGCTGCACTTACATTAAACGGTTTCACTGTAAGCACTTTTTTAAAGTTTTCTATTAGCCACCAAGAGCACTATAATTCTAAAAAGTTAACTTTTATGTTAGTTCATAAATTTTCATCTTCACTTGAAAATCACTCACTGCCCAAGTCAAATAGGCACCAGTCTCCTTAAATTTTTTTTAGAACAATTCAGTCCATTTTTATTAAAAAAAAAACAAACGGCTGTGCTTGCCTGATGCATTTTGGATATAGCTATCCATTATCAAGCTATATTTGAAATGCATCAGACAAGCAAAGCCTGTTTTATTTGTTTTTTTAAAATACAAATGGACTGAATTGTCTTAAAAAATCGCAGGAGACTGAGGCCTATTTGACATTAGGTGGTGAGTGCCTTGCTTCTACATGTACTGTATCTTGATTTACTAGAAGCACCACCATCCCAGTACAAACTCTGATGCCTGCTCTATATATAATTCATTATATGCACACCTTCAATATCCTTTATTTTTCTACTATCACAATGAGAAAGTTTACTTTTTGAATTGTAAAATAAATTAAAAACTGGTTAATGTTGTAACTTACTACTTGTTGGTGCTACTTTAAATAATACCTCCTTAAATAATTACCCTTAAACAAATGATGCAGTAATATATAACAAACTTAAGAGCTAGTGATTACTAGTAAAATGAAAACATGCCTCTTATATTTCAACATCTATAATACATTTTAAAAATCAAGCAGTTTTATCAACTCCAATAAATACATTTGTTTTGAGGTTAATATAAATTGTAGACACTTTTACCCAATCATCACATTCAAAAACACTCATAAATGTCATTTACTTCAATTCTGCACAATAGTAATTGTATAATGTTATATGACTTTTAGTATTAATGTTTCTAAATCTCTCCTTACCTTGATGTCCACATACGGAAATTAATTGTTAGGATTTATATTTCTAAACATACTGCATATTGTCCTAGTAGTCCCCATATTTCTTCCCTTGAACACTACACACACACGTACACACACACACACACACACACACACACATCATATACACATACACACATATACACACACACACACATACACACATCACACACACACGATACACATCACACACACACACACACACACACACACACACACACACACACACATACACACACATACACACACACACACATGCACTATACACACACATGTACACACACATACACACGCACATGTACACACATATACACACACATACACACACACACATATCTTGGAGAAATTACTGCAGCCATGTTTATTTATTTTTATTTATTTATTTTTATTTATTTATTAAGTCTCGGATTACAATACCTCTGAGCAAAAAAATAACTCTTTTACAGAGGTTCCATGCCAGTGAGGTAGAGCAACAGACATACAAAAGAAGACATTATGCAGGAATTACAGGTAACATCACACTGGAAAATGACTGGACATTGTAACTGGAATATCTACAAGCAGGAAGGAACACAGTAACAGGATAATATATAGGTAAACCCTAAAGAGGAGGCAGCCTAGGCAGCCTTGTCAGTGCTGTGCTAGGTACAGGTAGGGTGGAGAACAGGAGGCGAGGGGAGGGTGAGAGGGGAAGGGAGTGTAGAGGGAGAGGGAGATATGAGATAGGTGAGAGACAGAGGGAAGGGATAAGGGATGGGATCAAGGCTCACATGTTTGGGCAGAGTAAAGTGTTGGGTGGATCAACAGATAGTAGAGGTGACAGTTAGGGGAAGCAATCACTGTTACTATTTGCTGTGAGGTGATGGAGCATGTTTTTAAATGGGCCCAATTTTAGTTTGGACAGGATTTCTCCATGGAGGGCATTATACCAAAGAGGTATAGGTGAATGATCATTGCTCTTAGGGTGTACAGCATCTGGGAACAAGGAGAAGTTGATTCACGGAGTTACAAGTATGTTGAGAGCTGTAATAGGGGCTTAGAAGTCATTGATCTCCAGGAGCTGTGAGACCTAGAAGTGTTTTTTTTTATTAACAGGCAGGTTTGGTACTGTATCCTCCCATATAGCTGAAACCAACCAGTTTGTGCATATAGATCACAAGTGTGCATGAGGCAAGCTGCACCAGTTAGGAGTCTCCATTCTTTATTGAGAACAATGGCTATCATATGGAGGGACATAGTAGAGGATGAGCCATAAATGACCAGGCTGTAATCAATTATGGAGATGACAGAGCTATATATTGCTTGTCTTAGAGAGTTGGGAGTAAGGCTGTGCTTATGTCTATGGAGTAACCCAGTCATTATAGTGACAGTTCTGATTACATTTTCAGTGTGCTGTGCATAGGAGAGAGAGCTACCCACAGTTACCCCAAGATATTTGAATTGCTGGATTTGTTTGAGTGGGGCATCCATGCTGTTTCTAATGGTGAGAGTTTGGGATCTGTGCTTATTGCGTGAGCTGCTAAAGAGTATGACATTAGTCTTTTTGTAGTTCAGCACCAGTCTGTGATTATTAAACCACTGCTCCAGTTTTTCAAAACTGTGTTGTAGGTGGTGTTCCAGGAGTTTAGGGTCAGGGTTACTTGTGTAGATGACAACATCATCTGTGTAGAGGAGGATCTGTTGATGGCAGGAGCGAGGGAGGTTGTTCAGAAAGAGGACAAAAAGGAGAGGTCTGTATATACAGTAGATCCCTGTGGAACTCCAGAACGGACAAGCTGCCATTCAGAGAGGACATTGGCTATATTTTCCTGTTGGGAAAAGTCCTCTAAGTAATGTTTGAACCAGTCCATGGTATCCTTGGAGAGCCTAGTGCAGGATAGTTGCTTAAGTAATAGTGTGTTGTTAACTGTATCAAATGCCTTTGTCAGGTCAATGAATGCCACACCCACCAAATTCCCTAGGTCCACTGATTTATGGATGAAGCCTGTGAATTCCAACAGTGCTGTTGTGGTGCTATGTCCTTTTCTGAATCCATGCTGCTGCGGGCATTGGATCTTCTATTTTTCCAATGAATCCACCAACTGATCCATAACTATGCGCTTAAGCACTTTGGACAAGGGGGGGAGGGTGGAGATTGACCTTTAGTTAGCATGTTGTGCCCTGTCGCCACTTTTGTGCACAGTGGTTACCAAGGCTGATTTCCATTTTGGGGGGAATTGAGCCAGCCTTAGTGATAGATTCAGTATCTTTGTAAGGGGTGCCAGTGTTTCATCCAGGGTGAGGGCAACTAGTTTGCGGTCTAACGTATCCCCACTGTGCCTTGATTTTCCTAGTACCTTGCTTATGTATTTTCTATCCACGTGTATAGGGACCTCTTTAAAGTAGAATGGGGGGGAAGACAGGTGCTTATCTTCAGCACCCAGAGTACTATTTATTGAGGTATCCTCAAAGAAGTCTGGTGGGAGAACACTTCTCAAATCCGTAAAGGCATTATTGAATGTATTAGCTATGGTCTCTGGATCTAGTGTCGGGGTTCCATCAATGTTAAGCATAGTAAGCACCATCTTGGGATCATTCTCATGACATCTTTTAAATTATTCCAAAGGTTCTTTTTGTCTCCCAAGAAGTTAGAGAGCACTTCCCTGTAGTCGTTGCTCTTTTCAAGGTGGCTGGCCTCGGTGTATTCATTCCTGGCTTTTTTGTATTCTTGCAAATCCTATTGCCTACCAGTGGCTCTTGCATGGTGCCAGAGATGAGCCCTGATTTTCATGTGACTAATAAGTTCAGATGTTAACCATGGGTTAAAGGTGCCCTTGACTTTCAGTTTTTTTAAAGGGGCAGGGGTATCACAAGCAGTATTAAAGTGGTTGATGAAATTATCAAGAGCTATGTCAGTATCATTGGTAGAGTCAAGTAAGGACCAGCCAAGCCTCCATAGGTGCAATTTAAGTGGCTCAAGTTGTCCACATTTTAAGACCCTGCTGTATTTTGTCTTGGGTAGGGGCTTATTGAATTTATTAGCCCAATTACAAATAATAGGGGAGTGTTCACTTAAGGTATCTGGGACCACAGTCATGTCTGAAATACATTCAGGGTGATTGGAGATTATCCAGTCCAGCAGGGTACTTGTTCCCATTCTGTAGTTAGTTTGGGTCAGAGAAGTAACTAGCTGGGTTAGATGGAGTGCTGAGACAGCATCCTTAAAGGAGTCTATGTCAGGGGATAGCCAATTGACACTGAAATCACCCATTAGAATAGTTCCGGAGTTTTGGTGAAGACTTCTAATGTATTCCATTATGCTATTAAAGTCTGCAGTGTGTTTCTTCAGTGGTACATACACAGATGATACAGTTAAGGCTTTATTATGTGCCCCTAGCAGTACTTTGATGGCAAGAGCCTGCATGAGGCAACCTAGGCTGAGTGTCAGTAAGGCATGTTCCATAAGTGTTTCTTTAAGGTAGATGGCACAGCCACCACCTCGTTTTGTTAGCCTATCCTGCCTAAATATAGAGTATCTGGGTAGGGCGATTGCAGTGTCTGGGATCTTGGGTGAAAGCCACATCTCAGCAACAGAAAGGTCATCCGAGTTATGCTGATTGACCCAGGCTTGGAGGTTGTCAAGCTTACATAGAAGACTGCAGATGTTGACAGATTCCAGTGGCAGTGTCCCAGACATTGTTTTGCTGCAGGGTATAACAATTCTTACAGGGCCAGGGTTACTGTAATTAAAATATTGGAGTGGCATGCACAACTGAGAGATCTCAGCAGACACCTTGGTCCCAAGCACCTCTTCCAGTGAAGGGCAAGCCCTTTGTGTGGACCAATGAAATGATGTACCTCCTGAGTTGATATCCAAGCCCCAACAGTGGTGAGCTGTTGAAGCGGGATGATGAGCAACCACCCACATCTGGCATCACTGCACCCGAAAGTAAACCCGATGAGGTTGGACCATGAGTCCACCCAGTCCAAGTGAGGTCTTGCAGTCCCACAGACTCGATGCAAACTGGGAAAGATAAGTCCTTCAGAAGAATTCAACTCATCCCCTTTCCCTGTACTGTTGGTCTGTGATACTCCCAAACTGCCATATTACATTACTATGACACTTTTATGGTCTATGCTACCCTGCTTCTCCTAGGAAAAAAAACTCTTTGCTGAAAAATTGGGATAACTCACTCCCTGACCACTACTGCAGTCACCCCTATTGGGTCAACAGGTTCTCTGTGCTAACTTGGTTGACCCTAACCCTGCTTTTATGAACATGGGTTGGGTGGGTGATTGGAAAATATAGGCCGAAGTAATGGGGAGCTGCTGGCTTCAGGTGTTTTTAACCCCTCACTCTCCATTCCCTTCAGGTGACCTATGCTCTCAGGGTAGCCCCAGTGGTTCCTCCCCTGTTGGTAGTGCCAAGGCGAAAACCCACCCCGGGTGTGGAACCCTACCTGCCTGACTACAAGTTGCGGGGGGGCACAGACAAGGGGCCAAATGCTGCAATAATTTAGTAGAAATTGCATTATTCTGCTATTTCAGTTAATAACAGTATTTAGAATATTTTTCATAGGCTTTATTTTCCTAGGCTTTACAACACAGTTTTTGCCACTTTTCTAGAAGCTATTAGCAGAACATTTTAATGATACTTTTCTGACCTTATAGTACAGTTAATTGAGAATATGAAGAGAAAAGATGCACAAATCCCCAAGTTCAAATGTACCAGGTGAGGCACCATGCTGAAAATGTACCAGTAATAGTACAAACAATAACTCACCAGTCAGTGTGTGTGTGGGGGTTTCCATAGTAGCATTAACCATTAGAGTATTCGTAGGTTGTAAAACACTACTTCTGTTGTACAAAATTACAACCACAACTTTTGTTGCGCAAAATGAAGGGATTCACCTTTTGAAACATGCCTGGTGACATGGTACCCTGCTGATTTATGTTCCTGCACAGATATCCCATTTTAGAGCATCACTTGCACCACTGTAGTTGTGTTTCTGAACCTACTGTAGGAAATATATCGATTGAGAAGGCTACAAAGGCCCATGCTACCTGCTCGGTGATGTTGTTTGGTATTGCCCTTAATGCATACATTTATTCATTGCAAAACAACTACATTTAGGTATCAGTTAAGGCTGGAACAGAAAGTCTCAGAAGTAGAGAAATACCATGTTAGGGTAAAAAGCCCCCTGCTCCTACTGAATGATGACGTACTGTTTTCTCATGGTATGAACTATTGCTTGCTGCAGGTTAGTGCTAGCCTACTTTCAGCACTGGCTTTCAAGACTCATAGTTTTACTTACACACTAAAACTTTGAGAGGGAATGTTGAAGTTGTGGTAATGTCAACGCAGCAGGGAGTAATCATTAAAATATTAAAGAACACCCAGCCATACATTCATCAAGAGATTAGGGACCTTTTTACCCTAACATCACATTTCCTTACTTTTGAGGCTTCTTGCTTCAACCCTAGCTGATGCCTACACATAGTTTACAACAATGAATTTCCTCTTCTTTTTCAATTATATTTTATTCACTTTGCATCAGTCATCACGATACAAATATTTCAGCAAGTAGGTAAACTGGCATCATAACAGACTACCTTTTTACAGTAATGAAACAGTTAATTGCCCTTGAATTTGTTTCTACACCAAAGGATTATTTGTAAATGTATGTACAACTTTTCAAAATACGTCCAAGATAACTAGTTGCTGCCATGAGCAGAGACTTCTAAAAAGGTTCTGTTGATCTACATTGTTCACCCTATATCTAAGGGTTTGACATCTCCAACCTATAAGAGGAAAGAAAGCATTCTTACGATACACTTTGACTCAATCACAGCAACTCCAACAAACAGTGCTTCATGTTCCAAAACAATTACAAACTACATAAACAGCAAAAAAACAGCCACATTGTGTAACTACTTTAAGAAAATAACTGCTTATTTCAGTAACCCTAGAACAGTCTTTCAAACATTGCCCCAGGAGAAACAAGGTCTTGGGGGTGCCAGGGGGGTCTCTACAACACCTACTGTAGGCTAATGATTATTAAACTACAGTCATGGGTAGCCAAATGTAACAGAAATAAACAGGATGAATTATTAAATGCCTTCAGAAAACTGTCCAAACATCCAGCAACAAAATGAAAGTTCAGCCTTTATCCTAGTTGGGTTCGGTATGCAGCTTCGTTGTGGTCCCACAAGCTCAACCATATAATTAGAGCCACATGCAGGGAGAAGCAGTGCCTGACTATGTAGATCAGACAGTAAAGTACTTGGGTAGCTACTGCCTACTGAAGGCTTGTGGCATACAGTCCTGGAGCAGATAATGACAACAAAACAGTTCACCTTACCTTCTCAAGTACTGAGTTTTAGTCCACTCAGATTCAGTGCAAAATGTGCAAATTGCTTCAAAGCTGCAAGATAGAATGTAGTTCAGCAATTGACAACTTGAGCCAGTAAACATCAAACGCTACTCATTGCTCACTTCCTGGACCCCCCTATCCATTCCCTTCGCAACGATGTCACCCACCTAACACATTTCGTGCATGCGTGCTTTGTCAAAGGCTGGTGGCATCTGTAAACCAGTCTTTTTTGAATCTCTGCCTTAAAGAGACAATACATAGTACTGATAGGTGGACGAAGTGCAACATACAGTGCTCAGACATTAAAACATAATGCTAAAGTTAAAAACAATAAAACATTACCCAAAATTGTCTTAATACTGAACTTCACAGAATCAGTTTGATCCATATCATTGCATGGCAGTGGCATATTATAAGAGAAGCTTGCTAATTGCCTGGAACATTTTTACAGCTGCAGAAAAATTAGCACTGTAACTCAGGCAGCTAAGTAATGAATGAAAATACACAATGGGCACTGTATTAAAAAATTGCCACAAGAGATAGAACAATTTACATTCAAAGTGGCGCCATCCCTTGGAAAACTGATATTATGCAATGGCAAGGATAATCCTAGCATGTTCATCACCCAGCATGCCATAGAGACACTGAAGTTATTAGGCAATAAGCTCACTGTATCTAGGGCAGGCAGAACATGACCTCACCACATGACAGAGTAAACATAGTAATCACTGCCCACTAGCCAGTTTTTTACCACACCTCCGACCTAGTGGAGGTGTTCTTGTTGCAAGGATTTTTATTTATTTCTTTTTTTTTTATTATTTTTGGGCCAGACACCCCTAGCCCTGTGAACGGGCTTGCTAGGTTCCGGTGACCAACCCCCTCATACTCAGGGGATGCCCCCCCCCCGAGTGGGGCCACCAAGGCGGAACTGACGTGGTTAGAAGGGTCGGCCCCGGAGCCAGCTCATTAAGGGGGCTGGCATTTTGGTAGATTTTTCCTTCCCCTGGAGCCATGAGGCATGCAATAACACTAATGGAGGTGGAGCACGCATGCTTCCATGTGCGTTCTCCTCCAAGCATCTGCCCCAGCTCCACCCTACCTGCAGCACAGTGCCTTGTTCCCAAGACTCCACCACGGGGTGAACAGGCACTGATACTGAGAGCCCCCTTCCCCGGAGAAGGAGAGCAGACCATTGGACACTCGATCCTTTTCCTCCCATGCTGACCTCCGGCGACCCATGCCCATTCCCGAACATGGGTCGCCGGCATGGTGTGAGGTGTGGCATCCAATGCCTCAACCCTCAGCACCACCAGGCTGGCTGTTGTGAGGACTTTTGATACTAACCCGTCATGAACTCCACCGCTGACTTTAACCTGTTCGCACCACAGTTAGTTAACAAGATGTTCTGTGTCCTAATGAGAAACGATGAAGCTGGCATCAGTAGCAGTTCAGCCACAGACCAGAACATAGTGAGTTTTCTAAAAAAAAAACAAACAACAACGAAAAAGCAAACATTTAAATCTCATATTGTCAGCCATAGACTAATTTGAACTGGACTGGCAATGAAATCAGTATGAGACAGCAAACAAACTGGGCTATCTGTGTCTTAAATGACTGGATAGCTGAAAGGGTACAGAGCGTGACCTAAGCACAAAACAGCTGAAGATTTAAGCAAAATCTTAAGAGGATATCAAATTACATAGGTCTCCGTGCTGGCCTCCATTGCCACCAAAATGGGCTGCCATTGAGTAGATCTTTCAATATACTGGCAGACAATGAATTTCAGACAGCTAACAATGTATTTGTGTGTCATCTAAATAATATTCATAGAGAAGGCAAAGACAGTATATCTCACCACCCACCTATCACTTGGTTAGATCTCAAAAAAATCAGAGAGTGGGAAGTGGTAGATCGCAGCACCACAGTGGGTCTGTATGCTGTGTCTGGCTCGAGTTACAACTCCACTTTGCATGGTGTGGGTGTGAGGGCCAAAAATATCTGAAATCCGACTCCTTCATAGTGAAGTAAGATGAACATAGACTAAACTATGTAACAATGTCTTTCAATGAAAGACAGAAAATCATGGCAGTCTCTTTCTGAGCATGTCCAGAAAAACCTCCGAAGCACCATGTTCAAAATTCCGAGTCACCCTCTCTGCTCGGCGCACTGCCTAGAGACATATCTGAGTAAAATCCCTAATAATGGTCCATGTCTTTGCGTACAACCCAGAAGAAAAATCCAAGCTGAGTTGCAAAATGAACCAATTTTGTTTACGCTGGAACCACTGGGTGTCAACTACGTGGCTAGCATGCTTCCTTGAATTTCAAAGCTCACAGCAGGCCTCAGCACCATCTATTCCAAGAAGGCGACCAATATGGGACTAAACTGGAGCCCAGACACAAAAATTATAAGGAAAAGCACAGGTAGTCTGGCATCCCAGTAACCTGACCAAAATAACTTCTAGCTAAGTTCCATTCCAAAAAATATTTGTTATAAATAGTTATAAAATAGCAGACCTTGACAAAGCATCAAGTATGATGTGAAACGTTGGTGTTTCTTGGGGAGCAACTGCTGCTATTTTATAACCATTTATAATAAACATTTTTTGAAATGGAATTTAGCTAGAAGTCCTTTTGGTCAGTTTATTGTGATGCCGGACTACCTGCTCTTTTCCTCAGTACCATCTACACTAATCATAGCCTGCAAGCTATAGTACTGCAGCTGTTATCCGACACCAGCCTCTAAGCACAACAAATAATGGCTGTAACTGAATATAAATCTGAAATGTGCTTAAAAAAATGACTGGGGAGCTAAATTCACAGACAGGCACTGTTGGAGCAACACATTGTCCTTGTCTCAAGAAATGCAAGCACCCAGCACAGAAACCACTAGTAGTCTCAACCACGCTGAAACTGAAGCCCAGTCTGCATCTGAACCTGCAATCACACAGAAAGCTCCTGAGATGTAGTTCAACTCATCCACCAACTACAGCACCTGAAACATGTATATAAATGCATCAGTTAACAACTGAACAATCGCACACGAAAATGCCATGTGTTGTTCCACATTTACAAGTGAAAATTAAAGAAACAGACACAGATTGAAATGCATACCAGTTAAAAGCACTGCAAAGTTTATCCAAAGCAGTTTAACCAGTTAACCTGTTACTGTTTCCAGTTTTAATATCTATTTAATAGTGTTAAGCTATTTATTGAATGTATTGACTAATTTATTGGTTTTATTCTACTTAAAATCAGTTCTACATTGTACTTTATAAGGACTATTTTTCTTCTTATATGCTATTTTAATAATTTTAACACAGTAAAATTATGTGAAACCTGAAAACCTGACTCTGCCTTTCATTCCACACTCCATCCAGTCTGTTTTTTGACAGCAGCACATTGTGTATTAGCAATAAGGCACTGCAGGGTGTGTGTTGTGTAATAATGTCACTCCTCAAGTGGTAGAAGCACTCTGTCTTTGGTCTCATGCTTAAACCCAACCAAGGAGTGGCGTTATTATACAACAATGCACATCCTGGTATGCTTTATACCTTAAAGAGCAGCTGGTGCCTTTGGGAAAACTTTGAAAACATGATATTAAGACACAGTTCAGCTTGTATTTCATATCTTATTTAGATTTCTCCTCTCTATTTGTTACTGAAGAAATTCCCACAAAAACAAGATCTTTATCCCATAGAGTTCATCTGCCTCTTCATCTTATTCCCTACTTGAAATTATAATGCTCTTTTGTGACATCACAATCTGTTGCCATGGGAATAACTGTGATGTCACAAGTACAGTATTATGAGATTAGGTTGGGAAGAAGCAATAGGAGCTGACGAGCCTTCAAGGAACAACAGTCCAGTTTTCAAGCATATAACCTCAGTAATAAATAATGGAAATAAGAAATACAGAGCAAATGAGAAATATAAACTGTTCTGTGTCTAAATATTAAGTTTTTCAAAGTTCTTCTTGAGGCATCAGTTGCTCTTTAAATCTAATGCAATTACAGCCAAATCGATAATTTTATTCACCTATAAGCAGTATGTGTTGTCTGTTTAAGGCAGTGATTAAAAAAAGACAGGTTTACCAGATGTCACCAGCCTTTGACAAAGTGCACATGCAGAAAGCGTGTCAGGTAGTGACATCATTGTGAAGGGGGGTCAAGGAAGTGTGCTATGAGTAGCGTTTGGTGTTTACTGACTTAGGTTGTTATTGCTGAACTACATTGTATCAGGTACTTTCACTTTGAAGTTATTTGCACATCTTGGACAGAATCTGCACTGAATAAAATTCAGCACTTGAGAAGTAAAGGTGATCTGTTTTGTGTTCATTATTTGCTCCCGGACTGTATGCTACAAGTTTTCAGTAGAGGCCAGCTACCCAAGTACTTTACTGTCCCATAAGCTCAGCAGGAAAAGCAAAAGTTCCAGGCCAACAGAGAAAGGGCGCCAAACCAGTTTTGGGCAGACAGATGAAGGGAAACACCAAAAGAGCCTGCACCATGAAGAGCGCCATGTTGTATATCCCGGACCCACAGAGATACATACAGTCATAAAGCATCTCCAAATTAAACTGTCTTAGTGGTGATCCAGATATTGCTGTCCAGCTTTTAAAATGTTCCCTTTAAACAGCAATGTTTCTACTCCCCATGGATCCCTGCACTCTGTTTTAATTTTATGGACAACAGTACCTGTTTAGGCATCCTCTTCCTCTGATTTCGATCTTGTTTGACACAACATAAACTCCCTTTTTACCTTTACTAACAGTTTTCCTGCCGTGACCAGATCAGAAAATTTGTAGACTTTTCCACTATACATAATGTTCGATGACATCGGCAGCAGCATAACATTGTGGAAGTTGAGATGCCTGAGCCGCTTCTGGACTCCATTCAATCCCTTCCTCCTCTGATGGGTGGCAAAGCTCAGGTCGGAGAAATGTGTACCGTCATCCCCCACCAAATGATCAGTCCCCACTGTTTGTCCTCTCTAAGTATGTTGTCCCACTCCAGCACCAGTCCAAGAACCACCAGCAGGGTTTATAATCCTTTTCTCCCAAGGCTGTGGCCAGCTACGGTTCTTGTGGCACGATGCAATAGTGCTTTAGTATCGTGAATTTCTGCTCTGTCTGCAACACCTCTTGGAACCAGGCCAGTAGGAACTCTCGTGGAGAGTCCCATTCCAGTCTCTCCAGAAGGCCAATGAGCCTAATATGGGATGCCCTTGCCCTGTTTTCCAGGCTTTCTAGTCACCACATCAGCAGCCTTTTTTCTTTAATCATGCCTGCTGAGGAGGTGAGATCTTGCTCTGCTGTCTGAGTCACACCTTTTGCCTCCTACTCCACCACAGCTACTTTGACATCTATAACCTGCATCTTTGTGGTAAAGTACTATCCAAAGCTTGACTTGCTCTTAAATGAACAGCATTAAAAGGCTGGTTAGTGCTGATGTCAGTGCTTTAGGATCCTGAATCTTTGGCACCTGGTTCTTTCTACACCTTGGGCCATGTTCTATCTCCCCCAGCCATTGCTCCATTGCTTCGTCCCATAGCCACCTGATACTTCATTCAAAAATGTCAGATTTAGTATATTATTGTGTAGATTTTTTCAGGAACCAATCTGTGTAAAAACATGTTTGGCTGTATATTTTGTTCTGTTTCAGTAAAATATTGAAAGACTGCTCGGAACTCCACTGATCTGCTGCTTGCTACTCAACAGCTAGCTCCACCCCCATGAATTTCCTTTTTTAAAAGGACATTTAATAACAGATGCCCATTACTTTGTGTTGATAGAGCTGTCCTTTGAATGGCATTGTAAGTAATGTTAATTGCATGCAGCCACTGGAAAATAGTGGCACACCACCTCTGTGCCAACAATCCCTGGCATCCAGTGGCACACTCTCCCTCACCTTGCCACTGTGCTAAATACTTTTAAAACCTGTCAAAAGCTGTTATCACACTTCAGTTTCATAAGCAATAACACATGATGGAGGGTGATTTATTCGGGATAAATGCATGTCTAGAGGCATAGTAAGGCACAGGGCTGCAGGTTGAGTGCCTTTCTGCCCCAGAAGTGAGTTTATCCAGAATAAACTACACCACAAAGTGTGCTGTTGCACTTATAAAATGGGTATATGTTGAGAAACTGTAGTGTTTATTAAAAAAATGGTGAGATTTAAAAAAAATACAGATTTTTATTTAAAATAGTCCCTTCATGTTCCCTTTGTATACTTTTGCACTTGGTGGTATCACTAGGGGTGCTGTGGTGTGCTGTGGGTTGCTGGCATGGGGCCCCAGCAGGACTGTATTTCCTGACTGTCTTGCTGGCAGCATGCTACCATATGTGGTACCACTGTTCACAAAAGTCCTGCTGGTCTCTCTTTCTCCTTGCAGGTCAGGAGAGAGTTTAAAACCTTTGTGATACCTGGGGCTGAGAACGGTCACGGGATAGAAGCAGCTCAGGAGGGACAGCGGGAGGAGTTCCAGTCTGGAAACAGCACTTTTTAAAGTGTTATGTGTGTGTTACTGTTTACTTCTGCGGATTCTGATTTTGCTCGCTAAGCTAAACAAAATTGCAGCAAAATTGGGTTTGCGGTGGCTTCGGAGGGATCTGTCCAGGACTCAGGGACAGGTACAGGTACTTACTATTTTGTGTGGTATTATATAAAAATGAGTATTGCGGGCAAGGGCTGTCAGACAGTCATGTTCCATTACTGTCTCTACCCATTTTATAAATACAGATACAGCTTTTGGTTGATCTGCTGTTTGCCAAAGATATGCAAGTACCTTTTTCACGCCCTAGTTTCAAGGTACAATTATAACATACTTAAAACAACTATCAATTTATAATTAAAAAAAGTGTTTTGTTCCAAAACTCCCCAAATCACTACCTTTGTATCACTATTCAAAGAACCTGCAAGTTTTAGGTTTCATCTCTTAACCATTTTTTTCATATTTGTGAGCAAAATACTGCAGCTGTGCTTAAAACTGTTATCACACATCAAACACTATAAGTACAATTGTATTTTAGAGAGGTCATTCACCAAGTCAAAGATTTATATTTTCATTTTTACTACCAGGTTGAAATATACACTTACATTCTCTTTCAAACAATTACAACTTGCTTATTATATAGTGTTTTGTTCAAAAGCTACCAGAACACCGCCTTTGTGTCACTATACAAATAACCTGAACGTTTTAGTTTTCTGCTCCTTTCCAGTTTTCAGTTTTGATTTGTGAGCAAAACTGTCTTCCAAACTGCTATCACACTTCATATAAGTGTAATTACATTTCTGAATGCTCAAAACTAAATAAAGTACTGTATGTGGGATTACAATTTTCATGACTGCATTTTTGTATGAGTACTTTTCTCATGACTACACTTTTAAGTGCATGCGAAAATATGGAAACATTATTGACAAATGTTCAGTGAATGTGCAGCCAGATCATTTTAAAATAAAGATATCTTTGCCATTTTTAACTATTTTGTTCCCAAAACACTAAACGCACCACTTTTGGGACAGAATCTAATAAACCTGAACATTTCAGATTTCAAATCTCAGCAGTTTTAATTACCGGTGAGCAAAAATGGACAACAGTACCTGTTTAGGCATCCTGTTTTAGTGTTTTGTACAACCTATAACTTCAAAGCTATTGCATCACATGTTACCACATTTGGAGAATCTGAGATCCTTCCACAAAGGCTACACAGGCCAATTTACAGGTCCCTACATCAAAAGATGTCTCTGTTATACAAGAAAGTGATGGGCTTAGTGGTTACTCAGGGTGATAGCAGTAGGGCAGGGAGCTTGGGGGTGGATGGTGTGGTTTAGAGCCCTGTATGGACAATAGGTCCTAGGTTAGTTAGAGTTTATGGGAAGACTAAATGGACCAGTGGTCTCAGTTTGCTGTCATTGTCTATGTTTCTTTTTTTTTTGTTTGCTTATAAAAAAGTGAAAAACGGGGCTAACATGAAAGTGCCTACTCAACCCTAACTATTGTATACTGGTGTTTAATAAAAACAACAATTACCGACATAGACTACAATGTCATAAACACAAGGGCCCACCCTCATAATTAGATATGCTTCTTAAAAATACCTTTTGCTGTGCATACTAGCCTTTTAATTGCTTAGAGTTAAGTTTGTGGTTTGGAGTTCTTTATGTTTTATGTTGATCCATCTCCACTGTCCCCACCCCCCAATCCACCTGAAAGGTTCTATGTGATATCGGCAATTTACAGAAAGGCAATCACTGTTAGGGAGAATGTACATTGGGGAAAATCCATTTCACCGATGTACACTCCTGCTCACAACAAAAGGGCACTGGTGACTTGAAAGTTTGTTGTTTATTTGGTGGGCTGCGCCCCCTGCACCCCCCCCCACTAAAGGATTCTCAGCTCCAGGGGAGTGCATGTGGGGGGAGACAAAAAAAAGTAAATTTCTTAGACCGTTGCAAAAATCCTCACATTCCCAGCACTGAACCTGGTACCCTCCCAACCATAGCCTACCACAAATCCACCACACCACACAGACACCTCAGCAGCCCACTGTCATGGTACACCTCACAAACCCTCTCTCCCCTTCCACCTGTCGTATGGCATGCTTGCTCCCCCCACACGTGTATACATATAGTGACAGGATGTCGTTATACCCGTATTCGCCCCCCCCACCCATCCACTAGCCCTGAGAACAGGCACTGCTATTGAGTCACCCTTTTGGTTAGCACTCAATAGAGGTCACCCTTCTCACTGGATACCCACCTGAAACAAGCATTGTTCGAGTTTATTGCAGGAAGACTCCATTGAGTAAGCTCATTCACAAGGAGGTACTATAGCATGTACACAGACAAAAAGACATTACATAATAAAACATTGTGCTGGCTATCTCCCTTCTAATTGGCTAGCTTGTGACAGAGACTTGTGTAGCAGCAGGAGACAGACTGGAGGAGGCTGCTGACTGAGTCTGTACAAATAAACCAGCTTGTGGCATGCAAACCAGATGCTCCCAGTAAAATGATTAGAACAATATCCATAGTTATTAAAGAAGAATATATCAGGGCAGAGCCACACCTATCAAAATATGTTTAGATAGAAATGGAAAAATTACGGCAGAAGGAGACTCGAGTCCATCGAGTCTGCCCATGAGATGCCCAGGACCAAGCAATTGTTCTGAGGGGCAACTCCCTGCCCTAAATTAGTATATACTTGCTTTAATGTCTCAAAGATATGCTATAGCTCTGTCCCACCTATGCTTGAAACTTGTCACAGTCTCTACCCCGACCACCTCCACCGGCAGACTATTCCATGACTCCACTACTCTTTCCGTGAAGAAGTATTTCCTTAGATCCCTCTATGAAACCCCCCCCCGCCCAGCTTCAATTCATGCCCTCTAGTGGTTCTGTTGGTGACCCCATGGAACAGTTCCTCAGTGTTCAGCACTTTTTTTTATCCCTTTTAGGAACTTGAATGTTTCTATCATGTCACCCCTCTCCCTTCTGGTTTCCAGTGAGAGAATATATTCAGTGCAGCTAGCCGTTCCTCATAGGGAAGTCATTGCAGAACCTGGATCATCTTTGTCCCCCTCCTCTGCACTGATTTCAACCTGTCCCTATTCTTCTTCAAGTGTGGCCTCCAAAACTGAACACAGTACTCTATCTGTGGTGTAACCATGGATTTGTAGAGAGGGATGATGACTTCCTTCTGCTTGCTATCAATCCCCTTGCCTGTACACCCCAACATTTTGTTTGCCCTGCTGTATGCTTTATTACATTGGCTCGTCTGCTTCATAGTGTCTGTAGTAATGACCCCAGGTCCCTCTCTTCCTGTGCTGTGCTCAATTTAACCCCATTGAGCCAATATTCTGCCCCTGGGTTCCCTTTACCAAGATGGACCACTTTGCAATTTTTTGCGTTGAATTTCAGCTGCCACAGATTTGACCACCTTTCCAATTTGTGGAGGTCTTCTTGTAGGTCCTTAACCTCTACAAGAGTGTCCACCCTCCCTCCCTCCGAGCTTGGTGCCACCTACAAACAGTGCTAGCTTACCCTGGATACCACTGCAGATGTCACTGATGAATACATTAAAGAGAACAAGGCCAAACATGGATCCCTGTTGAACCCCACTGGTAACATAGAAACATACAATTTGACGGCAGATAAGGATCACTTGGCCCACCTATTCTGCCCATTTCCCTCCCTAACAGATAAGCTGCAAATCCTAGTTAGCCAACAGCTTACTTCCTCCTACCCCCTACTAGGACTGTCTTATGTCTGTTCCATGCATTCTTGAATTACCCCACTGTTCTTGACTCTATGCCCACAGTTGACCTCACCCCATTTATCACCAATCCCTGTGGCACCCCACTTGACACCGCCCTTGGAGACGAAAGCTCATCCCCACCACTACCCTCTGCTGTCTTCCTTGTAGTCAATTCTTGATCCAGTTAACCATCTTAGTCCCCACCCCAATTTTCCCCCTGCCTCCCATGCGGCACTGAATCAAAGGCTTTGCTAAAGCCCAAAAATATGACATCCACCGCATGACCTTTGTCCAATTCCCTCATTACCCGGTCATAATACTCAATTAGGTTAGTCTGACAGGACCTTCTCAAGACAAACCCATGTTGATGGCCATCCTGGAGTCCATTATCCTCCAGAAATGTCACCAGCCTCTCCTTCAGGATTGTCTCCATCAGCTTCCCCACTCCTGTTGCTAGCCTTGCTTGTAGAGCAGAAAGCAGCTAACTAAAAGAAGCTACATTTTCATATTAATTTAACATTTATATCTCTGCAGGAGTCAGGGTCTGTTGAGATTAAGCAGACAGATATTTTATTAGAAGTGGAAGGGGTCTTATTTAGGGTTAAAAAAAGAAAGAAAAGAAAGAAAGTCAGTGTGTGTTCTGTGCTGCAAAGGGCACTGTATCAATTTACTTTGCTTAAGCAGTAGGAGGAGAAAGGGCTTAATTGGGGTGTGTGGCTTAGACACTATAAAAGCAGGTGAGTCAAATTACAACTTCCTGTTGCTAGCCTTTTTTCTTACTAATTGCCCTCCATCCCACCCACCCTAATCCAGTTCTACTTTTATAGCCACTGGATTTGACTGTCAACAGGAACTTCCTGTTTGGCAGTAGGAAGGGGAAGAATCATAGAGAAGCATTGGTTTTGTCAACACTGTGTGGTACCATTTGCTTGTAACTGACTCTTCAGTGACTAGCAGAGCATTGTGGGAACCTGGAGGACTAGCAATAGGCTAGTATACATCCTACCCCAAAACAACATCTCTCTGTTAAAAGCACTGTTGCCTGGTGGTTCTCTTGGCCTTTTAAGGGCTTGTAAACCTTCAACTCACAGAATCTTGCTGAATTTAAGTAAATATTATTTTTACTTCGCGCCAAAACCAGAAGTGAATGAACACTTACTTCTGGTTTTTCGGCTTAAAACCTGCCCCTCTAGCAAGCGGGGCGAGCGTGCATGGGGCCGCGCGCAGAGACATGTGCAGAGACACACCCGTTTGCGTGTGTCTGCTGTGTCCGCTGGGCACACTAAAACTGCTGGCATTAGACAAACTTGGATAAGATCATTTTCTCATATCCTCTACTTAGTAAATATACACCGTTAATAATGGAAAAAGAACTTAGTAAGTGTATGCAATGTTTGATGTATGGTGAGAGAAAGTATGGGAGTGAGTATGTATGTGCTAATTGCCATCTGATTACTACTCTTGAAGCAGAGGTAGCATTTCTGCCTTAATATTAAACCAGTTTCTACTGATATTAGGGAACTGGAAAGTTACATTGATCTTATGGACGAACAACTTCATTCTAATGAACAATTTCCTTTACATTTAGGTAGCATTTCTATGCCTCCTGATGAGGAGACAATTGTAATGACTAGTACTAGTATACCTGTTGCATCTGTCCCCTCTTATAAGGTGGATAATTATCCACCCTCTTCTCATGATAATGATGACTGGACCATTGTCACAAAGCCAGTTAAAAAAAGGAGGGGTGGTCAAATACACAATAGTGCCCCTATTGAAACTCGTAATAGGTTTGAGCAATTGACTGTATCAAATAATGAAGTGCTACATGATTTATCCTATGCATCACCCTCTGTTGATAATAATGGTTTAAAAACACTTTTCAATCAGGAGTTAATGCCCATGAATATTTGTCCTAGTAAGGCTCAAGCTACCAAATCAATACCTATTAAGTTAATCGCTCCAGAGTGTGTTAAACAATCACCTGTTTCTGATTCTTGTACCCCTACTGTCTCAAAACAAGTGTTAGTCCTGGGAGATTCAATCACTGAGCACATTAACAGGGCGGTATGCAATAGTGACTAGAGCAACCGCACTTGTTCTAGCTTCCATGGGGCCAGGGTATCTGACATTACCTCCATGATGCCTAAAATTTTACAAAATGCGGGGGAAAATCCACTGGTTATCATACATGCCAGTGTTAATGATGTAAACAACACCCCATTTAATCAGTTACAACAGGACTATGTGGCGTTATGCAACCTGTTACTTGATAGGGGATGCTGTGTATGTATATCTGAAATTCTACCTGTCCCGAGAGCAACATCTACCATGATGCAGAAAATCAAAGCCCTAAATGAATAGCTGAGAAAGTGGTGTTTTAAGCAGGATATACCCTCTATTACCCACTGGGAATCATTTTCAGATATTTCTTCCTTGTTTTGCTGGGACAGTTTACATCTCAGTCGTAGGGGTAGTAACCTTATGGGGAAAAGTATCACTAAAATTATAAATCATTGTTTAAACTAAAAACAATGGGGGAGAATGGGTCTATTCCCAAGTCTCTAAATACTTACCAAAATATTACTACAACTAAATGTAAATTCTTAGCTTTGAATGCAAGATCTTTAAACCAACTCAAATTAGCAGAACTCGAAGCCAAATGTAAAACTTTAAATATAGGTGTGGTGGGAGTAACTGAAACTTGGTGGGATGCATCCTCAATTTGGTCCAGAGAAATTCCAGGTTATAAGTTATATCATAAAAACAGATTAGATAAGCAAGGCGGTGGAGTTTGTATGTACATACGAAATTATATTCCTTCTGTTGAAGTGTGTTCTCCCTTTCCTTTGGAAAGTATAAAATCTTATTGAAGGAGCAGTCCTATATAACTATTGGTAACATCTATCGACCTCCATCTGCAAATTCAGATTACACAACTGATATGTTTAAAGAAATTACACATTTTTCAGAATCTCAAGATGCTGTAATATTTGGTGACTTTAACCTCCCTCATATTAACTGGGACTCGTTCTCAGGACAGTTCTATGCCGAGAAAGGACTAATTGATGTGGTAGTTAGTACTGGATTACAACAACTTGTTACTGAACCCACTCGAGGTCCTAATATTTTGGACCTATTATTTACTAACAATGAGCAACAAATTAGCAATTTACAAATTTGGGATCCACTTGGGACCAGTGATCATTCATCTATTCTTTTTGAAATTCAACAGTTTAAAACAACACAAAGGAAGTTATATTGTATAAAAAACTATAATAAAGCAAATTTTTCTAAAATCAATGAATACTTACAAAACATAAACTGGAATCTAATCTTCTTAATTGTACAACACAACACGCTTGGGACTTTTTTAAAAACATTGTACATTATTTGGAAAATACCTTTATTCCATCTAAGAGGAAATTTAATAATAAAGGAAAAATTCCCCCTTGGTTCAACAAGACAATTAAAAATCAGATTTAAATAAAAATTAAACTTTTTAGGAAACTTAAGAATAGTTCTGTTCCATTTAAAACTACTCTATTACATAAATACAGACTATCCGTGAAAAACTTAAAAAAAATCTATTAAATTGGCAAAAAATAAGCTAGAATTTAAACTAGCTCACACAAAAGACTGTCACAAAACTCTTTTCTCCTATATAAATAGTAAAAAAAGGTGTATCAAGGACCATTGGTCCCATTATAACCAATGGCTCTTCTCTATCTGATATAGAAACCTCGAATTTCTTTAATAAGTACTTTTGTTCTGTCTTCTCTCAAAAGTCACCTATTAGTACATTTAAAGTTCACCATGTAGATTATCATAGGTTCTATCCAACTGACATTATACAGGCTATCAAAAAACTAAAAAAAAAAATACTAGTCCGGGCCCAGACGGTATTCATCCATGGTTTTATAAATATTTTAATACCTTTGTCAATTATCTTCAACAAATCCTTACAAGAAAGCATTGCACCAAATGATTGGCGTTCAGCAATAGTTACTCCCATATTTAAAAAAGGCAATAGAGGTTCTGTGCAAAATTATCATCCAATTAGCCTGACCTCAGTGGCTGGTAAATTAATGGAATGAGTAATGAAGTCTCTAATAGATCAAGATTGTAAAAATTAGGAATTTATGATTCAAATCAGCATGGGTTTACTCCCAAGTATTCCTGCACCACCAATCTGATATCTTTTACAATAATATAAGTACTCTACTAGATGTGGGTATCCCTACTGATGTAATTCTTTTGGACTTTAGTAGAGCTTTGATAAAGTCTCACATGAAAACTCATTACTAAAATGCACAATCTAGGTTTGTCACCCGATATTGTCAACTGGACTTTAAAACTGGTTGACAAATCATTCTCAGAGAGTCAGAATTAATGATATCTTGTCTGATTCGGGTAGTGTGACAAGTGGTGTACCACAGGGGTCGGTCTTGGGACCAACACTGTTTAATCTCTTTATCAGTGATTTACAAACAGGGCCAAATAACGTCATGGTTAAATTTGCAGATGATACTAAATTGGGGGGGCAAGGTTAATAATCAAGAAAATATTTCTGCATTAAAGAAGGATTTGGAAAAATTAACACTTTGGGCAAATGAAAATCATATGCAGTTTAATCAAGACAAATGTTTAGTAGTGCATTTCGGTGTAAATAATCCAAAAATGATATATTATATAAATGGACTACCACTTCACTCATCAAATTGTGAAAAAGATTTAGGGATATATGTTAATAATAAACTTACATCAAATGATCACTGTGTTAGAACTGCTTGCACGACCAACAGACTTTTGAGGCAAATAAAACGCACTTTTGTTAATTGCACTGAACAATGCCTTATTCCATTGTATAGGGCATACATTAGACCGTATCTAGACTATAGCTCCCCTTTCTGGAATCCAAACCAAAAAAAAGACATAGTAATTCTTGAACAGGTTCAAAGGAGAGTAACTAGAATGATTCTAAGATTAACAAACTTGGATTATCAGAACAGATTAAAAGCTACTGGTCTCTTCTTTCTTCAAACTAGAAGATTAAGAGGTGATATGCTTATGGTTTTTAATTTAATAAATTCACCAGATCTAATGGAAAAATGTGGTCTAACAATCTCCAAAAGGAGACATGTTCCGAGACTGCATAATAAACAGCTTGAAGTAAAAACTTATAAAACCTGCAAAAGGGGAAACTTTTTTTCCAATAAGAGCATCCATTGTATGGAATACCTTGCCACAAGAATTGGTAGAGGCAACTAGTGCCACTGTCTTTAAAAACAAATTAGATATTTGGTTGAGGGATAATAGATAAATAATGTCCCACATAGTGTGGGGAACAGTCTCGATGGGCTCTGGCCTTCTTCTGTTCTTTCATACCAAGCAATACCAAATAATGGATGCTAGGCTTACAGGTCTGTAATTGCTTGCCTCATCCTTAGGGCCACTTTTATGGAGGGGCACCATGTTGGCCATACTCCAGTCCTGTGGCACACATCCTGTGTCCAGGGAGGTATTGAATAGGTCCACCAGTGGCCCAGTCAGTACCTCCACCAGTTCCCTCAGCACCCAGGCATATATGCCATCCGGTCCTGGTGCCTTATCCACCCTCAAAGCCCTCAGACCCTCCAATACTCTGCCCTCAGTGATTGCCTGGTCTGTCATCCCTTCCACCCTTCCCACCCCCCCACTCCCCATGGTAGCTGCCCACCCTTCTCACTTGTAAATACAGAACAGAAGTACTCATTTAGTGCTTCTGCCTGTTTAGCTCCTTTCTCTGCCCACCCCTCGTTCTTCTTGATCCTCACTATCTGGTCCCTGCAGCTCCTTCTCCTGTACATATCAGAAGTCCTTTTCCCCATCCTTAATTTCCTGAGCCAGCCTCAGTTCCCTGGAGGCCTTGGCTGTCCTAACACTCTTGGTAACTTCTTTGGACTTCTTCACATACTCCTCCCTATCTTCTCCCCTTCCTGGATTTCTTGTATCTACTGAATGCTGCTTTTTTCGCCCTCACCTTATCTAAAACTTCCTTACTCAACCAACTTAGTTTCTTAGCCCTTCCCTTCTTGCTCTGTAATTTGGTACATGTACAAGTAGCCTCCACAAGCCCCATTTAGATTTTTTCCCATTTCTGATTCACATCCCATTGTGGTTGAATTCCTGCCAGGTACCCACCTAAGACCTCACCCATCTGCCTGAAATCAGCCTTTCTGAAGTCAACCACCTTGGTCCTTGTACCCATTGCCTCCCTGCCCATGTTGAGCGTGAACCAAACAGATTGGTGGTCACTCCCTGCCAGTGGCTCTGCCACCCTTACCTCCCTTACAGCCTCTCCATTGGATAGAACTAGATCCAGCATATTACCCAATCTAGTCGTCTCAGTTACCAACTGTGCTAGGAAACAGTCCTGAAATGCTTCCAGGAGTAACTGTTCCCTAGCACACAATGTGGCTGGGGTACCTCAATCTGTTTCTTGCAGATTTAAGTCCCCCACAATCACTTGTTACCCTTCCCATGCACCTTTCTAATTTGCTCTGCAAGCTCCCTATCCAAGTCCTCCTCCTGAGTCGGTGGCCTATATACCACCCCCATCCTGAGAGTCTTATTTCCCAACCTCCCAACCTCCTTTCACACCTCTCCCCCACTCCAGTACCCCTCCCCTTAGTTTTCTCCCCATGCCTGTTCTCCCCCCCTCACTTGCCTCCTACTGTGCTCCAGCTTGCACCCCCATGCTGCTGGCATCACTGCAGCAACTCCCCATCACTCACCCTCCCACAAAATGACAGCACGTCCTTGAGGTGCTCCCCACCCACTCCCCCTCTGTGTTGCTAGTCCTCATCTGTATGGCCAGTACTCCCAGGGGCCTGATGACCCTAAATTGAAAGACTAAAGCACTTCTTTTGAAACTGTTTCCTTTGTTTGAGCTGTATCCTGAATGTTCCCTCACTGAAATGTTTCATACCCTTGAAACCATGTTCCTCCTATTTTATTTGCAACCTGACTGAAACAAATTGTTCCTTCAATGTATTCTAACTTATATTGTTCAAATGTATGTAACAGATATGCTTTGCCTAACTTTTTTTGTAATCTCTGCAACCTGTATGTTTGACTTATTGTTTTGTGTATGACCTGGAACCTTTGTAAATGAGTCCCAGGACTCAAAGGTATTAATCCTAAACTGCAATAAATAAATAAAAATTTCTCATGTCCTGGAACTGCACCCACAAGGCCTCTGTTCTACCCTCCTCCCCCCCTTCTCTTGTACACTTTATTCCCCTCCCTCATGTAAATCACCAGCCCCCGCTTTCTCACAGCCCCTATCCTTCCTGTAGATTCTATACCCTGGGATCATTAGGTCCCAGTCCTGGTACTGGTTGGCCCATGTTTTGGTGATGGCTGCTATGTCCACCCCAGCCCCCCGTCAATAGAGTCTGAAGTTTTGCAGTTTTGTTTCCTAGGCTTCCAGCATTCAAGGAGAAAACCCTCCAAGTTGATCCCCTTCCTTCCTTACCCCTTGTCGCACCCTTCTTAAGCCCCTCCATCGACCCTAACCTGGATTCATCCTTGTTCATACCAGGGGAGGGTAGGCTCCTTAGGCTCCACTCTTTGGAGACGCCGCTTTCTAGTTGCCCACTCGCTACCCCCCCGTCTGGTTTAAATTAGCCTTTGTCCCTATGTACTCCTCTATCCCCTGTTTTAACACCCTCTGCCCCTCCCTGCTCAAGTGTAATATGTCCTCTGTGAACAGATTACTGTTGTCCCAGACCCTGCCTTAACCTCCCACTATCCCGTACCCCTTGGATCAACACCATTCCCTCAGCCAGGTGTTGAACTCCTCAGTCCTACCCTTCCTTGCTGTATTTGCGAAGGGCACCAGTAGTACCTCAGAGAAGGCCACTGATCCCCCTACCTCCTCACACATCCTTCCCAGTTCCTCAAACATCTCCCTTACCACCTCCACTGTTTCACCCACCAAGTCGTTCATTCACAAGTGCACCACAACATGCGGTTTCAGCCTTCCCATTCTTCACACTTAAGAATAGACTGTCCTGCCCTACCTGCCATCATCCCAGGTAATGACTCTACCTATATATGACTATGCCTTTCCCCTTTACTTCCTCATCTGACCCCCTTCAGTATGGAGTCTCCCAGCACTAGTACACTTCCTTTCTCCTTTCTCCTTTCTCCTCCCTCCCCCTCCCCTTTCTTCTTGTTACTGCTTTGAGAGACTGCCCCAGCCTGTTCATCTGAACACCCCACCCTGCACTATTGCATCACAGTCATTACTCATTGTGCCACCTCCATCTCCCACC
Source organism: Neoceratodus forsteri (assembly GCA_016271365.2). Taxonomy (NCBI): domain Eukaryota; kingdom Metazoa; phylum Chordata; order Ceratodontiformes; family Ceratodontidae; genus Neoceratodus; species Neoceratodus forsteri. The sequence continues at coordinate 281,142,652 of JADMNL010000024.1, read as the reverse complement.
CCATGTCACCCCCCCAGTGCCCTCCCTGTCTGATTTGCTCCTCTCCCCCAAAGCTCTGTCTCTATCCCCATCCTCCATCCTCTTCACCCCAGGGCCCCTCCACCCTTGCCTCACCACTGATGTTTTGCTCACGTCCACCCTTTTTTCTGGACTACTCTTCCCCTTATCCTTGCCCACCTCCTCTGGCTGAGTGTTGTCCCTGGGCATTTGCTCCCCTTCCTGCTCCTGCCCCTCACACAGATCCCATCCAGACTCATCCCCTATTGTAACCAGCACTGCAAACCTATTATTCCCTGTCACTGCTGTACTGTTGTGCATTGGTTCCTTCCCGATATCCCTAGTCTCCCCCCTACAGCCAGCCCTTGCATGGTCTATGGCCCGAACCCCGACTTCTTCCCTTCTCTTGGTGCAGGTCTCATGCCACTCCTTGGAACTGAACTCTTGCTCCTCCCTGGAGGAGGCCATCCTGCTTCCATTCTCTCACCTCCTCCCATACCCTCTCTAGCTCCCTCCCAAGCCACTGCTTTTCTGCCACCAGTCTCCTCAGGCTTAGACAAACAGGGCATCCCCCCTAGCTTCCATAGATGTTCATCCAAACAGCTTCCCCACATCCATTACAGCTCACTATTCTCCACTACTTTTCCCCCTATCATCCTGCTGCCCCCTGTACCCTTCTCCCCTCCTCTGCCACCAACCTCCCACGTTCTCCGCTTATCCCTCTATAGTAACCTTCACTAACGTGCCCCATTCTCACACTTCCAGTCCTTTCCCAGCTGCTGTAACCACTGCCTGCTTGCTCCAGAGATTCTACTTAAATATATCACTCAAGTACAGTAAAGTAACAGTTATTCCCTCAGACCCTGCAATTTGCTGAACATATCTACTTAACATATAGCACTCATAGTCTAGCATCAGTTATTCCCTTAGACACTGTAATTCTATAGCTGCTAACACCCACTCTCTTCCTAGCACTCTATATCAGTGTAAAAACCACTCCCTTACCCTAGCGTACATCTGTATGGACCCCCCCTCCACCAGAGCCATCTTGGTATCTTCCACTGGGTGGAGCCCCCAGCTGCCTATATATATTTTTTAATTTAATGTTTATTCAATTTTAACAATAATACAATGACCAACAATTGGTACATATAGCAGTGAGAACTGTTAAAGAGAATCCCCCTCCCCATCCTTCCCTCACCCTTCTCCTCCTGCCACCACCCCATTCCGCAACCCTCCACTCCCTCCCTCCTCCCGAACCCAAACTCTAGCATGGCATTATCACCACAAGATACATAGCCGTAACTAATGTATAGAACCATATTGATAATCTATAGGGAATACAGAGTATAGAGGGGACCCCAGACTTTCTCAAATCTAGGCAGGTGATTGATGAGGATGGCAATCATTTTTTCTGTCCTGAGGTTGGCTAGTAGCTCTTGCAGCCACTCATTGTAAGAAACAGTATCCCTATCCTTCCAATGCCTTAATACTAGTTTCTTGACCGACAGAGATATAAGGGCCATGTGGTATTTGCATGCGAGAATGCCAGCCTCTGTAAAGTCTCCTAATAGACAAATGTGTGTTGAGAACAGGTCCTCTAGACCCAATAAAGGATCTGATTTTTGTTTAATATGAGTCCACAGTGGGGCTATTTTGGGACAGTCCCAAAAAATATGGAGTAAAGTGCCTTCAGCCTGTTGGCAACATGTGCAGTGAGAGGGGACTGTACTACTGAACTTAGCCAACTTCTCTGTAGTATAGTAAAGATTGTGCAGAATGTGAAATTGCATTAACTGGACTCTATCTTGGGTCACAAACTTGTGACATCCCTTCCATAGTGCTTCCCAGTTGATAGGTACATCTGGCAGTTGAGTTGGCTAGTAAGCCGTGGGACCATTAACCATCGAGTAGGCCCAATCATAAAGGTAACCAAATATTCTAGATACTGCATGTGGGAGTTTAGCCAACGTGGTTAGCTCTGGGCAAAACTGAAATTTGGGGGGTTGGGGAATTGTGGTTTCAAAAAATTGTACCAAGAGATGTTTCAGTTGGTAGACTTTAAAAATGAGAGTGCTTTTAAGACCAGCTTTACGAATAACCTCCACAGAAGAGAGCCAAGTACCTTCCTTACTTATGAAATATGTGATTGGTACAGAAGCTAACTGGGGCAACCAAGACTGTGGGATTATTTTACCAGCAAGTTTGAAATTGGGAATGCCCATAAGAGGTTGAGTGATATCTCAGACATTATCATATTTCAAGAGAGCACAAAGTTGAGAATGGACTCTAATGGAGGTACCTATTGGAGAAGTACATAAGGGAGGGGGAAGAGATTTGAGTTATATATGCAAGAGGACAGTCGGAGACAGGCTCTGTGTACTTATTTGGACATGCTGTATGCAGAGCCAGAGTGGGGAATGAGGCAATGTGTTCTGGGATGTTTCTGAGACTATCCATCTGAGGTATTTACTGGCATGACTGGCCCAGTAGTAGAGACCTAGATGGGAAAGATGTAACCCACCCCGATTTTTTGGGGCAGCCAACTTATAGTAGGCTAAGCATGGATGTTTACTCACCCAAATAAAACTAGTTATGAGACTGTGCACCCTTTTGAACCATTGCAAAGGTAACCAGACATTCAATAAATTGAAGGGGTCAAAGAGTCTTGGGAAAAGATTAATTTTAACCAGATTAATTCTGCCCCACAAAGAAAAAGGTAAAAGGGACCATCTTTTCATGTCCTGGGAAATGGTTTGGAGGGTATTGACTTGATTTAATTTCTTGAATTTAAAGTCACTCCTGGTAAGGACAATCCACAAATATCTAAGAGTCTTAGAGGACCAGGTGAGCCCTAGGGTTTGAAACTGAATCAACTTTATTGATTTTTTTTAATAAACAACAAAAACCTTACACAGGCAATGATCATACAAACAGTCAAGATGAAATCCAAAGAAACAAGTTTAGTAAACTCAACCCCAGCCCACCCCCTACCCCCCAGGGTGTGTCTAGAAGCTTAACAGTAGATTAGTTTTAACATATCCATTGACTCAGTAGAAAAGTTGTTGAACTTTGGATAAGGGGTTCAGGAACTTTCAAGAGGTCAGGAGAAATAAAAAGCATGGAGTTTACCACATTTCTTATTGAACAGGGGAGATGGTGTCGAAGACTGGCAATCATACATTCGATTCAAAGAGAAAAGGAGAGTTCCTGTAACCGTTCAGTATATGAGATGAATGATTGGTCCAGCCAATGTCTGAGAATTGACTTTTTGACCACCAGGGAAGTGAGGGCCATATGATATCTTCTCTCCTCTCCCTAACAGGGATCTGTGAGAAGTTGTCAAGGACACACATTTTGGGGTAAAGAGGCCAGACAGGCCCAATAGTGGATCACTTTGATTTTCAATTTGTTCCCATAAGGAAGACACCTTCTCACAGGTCCAGAAGATGTGCAAAAGAGTTCCAGCCACCTTTTCACATCTTGTACAAGTAGGGGAAGGAAAATGACCCATTTTAGCTAGTTTAACCGGCGTGTAGAACATATTATTTAGAATATGATATTGAGAGAGTATAAGCTGGTCCTGAGAAAGATAAGTGTGGAGATCCTTCCACAAGGTGAGCCAATTAATATTGGCCTCTGGAAGCAAGGCATCCCACACCTTGAAGCCTTCTGATGAAAGGGAAGGATGAGCAGTGAGCAACCACAGATATCATTTGGAAATGTCATGAGGTTTGTAGGCCTACTCCAGAATCTGCATACGTAGGTCACTGAAACCAGAGGGTAGCAGGATGGTGCCAAATTGTTTTAAGAGCAAGTGATGAAGCTGATATATTTTAAAGATATGGGCTGGGCCCAGTTGGAATTTTCCCAGTAGTTCTGGGGATGTTAAAAGTGAAGATTGGGAATAGCAATCAGCCACAGTAATATCCTGTGGAAGGGGAAGCCAACCCTGGGGTATGGGGCGTTCACCAATCCTAATGTTTGGATTAGAAAAGATGGGTTGTGCATGATCTTTGACTAAGGGGATTTTCAGATAAGTGCAAATCTGTGAGAGCACTTTGAGAGATACACCAATTGGAGAAGAGGCAATTCGAACTGGAAGAGCTTTCCAAGGGGTGTAAAGGACAGTAGAGGATGAGAGATTGCTTAGGGTAAGAAGACGGGTTTCTATCTGTAACCAGATTGGTACATATTCTGAATCAGGAGTAGGATGGGGGTAAGATAACCATTTTCTGCATTTGTAGAGATGGCTGGCCCAGAAGTAGAGCTGGAAACTGGGAAGTCGGAGACCACCCAGATGTTTGGGAAGCCTCAATTTAAGATAAGAATGCCTAGGTGCTTTGTCCTGCCAGATGAAGGAGGCAATCAGTGAATGAATGTGTTTGAAGAAGGAAAGGGGAAGCACAACATTTATCATGCTTAAGGGGTAGGAAAATCTGGGAAGAACATTCATTTTAACTATGTTAATCCTGCCGCATAGTGAGATAGGGAGGTCCCTCCATCTTGCTAAATCTTGCCAAACCACTACCAAGAGATCTTCAAGGTTCATTTTCATTAGCTGAGATGGGTCAGAAGTAAGGGAAATACCCAGATATTTGAGAGAATGGGGGGACCACCTGATCCCTAAGGGATCAAAGTCAAGATTATTGGTAAAAGGACTGAGAAGATAGATTTCGGTCTTACTAAGGTTAAGTTTGTAGTTAGAATACCAGCTGAATTGCTCTACCACCCTTTAAGCCTTGGTGAGGGAGTGGACCAGGTCTGACAAATGAAGGAGAATGTCATCGACATAGACCGAGATCAAGGGGGTCTACCCCTCAGTGGGAATGCCCTTAATGCTGGGAGAGGACTTAAGCCTTCTAATGAGTGGTTCCATTTATAAATTGAAAAGAAAGGGTGATAAGGGGCGAGCCCTAGGGTTGTTATCATGGGTTTCTCGGCCTTATGATTCAAAGGGAAGACTACTGTCTTCTCAAAATTCAACTTGTAATTCGATAGTGAGCTGAATTCTTCAATGGTTTCTAGCATAGGGGGAATAGATGTGGCAGGGTTTGAGATATGAAGCAGAAGATCATCTGCTTAAGCAGAGACCTTGACCACATGCCTTCCTAAAGTGATTCCTTGTATCTTTGGGCACTCCGTCGATCTACAGATCAAGGGTTCTAAATACAGGTTAAAAAGTAGGGGGGAGAGAGGGCAACTCTGTCTGGTACCAGAGTGAAGTGAAAATTGAGTGGAAAATTCTCCATTGCAATAAATGCGGGTGGTGGGAGAGTGGTAAAAGGCCTGGATCCATTGCAAAAATTCTTGAGGGAAACCAAATGCATGCAGAGTTCTAAAGAGAAAATGCAAGTTGACTCTGTCAAAAGCCTTCTCGGCACCCAGGGAGACCAACACTACAAGGGAAGTGGCATCTCTGGACACCAAGAAATCATGAGCTAGAATGTATAAATGATCAATGGACAACCAACCCTTCATAAACCCTACCTGCTCCAGACCTATGAGATTAGGTAATATGACAGCAATGTGGTCAGCTATGACCATAGCCAGGATTTTGATATCTTGGTTTAAAAGGGATATAGGCCTATAGCTAGTGACTAATTCTACCTGCTTACCTGGTTTGGGCAGTAAAATAATCCATGCTTCAAAAAGAGAGTATGATCAGATGAGTTTCCCAACAGAATATGTTGAAAAAGAGATTTAAGAAGCAGGGCTAATAGTTTTGCAAATGTCTTGTAAAAATTGGAAGTAAATCTGTCTGGTCCTGGAGCCTTCTCAGCAGGAAGATCCTTAATTTTAAGGATCTCCACCTCCGAAATGGGAGACAGGAGCGAGCTTGCGGTCTCAAAAGGGTGGGAAGATGGGAATTATCCAGGAACTCATCCACTACCTGAGTCTGAGGAGGGTTTATCATGGGACTGTACAGGCTACAACAGTATTTTTCAAATTCAGCTACAATGCCAGGGGGGGGGTCTTGAGGGAGCCATCATCAGCGGAACAAGTGGCACTGATCAACCTGACTGACTCCTGTTTTTTGATCCTCAGGGCCAAAAGGTGACTGGCCTTTTCCCCTATGGTCTGTATAACTGGCCTTGGCCCTTAAAATGGCATACTCTGCTTTTTCCCAGAGGAGCTCTAAATAAACTTCCTTGAGCCTTGTCAGATAACCTGACAGATTTGGTTAGAGGACTTAGAGGATAACTGAGCTTCCATGAGTCAGATCTGGGAAAGTGTTGTCCGCAAACATTCATCTCTTTTCTTTTTACGAGAAGAAACTAAGCCTATCAGTATCCCCCTGAGATATGCTTTCATGGAGCACCATTCTACATCCAGTTTTCCAGTGAATCCTTTATTGACAGCAATGAAATGGCTTATGTGGTCAAAAATAAGTTTAACTGAATCAGCATCTTTAGGAATTTGGTTGCTTAACCTCCAGCTCCCCACCCCCACCCCCCTTTAAGAGAAGGAGAGATTTTCAAGTAACAACTGCATAGTCTGGGGGGGTGGGATGAATCCCAGATTGGAGCACTCTGGAGAGGATTGTATGAGAGAGCAGAATATAATCAATATGGGAGGAAGTCCCGTGCACTGAGGATGTGAACATAAATTCCCTATCCAACGGGTGCAAAACCCTCCAGATGTCACATAGGCCTAGATGGTCAGTGAAATCCCTCAAGGCCTGCTGTGCCAGGGAGAGACCTTTGTGGGCAGGTCCCGAATGGTCGAGACCGGGATCAAAGGAAAGATTCCAGTCCCCTCCTAACAACATCGGGTGGTCCAAAAAAGGTGTCAGGATGTTGAGAAGTTGGATAAAAAAGGGAGGAGAATCTGTATTAGGACCACAAACACTACCTAAGAGGAGTTCAGTCGTGTGGAGTAACCCTCCGATGAAAATGTACCTACCTTGGGGATCGCAAATGGTCTGTGTGGGGACAAATGGGACTAACCTTGAAATTAAGAACATCATCCCACAATTGTGGGTATTACCTTCAGCAGAGAAGACCTGACCAATAAACTGCCTTCTCAGTTTGCTGGCTTCTGAGTTAAGTAAGTGTGATTCTTGGATAAATATCACATCAGCTTTCAAAAGGTTTAAATGATTAACGATCTTATCTTTTTTAGTTCTATGCCTCGCCCCTCTTACATTCCATGTGGCAAGAGTGAGATGTCTAGCCATTATCTTGGGTGTATTTCAGGGTGGTGTTTGACAGATGGAATGTAGATGAGACTTGCATAACCAGCTTGAGGCTGCCGTGCTTGCCCCCCCAACCCACCTAGTGCCCTCTCTAACCTAAACACCCTTTGCAAAATGTATAACACATGTCAAACTGATGAACTTTAGAAAAGCCCGATTGGGCCCCCCTCCCCTCTTACTGTCATGGTACATGATAAACAGTTCACCAACATTTAGCCCTCCCTCCAGCCATCCCAACCCCACACCGGAAAACCACATTGGAATTGTAAACTAAGTGGTTTACAACTAAAGAGGTCCATTTAAGTCTGTCCATAATAACAGACCAGAAAACTGATGGTGGAACCCCAGAATTAACTGCAACCCAAAGTTCTTAAGCACTATCTAGACGTTACATTATCCGCCGAGAGAGATTCATTATGAAAACATCTAATTGGTGCTTAATGCAGTTCAAAACATAAAATATACGTCATGAATTTTGACTTTATCATTCTGGTCTAATCAAACATTCACAGGTTGAGGAAAACAGAAGGTGATAAAAGAAAACTCCCAATTTCTGCCCTGATATATGTAAACTCTGAGCTGCTACGTTCAGAGCTTTAGCTCAGTAAAATAGAAGTGATAGCAGAAGAAAATTATTTGAAACAAGGAGGATGAGGTTAACTATGTAACTCAATATTGAACCTATCTGTACAGAAATTCAGCCAACATCCTGCATTATTGCAGTAAATCCAGTCCAGATACAAACAGAGGCAAGAGTTTCTCCTAGTGGTTAGAGAACAAATTCCAAAATTAACATTGGGCTCCATCTGGTGGTGGAGGCCCATCAGTCCAAAGTCTCTAAACAATTAGCTGCTGCTGCACGAATGTGTAATGTCAAGGGAAAGGGATGTCTGTACGGAGATCGCTGAGCTGCAAAGTCCCATGAAGCTCCATAGTAAAACAGGCTGCTGTGCAATCCAAAGGTCTGGTGCTTCCATGAAGAAAATAAGAAGAAGCAATCGCCACAACGTTCGGTACTCTCAGTAAGAGAATCTGTATACAGTCTTGTGCCTCACCGAGAAGAAGATCAGGTTATACGGCCCCAACAACCTTTCTATTTAGTGAGTGCAGAAAAACTTGGGCAGGAACCATCACACAGCAAAGTTATCGGCTGTGTTTGGAAAGTGAGTTGTGGGATTTCTGGTGGGTGCACCAGCCAAATGGCAGCCTGATTTGGTAACTCTACCTCGTCCAGGCTAAATCCATCAAAATCAGAAAGAAGTCTAACCCATCCATCGCTAGAATTCAGTGGAGATCGTGACGAAATGACTTCCAGACAAAAACAGAGAGAGAAAAGCATCAACCAGCTGAACTCACAGCTAAAAACATTACCAGACTACGCTCAGCCGCAATCAGCCAACACATCAGAATCTTCGCGGCAGGCCGGAGATAGTTCAGGAGAAAAAGAAGAATGAGAGTGTACAATAACCTCTAAGCAATTGTGTGCAACGCTGCAAAAAATGAGCGAATCCCTAGAGAGACTGGAAAGGGGGACAGAAGAAAATAAAAGAAAACTAGAGAGTCTGGAGGGGAAAATGGGGCAAGTAGAAGAAAGCCTAACAGACTGTTCAACCATGGTGGAAGTTCACAATGTGGCTCTAATTGACTTACACAGGAGGGAACTACAATTGGAATCCAGATTGGAGGAACTCGAAAACAGAAACAGAAGAAATAACATAAGAATACATGGCCTGCCTGAAGGCACAGAATCAGAGCCCTACCCCGATGTTTTTTGAATCTTTTCTAACGGAGATACTGGACTGGCCACCAGAAAAACCGCTAAACATAATTAGGGCCCATCGCACTCTGATACCTAGGCTTAAAGATCCGAATGCTCGCCCCCGGTCAGTAATAATAGCCTTTTTAGATTTTCACATTAAGGAGGATTTATTAAAGAAGGCATGGTCAAAGAAGGAGATAATATTTGGGGAAACCAGATTGTTTTTTGACCAGGATTATACACTGCAATTGTTAGCTCAACGCAGAAAGGTTCTAGTGGCGGTTCGCGCCCTGCAACAAAAGGCATCAAAGCATTTGTAGAATATCCAGCTAGACTTAAAATTGTAACTGAAAATGGGCCTAAGAGATTCAGCTGACCTGTCGAAGGCAAAAGAACTTTCTGTCATCGGTGGAGGTGGGCGTGGAGATTCCCCAGAGTCGTTTCAAGTGAGGGGACAAAATGCGAGCCGGAGGATGGCAAAGGTGGGAACGAAAAGAAAGGTTACATGATCACACGGAAGTATCCGGTCTGTGGAAAACAGTGCAAAGACGAGGAGACTGTGTTATGAATCGGGAGGCCGTTTTCCTAACAGAACAAAATGAAAAAATCTCCAAACCTGAACTATATATGCTGATCTCATAATATCTCTTTAGAATTCTGGCTGACATAGACGGCCCACTGAATCTAGTAGATCTAGTAGATGGTATTTTTGACCATTTGGTAAAAGGATGGGTATAATAGAATTGTTATAGGGAAATTAGATTAGATGGATACATTCTCATTCATTTGGCACTATTATCAAAACACTCGGATACAAAGGTGGGGGAGAGGTCACGTTGGGTAACCAGCAGCCTACGGCCCTCGATTAAAGGGGGAGAGGGGAAAACAGGACAGCTGCACTCTTGAAAAGAAATTCTCACTTCTGGAAACAAAGGCTGGAGCGGTCGGGGGGGCTAGGGGTGGAGGCGCTCTGATTGAGATGATGATCAGTGGATGAGATAGTAACTCCCAATGTTTAAAGGCAGCCCTAGAGGTGAGATTGCGACCCGATGTGGTTAGCACTGACGAAGGGCTGCTCCATGCAAACAGAAAGCTCCATGGATAATACCTCTACCTAGGTTGGTACCTCCATAACGAGGAGCCACTGGTGAAGGTTTCTAGAGCTACATAAGATAAACATCAAGATAAGAAAACTGGAAATGTAAATATCTACAATAGATAAAGGAATACTGGTTGTCTGTCTGTCTTAGGGGTGTCCTCCCCCCCCCTCCAGATCCTACGATGGCAATCTGCATCATTAGAAGCAATTGGATAAACTTAAATAAATATTAAACCAAACAATAATGGACTATCTCTAAGATATGTAGGAAAGAGTGTGGCTTTTGGTCTTTGGGATCCTCCCCGGAGATCATGGGAAGGGTCAAGGTTGGGTGGTCGGGCTGTAGGGTTCTCAGCGGTTGGCAAACCCCACAAAGGGATATACTACCTAGATATTCAGGTATTAAGGTATCTGATGGGTTTATGATTTACATTAAGCAAATTAAGTAGCCGAGTGATAAGTTCAGAACAAGAACTGGACGAGGGGCCTAACTTTCTTTTTCAGGCTGGTCAATAATGCTTAGACTAGTTCTAAACGTGTGACTTACTGAAAGAGCTGGTGCATAACAAATACCTGGCTCTTAAGTAGCGATGCTAAGCCAGGCGGATGGCTTACATTTAAGAGGTCATCCATCCACACCTCATGAAATAACATCTTTGAGAGGGTGGACACATGGTAAAGCCACCTTGAAAGAACTCATGTTTAATAAGTTGCAATGTACTATAAGTTACCAAAGGTTTAGTTATATGTTTAGTGGAGTTTTAGTTTGTATGTGGTTGATAAAGCACAGATGCTCACAAATACACCGGAAGCTAGCAATGTCCCGTGGTAAAGAGATGATACTCGTTTTCCCTTATTTAAGATTATGGCTGATTTAAACATAGTTACACTTAATGTAAATGGGGTAGATAATCCAGTAAAAAGGGCAAAGATTATACAGGATCTTGGGAGGAGAAAGGCTACGGTTGCATTTATTCAAGAAACCCATTTAACTGCAGCAGAACATCTTAAGTTAAAAAGATCTTGGGTGGGGGAGGTATATGCCTCGCATTTTGAAAAAAGCCCTCACCGCAGAGGCGTAGCAATCTTGATTAGAGCGAGATGCCCGCTTGCAGTAGAGAAGGTCCGCTACAGATCCAGAGGGTAGGTTTGTACAGTTACAAGGATCATACAGGGGTCAGAAGTGTACCTTTTTGAATATATATGCCCCAAATGAAGATACCCCCAGATTAGCATTTTTGGAAAGGGTTATCAAAGAAGCAGTCACGGATGTGCAGAGTTTAGTAGTTATAGATGGAGATTTTAATGAAGTAATACATCCAGGGGCAGACAGGTCTGGAGGGGCTAGGGGTGGAGCCACACGTACAGAGAAACTAATCCAGAGGTTGAATCAAGAACTAGTCCTATCAGAGGTCTGGCGCTTTATGCATCCAAGGGAAAGAGATTTCACTCATTATTCTCCCAGGCATAGGGGCTATTCTAGGATAGCTTATTTTCTTCTATCATCCAATTGGTTACAAAGGGTGGAGAAATGTGATATTGGACCAATTACCATTTCAGATCATGCCCCAGTTTCCCTGGAGCTGGCTCTCACACCGACCCCTCGGCAATCTTGCTGGAGGCTAAATGTAAGTCACCTTTCAAGGGAAGACTTTGGGGAATTAGTGAGGGAAGCTATTAAGAAGTTTGAACAACATAATTTAAAAGGTGATACAAGTGAAGGGATAAGATGGGACGCGCTCAAATGTTGTTTAAGGGGGGAAATAATCCAGTATTCATCCAGATTAAAGAAGGAGAGGATCCAGACTAGAGTGTTGCTGGAGCAGAAAATCACCCAATTAGAGACTCAACATCAGATAGGGCAGGATACATATATAAAGCAGGAGCTGGACAAGGCAAGACAAGAACTAAACCAGATACTAGACAGACAAATGGAAGGGCAGCTAAGATATGCTAGACAAAAATACTTTGAACATGGGAACCGGGCGGGCAGGCTGTTAGCATGGCAGTTGAGACAAGAAGCGGCCAATAGAGCGGTGGTCCGGTTAAAAGGAGAGGAGAGAGGCCCCACGACATCTCCGATGGAGATTCTAAATAGATTTGGGAAATTCTATGCGGATCTCTATACAGTGGAAACAACTCCTGAGCACCATAGAGTAGTGCAGGATTATTTGGGATCTTTGCCTATTCCTACATTAGAGGAAGCAGACCAGACAAACCTTAATTCCCCTATTACTATGGGAGAGGTGAGATCACAAATAAAGCATCTTAAAAATGGTAAGGCCTCAGGACTAGATGGCCTACCAGCCGAGTTTTATAAAAGGTTTGCAGCAAAAATAGAGAATTATTTGGTTAGTATATGCAATGAGATTTTATTACAGCATAAATCAGTGCCACCTTCCTGGAATTTAGCCCAGATTTCGGTTATCTTGAAGCTGGATAAAGACCCTGAGCAATGTGGCTCATACCGTCCCATCTCCCTGCTACAGGTAGACTTAAAAATATTTACAGGGATCTTGGCAGAGAGACTTCAGACATATATTGCCCCCCTTATCCATCAGAACCAGACAGGATTTATTGGAGGGAGATTTCTCCAAGATAGTATAAGACGCTTATTGAATATCATAACAGCCCAGAAGAATAAGATAACATTTCAGATGGCCATTAGTATGGATGCAGAGAAGGCTTTCGACAGGGTGGACTGGCACTTTATGCTGTCCACCCTGTCGAAATTTGGGTTGGGAGAAAATTTTGTTTCAGCCATTGGAGCGCTCTATCATAAAACAGAGGCAAGGATCAAACTGAACAGATTGCTATTTGATAGAATATCTTTAAATAGAGGGACTAGACAGGGATGTCCTCTCCCCCCCTAATATTTACCCTAACATTGGAACCACTGGCGATAGAGATAAGAGAGAATCCTGAAATTAAGGGGGTAATGGCAGGGGGAATCGAACAAAAAGTCGCTCTCTATGCCGATGATTCCCTTTTTTTTTATAAGTGACTCTCAAACTTCCCTACCGCACTTATTAAATACACTGAACAAATTTGGTACATTAGCAGGATACAAAATAAACTATACTAAATCGGAAGCAGTGATATTAAGTGGGAGTCCTCAGAGGGATTTCAGGCAGAATCTTCCGTTTAAATGGGCCCGCAATGATACTTTTCGTTATTTAGGGATTCAGATTTCGACAGATATATCTCGATTATTCATGGATAATTTCATGAAGCTGTATAAAAATATGCTAGCAGACTTTGCCCGTTGGAAACTGCTACCCCTGACATTGTATGGTAAGATCCAGGTAATCAAGATGAACATTTTACCGAGATGGTTGTTTCTCTTTCAAACCCTTCCGATCCCTGTAAAGCCCGACTTCTGGAAACAGCTAAACAAAGAAATTTCTAACTTTATTTGGTCAGGGAAACATCCACGAGTTTCATATAAGACCCTAACACGATCAAAAGAAAGAGGGGGGTTAGGATTGCCTAATATATATTTGTATTACTTAGCGGCTCAAGGGTCACAATTAGTTACATGGGCCAAACAGAGGATAGACTCTGGATGGTATCTATTAGAAAAAAATACAATGAACAACTATAAATTATGGACCCTGCCCACGTCAGAGATATCCCCCCAGGCTTCGGGGTCTACAGACAATCCATGGTTAAACACTCCCTGTGTAACTTAAAAAACTTAAAAAGGATAACACATACACCTAACATGTTGGGACCCCTCTCCTTGATTAGACATACACTGAGTTCCCCCCTCCCCGGGCTGATTTTGGATTTGCGTATTGGGAACATAAGGGTCTTACCACATTTAAACAATTCCTAGATGAGAATGGCTGTCTCCTTTAGCACCTTACAGGAAGCGCTTCTCCCTTCATAAAGAAGACTTTTATAGGTTCCTCAAACACGGCACTTCCTTTTAGAGGAAGGAAATTTACTAAAGATAAACAGAGACCTGACTCTGCTCGAGATAGTACTGGTGGGACTCAATAAAAATTAGGGATAAACTGAGATACCTGTCAGCATTATACACAATTCTATCGTACTCGAAAGGGGCTCCAATCCTAGAAGAGACACGAACAAGGTGGGAGAGGGATGCTAAAATAACCATTACAAGAGAAGAGTGGGACCGTAGGCTTCAGAGGGGTTGGCAAATTACATCGGCCACGATGTGGTGGGAATTCAATTGGAAAATACTCATTAGATTTTTTCAGAACTCCAGAGATAACAGCACATTATAAACCACAGACCTCTTGGCATGCTGGCGCAGTCGCAGTACACAAATGGTACTCACTTCCACATATTTTAGGAATGTGACAGACTGTCAAGTTTCTGGCGACAGGTACACTCGGCGATAGAACGAGTAGCACTCTTCCCTATTCCTTTTACATTTCAGGACTTAGTGTTAGGCCTCCCCACCTTATCGATGGGAGGGTGTCAAAGAAGGGAATTGTGCCAGATAATGAGAGTGGTTGCATTGAAATGCATCACCACCAAATGGCTATCCTCTGAACCCCCTCCCTAACTATGTGGGTCTCAAAAATGGAAGAAATAGAAAGGATGGAAAATATTACATATACACTGCATCTTAAAGTTGAAAACTTCCAGAACATGTAAGCGCCTTGAGGCTGTGGAGAGGGGTACAGGGAAGAACTAGAGGGGAGATGATAGAAGGGGTAACATAAAGTCATATGGAAAAGCAGTCTAAGTCGACGGCCCATATGGGAATCGAGGAAGGGGATAGATAAGGGTAGGAAGGAAACGGAAATGTGGACAAATGGAATAGGAAGCTGGGTGTTAAAATGGAAATATATATGTATAAAAAAAGGAGAAAGAGATGGAGTATCTGTGCACATTGTTGTTGGGGGGGGTTCTCTTTTCTTTTCTTTTTCTTTTTCTTTTTCATTTTAATGTTGTATTCCTGTAGTTGATAGAACCACATGGTTTTGAGATTATTATTCCAGAGGAAAGCGACGATTGAGGATGGTAGGAGTTGGAACTCGGACTATATCCTTGATGGAACAGGATCAGAGACTTTAGTGGTTTCGCTGCAAGAATCTGTACCATTTCATCTAAAGCTCATAGCAGCCTGCAGTGAACTTTTTGCTGTTCCTAGATTTTAATCTGAGTAACTAGTCTCGGTAACTTCAGGAGGTCAAGAATATTTAGTGTCTTTCAGTAAAAGAAAAGAATACGTGTAGAACCAACATTTATTAGATGGAAAAAGAAATATGTTAATTGAATTGTATTGAACAATACTGGTATGCCTAAAATACTCAAAATAAAAATTAAAGTTTAAAAAAAAAGAAAGTGAGTTGCAACAGTTCAGACAATAGGGCTCTAATTTTCGGGAATCATGGAATAGATCAGGCAGAGCCAGTTTGAGACACATGGTGGCAGGTTCCAGTTCCTCAGTATGTGACCCAGGAACCTGACAGAAGAATATGTAGTCTTGCTGGATACCCCCATCTAAAATTTGATCCCTGCAGTGATGAGCTTAGTGACCAGGGGGTGGAATGAGGCCCGCCTCTGCCGAACAGTAGAAAGTAGATCCTGAGCAACTTGGATTTTAGCCCCTTCCCACTTTATTTCTTGGGTTTCTCTTACTTTTGCTAGTAAATGCTGGCATTCTAAAAAGCTCAGGAAGCAAAAAATAAGGGGATGTGGTGGAGCACCCTGCGGTGGCATCAGGCGAAGGGCACGGTGGGCATTCTCAATAATGTATTTGGGCTCGAAAGGAGATGGGCCTGCAGTTTTCTCCACACATTTCTGAATAAAACAAATGGGATCCATGCCTTCTTCCTTCTATGGGAGGCCAATGAGAACCACATTGTTTCTGCGGCTGTGGCCCTCCAGGTCTTCAACTTTATTCTCCAACTTAGGGATCCACTGAAGAGCTGCAACAAGGTCAGGTTAGATTTTGGAAGCCCTTTTTTTGAGGGAGTGCAAGCGGGCTTCGTTGCCTGAGGTTCTGGTTGAGAGATCCTCTAGTGCCTGAGAAAAAGATTTGAGCTCTGTGGTGAGCCACCAAAGTTCTTCTCTAAATGGTTTGAACTCCTCTGAAAACCTTGCCAGTGTGAGAGGTTCATGGTCTAGGGCATGTAGCGTAGCGCTCTGGGCAGCCAAAGCTGGTGAGGCCCTGGATTTTTTGTTGGCCTTCTCCGGTGTTGAAGGCGGAGTGTGCTTAGGTGGTGCCTTCTTCATCTCTGCATCCATCAGGTCAGCAAACCCCATTGAGAAGGTGCAGGAACTCTTGTAGTTTAGCTGAAGATCTTTTGGCCCCAGAAAAAAGGTAAAAGATACAAATTAAATGTGATTTTCTGGGTCGGGTGGCTGGAGCGGTGCAGGAGAGCTGTTATCTGGTGCTGTGCATCACATGACTCCCTGCTTATCCCTAGCTGCCTATTTAATTAATGGTGGTGGTGGTGGTGCAGGGTGGGAAATGTCCTAGTAGTTCAGGGAGCTCTGCTTTTATAGTGCTGGAGCTTCAGTCCATTTAAATTTTTGGCACCTTGTGCCCAATTGGCTCCCCCAATTCAAGGAGCCTTGTCCAATCAACAGCAACAGCCACCCATTCTCCCCTCAGCACTCCTCTAAGTCTTCAGCTGCTATGGCTGCTCTTTCCCCTTTCTGTGGCAATGGTCGCTTGCCTGGTCCAGCTCTCCCTGTCCTCCTTATAGCAACAACCGCGCACAGCAAGCGCAAGTTTTTAAAAGTTCAGGGAGCTCCGCTTTTATAGCAGTGGAGCACCAGTCCATTTAAACTTTTGGCACCTTGCACCTGATTGGCTCCCCCAATTCAGGGAACTTTGCCCAATCGGCAGCAATGGCTGCCCATTCTCCCCTCGGCACTCCTACAAGTCTTCCATGGCCACGGCCACCCTTTCCCCTTTCTGCGGCAATGGTTGTTTACCCGGTTCAGCTCTCCTGGTCCTCCTTCTAGCGGCAATGGCTGCTTCCCCATACACAGCAAGCACAAGTTTTTAAAAGTTCAGGTCACTCCACTTTTATAGTGTTAGAGCTCCAGTTTGTTTAAACTTTTAGTGCCTTGCGCCCAGTTGGCTCCCTCGATTCAGGGAGCCTTGCCCAATTGGAAGCAATGGCCACCCGTTCTCCCCTCAGTGCTCCTCTGAGTCTTCAGTGGCTACAGCCTCCCTTTCCCTGTTCTGCGGCAATGGTTGTTTACCCGGTCTAGCTCTCCTGGTCCTCTTTCTAGCAGCAATGGCCACTTCCCTGCACACAGCAATTTCAAGTTTTTAAAAGTTCAGGGAGCTCTGTTTTTATAACAGCAGAGCTCCAGTCCATTTAAACTGTTGGCGCCTTGCACCTGATTGACTCCCCTGATTCAGGGAGCCTTGCCCAGTCAGCAGCAATGGCCACCCATTCTTATAGCAGTGCTCCTCTGAATCTTCAGTAGCTAAGGCTGTCCTTTTCCCTTTCTGTAGCAATGGTAGCTTGCCGGTCCAGCTCTCCTGGTCCTCTTTCTAGCGGCAATGGCTGCTTCCCCTGCTCACAACAGGTACAAGTTTTTAAAAGTTCAGGAGCTCTGCTTTTATAGCGGTGGAGCCCCATTCCATTTAAATGTTTGGTGCCTTGCGCCCAATTGGCTCCCCCAATTCAGGGAGCCTTGCCCAATCCACAGTAATGACTGCCCATTCTCCCCTCGGTGCTCTTCCAAGTCTTCAGTGGCTATGGCTGCCCTCTCCCCTTTCTGCAGCAATGGTCGTGCTTCTGATCCAGCTAACCCAGTCCTCCTTCTAGTGGCAATGGCTGCTTCCCTACACATAGCAAGTGCAAGTTTCTAAATGTTCAGAGAGCTCCGCTTTTATAGTGGCAGAGCCCCAGTCCATTTAAACTTTTGCCAGCTTGCTCACAATTGGCTCCCCCGATTCAGGGAGCCTTGCCCAATCAGCAACAAAGGCTGCCCATTCTCCCGCTCAGCACTCCTCCGAGTCTTTAGCAGCTACAGCCGCCCTTTCCCCTTTCTGCGGAAACAGTCGCTTGCCCGGTCAAGCTCTCCCAGTCCTCCTTCTAGTGGCAATGGCTGCTTCCCCGCACACAGCAAGCGCAAGTTTTTAAAAGTTCAGGGAGCTCCACTTTTATAGCGGTGGAGCTCCAGTCCATTTAAACTTTTGGTGCCTTGTGCCCGTTGGCTCCCCCGATTCAGGGAGCCTTGCCCAATCGGCAGCAATGGCCACCTGTTCTCCCCTCGGTACACCTCCAAGTCTTCAGAGGCTATGGCTGACCTTTCTGTGGCAATGGTAGCTTGCCCTGTTCAGCTATCCCAATCCTCCTTACAGCAGCAATGGTCACTTCCCTGCACACAGAAAGTGCAAGTTTCTAAAAGTTCAGGGAGCTCCACTTTTATAGTGGTGTAGCTCCAGTCTGTTTAAACTTTTGGCACCTTATACCTGATTGGCTCCCCCAATTCAGGGAGCCTTGCCCAAACAGCAGCAACAGCCACTCGTTCTCCCTTCAGCACTCCTCCAAGTCTTCAGTGGCTACAGCTGCCCTTTCCCCTTTTTGCGGCAATGGTCACTTGCCTGGTCCAGCTCTCCCAGTCCTTCTTCTAGTGGCAATGGCCGCTTCCCTGTACACAGCAAGCGCAAGTGTTTAAAAGTTCAGGGAGCTCTGCTTTTATAGCGGCAAGCTCCCATTCATTTAAACTTTTGGTGCCTTGCGCCTGATTGGCTCCCCCAATTCAGGGAGCCTTGCCCAATTGGCATCAATGGCCACCCATTCTCCCCTCGGCATCCCTCTGAGTCTTCAGTGGCTATGGCCGCCATTTCCCCTTTCTGCGGCAACAATCGCTTGCCTGATCCAGCTGTCTCGGTCCTCCTTCTAGCAGCAATGATTGCTTCCCGGCACACAGGCAGCACTTTATCTACAGTCTCTTTCTCTCTTTTTCTTTCTCTCTCTCTCTCTCTCTCTTCATCCTACATTGCAGCCAGGTGCAGGGTCAGGGCAGATTGCAGGTTTCATTACATGAAAACAATAAGGAAAAGGGTGTGAACTTTAATGTGATGCCTAACCTGAATACATCATTTTTGGACTCTGGGAAAAAAACACACCCAGGGTTGCCTAACCCCAGAGTCCCTAAAATGTGTTGTATATTCAGTACTGCATACCCTACTTTCAATTCCAGCATTATTTCTTTTTTACAAATTTTATTTCCAGCAGTGGCTATTAATCAAGGGTGGTTTATAATCTATTTATTTATTTATTGAAATGTTTCACCAGGTAGGCACACTGAGCAACAAGTTGCTCGTCTCCCGGTGTGACCTGGGGGGAAGGGGTACAATAAGGATGGACAGTAATACAATACAATAAGTTACAGTGGTCAACAATTTCATTCATATGCACTACATACAATCAAGTTACAAGGGTCAACAATTACATCCAAAAGCAATGTATCATGCAGTAGGCACACAGCTAGAGCAGGCAGCAGTGAAAGACCGATGATACGCACATTGTTATATATGGAAGATTAATTATTAGTGAAATAAACGTGAGTGTCAGGGAAGAAAGGGATGGGGCTAATTCAGTCATGGATGAACAGTGGAGGGGAAAAATCAAGGGGGGGAGAAAGGCTACTATAAATAAGGAAGGACAGACAGTGCAGAGGGAGGTAACAAGTAGGAGTCATGCAAGGAAAAGCAATAATGGAACAATAGGAGCAAGGGGTGCTGGTGTACCTGGGTGTTGGGGCAAGCAAGAATTTTAGAATAGTGAAGAGAAGTAAGAGTCAGGCTAAGATACAGGGTGGAAAGGGCGAGTTATGATGGATGGATGAGGCCTGAACCTAGGGACCCCTTCAGGATGTGGATAACCCTGCAAGTGGCCTTAGAGGGGGTCAGAAAAGGATGAGTTGTGGAGAATTCGTGAAGCTTGGACCCTTGGGACACATTCAGGAGGTGGAGAACCCTACTACAAGTGCAATTGCAGTTTCTGAGAGGGGGTTGTGATAAGAGAGGTTATGTGGTGGGGTGGGGGAGTTAATAATGTGCAAATGCAGTTTCTGAGGGGAGAGTGTGGATAAGACAGGGGTGTAGGGAGGGTTAGAAGCAGTGGATGTGGGTTGCCAGTGGGGGGAATAATTAAGTGCATAAGTAGTTTACAGGGAATAATTAAGAGGCAGTGGAAGTGTGTTACCAGATTGGGGGATTAAATGCATAAGCAATTTACAGAGAGGTAGTTGAGTAAGGCTAAGGAGTGGGGAGAGGAGGAGTGGCGGATCTGAAGGGGGAGAGCATTCCAGAGTTTCAGGAAGTGATTGGAGAAAGTAGTTCGACCAGCAGATGTAGACCTTCAAGGGATAGCCAAGGACCGGGAGTCGATAGATCTGAGGAAGTGGAGATTGATGGGGGGACAGAGAGGAGGGCAGAGAGGTAGGAGGGGATATACTGCATATGAAATATTTAATAGGTTTCATAGTTTTTTTTTTTCAAGTCAGCAGCAGTTAGCCATTTTGACTTGTCTCTTTGGTTAGCAAATCCTAGTCTTCCCCTGGTTTTCATAATTATATCTAGTTGTTTTTAAATTGATCCATGTTTGAACTCCTAATCACCTCCTCCAGTAAACAATTCCATTCCACCACCACCCTTTGGTTGAACCTATGACTCCTTGCATTCCTCTTATAATTCTTTCCCTTCAGCATCAGTTCATGGCCCCATATGTCCCTGTTTGTTTCCTTTTTGACCAGACTCAAGCATTCCCACAGATCTTCATTCTTATAGGCTCTATACACCAGACAAAGGTTTCCCCTCTGTCTTCTGCACTGAAATGAATACATTCCCAGCTCTCATAATGTCTCATTGTAGTCCTTATCCTTCACTATCCTTACCATCCTGGTTGCTCTTCTCTGCAGTGCCTCCAGTTTCTTGTTGTACGAGTTACTACTCAGGGCACAAAATTGCACACAGTACTCTGTATGTGGTCTCATCAAGGCTCCATACAATGGCATCACTACCTCGCTTTCTCTACTCCTTATGTTTCTAGCTATATAGCCAAGCAACCTGTTACCCTTGCCTATCATCTCTCTGCACTATCAAATTTCAATTTGTTGTTGATATACTGGATAGTTTGGACAAAAGAAGGCCATGTCGGCCCATCGAGATTGTCCCCCTCAAAAGTCGGTCAATTTTCTTCAAGTTTTGTTAACCAACTTTCTAACTTAGTTTTAAATGGCTCGATAGTTTTTGAGTTAACTATATAGTTAGGTAGTGAATTCCATTGTTTTGGAGCCCTAACACTAAAGGAATTATCTCTTTTATTAGTGTTGACCCGTTCAACATTTAATTGTTTATTGTGCGATCTGCCGGCAATGCGTTTTTTAGAGTATGTCAGTCCACACTGATTCATTCGAATAGGGCATTTTAATATTTTAAATAAAAACAACAATTCTCCTCTAAGTCTCTTTTGTTGTAGGGAGTGTAGTCCAGTTTTTGACAAATGAGCTTCATAAGAATTGTGTTTTAGTCTTGGTATCATCTTGGTCAGTCTTCTCTGGACCTGTTCCACTCTATGAAGGTCTCCTTTGAGATATGGATTCCAATGGGGGAACCATAATCCAAATATGGTCTGACATATGATCTATATAAGGTGACCAGACATTGTTCTGATTTATTTACAAATGTTTTATTTATTTGTTTCAACAAAACATTTGCCACTCTATTGCAATGTGAACCGGACGATAATTTATTATTCACCAGGATGCCTAGATCTCTTTCACATTCAGAATGTTGAAGTTGTTTGTTATTTAACCAGTAGGTAGTCTTAGGATTTTTACTCCCAAAATGTAGGACCACACATTTATCAGTGCTGAAGTCCATGAGGTTAGTTTTTGCCTATGATTCTATATTCTTTAGATCATTTTGAAGAATAGCAATATTTTGAGTTGTATCTACTTTGCCTCCTAGTTTGGTATCATCTGCAAATTTGGAAATAAAGTTACTGAAAGATATAGTCAGATCACTAATAAATATGTTAAATAAAGTTGGTCCGAGGACAGAGCCCTGTGGAATACCACTGGTCACCTTACGTGAATCTGAAAAGAAGCTGTTTACCTTAACTACCTGAGATCTATTGTATAACCATTGTGATACCCAATTTAACAAATATTCTGAGAAACCAAGCCTGTGCATTTTCTTAATGAGTAATGAGTGGGGTACTTTATCAAAAGCCTTACTGTAATCTAGAAGTACAACATCTGAGTGAATATGGTTATCCAGGTATCTACTAATATTATTATAAAAAGAGATGAGGTTTGTAGTACAAGATGATCCTGATTTGAAGCCATGCTGTGATGGATCTTGAATTCCAATACTCCCATTTCTTTCTGTTACATTATTTTCCATTCGACTCCATTTTGCCAGTACTTAGCCTTGATATTTCTTGCCCCAAAGTGCATTAT
This sequence comes from Neoceratodus forsteri, assembly GCA_016271365.2. Taxonomy (NCBI): domain Eukaryota; kingdom Metazoa; phylum Chordata; order Ceratodontiformes; family Ceratodontidae; genus Neoceratodus; species Neoceratodus forsteri. The sequence goes on along the minus strand of JADMNL010000024.1, from coordinate 281,120,176 downwards.
CATGCACTTGTCTGCATTAAAGGAGAGTTTTTTTGTCTCCTGCCCACGTTGCCAGCCTATCTATTTCCTGTTGAAATTTATTTGCATTCTACAAGGAGTTAATCAGTGCCCCTATTTTGACATCGTCTGTGAACCTGCTCATCCGTACATGACCACTACACTTTAGAGATGCTACAAACATATTGAACAACAATGGTCTGAGGACCGATCCCTGTGGGACCCCACTCGTGATCACTGCCCAGCTTGACAGGTACCCCCTCACATTTACCCTCTGTCTCCAATTTTCCAGCCAAGAGCCTATCCATCTTAACCAGCCTTTATTTATTGCCATATTAGACAGTGTTTTCATTAACTTTGTCTGAGACATGGAGTCAAACGCCTTCGAAAAATCCAAATGTAGCACACCCACCAGGGATTCCATGATCCATAGCTTGGCTAACCAGTTCAAAACAATTTATAAGGTTATTGAGGCAAGACCTGTTTTCTCTAAATCCATGTTGCAGGGTATCCACTTGGCCAGTATTGTCCAAAAAGGTCTCAATAACATCATTTATTACTGATTCCAACATTTTCCGTAATATAGACACAGTACTGACTGGCCTGTAATTCTCCTGTTTACCCCATCTCCTTTTTTAAATATTGGAGTAAACTAAGGCCAGTCTCCAGTCATCCACAACACAACCCTGGTCAATTGATGTCTAAAATATGTTCCTAACTGGGGCTGCAGTGATATCAGCTGTCTCTTTCTGGATTCTTGGATGTATCCCATCTGTCCCCTGTGAATGAATTGCATCCAGTCATTTTAGTCTCTCAAGTACATCATGTATACTGTAGCAATAGCTATTCTAGTTCCCCTTTGTTTTAAATTTAGTGCACTTTCACCCTCTTCTCTAGATTCATTTATGCTTTTGAAGTATTTATTGAGCTCTTTTGTGATATCTCCACAGTCATTGACAGTAGAATCATTAACCGTCAGGGGTCCAACCTTTGCCCCAATAAATGGTGGAAAGCAAAATCTAGGAAAAGTTATAGTTAAAAAGAATTGTTGTGAACATAATGGGCTTGGGATTCCCAAAGAGGCACATTTCATAGGTATCCATGAATGTAGGCATGTACTGCAGCAAACCATACAGTACCTTTCCATATGTGCCTTTCAAAAACCAAGACACAGAAGCTGGAGAGGGCCTTCCTGACTTTGACACTTATTTTTATCCAGCTGCACGTGTAAATTCTTTTTTTTTTCCAACTCTGTTTCATCTCCTTGTCAGCAGCGGGGATAGCACCAATCCCCTATCCGAACTGTACGCAGACCCTCAACACTCCCCCCCCGGCCAGCCTCCACCACAGTTGCAGGGACAGGAGGACCAAGGCTTACCCCCATGGAGGACCCCCAGGGAGGGAGGGAGGAGGGAGGGATGGAGACCAAGATCACCCTTGAGCCCATGCCCTGACTTGGGCTTTGTTTAGCCAGAGGAGCTGGAGTCCATTGGAGGCCTCATGGCACTCGCTAGCAAGGGGTTTTCTGCTTTGTACATTCCCTGAGGCACAAATGCGTAATGATGTCAGTGCCCAATGGGCATGCTCCCGTGCCCACCTGCAGGACATCTGACATCATCTCTACCCCATTCTCTGCACCCACAGCTTCAGTGGGAGTTACTAGTTGCCAGGAGTATGCATCCCCACCCTCCCCAGGAGAGGACAGCAGTCCTCTGGACACTCAATCCTCCCCTTTCCTGGTCAGCCCCCGATGACCTGAGTTGGCTTCCAAACCCAGGTCGCTGGTGTGGCACGAGGTGAGGCATCCAGCTTCTCAGCCCTCAGTGCCACCGGGTCAGCTCATGTGCAAATTCTTAAATGACCAGCTTTGGTCCTCTTAAATTAACAAGACCAGCATGAAGCTTTTTCTTGTACTTCTATTACTTATAAAACATATCTTGGTATACCCTACTGTTATTTGCAATAAAAACAACTAATCTGAAAATACTTTTAAATTTAAATACATTTTGATGAACTATTGTGTAATGTAGAAGTTTAGTACATGAATAAAACTGTACAATGTAAAAAAGAACAATACGTGAGGTAGCAGCAGTAAGATACAGTAAGCATTTCTCAGAGGTAGCTATTTCTAAACCTACTAATAAATTGTTTATATTTTTATACTGTATGTGCTGTTTAAAATAAAAAAAAATCGTTTCATTTCAGCCACCCTAGCTCCTTTTCACTTGAAGGCAATTTGTCTTAGCTCCTGGAACTAAAATTTGCATTTGGAAAATTAACACAGATTTTCTAAGTTTGAGAATTTCTATATTTGAATTCAAGACTCCTGATGAAGTCTCCAAGGGAAAGAGATGAGGCACTGGAGCATTATGTGTTTGTCCATTGCTTGTGTTTTGTAACCTGGAAAAGCTGTTTTAAAATGTACAGTTTTTTATTATTATTTAATGAATGGATAGCTCCTCAGAGATGGCACCTTGAAGATGCAGAGTCCTGCATATGACTTTTTCTGGGGGGCTGCTGAGAGTAAGGACATATTTGTTCATCTGTGCATTTAAGTTTGGAATTAGCCACCCCTCGTGCCAAGCAACATGTTTGTTTGTTTGTTTACTATTTATACTGAGTAACCAGTGGGCAACAAATGCCCATTTACCAGCTACACAAATACAAACCACAAGACATACAAAGTTACAAGAAATAAATAAACAATATAATGTAAAATCAATTAAAACATTGACATTCTGCTTCAGAAAACAGTAATTTTTGAAGAACACCTTTAAAAATCGAAATATTAGGACAATTTGTGATTATTTTGGGCAAAACGTTGTATAATTTTACAGCAATAATTTGTAAAGAGTTCTGGGCCATTGCTGTAAGAACAAGCATTTGTCAATGCCGAACGTTTGTTTGCAGGTATTTGCAGTGGTGTTTGGCACATATGGTGCTTTACCCTAATGCCCTGTGAGACTGCTGGTATTTGCACAATAAATTTTCAGCATGACCTTTTTGTTACCCCCATTGTACGCTACATAAGCGGAAACACGTTTTGGGCAGGATGTGAAAAATGACAGCTGTACTGATCATAAGGAGGTGTGGTAAAATGGCAATTTTGAAAATCTGGAGGTGGAAATATGAAAATTGCAAACCTATGAGCGCATGGGGAACTGTGCAATGCACGTCAGAAACAGTCATTGTTAGAATTTTTAACCAAATTTTCAACATTGGCATTTTAAAACCTCTGCTAATGAACAGTGTCACTGTAATTGTCTTACTGTGTCCCATACATTGATTTTGCACACCGACTGCGCCATTGTGCACTACATGGGCGGAAACACGTTTTGGGCAGGATGTGAAAAATGACAGCTGTACTGCTCATAAGGAGGTGTGGTAAAATGGCAATGTTGAAAATGTGGAGTGAAAATATTGAAAATTCGCAAACTTATGAGCATGCATAGGAACTGCGCAATGCACACTCGTAAAACAGTCATTTTTAGGAATTTCTTCACCAAATTTTCAACACAGCCATTTTAAGACCTCTGCTCATGATCAGTGTCACTGTGATTTTCTTAATGTGTCCCATTCATTGATTTCACACACCGACTGCGCCATTGTGCGCTACATGGGCGGAAACACATTTTGGGCAGGATGTGAAAAATGACAGCTTTACTGCTCATGAGGAGGTATGGTAAAATGCCAATGTTGAAAATCTGGAGTGGAAATATTGAAAATTCGCAAACCTACGAGCATGCGTGGGAACTATGCAACGCATGCTCGTAAAACAGTCATTTTTAGGAAATTTTTCACCAAATTTTCAACATTGCCATTTTAAACCCTCTGCTAATGAACAGTGTCACTGTGATTTTCTTACTGTGTCCCATACATTGATTTAGTACACCGACTGCGCCATTGTACTACATGAGTGGAAACATGTTTTGGGAAGGATGTGAAAATGACAGCTGTACTGCTCATAAGGAGGTGTGGTAAAATGGCAAAAGTTGAAAATGTGGAGTGAAAATATTGAAAATTAAAACTTACGCCGCATAGAGCTGCCATGCACGAACACCGTGAAACAGTCATTTTAGGAATTTTTTTCACTAAATTTTCAACACAGCCATTTTAAGACCTCTGCTCATGAACAGTGTCACTGTGATTTTCTTAATGTGTCCCATACATTGAGTTCGCACACCGACTGCGCCATTGTGCTACATGGGCGGAAACATGTTTTGGGCAGGATGTGAAAAATGACAGCTGTACTGCTCATGAGGAGGTGTGGTAAAATGGCAATGTTGAAAATCTGGAGTGAAAATATTGAAAATTCGCAAACTTATGAGCGTGCGTAGGAACTGCGCAATGCAGACTCGTAAAACAGTCATTTTTAGGAATTGTTTCACCAAATTTTCAACATAGCCATTTTAAGACCTCTGCTCATGATCAGTGTCACTTTGATTTTCTTAATGTGTCCCATACATTGAGTTCGCATACCGACTGCACCATTGTGCACTACATGGGCGGAAACATGTTTTGGGCAGGATGTGAAAAATGACAGCTGTACTGCTCATGAGGAGGTGTGGTAAAATGGCAATGTTGAAAATCTGGAGTGCAAATATTGAAAATTCACAAACGCATGGAGCGCATGAGGAACTGAGCAACGCACGCCCAGAAAGCAGTCATTTTTGGAATTTTTCACCAAATTTTTAACATAGCCATTTTAAGACCTCTGCTCATGAACAGTGTCACTGTGATTTTCTTAATGTGTCCCATTCATTGATTTCACACACCGACTGCACCATTGTGCGCTACATGGGCGGAAACACGTTTTGAGTGAGATGTGAAAAATGACATCTATCCTACTAATAAGAAGGTGTGGTAAAATGGCAATGTTGAAAATCTGGAGTGTAAATATTGAAAATTCGCAAACTTACGAGTGTGCGTAGGAACTGCGCAACGCACGCTTGTAAAACAGTCATTTTTAGGAATTTTTTCACCAAATTTTCAGCATAGCCATTTTAAGACCTCTGCTAATGAACAGTGTCACTGTGATTTTCTTAATGCGTCCCATACATTGATTTTGCACACTGACTGCGCCATTGTGCGTTACATGTGCAGAAACACGTTTTGGGCAGGATGTGAAAAATGACAGCTGTACTGCTCATAAGGAGGTGTGGTAAAATGGCAATGTTGAAAATCTGGAGTGAAAATATTGAAAATGCACGAACTTACGAGCCTGTGTAGGAATTGCGAAACGCACGCTCGTAAAACAGTCATTTTTTGGAATTTTTGCACTGGATTTTCAACATGGGGATTTTGGGACCCCTTCTCATGAATGTTGTCACTGTCATGGCGTTATTTGAGCAGGAAGGGTGATTTCATGCAGTGACTGTGAAATCACCCTTCGGGCCTGAATCACACCATGACAGTGACATCATTCATGAAGTCCAAAACTCATGTTGAGTGGTGCAAAAATTCAAAAATACCTGAGATATGCAATAAAGTTGAAAAACCCTATCTAGCCCATTATACAGCTTACCGGCATTTCCTCAGTTCGCAGTCAGCTTTGAAAAGTGCAGACGTGTTCCTGGTCCACCGAAGATCGTCACACTGAGCTCCGGAGGTAAGTATGGGGTGAGGGGGGTGTGGGGAGGCTGGGTGCGCAGTGGGTGGGTGCGGATTGTGGGAGGGGGGACTGGGAGAAGTGCCATGGGACCGTTTTTGCTTTACAGGTGAAAGAAAAAAAAGACTATGTGGGACAATTGCCACGCTGGGCTCCCAGCGTGGCAGAAGGATGGCTGGGGAGGCCGAGGAGCTGACGGGGGATTGGGCACCCCCGTCAGCAAACAACACGGGATGTTTGCCATGCTGGGGTAGGCTCCCAGTGTGGCAGAAGGATAACAGGGGGGCCGTGGAGCCGGCGGAGGATTGGGCACCTGGCCGGCAGAAAACAGCGATGGGGCGTTTGCCACGCTGGGGTGGTCTGGCAACAAAAGCTTTGTGGGGGTGGCGTGACACAGGGGGCGGCGTGATGCGGGGGGCAGCGTGACGCGGTGCTCTGTATGACAGCGGTGGTTTTCTTTGAAGTGAAGACCACCGCTGTCATACACAGCTCCCACACCCATTGGTGCAGGACCGCCACGCCTGCTGAACGGAGCAGTGGATTGAAAGGGAGAGGCACACCTCCAAAGTGTGCTGCTCTCCCAAAACGTTCCTTGTGCATGCGTGCAAGTGAATGTAAAAAACGGGATCTGAAACTTAAATCCCACCTGTGACCTAGTTGTAATTGTATTAGTCTGTCTAGGAAAAAGTTCAGCAATAGAAGCAGGTAAATAACCCAAGTGTAGTTTATGAAGAAAAATTGATACACAAAATCAAAATCTATCAGTGAATGACAGACACCCCAAAAAATTATATAAATGACAGTGATGAGTCCTTTTGTTTTGTCTGGTAACAAATCGTATAATATTGTAATAAGTAGTATTAAGCTTAGCAAGCATTCTATTAGTAGAATAGTATATAATCAGACCATAATCAATTACTGAAAACAAAAAATTATGAGCAAGTATAACCCTCGTTTTTACTTTGTGTTCATTCTGGTTTTTGTGAAAGAATTTAAACAACATTATTGTCATCCTAAGACTATACTAAATTTAGAAATGTTGCAAAGTAAGCCTTTGCCAGGGAAGATGTAGTGAAGTGACATGCATCACCCTTTGTTAAGGTTTGGTGAAGTGTTAGCAGATGTGGCACTTTGCCAATTCACAAAGGTTTTTTTGGTGATGTGCCCTTTGCCAGTGATGTTTTTTTCTCCAGGGCCCAGTGCCAACAGAGTAGACCCTGCACATGAATACCTGATATTAATAAAATAAATAGAACAAATAAAACCCTTCCTCCCATCCTCGTGGCACAATCTTGCCCCATCATAACTTTTCCACCATGATGGCCCCAGTAAAAAATTAGAAATCCCCTTCCCCAAGCACATCTAGCACCCTCAGCGCTTCCACCTAACTCCCCCCATGGTCCAAATAATAAAGTAAAACATACTTTCTTCCCTCGGCCTATTAAAGACCCACTGTCCCACCATCCTCCCACAGTGGTCCCAATAATAAAAACAAACCCCTCAACTGACCCACTTAGCACCCCTACTAACCCGCTATCCCTCCTTGAGTGCATTGGCTTTAGAAAAGATACAGAGCTGGATCTGGTGACTGGCATAGCCCTCATCCTCCACTTTAGCTTCTGTTGTCTGAATGAATGAGAGTGCAAGCATGCTTAGTGTAAATACTGTGAAGGTGATCGTGATCTCATTCATTCAGATGGGGTCAGCCAAAGTGGAGACAAGAGAGTTGCACCAGTCACCAGCTCTGTGTCTGGAACAGCATCCTTTTTTTTTTCTTTTTATGTTGGCACGCTTGGGCAGCCAACATCTTGGGACAGTGAGGATTTGGAGGCGCAGTCGCTGTTGGGCAAATGCAGGGCATGCACCAGTAGGTGAGTCCCTCATTCCCCAATCAGCCTGCATGCCGCGCCACACCATGCATACATAATGTGGCGAGCATATCTAAGTAAAGGTCCACTGCATTCCAAGCAAAGCTCGTCAGATGCAGTGGGCCTTTTCTTGACGTGCTCACCACATTATGCACATGGTGGCACGCTGAACTGCCAACTTTGGGGATGTCCAATCACCCTGTCGGTTGACCCTGCCCCCTATGAATGTGCCGTGAGGCAGCCCACTCCCCACGTCGGCATAAAGCACCCTATTTGTGATATGCTGAGGGGGTGCCCAATCTCGGCTCTTACCCTCCCCGCTTCCTTGTGTGCGACAGGGGCCCTCCCCATCAGCATAAAGAACCCCCCACAATTGTTTAATATACAAGGGTGCTAAATCCCCTCAGCTCTTTGCCCCCCACCCTTCTTTGCGTGCCAAAGGGGGTGCCCCTGCAAAAAAAAACTGTCCCGCAATGGATTTTTTTTTTGTTTCCTGTAAAACAAAATGGTCCCTCGTAGTCTCGATGCCCCCCTTCCCCCACCTGCACCCACCCTCTGCGCACCTGCCTCCCCTCACCCCCCCATACTTACCTGCAGAGTCCGGCGCGATGATCTTCGGTGAACCGGGAACACATCTGCACTCTTCAAAGCCGACCGTGAACTGAAGAAATGCCAGTAAGCTGTACAATGGAATAAATAGGGTTTTCAACTTTAGTGCATATCTTGGGCATTTTTGATTTTGGCTAAATTTTCAACACAAGGTTTTGGACCCTTCTCATGAATTCTTGCACTGTTATGTGTTATTAGGTCCCAAAAGGTGATTTGTAGTCACTGCGTTGAATCACATTTTGGGACTGAGTAACAATGACAGTGCCACTGTTCATGAGGAGGGCTGCCTAAAAGCGTATAGTGTTGTAAATTTTGGCAAAAAGCAAAACAAGCATTTGTCAGTGCCGAATGTTGCTTGCTTCTATGTGCTGATTAGGTATTTGGAAGTCATTGGAGTGCAAATATTGAAAATTTGCGAACTTACGAGAGTGTGTAGGAACTGCGCAATGAACGCTCGTAAAACAGTCATTGTTAGGAAATTTTTCACGAAATGTTCAACATAGCCATTTTAAGACCTCTGCTCATGAACAGTGTCAGTGTGATTTTGTTAATGTGTCCCATACATTGAGTTTGCACACCGACTGCGCCATTGTCTGCGCTACATGGTAGGAAACACGTTTTGGGCAGGATGTGAAAATGACAGCTGTACTGCTCATGAGGAGGTGTGGTAAAATGGCAATGTTGAAAATCTGGGTGGAAATATTGAAAATTCGCAAACCTACGGCGTCGTGGTGAACTGTGCACACTAGTAAAACAGTCATTTTATGTTTGCTTGCATGTGCAGAAACATAGTGCCTTCATCGGAGATTTGGAGTGTGTCACCTCCTCCTCCAATTCAGTCAGTGGGCTGGCAGGCGCGGCCTGGCAATAGCATTTTGGAGCTGTCTATGACACGCTCAAAAATGCAGTAACCTCTGATTGAAAGGAGCTACACTTGAGTGAGCACCGATAAGATATCGGCTGCTCATCGCGCAGCTCCCCACGCCTGAACAGACGTCGGCGCCCCGTACTGTATAGCCGATGGGGTGCCCAATCCCTGTCGGCTGAGCTCGTCCCCCACCCCAGTTGTAGGTGCCACGCTGAGCCCACCCAGTGTGGCAAGCACTGTGATCCTTTGGCGGCGGGGGTGTCCAATCCCCGTCGCTGAACTACGCCCCACAGTCCTTGTGCCACGCTGGGAGCCCACCCCAGCGTGGCAAACAGTGCCGCAATTTTTTTATTTTGCCGGCGGGGTGCCCAATCCCCATCGGCTGAACGCCCCAAGTCCTTGTGCCATGCTGAGGCCCACCCAGTGTGGCAAGCGTCCAAACTATCTTTTTGTTTTTTAGACCTGTAAAATAAAAACTGTCCCGTGTACGTCTCCAACCCCTCCACAACCCGCACCCACCACTCGCACCCAGCCTCCCCACACCCCCACCCCATACTACCTCCGGACTCCGGGACGATCTTCGGTGGACCGGGAACACATCTGCACTCTTCAAAGCCGACCACGAACTGAGGAAATGCCGGTAAGCTGTATAATGGGTTACATAAGGGGGATTCAACTTTATTGCATATCTCGGGCATTTTTGCACCAAATTTTTAACATGGGGTTCTTGGGACCCCTTCTCATGAATTATGTCACTGTCATGGCGTTATTCGGGCCCGAAGGGTGATTTCGCGCAGTGACTGCTCAGTGATGGCAAAATCACCCTTTGGGCCTGAATTCCACCATGACAGTGACATCATTCGCGGGAGGTCCCAAAACCATGTTGAAGTTGGTGCCAAAGCTCAAAAATGACTTGTTTCCGACGGTGCGTTGCGCGGTTCCTCACGTGGCTCGTAAGTTCATGAAATTTCAATATTTTCCTCCAGATTTTCAACATTGCCATTTTACCACACCTTCTTATGAGCAGTACAGCTGTCATTTTTCACATCTCACCCAAAATGTGTTTCCACCCTTTAGCGCAGAATGGCGCAGTCGATTATCTTGAAATCAATGTACGGGACAAATTAAAGAAAATCACAGTGACACTGTTCATGAGCAGAGGTCTTAAAATGGCTATATTGAAATTTGGTGAAAAAATTCTAAAAATTACTGTTTCACGAGGTGCATTGCTCAGTTCCTCGCACTTTCGTAAGGTCGCGAATTTTCAATATTTTCATTCCAGATTTCCAACATTGCCATTTTATCACACCTTCTTATGAGCAGTACAGCTGTCATTTTTCACATGTCACCCAAAACGTGTTTCTGCCCAAGTAGCACACAATGGCGCAGTCGGTGTGCGAGATCAACGTACGGGACAATTAAGAAAGTCACAGTGACACTGTTCATGAGCAAAGATCTTAAAATGGCTATGTTGAAAATTTGGTGAAAAATTTCCTAAAAATGACTGTTTTACGAGGGTGCATTGCGCAGTTCCTCGCACCTTTCGTAAGTTCGTAATTTTCAATATTTTCACTCCAGATTTTCAACATTGCCATTTACCACACCTCCTTATGAGCAGTATAGCTGTCATTTTCACATCTTGCCCAAAATGTGTTTCCCACCCATGTAGTGCACAATGGCGCAGTATGTGCAAAATCAATATATGGGACACATTAAGAAAATCACAGTGACACTGTTCATGAGCAGAGGTCTTAAAATGGCTATGTTGAAAATTTGGTGAAAAAATTCCTTAAAATGACTGTTTTACGAGCGTGCGTTGCGCAGTTCCTATGCATACTCGTAAGTTTGCAAATTTAATATTTTCACTCCAGATTTTCAACATTGCCATTTTATTACACTTCCTTATGAACAGTACAGCTGCCATTTTTCATATGTTGCCCAAAATGTGTTTTCGCACATGTAGCGCACAATGGTGCTGTTGGTGTGTGAAAGCAATGTTTAGGAAGATTAAGAAAATCACAGTTACACTGTTCATGAGCAGAGGTCTTAAAATGGCTATGTTGAAAATTTAGTGACAAAAGTCCATAAAATGACTGTGTTACAAGTGAGCAATGCGCAGTTTCCACGCACCCTCGTAAGTTCATGACTTTGTAATATTTTCAGTCCAGATTTTCACCAGTGGCATTTTTCACACTTCCTTATGAACAGTACAGTTGTCATTTTTCACAACATGGCTGAAGTGTGTTTTCACACTTTCAGCACTGAGATCATAGTTAGCTGTGAAATCATTGTTCGGCACAGATAAAGAAAATCACAGTGACACTGTTCATGATCGGAGGCACCAAAATGCCTGAGTTGACAATCTGCTGTAAAATATCCCCAACCTAATTATATTGCAGATTGTCGTTGCACAGTTTCTCGTCACTCATGACTTCACCATTTTTAAATATTTTTACTGCAGATTTGCAACATTGCCATTTTTTACACCTCCCCATGAACAGTACAGCTGTCATTTTTTACATCCTGTTCGGAATGTTTTTGCACCTGTGGTGCTAAATGCCGTAGTCGCTGTGCATAAGCAGCTTTCGGCTAACAAACTGATATTCCCCCTGTTCATGAGGTGGGGTCACAAAAAAAACATGTTGAAAATTTGGAGTGAAAATACCAACGAATGCCTGAGGTATTAGGGTTTCCAACCATAACGCCCAACCCTGTAGAGAATGACAGGCATCAGGGGTGTGACTTGGGATTCTTGCCTGTAATGCTCATACCATTCCACACCCTGCAGCCAGTGAGAGGCATCGAGGTATGCCTTGGACTCTTCAGCCCCAAAGTTCACCCCATTCTCCTATATCGCACCCATCTCACGCATTTCCCTAATGAAATGGGGTGCACATAAGACTAAAGACCCCAAGGAACACCGTGACACTTGTCAGTGTCTGCAGGGTGGGGTGTGGTGAAATGGCGAGGCCGTTATGCCTGATGACCCAAATGCACACCCCAATGCCTGTCACTCTCTGCAGGGTGGTGGTAGGGTTGGCTTCAGTTTAGTACTTCACTGCCATTCCTATTATGCAGCTCTGTAACTTCTACATTACCATTGCCTATGCCAGCAAGCAAACATTCGGCATTGACAAATGCTTGTTAGGAATTCTTTCACCAAATTTTCAACATTGCCATTTTAAGATCTCTGCTCATGAACAGTGACACTGTGATTTTCTTAATGTGTCCCATACACTGAGTTCACACACCGACTGCGCCATTGTGCGCTACATGGGCGGAAACATGTTTTGGGCAGGATGTGAAAAATGACAGCTGTACTGATCATGAGGAGGTGTATGATAAAATGGCAATGTTGAAAATTGAGTAATATTGAAAATTTGTGAACTTACGAGCCTGCGTAGGAACTGCATAACCTTGCTCGATAAAACAGTCATTTAGGAATTTTTTCACCAAATTTTCAACATAGCCATTTTAAGACCTCTGCTCATGAACAGTGTCACTGTGATTTTTTAATTTGTCCTGTACATTGATTTCGCGCACCGACTCGCCATTCTACTGCTACAAGGGTGAAAACACATTTTGGGTGAGATGTGAAAAATGACATCTGTACTGCTCATAAGAAGGTATGGTAAAATGGCAATGTTGAAAATCTGGAGTGAAAATATCAAAATTTCGCGAACTTACGAGCCTGCGTAGGAACTGCGCAACGCATGCTCGTAAAACAGTCATTTTTTGGAATTTGTGGACCAAATTTTCAACATGGGGTTTTTGGGACCCCTTCTCATGAATAATATCACTGTCATGGTGGTATTCAGGCCCAAAGGGTGATTTAGCAGTCACTGCGCGGTCACCACACAAAATCACCCGCCGGGCCTGAATAACGCCATGACAGTGGTCATCATCATGAGAAGGGTCCTAAAGCTCCATGTTAAGTGATGCAAAATTCCAAAAATACCTGAGATATGCAATAAAGTTGAACCCCCATCTAGCCCATTATACAGCTTACGGCATTTCCTCAGTTTGCGGTCGGCTTTGAAAAGTACAGACATGTTCCAGTCCACGAAGATCATCGGCGCCTCGAGTCCGGAGAGCAAGTATAGGGTGAGGGGTGTGGGGAAGCCTGGAGTGCGCAGTGGGTGTGTGCGGTTGTGGGAGGGATCGGAGACTAGCGCGGGACCGTTTTTGTTTTACAGGTGAAAAAAAAGAGCGTCGTGGGACCGTTTGCCCGCTGGGGTGGGCTCCCAGCATGGCACAAAGACAGGGGCGTTCAGCCGATGGGATTGGGCACCCCGTCGGTAAATGACTAATTGCCCCGCTGGGGTGGGCTCCCAGCGTGGCACCAACTATGGGGGCCGTTCAGCCGGCGGGGATTGGGCACCCCTGTCGGCCAAAGGACTGATTGCCATGCTGGGGTGGGCTCCCAGTGTGGCACCAACTACCGGGGGGGATGACACAGCTCAGCCGGTGGGGATTGGGCACCCCGTCGGCTAGACAGTAGGTGCGGGGGCGCGCATGCCTACGTGTGGGGGAGAGCTACGCTTCTTATCGGTGCTCACTGAAGCATAGCTCCCCCTTTCAACTGTATGCCACTGCATTTTGGAGCATGTCATAGACAGCTCCAAAATGCATTGGCTTACAGGGGCTGCGCCTGCCAGCTCACTAACTGAATTGGAGGAGGAGGTGACACACCTCCGAAATCTCCGATGATGGCATTATGTTTCTTGCACATGCGTGCAAGCAACATAAAAATTACTGTTTTACAAGCGTGCATAGAAACTGCACAATGCATGCTCATACATTAGTGCATTCACAATATTTTCATGCCAGATTCTCAACATTGGCATTTTACCACACCTTCTTGTGAACCGTACAGCTGTCATTTTTCACATCCTAGCCGAAATGTGTTTTCGCACTTCCGGCACAGAATAGCATGGTCACTAAGCAAAATCCGTGTTTGGGACACATTATGAAAATGACAGTGACACTGTTCATGAGCAGAGGTCCTAAAATGCCTGTGTTGAAAATTTGGTGACAATACTCCATAAAATGACTGTTTTACGAGCATGCATAGCAACTGCGCAATGCACACTCGTAAGTTAGTGCATTCGCAATATTTTCATGCCAGATTCTCAACTTTGGCATTTGACTGCACTTTCTTGTGAACTGCACAGCTGTCATTTTTCACATCCTTGCTGAAATGTGTTTTCACACTTCTGGAGCAGAATAGCGCGGTAGCTGTGTGAAATCAGTGTTCGGGACACATTATGAAAATGACAGTGACACTGTTCATGAGCAGAGGTCCTAAAATGCCTGTGTTGAACATTTGGTGACAATACTCCATAAAATGACTCTGTTATGAGCATGCATTGCGCAGTTTGCATGCACGCTCGTACGTTCACCAACTTATAATATTTTCACTCCAGATTTTCAACAGTGCCATTGTTTTGCGCTTCCTAATGAACAGTACAGCTGTCATTTTTCACATTCTGCCCAAAATATGTTTTCGTAGTTCCAGTGCAGAATAGCATGGTCACTGTGGAAAGTCTGTGTTCGAGACACATGATGAAAATGACACTGACATGGTTAATTAGCAGATGTCCTAAAATGCCTATGTTGATCATTTGAGGACGAAAGTCAATAAAATGAGTGTTTTATGAGCATGCATTGCACAGTTTGCATGCACACTTGTGACTTTGTGAATTTGTAATAGTTTCTCTCCAGCTGTTCATCATTGGCATTTTTCCATACCTCCTTATGAACAGCACAGCTGCCTGAAATGTGTTTTCGCACACCCGGCGCAGAATTGCATGGTTGCTGTGCGAAATCAGTTTTTGGGACAGTTTGAGGAAATGACAGTGACTCTATTCATGAGCAGAGGTCCTAAAATGCCTGTGTTGAAAATTTGGTGCCGAACATCCATACGATGACTGTGTTGCAAGCGTACATTGCGCAGTTTCCACACACTCTTGTAACTTCATCAATCTGCAATATTTTCATGCCACATTTTCACCACTGGCATTTGTGCACATCTCCTTATCAACAGTCCAGCTGCCATTTTTCAAAGCCTGCCCAAAACATCTTTCCGCAGCTGTGGTGCACAGTGCCGTGCTCGCTGTGCAAAATCACCTTTTCAGACACATTAACACAATCACAGCACTATGCGTCTCTACCTCCGCCACTCCCACTGCCAATGCCAGTGCAACAACATTCAGCATTGACAAATGCTTGTTTAAGTCAGCATGCTGAAAGAAGTTCTTGATTACTGGACAGTGGGATGGAGACCGATGGGAGCTTGGTCAGAAAGTTGGGGGAAAATATTTTTTTTTCCTTACTTTATTAATGGGATCATGGGTAGCAGAAGAGAGGGAGTTGGGGAGCTCCATAAGTTGGGGAATGGGAAATGTCAATTGTTTTACTTGAAATGATTGTACTACAAGGGAGGGAGAAGAGTTTTATATTTTTATGAATTGGCATTTGAGAGTTAGTCATTCAAAAAGGACACACTTTGAGGAGGGTTGGCCATGAACTTCGCACTTTGTAAAGGTCGAACTTCACATAATTTTTTTCTTCATCATGAAAGTTACAAAAAGTGTTTCAGCAGCACTTCACCCTTCCCCAACTGAATTCTGGTAGAATGGCACACAACAAAGTGTGCATATATGTGCATATATCTCTTCCCTGTCTGCTCCCCAACTCCCTGCTAATTCCCCACCTTTCAGGTTTCGAGCTATATCACTCAGAGAGGCCAAGACTTACATCTCCAGGGTTCTGGGAAAGAGCCGCCACAGTGGTGACTCCCTTGATTTAAAACTCCTCCATCTCTCTTGACGCCGTCCTAGGCCCCCTCACTAAAATCCTTAATTGTTCCCTCTGTTCAGGAGTATTCCCTGTTCTCTGGAAGAGGGCTGTTATCACCCCGCTTCTAAAGAGCGGTGAACGCACCTCTGCCTCTAACTACTGGCCCATCTCCATTTTGGCCCCTCTCTCTAAGGCCCTTGAAAAATTGTAGCGGACCAGCTCACTGAACACTTATCAAAATATGATCTCCTCTGTCCCGAGCAGCATGGGTTCCAGAGAGGTCACAGCACCACCACAGCCCTTGCTTGAATATATCTCCTATATCCACAATGCCCTTGATCAGGGATACTTATTTGGGTCGGTCTACATTGGCCTAACTAAGGCATTGGATACTGTTCATCGTGCCTTTCTCCTCAAATCCCTTACCTCCATTGGGCTATCTACCAATACTGCAACCTGGTTTGAAAGCTATTTCTCTAATAGGACACAACAGGTCAAAATTGACTCTACCCTCTGCTCCTGCCTCCCTGTTCAGCCTGGTGTTCTACAAGGCTCCATCTTGGGTCCTCTTCTTTTCAGCCTCTTTCTAAACTCCTTGCCCAGGGCCTGTTCTGGTCGGTTACTTCTTTATGCCGATGATGCTGTCATTTTCTGGAGCAACCCTCATCTGCTACCTTTGCAACAGGCCCTCCAGAAGTCCTTCGCTGAAGCTGAAGCCTGGTTTGTGGAGTACAGGATTGTATTAAACTATAAAAAACTAAAACCATGATTTTCACCAACCACCAAAACCCTTTCAATGGATCTTCACTATCAGTCCACACCTCCCAAGCCTCCCCTCTTGAGCAAGTCAACTGTTTTAAATATCTGGGCATCACCGTTAACTCCTCCCTCACTTATCATGCTCATATCCATCTTCTCTGTTCCACCATCAATTCCAGAATAGGTCTCCTCTATTGGCTCAAACACTGTCTGCCCCCGAAGCACTCCACCTTGCTGTGTCTTCCTCGGACCTCTCTGTGCTGGACTACAGAATTGTGCTCTATGGCTCAGTGGATAATACTGCTCTTGGTCACATATGGACAACTCTTAACAAAGCATATCATCTGCTAATAGATTGTGACAGAATGACCCACACGTGTGACAGCTACAGTCGCTCAAACTAGTTAAACTTCGAATACTAGCTTAGATATCATACTCGCCTCCTTGCTAAAAAAATCCAGTGGTAACCTATCCCCCTCCAGCCTGGATTGTCTCATCTGGCCCTCCCTCCCTCAGAGAGTCTCCAGGAGTACCTCTCATGACTGCTTTCTGATTACCCGCTGCAGGACATCCCTGGGCCAAAGAGCTTTCTATCACAGAGCTCCCTACTGGCTAAATAGCCTACCTGCTGCTCTTTCTGCCGGTACTAAGATAAGCCCTTTCAAAACCTCCCTCAGGGTTTTCCTCGCTGAGAACTCCACCTGTGACTGTCCCCAGGAAGTTATATTATTGATACTATATCACTATACTCCCCTATTTTACCCACCTGTTTTCATATTCTATGACTGTTTAATTTGCCTTATTTCTACTTTCTTGTTGCACTGTATTCATATCTATTGCATGATGAGATGCCTTATTTCTGTATATCTTGTTTGCACCAGACTCTGGGCTGTTCTCTGCCCTCAGCATGCAATATTAATCCTAGCCAATTGTGTCATATTCACTGTTGTTTAGTAATGTACCTTTAATCAATCCACCTTGTGTTTAGTGATGTACCTTTCATAATCCACCTTGTATTTTGTGTGTATACCTAGCTAACTGTGTTGTTTGTATACCATGTTAACTGACGAGGAGCCTTCACAAAAGAGTCTATGACTCAAAGAGTTGTAATTCCGATTTTTTTAATTTTTAATTTAGTTGTTTAACCAGGTATAGCACACTAAGCTGAAAGCTTTTTTACAAGAGTGACCTGGGAGCACAAAGAGGTTAAGTGACTTGCTCAGGGTCACACAGTAAGCAAGTGGAAGCTGTGGGATTCAAACCCCAGGTCTGGTCTGCTGGATGTCACCAGATTTGCAGCTCAGATCCTTAGACCACTGCGCTATACTGCCTCCTATTCTCAATAAATAATTAACATAGAAACAGAAACAGAAGTTGATGGCAGATAAGGACCACAAGGCTCATCCAGTCTGCCCATTTCTTTTTCTACCTTACAGATGTGCCATCGGCCTTTGCTCTGTCAGTGGCCTATATATTCATACTCATCTGTATTGCTCCCTTATGCCTATCCGATGCCTGTTTGAAGCCCTGCACTGTATTCATAGCAACCACTTCTTGAGGTAGGCCATTCCATGCATCCACCACCCTTTCTATGAAAAAGAATTTCCTCACATTCCCCCTTAATCGGCCTCCCTCTAATCTCATGCTGTGTCCTCTTGTCCTGCTGTTTTTCTTATATTTAAACATGCTAGACTCTTTCACCTTGTTAATGTCCTTTAGGTGTTTGAATGTCTCGATCATATCACCTCTCTCCCTCCTTTGCTCAAGGGAATACATATTGAGCTCCGTTAATCTGTCCTCATATGTCTTCTGATGCAGTCCTTGCACCATTTTGGTTGCCCTTCTCTGGACTGCCTCAATTTGGTTAATATCCTTGTGAAGGTGTGGCCTCCAGTGCTGCAGTACTCCAGATGGGGCTAACCAGTGTCTTGTAAAGAGGGATTATTACCTCCCTCTTACGACTTGGATACCCTACTAATACACCCTAACATCTCCTAGCCTTACCTACTGCTGTTAGAGGTCTGCTTGGATGATTTCAGGTCATCAGTGGCGATGATGCCCAAGTCTCTTTCTTCCTTTGTGACTGCCAGCAACTCCCCTCCCAGCCTATAGGTGGCTTCAGGGTTTCTCTTCCCTATGTGCATGATCCTGCACTTCTTTGCATTAAATCCCAGTTGCCACTCTTCTGACCATTTTGCTAGTTTATCCAGATCTCTTCTCATTCTGCCCACACCATCTGGATCATCTACTCTGTTGCAGATCTTGGTGTCATCTGCAAACAGACTGCATAACAAAAATAAATAAATATATGCTCTGATATAAACAGTACATACATTACACCAAGGGAACTATTTGGCATGAGGTGTAGCAGCATGCCTTTAACAACTGCCAGAGGTGTATACATTTTAGAGTAAAAGCACACATCCATACACTGTGTAATAACTCTTATAAAAATGTTTGTGTTGAGAAAATAGATAAGAAAACTTAAAGGTGCTCTAAACTGTGGCTATGTCATGGGATATACCATGGTCACATGATCATATTTCACTAATCACTGTTAGATACATACACACAGTACATAAATACACATATACATGCAGCATAGATATACTGTCAGTTGCATGTAACAAATATACATAGAAACATACCATGGTCACATGATCATATTTCACTAATCACTGTTACATACATACACACAGTACATAAATACACATATACATGCAGCATAGATATACTGTCTGTTGCATGTAACAAATATACATAGAAACATAGAATCTGATGGCAGATAAGGACCACTTGGCCCACCTAGTCTGCCCACTTCCCTACCTAATGGATAAGCTGCAGATCCTAGCTGACCAACAGCCTATTTCCTCCTACCTCCCACTAGAATCACCTTATGTCTGTCCCATGCATTCTTGAATTCCCCCACTGTTTTTGACTCCACGACCTCCTCAGGAAGGCTGTTCCATGCATCCACAACCCTCTCCATGAAAAAATACTTCCTCACATTATCTCTGAGCCGTCCCCCCTCTATCTTCAAATTGTGCCCCCTTGTTCTTGCATATCTCTTTTTCTGAAAAATGCTACCCTCTTGGACTTTGTTAATTCCGTTGAGGTATTTGAAAGTGTCTATCATTTCCCCCCTCACCCTCTTTTCTCGAGGGTATACATATTAAGCTCCTCTAGTCTCTCTTTGTATGTCTTCTGGTGCAGACCCTGCACCATATTGGTTGCCCTGCTCTAGACAGCCTCCACCCTGTCTATATCTTTGTGTAGATGGGGTCTCCAGAACTGCACGCAGTACTCCAGATGGGGTCTCACCAACTGTCTGTACAGAGGATAACAACTTCCTGTTTTCTACTGGTGATGCCTCTCCCTATGCATCCCAGTATCCCCCCCAACCCTCCTTACTGCCTTCTTACGTTGCTTGCCCACCTTTAGGTCATCTGATATAACTACCCGCAGGTCCCTTTCCATTTTTGTTGTCAGTATCTCACTCCCCCACTGTTTACTCTTCCCTGGGTTTTTGTTTCCCCAACACATAACATAAACACATACAGTACATATATATATATATATATATATATATATATATATATATATATATACACACACACTACCTAAGGTATAGAATATCATTCATACTGCACAACGCTGTACACAATCCCTTTAAATTCAGATGAATGGCTAAAACTCCAAACTATCAACATCTCCTTTATTCAGACTGATATAAAAATACCCTTGAGGACACTACATCATAACAAACACAAAATAATGCGTGATCTAGCCTATTTCTTACAAGGAGCAGTCAGAGCAATACACCCAGTTTTGGGGCAAATAGGTTAAGGTTTTGCTGCAGTATTTTGCACCTCCTGCAGCCAGTTAGATCTGCAGGGTAGCCCATTTGCACAGAATTGTGATACTTAAGGGCAGACAAAATAGAAGCAATTATCAGGCTAATAGCTATAGATTAGTTTAAACATAATTGTAAAGTCAGCAAAGACATTCGTTCACAAAAGGTTGATCAAACTAGACTAACAACATGCAGAAACAATCCAAAAGCTACAGTAAATCCACTTCTAGAATGAGGTTAGAAACAACATTGGAAAAGTAATATTAGACCACGTCACTGAACCTGGCACAAACAGGAATGCAGGCAATCAACAGTGTATGGTCAGTAGTTATGGTTACATAATTTTTGAGAATAAACAGTCCTGATTTGTTAGCATTAAAACAAAAATAATTGGGATCTATTTTTCACAGTACTGTACAAAAGCAAATTCTACAGGGTTTATTTGGTATCCTACAAGTCCTTAGCAGCTGAGCAGTATACTGTGAGTATCAACAGCTTATGTTTAGAAGTCCTGGGAGTTCCAAGGTGGCCAACAGCAGGCATTAACCTTCATTGTTTGCTCCATAGGGCTTAGCTTTACTGGTTTTAAGACAGCTATTAGCATCTTTTTTTTTTTTTGCTGAACACTAAATATGGACTTCCCAGACACATCTCAACAAAAAACTAAGAAAGATAAGAAAAGAGATAGAACAGAACAAACAGGCTTAGAAATTTAAGGACACTAGCTTCTCCCCAGTGGATGTTTGGAGCCCAGACTAGCAAGACTAATTGGGGCCTGTAAAGAAATTCCTCAGCATTAACCCTGCAGTTAGACCAGATGGGGCAACTTCAGCGGCAGCTGCTGCCTCTGGTACTGTTGAAAGGGATACAAATTCTAAAGGTGAGGTCAGTTCACAGAAACATAGAAATTGTTGGCAGATAAGGACCGCCTGGCCCATCTAGTCTACCTGTAAGCCCTTGTACTGGATTACTGCTTCTGACCCACCCGCTGCTGTATCTGTATGGTTCCCCTATGCCTGTCCCAAGCATGCTTGAATCCATCCACAGTGCTCACTCCCACCACCTCCTTAGGCAGACCATTCCATGCATCCACCACCCTCTCTACAAAGAAGAACTTCCTCATATTTCCTCTTACCCTCCCACCTTCCAATTTCATGTCATACCTCCTTGTTCTTGTGCTTCTCCTGTATTGGAAAATGTCTCTCCCCTGCACCTTGTTTATACCCTTGAGGTACTTGAATGTTTGTCTGGTATCTCTCCATGACCCCCTTCCCCTGAAAAGAAAATACAGACACCAGTCTTGGAGGAAATGGCCGTAGCCATGCATTTATTGATTAACAATCCAACTAAGAATAGTGTGCATACTAACATACTAACATACTAAAATGCCAGCAGAATAGGCCTAATGGTCTTTCGTGTCTGCTCGTTTGGTCAGCCCCCACCCTGGGTGCTGACCTTGCTGTCCCCCTCGCCTTCTCTGGCTTCTCCCTTCCCAGTTCCGGATATTCTTGCTGCATTGGATTTTGCTTCCAGAACCCTTCCCCTGTACCTGTCCACCCCTCTGAACCCTCCCTGTCTCTGCCTCCACCAGCCCCCTAGGCAGTGCATTCCATGGCTCCACCACCCTCTCAGTGAAGTAGCACCTCCTCCTTTCTCCCCTGAATCTTCCCCCCTCCAGCTTCCACCCATGCCCTCTAGTGGCCCCTTCCTCCTTCCTTCGAAGCACCCTGACTGTTCCTCCCCTATTTACCCTCTTTATGTACCCGAAGACCTCTATCATGTCCCCCCGGTCCCTTCTCTCTTCCAATGTGTACATATTTAGCTCTTCGAGCCTCTCCTCATAGGTCCTGTCCCCCAAGCCCCAAATCATTTTGGTTGCCCTCCTCTGGACCCTCTCCAGGAGGTTAATGTCCCTCTTTAAGTGTGGCCTCCAAAACTGCACGCAGTACTCAGGTGCGGCCTCACCAAGCAGTTATACAGAGGGAGTATCACTTCCCTCCTTCTGGAGGTGATCCCCCTAGCGATGCATCCCAGCATCCTGTTGGCCTTGGCTGCTGCCCTCCTACAAGTCTCAGAGTTGTTCATCTTGACATCCACCCCCACCCCAGGTCCTCTCAGCCATCGAGGACTTGTAGCATTCCCCAGGGTGTACACTTGGCCTGGGTTTCTGGCCCCAGGTGGAGTACCTTGCATTTCCCTGCATTGAACCTCAGCTTCCACTTTCTAGACCATCTTTCCAGAGCCTCCAGGTCCCCTGTAGGGTCCACCCCTCCTCCCCATCCACCACTGCCCCTGTTTGAGGTCATCTGCAAGAGACTCATCTCACTCCTGATTCCTGTCCTTATGTCAGATACATAGGCGTTGAACAGAAGGGGCCGAGGACTGATCCTGTGGGACCCCACTAATGACCCCTCCTTGGGGATGAGACTATCCCGCAACTACGACCCTCTGGGTCCGGTCCTGGAGCCAATTGCCTCATCCATCTGATCATCTGGTTCCCCACCCCATTCTCTCCCAGCTTATCCAACAGGCCCACGTGAGGAAACAGGAGTCAAATGCCTTGCTGAAGTCTAGAAAGAGGACATCCACTGGTCTACCCAGGTCCAAGGCACTTGTCACCCAGTCATAGAACTCCACCAGATTTGTCTGACACGATTTCCCCGGATGAATCCATGCTGTCTATCGTCCAGGCACCCTGCTTATCCAGGTCCCCCCTAGTCTCTCCTTGACAATGCCCTCCATCACCTTGCTCACCACCGGTGTCAGGCTGACAGGCCTGTAGTTCCCTGCCACCTTCCTTGATCCCCCTTGTGGATAGGCACTATATCGCGCCACCTTCCAGTCTTGGGGCACCCATCCTGTCCTCAGAGATGGTGAAAAGCTCTGCCAGGGGTTTGGACATCTGCAAGTTCCTTCAGCACTCTGGGATGTAATTTATCCGGCCCGGTGCTTTCTCTGTCTTAAGGGGCTGAGGGCTTCCTCACTCTCTCTGCTGTGATTTCCACTTCGGTACCTCTTCTCCCTGCTTAGCCCTCCCCCACCTTCCAGTGATGAGCTCCCCTCTCCCCAGACCTGCCCGATCGGTGAGGGTCCCCCCTCCTCCAATGTCTGTCTCCTCCCATGTATGATGCAGCACCCCATTTCCCTGGTGAAACTGAGATGAAGTACTCATTTAGTACCTCAGCCTGCTCCCGGGTCTTGTGCTCATCTCTCCCGATTTAATCCTGTAATCTGCCCTTCACCCTTCGTTTTCCCCAGTATCTAAAGAACCCCTTGTTCCTCTCCTAATTTCCCTAGCCAGGTTCTGCTCCTTCCTTGCCTTAGCCGCCCTCACCACTCTAGCGGCCCTTCTAGCCATCAGCTCGCACTCCTCGATCCCTTCACTCCTTGAGCACTTGAATTGCTTATAGGCTGCTTTCTTTCCCCGCACCACCTCCTGGACCTCCCTGGTCCACCAACAGGGTTTTGGGCCCTACCGCATTTCGTCTTACTCTTGCACAGGTGCTGGTAGCATCCTGCACCTCTCCTGATGATTTCCCACCTACTATCAGCGTCCATGTCTGACCCAATCCCATCCAAATGCTCCTTAAGGATCCTTCCCATTTCCTTAAAATCCGCCCCCCTGAAGTCAGTTACTTCCGTCTTTGTGCAGCCTTCTACCCCTCCTAGGTCCAGGCAGAACCAGACCGTGGCATGGACACTCCCCGCCAATGGGTCCCTTACCTCCAGGCCCCCAATCTGGTCACTGTCTGCCAGGACCACATCCAGTACCCGTGCCTCCCTGGTCGGTTCCCGCACCTGCTGAGTTAGGAACGCATCTTGAAAGACATCCAACAACCTCTGTTCCCTGGTCACAGAGGATGTCATAGTCTCCCAGTCTGTTCCTGACATGTTTAAGTCCCCCAACACCACCACTGTTCCTCTGCCCAGTCTGCAGTGTCTCCTAACATCTGCCACCAGACTGTCCTCCAGCTCCTCCGCCAGGGCAGGGGGTCTATACACCACTCCTATTTTACTCTCTTGCCCCCTGTTATCAAGGTGACCAAATCGCCACAGTTCCCTCCGCCTCCTCTACTCCCCTATGCCAATGCAGTTTTTACTATCATTGCTACCCCTCCTCCCCCTCCCCTGTCCTTCCTGAACATAGTATAACCCTCCAGGTTCAGGTCCCAGTCATGTCTTGCAGTGGCCCAAGTCTCAGTGACCGCTGCCACATCCACTGCTCCCTCAGTTAGCATCGCCTGGAGCTCAGACATTTTATTGCCCAAGCTCCTGGCATTTAGCAGGACTACCTTCCACCCTTTCCCTATAGTTCCATTTCCCCTGCTCGTGTTCCCATGGGGATTCTGTTTTCCCCTGGTCTGCACTTTGCCAGTTGGCCTTTTCCTACAATCCTCCTGGTCTCCAGGGGGGTGGAGACAGAGTCCCTCCTTTATCGGCACCCCCTTGACAGCCTTTTCTCCCATCCCACCCCCCTTCACAAGTTTAAACCCCACTTTTCGCCAATGAACCCCTCTATTTTCAACTTAAGGATTCCCCTTCCCTCCAAATTGAGATGTAGTCTATCTCTAGCATACAGCTCCTTATCCTCCCAGGTCTCCCCCCAATCCCCCATCAACCCATACCCTCTGGCCTCACACCACTCCCTGATCCACTGGTTTATCTCCCTAATTTTCCTGTTGTGTTCCCCACTAGCCCTTGGCACTGGCAGGATTTCTGAGAAGGAAACTGTGCATCCTATGTCATGACAGACCCTGGCGAGCTCCCTGAATCTTGCCTGTATCTCTAGCTCGCTATTTCCCTCAATGTCATTTGTACCCAGGTGGACCAGTATGTCTGGGGAACCCCCACAATCCTTTGCCAGCTGATATACCTCGTGCTTAGCCCTGTGCACCGTTAGTCCAGGGAAGCATCTTGTTCTAACTGGCCAGGCTTCTCCCTCCCTATCCCATTTGATACCCCTGATCATAGAATCTCCCAGCAGGAGCACTCTGACCACTCCTTTTCCTCCATTCCCCCTTCCATGTCCCTCATCCTTTCTACAGGCCCCTCCACCCAGCTGGCTCCTTGTTCCTCCCCCTATCTGGGTGCCACATGCCACCCCCTCCTTATTTACCATGGCCACCCCCTTCCCTCCAATCCTATGCCCTCTCCTCCTGAGTATCCTTCTGTACCTTTAATTCCCCTCACTGCTCGCAGATGGTCTCTCCCCATCTGCTAAACTAGCCTGGCTCATCCTCCCTTCCTTCCTGTCTCCATTTAGTTCCTCCTTGCTCGTCGTGCTCCCTGGCCTAAACCCTCAGCTCCCTTTACTGAATCCTCCTTGTACTTCTGGTCCTTCTCCTTTACCTTTCCTCCCAACTGGTCCTTCTCCTTGCGCTTTCCTCCCTCTTCCCCCTGCCCCTCCTGCTCTGATTCACTGCTCCCCCCATTCTCCTGCATTCCAGGTCCCTCCCTGTTCTTCCTCCTATCTGGCCCCTGCCTCCTGCCTCCCACTCCCACTCCATCTCTAACCACCCCTGTCGTGGCTACATCACCCCCCTCATCCTTGAGCAGAAGAAGGGAATTGAAGCAGTTACTGAGTGTAAGGTCTGATCCACCTCCCCGCCTTGCTTCCTTCTGTCCAGCCCTGGCCATCTGCCTACTTCCCTGAGAATGTTGTCCCTCCGTCCCCCTTTGTGAGGGTCCCCAGTTACCTGCCTGCTTCCTTGGTAGTGTCCTTTTGGACCCCTCTGCCAGGGTCCCTATGTGACCCTGGTATTCTCCTGCACTCCTTTCCTATGCCCCCACCCCAGTGCTTGGTGCAACCCTGTGGGAGATTCCCAGCCCCCTTCCCCAACCATACCACCCCCTTCCCCCAGCTTTCTCCTAATCCCCGCAACCTCCTCCCAAAGCTGTGCTAGCTGGTAGCACACTGGGCAACCACCGAACTTCCAAGCCCAGTCCAGTATCATGGCTGCTCCACACCCTGTGCACCCCACCACCCTCCCAAAGATGCCGGCCCCAATGATGTGTGGTTCCATCCCCTTCCAAATAGGTTTCCTTGGGTGAGCCACCAGGTTCCCCCTAGTCCAAGATACCCCTACTGCCTAATCAGGTCACCCACTAATCTTAGAGACAGTCCCACTGTACACCAGTAACCCTGTTACTAGGTGCAGTACAACACATTAAACTTATGAGAAATGAACAACTCCTAAGCTCCTCTCCCAGCCTTTAATCCAACCCCAGTGGCTAGAACTACATGAGCTGCACCTGCAGCCTTTTCCTCCACTTGCAGGGCAGGTGTTCCCCTATAAATTAGCAGACTTCTGGGGAGGGAGGGAGGGTCCTGGGCAGACACCTGACCCGAGAGAGAGTGTATCAGCCCTGTGTCTCCCCTCCAAGCCCAGCAGCCAAAGAACCAGGCCCAAGCAAATCTCACCAAATAGGTTTAAAATCAGAAGAAATAGGCCTCTACCAGCGCAGCCTGTTACACAGTGAAACATCCACAAAATGAGCCCCACTTACAGCCAACAAATCAGTTTACAAACATCCAGCAGCCCCCAAAACAATACCCTGCTAGCCCCTTAGAAGTAAGAAAGAAAAGAACTAACCTACCAAGTAAAATCCACAAGAACCCTGTGAAAACAACAGCAGCAGCTACTGTCCTGGAACACAACTGATCCTGTTCCCTTCCAGTTCTTTCTTTCAGTGCACACCATGGAGGATCAACTGCCCATGGTTGTAAGGGCCAAGGCTGCTCGGCCATACCCGTCAAGTGCCATCAGCCTTGCAGTAACGCTGTACCTGCTGGAGGTGTACCATGACCCCTCCACCGGGTCAGGGTACTAGTTTTCCACCTCCATGCCTATCAGAGGGGTGGGGTCATGAGCCCTTGAGAAGAACTCGGCTTGTCACAGCCCCCTAACCACCATTCCATGTCATAGTGATCCTCCCGAGATACCAACCCATGACTGTGACAACTTGACATTCACCGGAATCCTGACTATTTAGTCTTACCTACTTAGCTTCTCCCACTTTTGACACAGTTTAACACCCTTTTGGAGGAAGTGAAAAATCTGGAAAACCCTGATACAGGGGAAAACTGGAAAAAGCCACTCCCCAACCCCTAGTACAGTCACCCATAATGGGTCAAAAGAGAGACCTAACTGCCTGGCCTCACCACCCTGCTTTACGAGGCGGGTGGTGGGTGGGTGATCTTAACAGGGTGAAAGGAGAATGAGGAGGGTCTGCTGGCTACAGACCAAGAAATACCTCTTTCTCCTTCCCTTCCCCCCACAGGATGTGATCCCCCTTCCAAGTGGGAGGCCTTGGTGTTCCCCTGTCCAATCCCTGGCCACTACCTAGTCCCCTCAGGACCACCTCTATCTTCCCCCTCCCTTCTCCTTCCCAGGTCCAGGGGAGGATGGCCCCAGACAAAATACAGCTGTTGCCATCCGTTGCAGCCTCTGTATTGTCTGGTATCCCCCCATGACCCCCTTTCCCTGGAAAGAAAACACAGACACCAGTCATGGAGGAAATGGCTGCAGCCATGCATTTACTGATTAACAATTCAATTGAGAGCAGCGTGCACACCCGGAGGATCAACTGCCCATGGTCGTAAGAACCAAGGCTGCTCAGCTGCCCCCTTCAGGTGCCATTAGCCTTGCAATAACGCTGTAACTGCTGGAGACGGACCATGACCCCTCCCCCGGGTCAGCGGTACTCGGTTTCTGCCTCCATGCCGACCAGAGGGTGGGGGTCACAAGCCCTTCAGAAGAACTTGACTCATCGCCACCCCCTAACCACCATTCCATGTCATAGTGATCCTCCTGAGATGCCACAGGATGGGCAACGTCCAACCCCCCAAGTCGACTGATGTACCACTTCCTCCAAGACCAGTTCCAGTTCTCCTAGCCACATAGCTATTCCCCTCTCAGTCATCCATCCCATCTCGGCTACCGTAATTTGACCAGAGGCCTGACTCTGACTATGTTTTATCCTGGTCTCCCCTAATGCCTGCATGACCATCCTCATCTCCCTGTTGATCCGAATGCAGGATCTGTTGAGAGGGGCCACCCCCTCCTCATTCAGATCAACTGGGACCAGATGAGGACCGCATGCAGTCACCACTCCCTGATGGTCCATAAATCTTTCTTGATAGCCAGAAGCAAGTCCACCATCTTCTGACTTCCCAAGTCGTCCCCTCCAAAATGTACCACCAACATCTCTGGGCTGTGCTGTGTCTGTCCCTCTTCTCTCAACCAGGGGACCAACTCCTCCCAGCGCATGTTCTCCAACCCCATCAATCGGATGTGGACTCATGGATGACCCTTCCTCCGGAGCTGCCTCCCTGCCCAGGCTGCCACACTTACTGCTGCTTGCTGAATGAAGGCCTGACTACACATCCAGATCAAACCCATGCCCTCTGTGGACCCTGGAAGGCACAAAAGCTGTTATTGTAAAGTGGGCGCAGGTATTTGAAACACTTGCGAACTCCATCGCCCCAGCACTTGCATCTGGCTGTCTGCCCACCCCAGACTCCTAGGGCCTCTTGGTCTGTTTCACTCTCCCTAAGCCTCACCCAGGCCCCCCTGCTCCATTGTGAGAACGTCCCCCAGTTCCAATCCTATGATCCTGGTGCTCCCGGTGGACTGCGTTAGCTCTGACACCCTGAATGCCTCACAGAAAGCCACCAGAACTCTAGCATAACCATGAGTGCCTTGAACGGGGACCAACAGTCCCCTGGAAGCACCCCGTGAATGCTCCCCTGGATCACTGGGGTGATGGGATGCCTCCTGTCCTGGTGAGAAGTAAGCAACTTCCCCTACCCTACTAGGACTTCCCTCCCTCACTGTGAACATTTTTTGTGCTGTCAGCGACCCCAAAGCCCTGGAGACCCAAAACAAGCCAGTGAGGTGCCTCACAACCCCCGGCATGACCCAGTCCTGCTTCAACAGCATGATGTCCTGTCACCACTGGTCCACCAGAATAAACCAATCCTCCGGCAAGCCCCATTGTGCCCACAACCCTAGGTAGTGACCAGCCCCTCTCCTATATACTTCCCTCAACTTCATTGCAATGGAATTACCTATGCATTTGAAGTTGAGCTGCCCCATCCCTCCACAAGAAGCAGGGCACCATACGAGGCCGCTGCTCCGCTGCTGGAGCCAGCTCTCGAAACCGTTGCCACTGTGAACGAGAGAAAGCATCTGCAAGCCCTCTTGTCAACCCCAGGTACGCATGGCCTTAAATGATATGTTCAACAGCAGTCAATTTAGTACTCAACTGTGCCTCAAATCTCCCACCGGGCCCTACTACCCCAAATGCGCATTAACTATGTGTGCTCCTCCCCCCCATGTTGTCTGACTTGACTAGGACCTGGCTGCACCTACGCCAGCTTCTTCTGGACTACCTGCAGATGGGCCCTAGCGAATCTCATGTGCTCTGCTTTGGGCTGCCCTATTGGGGCCTTCATATTGGAGCCTGAAACCCACCGTGACCCTATCCCAGCAGGTACACGGCCTCTCTGTCCGGGTACTGGGCCAGCCATGGGTTAGTCCTGCCCCCCCTTACCGGGGTAGGCCGGTTTGTTCCCTTATGGGTTACTTGGCCTCCTGGTGGCTCCCCCCAAGCCCCCTTTTGGGGAGCGCGGTGATGCACACTGGAGGAAGGGGTGTTGCTGCCCACTGACCATGCAGATGTGCCAAAAGTGACACACCACCTTTGAACACTTCGCCTGG
Source organism: Neoceratodus forsteri (assembly GCA_016271365.2). Lineage (NCBI taxonomy): Eukaryota > Metazoa > Chordata > Ceratodontiformes > Ceratodontidae > Neoceratodus > Neoceratodus forsteri. Next base: position 281,090,091 of record JADMNL010000024.1, on the reverse strand, counting down.
TTGTAGGCATAACATGCCTGCAACCCAGTGTTGCCATCTGCAGCGGTGCGGCCCACAGTGGCAAGCCACAGTCAGTATGCACTACCCTCCACATGCATAATGTCCACTAAGAGAATCATATCCACTGTCCCCCACCCTAGGGTGCTGTCATCCTGCCTCTGCTGCCGAAACTCCTCATCACATTCGAGCCATGCTATCTCTACCTTCCTGTGGTGCATTAGCATAATCTTGTTCTGGTACATGTATAGCCCCAGCCCCTGGTCCTTATCCACCTGAAGGATGGTGCCTACACAGATGGGGAAGGCCTCAATCCAGTTCTCAAATGTAAAGGGCACATTTGGCAGCTTCTTTTCAGCCTCCTCACCCTTGTCTTTCTTCTTGTCATCCCTCTCAACCGGTCTGTTTAATAGAGAGAACATATCCATGTATTCCCTCTTCCTTATTAGCTGCCTAACCTTATCGGTGAGGTGGGATACCAGCTGTTTATCCAGACCAGCATATGAGCTTGGTGGAGGTGGAGGGGCCACAGGGATGGCATGGGCCAGGAGGACAGCTGTCCCTGCTGCTGCATCCTTTCCTCCCGCTTTCTCGACCATCACCGCCATGAGGTCCAGAGGTTTGTCCAATTTTTCCTCCATTCCCATTCACCCCAGCCCACCCACTGATGGGGTCCCCTAGCACCCCCACCACAGCAGCACGCTGCTGTCAGGATGGTGAAATGACCAACACCTCCTCCCCCTCTGGGCTGTCTGGCCTATCCTGTTCCTGCCCCCATCCCCTAATGCCACATCAAGTACCTGTAACACCTCACCATCGGTCATGTGTCTTACCTCAGATCGCCACTTACCTGTCCCTGGCATCCTAGAGACCTTCACAGGTGGGGCCCCCGGCCCTTCACTGGCTGTTTCTTTGGTGGCACCCCCCCCCCGTAGTTGTTGCTGTCAGCGGCTCTCCAGACTTCTAAGCAAGCTTTGAGCCACGCGGCTACCTTTCTCTTGTACATCTCATGCAGCTGTGCCTCCAGACCCTCAGTGGCCTTCACCAAAGGGTTTTCTCTGCTGAGTGGACATCTTGCCCTGCAAGACATTGAGAATCCCCCCATTCCCAGAGATAATTAGTAGGGTTCTCATCAAGTCCATCCCCCTGCCGGAGGATGTTGTAGTCAATGGGGGATGTTGGGTTCGCCTCCTCCCCTTCCTGGGAACCCATTCCATAGGCAGCTGGAGCCCCCCTTGATGGCGGCGGTCCCCACAGATCCCCCTTCATGCCTCACCAACCAGGTCCTAAAGGCCATACCCCGGCCTAAAGTGCTTACAGACTTGGCTATTTGTGCTTTATTACACTTATCCACTTTTTTTTAATAGGTTAACTTGCATATAAATATATATATATATATATTTTTTTTGTTATTCTTTCCATGCCACCCCAGTTGGAAGCCCTCTGAAACACCCCCTATGTGAAGATGTTGGGGGGGGGGGCTGCTGGAAAAGAAAGGTTCCCATTCACTAGACGTCATTTTTCATTTTTGTGGATGAACGGAATCTGTTCCTTATCGAGCCCTGTTTCCTATTTTTTTTTCTTTTTGTGAACTCCATGGCACTACGGCCACCACCAGATTTGTAAACCGGTGAGCCACCCCACCACGTTGTCATCCTCAAGATGGCTGCCGAGAGTCTTGCGAGACCTTGGCAGCCCAGTCCTCATCTGTCCCATCTGCAAGCTCTCCTGAGGGCTCACGAGGATCCAAACCACAGGCCTTAGCAATGAACCGCTGCCCCGTCCAGCCTCCAAGGCCCTCCGCACCCCACAGGAGGATCCCAGGACAGCAACTCCTCCCAGAAGCCATATCCTGCCTTTTGAGCTTTCATATCCATGTGGAACTGCCCACCCAAGTGCCCCATGAGGGAGTGGTATCCTGTCTGCTGCCACCTTGGCACTCCCAGTCCCACTGACTACCGGAGCCCATAGATGCTTGACAAGGATGTGTTGCAAGGAGAAACTGCTGCCCGGGTCAACTGAGAGTGCTGCTGCAATGGCTGAGGCATCCCCTGACCACCAACAAGCACAAGGAACCGCACTCGTCCCAAGGCATAGGGTAGCTGTGCCACCTCCCTGTTCCCTCCCCCTCTGGAGAGGAGCACTGAAGGAAGTGATGAGCCAGTGAGTGAGGGCTGTGGACAGAGAGCTGGAGATCAGAAGAGGAAGCACAAGAACTCCCGGCTCCAACACCCCAGGTAGGCCCGAACCGCTATTGGGGGGTGGGATACCGCTTCACCGAGCCTCTGCTGACCGAAACCACCCTGAGGGCAAACCCAAATTCTCCAGTAAACTTACCAAAATATATTCCCTACCTATTTCTCTTCTTCTTTTTTTTTTTTTGAAGATATAAGGAGGTTGGGAATCACCCAGGTCTGCTGGCTACACCCAGACCATCCACAGCTCATTGCTCTAACCTCCATGAATACTGCCTACCTCCCTTCTCCTACTGACCCTGCCTCCCCCAGCCCCAGGCATGAACGACCCCTCAGGCCTACTAGGCCCTTACCTGGGTGACCTGGCTAGCTGGATGTGTGGATGTGTTGATCATTAGCAGAGTGAAAGGAGAAAGAGGAGGGTCTGCTGGTTATAGACCAAGAAATACCTCTTTCTCCTTTCCCTGACAGGATGTGACCCCCCCCCCAAGTGGGAGGCCTTTGTGGTCCCCTCTCCAATCCTTGGCCACTACTTAGATAACCTCTATCTTCCCCCTCCCTCCTCCTTCCTGGGTTCAGGGGAGGATGGCCACAGACAAAATACGGCTGCTGCCATCTGTTGTAGCCTCTGTATTCTATCATGTCCCCTCTTTCCCTCCTCTCTTCCAGTGAGTACATATTAAGGTCCCTTAATCTCTCCTCATAAGTCTTGTGTTGCAAGTCCTGCACCATCTTAGTCTCCCTTATCTGGACCTTCTCCCGCCTGCTAATATCCTTACAAAGGTGCGGCCTCCAGAACTGCACACTGTACTCCATGTGACGCTTAACCATGATTTTATATAATGGCATCACCACCTTCCTCCTTCTGCTGGTGATACCCCTACCTATGCACCCCAGCATGCCACTGGCCCTCCCAGCTGCCTTAGCACTCTGCTTTGACATTTTTGGGTCATCTGAAATAATAACCCCCAGGTCCCTTTCCTCCTTTGTGACTGTCAGTAACTCTCCCCCCATCCTGTAGCTTTCCCCAGGGTTTCTGTGTCTGAGGTGCATAATTTTGCACTCCATTGAATTAAACTTCAGTTACCAGTCCTCAGACCATTTTTCAAGCTTCCCCAGGTCCCTCCTCATTTTCTCCACCCCCCCTCTGGAGTATCCACTCTGTTACAGATCTTAGTGTCATCTGCAAGCAGCCAGACCTTTCCCTCCAGCCCTTCTGCAATTTCACTAATGAAGACATTGAACAGGACTGGCCCCAGGACCGATCCCTGAGGCACCCCACTGGTCACCCCCTCTCCCCAGACTGCACCCTATTTACCACCACCCTCTTCCTCCTGTCTGTTAGCCAGTTTCTAACCCAGTTTACCACCCTGTCCCCATGCCCAGCCTACCCAGCTTGTTTATCAACCTCCTATGCTTTGCTGAAATCAAGATAAACAACATCCACTGCCCATCCTGATTTATTTCCTTTGTCACTCAGTCAAAGACATCAACCAGATTTGTCTGACGTGACCTCTCCTTTGTGAATCCATGTTGCCTATGGTCCTGGGCTCCAATGGCTTCTAGATGCTCCACTATACTTTCTTTAAGCAATGTCTCTATGATCTTCCCCACTACTGAGGTGAGGCTGACCAGCCAATAGTTCCCCACCTCCTTCCTGCTGCCAGATTTTATAGAGGAACCACATTTTCCCTTCTCCAATCCTCTGGTACCACCCCTGTGTTGAATGACTCAGTGAACATGACTGCCAGTGGTTCTGCTATCTCCCTTCACAGTTTTCTTAATATCCTTGGGTGTGTGCCATCTGGTCCCATCGCTTTATCCACCTTCAATTTAGTGAGCTCCTACAGGATTCTTTCCCCCGAGAATGAACTATTGTCCACCTCTTCACCCACTTGGCAACTGTTGTATTGCCGTGGCCCCTGCCCCTCTCCCTCTTTTGCGAATATGGAACAGAAATATTTATTCAGTATTTCTGCCTTTTCCATGTCACCCTCCTTGCATTTCCTTCCCTCTCCCTTGAGCCTTGCAATCCCCCACTTGTTTTTCTTGCTTTTGCTGATGTACCTGAAGAATGTCATGTCCCCTTTCTTAACTGACTGTGCAAACCTTCCTCAGTCTATGCCTTTGCTCTCCTTACCGTGTACAGATGTTTCATCCCAGGACATAATGATGCGGTCAATAAGTTGCAGACATTATGTCATGGGGCAAAATATTTTTTACTGTAAATGTCACTCATCATTATTGTCACCAGACCAAATGTAGCCAGTCAACAAGTGGAGTAGTCAAATGGACGCCACAATACTTTAACTGCTGATACGCAGAAGCCTGATCATTTCCCCTCTCATGCCCTTCAGAAAACACACTTACTCACTTACCACCCACACTCCAGGTCAAAGAACTTTTGGCATTATTTTTTATTATTATCCTGCTACTGTATATGACACACGTGCTATTACCTGACCCCCATACAGCATACAGCAGGTCCTTAACCTCAGAGACAGTATCCAGCTTCTGAGGAGCCCCTGACAGATTAGGCAGTAGAAGGAGTCTGCTGATAAGATGCTCGAAGTCATATGATAAATAAAGTGGCTGATATGCAGAAGCCTTCGACCATCAAGCAGCAGCAGTGAAAATCATCACCGCTAAAGTATCGCTGTGGCTCCTTTTTGACCGCAACCACTTCAACAGGCAATGGCAAGCATTCTCACCTAAATGACAGCAACGTATTGTCCTTGGTTATTTTTAATGTGACTAAATGTCCATATGACCTCCTTACTGCCTTTCCTGCTTCCCTTAGACACTCTAGGTACTCCTCCCTGGTCTTCTCTCTTTGGATCTTCTTATATTTCCTGAACCCTTTCCTTTTTGCCCTGACCTTTGTTGTCACCTCTCTCAAGAACCACAGTGGCTTTCTTCTTCTCTTGCCTTTGGATACCAATCTGATGCTTTGGTTTGTTACTTCCAGTAAAGCTTCCTTTAGATGCTGCCACTGTTCTTCCACTCCCTTCCTGCTCCTGTTCTCTCCAGTGCTCTTTTGATACCCCTCCCCATTTCAGTGAAGTCAGCATTTTTGAAATCCAAAACCTTTGCCCTAGTATGACTTGAGTGAGTCTCTGTCCCTGTGCTGAACCACACAACGTTGTGATCACTGGATCCCAGTCGCCCTTCTACCTGGACGTCTGTGATTCAATCCCTGTTGGTCATTACTAGATCTAGAGTTGCCCTGTCTCTGGTGGGATCAAGCACAAGCTGCCTGAGTCCAGTCTCCTGGAGTGAACCAAGGATGCCTCTGCTTCTGGCTGAAGCAGCTACATTGGTGCTCCAATCCACGTCTGGCATATTGAATTCTCCATCAGCAGAATTTCGCTTTTCATTACTGTCTCGTATATTTCCTCCACTTGCTCCCTGTCCAGTTCCTCTCCCTGTCCTGGAGGCCTGTATATCACCCCTGTGTGTATTGCTGTGCCATTTATAGGTTGATGGGTGACCCACAGTGCCTTGGCCTCCCCTTGCCTACCCTGTACTTGTGTTGTCATTATACCCTCTCTGACATACAGGGTTACTTTCCCTCCCTTTTTGCCCTCCCTCCCTATCCCTCCTGAATAGAACATATCCTGGTACATGTGTTTCCCACTCATGATTAGCTGTGTGCCAGGTTTCAGTTATTGGTACTATGTCCAGGCCTTCTTCAGTTATTAAGGCCTCCATGTCTGGTACTTTATTTCCCAGGTTGCATGCATTTGTCAACATGACCTTCCAGGTTTAACTGCCTGACCTCTCTCTCCCTGTTTTTGGTCCCCTGTATCTTGCCCCCTTTCCTGATATTTTTCTCTTGTGTTCCTGATTCCTTTCCTACTCAATTTCTGCCTGACTCCAATGACCTTGGTATCACCTCCATCACCATAATCATCAGAGCAACCAATTTTAAAAATACAACCCTTTGAGAATGTTACAAGGTCTTGCCATGCCTTAATATAAGCAATCCCAAAATGTGTTCAGAAGTTAGACTTGTTTGTCGAGAGATGTGAGTTGAAAGAAAAGAGAATAGCTTCTATAGAAAAAAAACCTCTTGAAATGATCACACTTAAAATATAGAGCTAAGACAACTTGAAACCTCAAAAGCTGTCTCAGTTTCCCTTCTTCATGATAACCTTACACAGACATGTAAGTTAGAAAACATAGAGAACAATAGGTGAAAGGAAAATCTAAAATTTAAAGGTATACCTCTGCAGAAGACTGACAGATAAACTACTACTTTGGAAATTATTAAACATTTATTAATTAATAAATCCAACTTTATAGAACCAAATGTCCTTCCTTGTTTAAAGTGTTAGGAATCCCAACTCAATTTGATTTGACACAGCTGGCTAATAAACTACTGAAGCCTCCAACAATTTAAGTGTTTTTGTCATTGAATCTGACAAGGAAATTGCAATGAAACAAGCAAGGATTAAAGGTGCCATCAACTATAAAAACCCTAAAATCTACGTTCACCCTGATGTTTCTGCAGTTGCTCAAGCAAGCTCATTTAGATTCTATAGTTTTGTCAAGAGCTGACAAATTGGTGGAAAAGCTTCCGTTTTGTACACTTTAGGGAAAATGTCACCTTCAATACTAGAAGAATTGTCTTTGATCCTAACTAGCAGTCAAAGTATATACATTAAATTGGAAGTATGTAGGGGAACTCTCACTTCTAGATGTCTAGGTGATATAATTGCAATTTTTAGGTGGTGGAACTCTCCTGTAGAAGTCAATGGAGAAAGATGAGAGGTGGTGGAACTGTCATGCAGTTTTTTTAAGAGGTGGTGGAACTGAGTTCCTCTGGGCTGTTTCTCAATTTAACCCCAAAGTATATACAAACTAAAGTGCGACTGGACCCAGAAGATGAAAAGGAGGAGGACAGTGATAGGGACATTGAGACATGTGTTATTTTCAATTTCCAAAATTTCTTTAGCACCACAGGTGAAATTGGCAGTTATGGAACTGCGACTAGCTGAAACTGATCTGGCACTGGTGAGTGTATCTGAAGCTTCTGTAACTCTGAATCTATGAATGGCTGACAATGACAGCCAGCACTCAGTCCTCCCCCTTTCTTGTTCCTACTTTGTCCTCTCTTCCTTGTGGAGCTAGCTAAGGAGGGCCATGCTTCACTTGGTATTGCTGGAGAGAGGGGGGACAGAGGATGAAGCTGGGGGACTGGAAGGTCAGGCAAAGTGGATCATTCCTCTCCTTATTCCATGGTCTGGGATGGCTCTGGCACAGAAGGCAGTTCAGTGACTGATGTCACAGATTCTACTCAACGCCCTCTTCACTCAAAGACTGCAGCTGGGGCTTATTATCCCCTCAACTACTGTCAATCACTGGGGCCATCCCATAGCAAAGCTGGGTGGCATAACCAGCAGGAAAGGCTGACTCTATGTTTGGGGAGGAGTGTCCCTCTGATATAGACTACTGTAACACTTGTGGAGGCCCTTTGTACTCATTTTAAAATTTGTTTTACAGAAAAAAGGCTGCTTTTTCCATCTTCCCTATACTGATGGGTGGGAGAGGATAGCATGTCCAGATGATGGAGAATAAAGGATGAAATGGGAATAGAGATGGCCTTAAGGATGACTGTGGGATGACATTCTGGTCATGGCCTGGGCAGCCCTTGGCCTCAATGTGCTTCATGGCACTGGAGGACCATGGGATGACATTCAGGTCATTCCCAGGCTACACTGGCTTCAGTTTGCATAGAAGCATGGTAAGGCATGCCTGGTTCACGTCAGGGTCTTGAAATTTCCATGGGCCCTGGTTCACCGCTAGGTAATGGTTCTGATTTCTGGTACCTCCACACCACCAGCAGGTGCATCTCCATTCTCAGGCATGGGGTTAGATAAGTAATTTGGTGGACTGTGATTAGGGGTATATTAGCTAAAATCTATGTATAACTGACTTGGCTATAATGTTTCATTATGCATTGTTGAGTTGTATGACATATGTAATGAAGCTTATGGATGTTTCTTACTATGTTGCTATGCGATTAAGGCTGTGGATGACTTCCAGTTTTAATCCATGTGTCCTAGTCGTCATTGTTGAGGTAGGGCGCCACAAAGCGGAGGTGGGCAGACAATGTTTCCAGCACCATTTCCATATTCAAGAGGGAGTTAAACAAACAGTACTTTTCAGAAAGGGTGGTGGAACCATGGAGCAGGGTGCCTGCTGAGGTGGTAGAAGCTAGGTCTGTGGCAGCATTCAGACATGGGTGGTACAGAACAAGGGATACCTTAGACTCCACAATAGCAGGAAAGAGTATAAAACCCAGCAGGGAGAGCTAGGACCCATGACCAATAGAGGTCTCGGAACCTATTGGGCAGACTTGATGGACCCTTGGTCTCCTTCTTCCATCTTTTTCTATGTTTCTATGCATTGGAAAAATCTCAGGGACTTTCTACTCCCTTACTGCATTAAAATATTCTTCTTTTTTGACTTCTGAACTTATACCCTAATAAATTCTAATAAGAGGTAAGTTACAATGTTTGTTCCTTTTGATAAGTAATTTGTTTGAAGATTGGCTGTCTTATGTGACTTTTTATACATGTTTCAACAATAACGCAATGTAATAGACATGCACTCACTATATAGATATGGATACTGTAATTTATAAGTAGTTCATCTACATGTGTGGACTTGTCAGCAATAAATGTAAAGATGCTTTATTTTTTTCTTACAGACAAATATGACCTTGTAAAAGTAAAAAACATGAATATAAAATTTATCAGAGTTTAGTTATAGGGCTATATGACTCTTTATATTTAATACATTTATTTCGTTTTTGTTGACTGGGAAAGGTGAACTAGCCAGTTCTGCTTATTTTAAACCTCACACAAGGCAGGGAGCAATACAGATGAAATTAAATTAAAATTGAAGCAGATTAAACTGTTGATGGTATTTTTAGTGAATGGGGGAATTTGGCCAGGATACCAAGGAAATTCCCCTACTCTTTTCAAGAAGTGCCATGGGATCTTTAACATCCATCTGAACAACCACCAGAACAGGCAGATGAAACCTCAGTTTAATCATGGGGCATGTGTGATTTTGTATTTTCTTGAAACTTGGCTTCCCAGCCAAATGCCCTTTGGGGTAACCCTTGCCTCAGTGTTTACGCACAGAGGCTCTTTGTCTTTTAAATAGTTTTTTATTTTAATGGGTTCACCACGATATATCCCAGGCACACTGCCTTAGGGGTAGCTGGTCCATTCCACTGGGGTGTCAAACAGGCGAGCATACTGATGAGTCCTGGTAGGATGAAACACATGTGTATGTCTTCTGTTAGCACCCTTTGCAAACTGTGTGAGAGGCCTTTCGGCACCATGCAAGTCTGCTTAAAGTTGAACCAGCATAACATTCTGTGGTGATTTGCATATGCAGCCCATGATGCTTTGCATTGTGGGGGCATGTGTGATTTTGTATTTTCTTGAAACTTGGCTTCCCAGCCAAATGCCCTTTGGGGTAACCCTTGCCTCAGTGTTTACGCACAGAGGCTCTTTGTCTCAGTTTAATGTCTCATCCTAAAGGTGCCACCTTAAGAGCACAGCACCCCCCTCAGGCTGTACTACAGTGTCAGTACTGTTCCCCCCCCCAAGTTCTAGGTGTGGGGCTAGAACCCACAATCTTCCAATCTTCCGGTATCAGAGGCAGGTGTGCAGTCTGCTGAGCCACTGACACTGCAAATAGAGCCAATTGTAACTGAAAATAGTTACCTTTGATAATTCTTTTGGTTATGGGGTTACTGTGGAGAAAGTCCTGTAGAATAATCCATATTTTCTGCTATATATATATTCATGGCAAAAAAGACCATTAATGCATCAGTTAGGGTTGTTTCCACAGTGACAAAAGTGTGGAAATGTGATGTTAGGGTTAGCAGACCCTGACCCACCAACCCCCCCTTCACAGTCCAACAGATGCTGAGGTGTGCCACAGGATCATGTGCCCTAACTCTCACCCCATTACATATGTAAACAAGTTGACATGGTACAGTAAAGGAGAATGGGGTGAGAGTTAGGCCACGTGACACTGTGGCACACCTCGGTATCATCTTGGTCTGTGGAAGGGGGGTTGGGGGAGTCAGGGTCTGCTAACCCTAACATTGCATTTCCTCACTTTTGTCACTGTGGAAACAACCCTAACTGATGCATTAATTGAGCTTTTTGCCATGAATTTCCCTTCTTTTTGAGAAAGTGTAATATAAATAGTAACCGGTATGTATTGGTGGGAGCATGGGGCCCGATTTGTGCGTAATGATAAGAGTTTGTGGGAGCATGGGCCCTCCAGGCCCTGCTCTCCCACTTACACAGAAGCACAAAGCCATACAGCAGCCTTATAGGTCATGGAAGGCTTGTAACATTAATTTGCCCATATTTGGGGAACCGTAGCAGCAAGTGAAAAAACGAAAGTGTGGTTGTAATCATGTGATTGACTAGTTCCTGCAACGTGAAGTTGACTGAATCTGTATCGTGCATTTTGTCTGAGATAGGGGCAGCAAAAAGCACTGTGAATACAAAGTCTGTGGGCATAATACTGTCCCTCGGACATGAAAATGACCATTTGGAACACTAAATCGCAAATATCTCAGGAACCGTACAAGGTAGAAAAAAAAATTCTAATTTCATGGGTTTCATGATCTTCCAACCTAGTTGAAATTTTGCAATGAAAAGTCGGTATCTCAAACCATTTTCAAGATACTGGCCCCAAAAGGCGTCACGTACGTCGCAATGTTATCCTATGGGAAAATTGCTGAAATTTAGAGTACTGTAACTTTGGGCCCCTGTAATTTTTTGGCACCAAACCACCAAAAGGCGCATCTGTGGGATCAGGGCTTTCTATTCTGCAAACTTCAGCCCAAAAAAACAAACTGTTTTGTTGCAGCAGGGTGGCAAATATTTGCAGTTGTTCTGGCTATAGTTTCGCAAATTACTTTTGCAAATCACAACACTTTCATGGTAAAAATCACAAAACTTTCGCATTTGCAAAAGTATTTTGTGAAAGTGCTTTTCAAAAAAAATTAAAAATCAATTTCTGGGGGCTTTAACCCCCGCAAAAAAGACATGGCTAGCATCCTCAGGACTTGACTAGGTGAACGCAACAAGAATTCTGTTCCTAGAGGGTCCCAATTTTAAGTGGCAGGCATTTTTCTGAGCTGTGACTGGAAAAAAAATGGCTGACTCATGAAAGTAAAAGGGCTATTTGAGACAGTAAAAGTGGCCAATCATGAAATTTTTGTGATTTTTGTTAGCTTTTCCCATTGATTATAACGGGAAATTTGTTTTTTCAATAATTTTTGAACGGTTTAATATTTTGTCACGAAATCTTCGAAAGGCACATCAGTGACCAGGGATGCATGGTTCCTGAAGTTTTTGGACCACACAGACAAAGTGTGCGGGCTGTGGGCACAAGCACAGAAATGCACAAAAAGTCAATTTTTTTTGCATTTTTTTGGCATTCTGTAGCTCCGCAACCATACGTCCAACCATAACACAACTTGGCAGATCCAGAGATCTGTGATTCCAGACTATGCATGAAAAATATAAGGCAAGTCCATTTTACAGTGGCAAAGTTATTATGGTGCAAAGTGTGAGGTTTTGTATTAAAGTGGCTACTCAATCCTGACTATAGTGCCATTATTGTGGTACTATAATATATATATTTATATATATATATATATATATATATATATATATATATGTCTTAATAGTTCTCATTTTTTGTATTGTATAAAATATTAGCATAAAGAGAGAATCTGATCATAAATTTAGTTGCAGAAACAGATTTTGTCAGCAGAGAAGGACCACAAGGCCCACCCTGTCTACTCTCACTTTATCTATTCTGTGTGGTGGTAAGGGGCCCTGTGCAGCCTCCAGGTTCCCGTACACTCTCTGGGTGCTTCTTTCTTTTAATGTTACCCATGTGCCTGTCCCACGCATGATTGAATCCCACCACTGTCTCTACCCCCATGACCTCCCTAGGTAAGCTGTTCTATCTAGCCATCACCATTTCTATGATGAAATACTTCCTCACCTCTTAAAACTTATCCTCACTAACTTTATTGTGTTCCCTCTTGTAACCATATTTGTGCTTGACCTAAACATGTCCCCACACTCTACCCTGTTTATTCCCCAGGAGGTATTTAAAGGTCTCAAGCATGTTCCCCTTGGCTCTCTTGCGCTCTAAGGAGTATATATCAGTGCTATTTAGCCATACTTCAAAGGGCTTCCACTGCTACCCTGTATCATCTGTGTTACCCTCCTCTGCTCAGCCTCCACACTGTTAATGTCTTCTCTTAAGTGAGGATTCCAGAACTGTGCACAGTACTCAAGATGCGTGCAAACCAATGACTTATACAGAGGGAGAACAACCTCTCTCTTTCTGCTTGCTATTCCTGTCCCTATGCAGCCCATCATCTTATTTGCTGTCCCCACTACCCTTGAATATTGGGCCTCTACTTACAGATTGTCCATAATAATACTGTAGTTTGTACACAGTAAATCATATGTTTAACAAAGGAGATGACTAATGTTTTGTATATGTCTGAAATGGATGTTTTTAACTTGGAATATCATGAGTAAATAAATCATTTTATACATTTTTCAAGCTGTATGGTGGTACTCATTCTTGCATGTTTTTTTTCCCATAATAATAACCCCTAGGTCCCACTCTTCTGAGCTATATGCCATGAACTCTCTTCCCATCCTGTCCTCTTCTCTGCTGTGTTTGTGGCCAGTATTCATGGATTTGCACTTTTTGGCATTGAATCCCAGCTGCCAAATTCTGGACCACTCTTTTAGCCTTTCCAGGTCCATCTTCATGACCTGTACTCCCTCCACTGTGTCCTATCTATTGCAGATGTTGGTGTGATCTGCAAATAGACAAGCATTTTCTACTAGCCCCACCCCTATCTCCCCATGATATTGATATTGAAGAGTACAGGGCCCAGTGCCAACCCTTGAGGTTCTCTGTGCCCTTGGAATTCTCAGTTTTGTACTACCCTCTGAGTTCTGTTTATTACCCAGTTTCCCATCCCAGGCATTATTTTGCCCCCTTCCCCTAAGCCTCTTAAATTCTGTAGTCACTTCCTGTGAGGCACTATGTCAAAAGCCTTACTGTAAATCCAAGCAGGCCATACTGACAGCTCACCATCTGTCTGCATCACTTGTCACCCAATCAAAATATTGTATTAGATTCATCTGGCATAACTTCCCCCAGCGAACCCATGTTTCTTCCTTTCCTGTATTGCATTAGATTCCAGGAATACTATTAATCTCTCTTCTAAAAGGTTTCCATCAGGGAAATGTTGAGATCTCCAAAATGGGTATGGTTTTGCTTTAGCTTAATATAATGTAATTTAAGTACAAAAAAGTACTAATAGTGTACTGAAATATATTGAGTTTTGATAAAAAATAGACTTTATAATATGTCTAATTTTAGCATTGATGGTTAGTGACCGATTGTTGTGCTGCCTATTGAATTCAGTTTAATATAAGATATACTTCCTGTTTTAGTTAAATATTTATTTGGTAAGTGACCATCCAAGATAACTGGACTCAGTTTTGGACTCAGTCTGAGCAATATGTTTTAATTATTTGAAATTATTCTATGCTTTTTTAATATTTCTGTTCTTATTGTAATAGCTTTTTTTGTGATGAAATGACCATTATTTAAAGAGAATAATGAAAAAAAAAGTTAAAAAAATACATAGTTGCCCACCCAGTGACATGGAGGGCTGAGGCACTGGGCACCTTTACTCCTGTCATGCCAGCAACCCAGGTTCAGAAAGGGACATGGGTTGTTCAGGGGCTGGCTGTAGCCAGAGGATTGAGTGACCTGAGAACAGATCTTCTCTCCTGGGGAAGGTGGGGACAGAACATCTTGCTCAGTGTCTGCCATCTAGTAGTTTGGTTTTATTTGTTCAATCTTCAAAAATGATTATCATAAAATACAATAATTTAAAAACAAGGACAGACTGACAAACAAGAACCAAAACAAACAAAATTTACAGCAAAAAAAAGCAGCAGTTAATGCAAAAGTAAATGATCAGATAAAGTGCAAATTGATCAAAGAATGCACAATTTATATACCCAAGTAGCAGCAAAAAGAAGAGAACCCGGTGTATGAGACCGCAGTGCGCAACTGCAAGAGATCGAGATACTGCTGAACCACTGGAAGTGGTATTTTATGATCGCTCACTTTCTTTTTCCTGATTTTCCTACTTAGGAATGCAAATTTACCCACTGAATATATGATAATTTGATCCTCAGAGGTAAGAAAAACCTTAGTAAGCTCAGTATCACTAGATGTCGCTATTCCCAAAATCAGTGGAAGTAACCACTTATGCCTAATTTAACTATACCACGGACATCTCAGAAAAACATGCCAGATCCTCCCTTTCGCCCTGATCACAACCACATATAGTATCCTCAGGGTTAATGAGTTCTTATATAAAGCATTTTTAAAATTAGATTTGAACAATTCAAGCCTAAATCTTATATATGTTTTGTGAATATCTAGATTTTCCAAAACATCAAGATAGAATCTATATGCATGATTATCAATACTATGGGTATACCATTTAGCATATTTTGAGGCAACAATATGTGCCAAATCCAACTCTCTATGAAATTGTACTGTTTTGTTTGTAACATAAGCTTTATATTTCTCACTAATACTAGCACAGTGGTGTCTATACTTCAACAGAAAAGACAGCAAATATTTATCAAGGCATTTGTACAGGTGGGAAAGCTAGTCCGACTGCCTATCTGCCATCTAGTAGTTGTAGATGGTAGCACAGCAGGGCATCAGGGAAAGTATCCCATCCATTAGGATGCTGGGGGCCACCTTCATGGAGGCGGAGGGCGGACAATGCATCATTGCACTTGGTGGGCTCACAGAGAAGATCAAGGAGGAAACCTGTGACCATGGCAGGATGGTGGACCAGTCCCTTGCAGGCCCGACACTGGTGACCAGGCTCTCCCAACTAGAGATGTTGTGAAGTTTTAATTCACTGGTGAATTTCCGTCGAAGTCACCTACTCTTACTCCACAGAGCATTCTCCAAATTTTTGCTATCAGCCTAAAAAATTGCCTATGTTACTTTGTGGAATTTCGCCCATGAACGGCAGAATTTCACCTGCGAATGGCAGAATTTTGTCTGTGAACATCACAATTTCACCATTTGTGGGAGACATTTTGCAGTTTGCATGCAAAATTATGCTATTTGTGGGTGAAATTCTGGACTTTGCAGATTGATCCACATTCTGCGGATTGCACCATATTCGTGGATTAATTCACTGAGCTAATTTCACAAACTTTGCCCATCTATATTACCAACATCCTCTGGCTGAGGACAATGGGCAATAAGAAGGTAAGCCCCAGAGAAGCCTCGTGCACTGGTGGGGCTAGGGGATTGATCCTGAGAGGGGCCAGGTTGGCAAAAACTTAGTTGTAAAAGCCAAGGCCATAATTCAAATTATTAGTAACCAGAGGCACTATGGTCCCCATATTCAAAGGTTAGTATCAGCATGAATTTGATTAGCACCAGCACTAACCTGAGTTTGTGCCAGCACTCTGGGAGGGGACATATTCAGAGGCTCTGGAGTATTGCCCAAACTGCTACAGCACCAAAGCACTACCAACACTGCTGTGCCTATGCAAGTGGGAGGGTTCCTCATGCATACTGGCACAGCGGTATATTCAGAAGTTTTGCAATGGCACTAAACATCCCAGAGAGTGGAGCTGTTTACTGCTGCTGAAAACCACATCTTATCTGGGTGCTAAGCCCAATGCCCCACCTCCTGAAGCAGGTGGCTGCACTGCAGCTGCCTACACCTGTGTCAGGTGATTTCCCCTCACCCTGCACACCTGTCCTTTTCATATTAGTTCTGTCTCTGGTGGTTTAATGGTCCCCCACTGCCTGATTGTATGTCCTTCTAATATTAGTTAGATCTCTGGTGGTTTAGGTGTCCCCCCACCCTCAATCACTCATCCTTATAATACTAGTCATATCCCTGGTGGTTTAGGGGTCCCCCCCCCACCCCTTATCACCCATTCTTCTAATATTAATTGTATCCCTGGTGGTTTAGTTATCCCCCAACACTGATAACCCACCCTTCTAATATTAGTTAGATAACTCTTGGCATGGTGTTTCCTCCACCCCGACTGCCCATACTTTTAATATCAGTTATATTCTTGGTGGTTTAATGGTACCCCACCCACAATCACCATCTTTGTAATATTAATTCTATCGCTGGTAGTTTAGTGTTCCCCCACCCCTGATAGCCCATCCTTCTAATATTAGTTCTATCCTTGGTGGTTTTGTGGTTCCCCCAACCCTGATCAGCCATTCTTCTAATATGAGTTAGATCCCTGGTGGTTTAGTCGTTCCCCCAACCCCAACCATTTGCAAACCCCCAACCTGCCCTACCACTTAGAACCCTTGCTCTGCACCCTCCCTCACCTCCATGACTGTCAGATGGAGTCTGGCTGAAGAGGTGAGAGGGGCACTGTGCGGCACTGGCTTCTGCATTACCAGTGAGAGGCACTTGAAGTGAGGGGGATGCAAGGCAGAGGTCCTTGGATGAGTAGGCAGATGGGGGGTTGGCAAACAGTCAGGGATGGTGGGACAATGATACCGCTAGGGATCTAACTAATATAAGAAAGATGAGTGATCAGGGAGTGGGGGGACCACTAAACCACCAGTGATATAACTGATATTAGAAGGATAGGCAATTGGGGGTGGGTTGACTGCTAGACCACCAGAGAACCACTGTTAGTGATGGTATGGGTGCTAAGTGCCTGCTTTGCTGCATGCAAATTAGCCCATAATTGGGGCATGCAGTTAGTTTCTTAGTGACTTGCATGCCCAATGAGCTTATTTGCAAATTCTGACTGAATATGGCCCATAGGAGACATGGCACTATCCTGTTTCAGGCAGCACTATCTACTGTGGGCCGTATGAGGCTTGGTCCATGTCACTGCAGCACAGATCCACTTAGCACTGTATCAGTTAGAACCCCCTCTGTCAGCAAGTACTTACCAGCTAAATAATCCTTAGAGCCAGCTGTGTGCTTTTGCAAGCACAGCACAAATGGCCATGCTGTGATTGAGCCTGGCTTTGAATATGGGGGCCTATGTACAGTACTGTAGAGAGACAAATTAAAGTCCATAACAGATCCCTGTGGAATCACCGAGGCTACAGGAAGTTGTTCTGCAGTGTTAACACCCCGAAGAACCCGTACTGTAGTCTATAATATATGACTGAAGCCAAGACAAACTTGCTGAACTGGTATACCGTTACTTTAACATTTTAACTTTTGAGGCAGTATAGCGCAGTGGTCTAAGGCTCTGAGCTGCAAATCTGGTGACATCCAGCAGACCAGACCTGGGTATGAATCCCACAGCTTCCACTTGCATACTGTGTGACCCTGAGCAAGTCACTTAACTTCCTTGTGCTCCTGGGTCACACCTGGAAACAAGCTCCAGCTTAGTGTGCCTTTCCTGGTTAAACAATTTCCCCTTTCCCCTTAACGAACCCCACCAAACTGAATCCATTACATCAGCAACAACCAGTTCGACATCCAGTGTTGATCAGGTTGTTGCAGTAATGAATGGATACACTGACTTCACTGTATGCCACTCTCCCCCATAATCTCCCCCCCCACCCACAGTTGGCAATTATTAATTCTGGGGATTGCGGGGGGGCAGATCCCCCAGCATGGGTGGGCCAAGCAGTAAAGGGCTCTGCCACTGTGGGGGTCTGTTGGCACTTTGCCATGGCGATGTGATCACCATTGGAAAAAGTGGTGTCATTGTAAAGCCATTTGACAACTTTGTTGTTGAAGCAACTTAATGGAATCTGCTGAACCTAAGCCAAAAAGGAATACAGGCAATGAATATTATAAAATCAGTTGTACTGAATGCCGCAGGAGAAAGACTAAAATTATGGCCTACATCATTAATTAAAACTAGATCATTAGTGACTGAGACCAGTGCAGTTTTGGTGCTCTGTGTAACCAAAATACCTGACTGAAAAGTTGAATATATAGTCCTCAGTAATCTGAGAATCTTTTTACTGCGTTGATTATCAACCAATGCTTTTGGGCACAGAAACCAAATATGTGTGTGTGTGTGTGTGGTGGTGTGTGTGTGTGTGTGTGTGTGTGTGTGTGTGTGTGTTCATGCGTGCGTGCGTGAGTGAATGTGATGGGGGTCTGATAACTGAACACATTCCCTGGTCTCAGGAGGATTTGTTGATCCGATGAGTTGCCAGAAATGACTGGCACTGAGGACTGCAGTCACAAATACACAAGGATAAGAACAAATGACAGCTAACCCTCAAGTGCCAAAATATTCCTTTACATGACCTGCAATTTAATTGGGAATAAAGAAAGCTAATTGAGATCTTGACTCCATAGGTTTAAGAAGGGAATTCAAGAAAGCTTTCTAGTATTTTGTTCATTGCTAGTAATCACAATCAAAGATAAATAATAGAAATTCTGCCTGGTATAGATCATGATAATAACCCAGAGGTGAGGATATATGGATATTACTGTGTGTCTCAAGACATATCTTACTCCACTGATACTAAAGGTTTGAACTGGACAATCTTTTGTTCATTGAGTTCTATTAAAAACCAGATCTACTTCATAGTGGAGCAAATACATCCATAAGATGGAGTGTATTTCATCCATGTAAATCAGTAACACACTCAGAATCAAAAACAGTATGTAAACTATTGGGACTTTAGTAAAGCTTGCCAGAGCTGTAGTCTGCCAACTGATTTAAGATTTATACAGAAGGTTACAGTGTCAACTAATGAAGGGCAAGCCAAGCCAAGAAAACTTCAAATAACGAATGATTAAAAGATGTGATTTTTTTTTAAGGCAGGGATCATTGATTATGGGACTATGTAATCTTGTATACATGAATATTTTATACAGTGTGTAATTATTGTCATTATAGGTGTGGAAAGGATGAGAAGGGACTTGGCAAGGTTGGAGGAATGGTCAGAAGTATGGCAGCTTGGATTCAATGCAAAGAAGTGCAAAATAATGCACCTGGGAAACAAAAACCCAGGGGAAGATTACACAATGGGGGGGAGGTAGTAACAACAACAAAAATGGAAAGGGACCTGGGGATAATCATATCAGATTACCTTAAAGTTGGCAAGCAACGTGAGAAGATTGTAGGGAGGGCTGGGGGATACTGGGATGTATAGGGAGAGGCATCACCAGCAGAAAACAGGAAGTTGTTATCCCCCTGTACAGACAGTTGGTGAGACCCCATCTGGAGTACTGTGTCCAGTTCTGGAGACCCCATCTCCGCAAGGACATAGAGAGGATGGAGGCAGTTCAGATGAGGGCAACTAAAATGGTGCAGGGTCTGCAAGAGAAGCCATACGAGAAGAGACTAAAGGAGCTTAATATGTATACCTTGAGGAAAGGGGGGGGGGACATGATAGAAATGTTTAAGTACCTCAGTGGAATCAACAAAGTCCAAGAGAGTAGCATCTTTCAGAAAAAGAGATGTGCAAGAACAAGGGGACACAATTTGATGATAGAGGAGGTCGGCTCAGGGGCAATGTAAGGAAGTATTTTTTCACAGAGAGGGTAGTGGATGCATGGAACAGCCTTTCTGAGGAGGTTGTGGGGTCTAAAACTGTGACAGAATTCAAGAATGCATGAGATAGACATAAGGCAATTTTTGTGAGGGTAGGAAGAAATAGGCTGCTGGTTAAATAGGATCTGCAGCTTATCCTCTAGGTAGGGAAATGGGCAGACTAGGTGGGCCAAGTGGTCCTTATCTGCCGTCAAAGTCTATGTTTCTATGTTATTATGTAAACATATTTTAACAAGTTAACAAGCAGAGACCAGAACCTCTAGAGGGTGTCTATAACAAATACTTTTCTCAGCATATGAAACAAGTAGCAATACTAGAATAACCACTCTCAAAAATAACACTGTACAAGAACCACAGTAACAGAATTTATAAGATTTACACATTTCAGTAATGTCCTTGGACAACAAGATCAGCATAAGGAACGCAAATTCCAGAAGCAAAATCAACACATGAAGAATCAGCATGTTATGGCTTAGATAACCAGAGTAATCAGCGATCAGCATAAGTGACGAGTGGCACAGTCAAGTGTCAGGTGGGTGAGAGCAGTTGTGGTAGGATTGAAGGGCCCTATGTTACTCCTTGAGCAGGGCAGCTGCAAACTAAGAACTTGGGGAATTGGACAGGCTAAGGGGTAGATCATTTCACAAGCAGGATAGTCTATAAAGAATGGAGGTTTGGCCTGCATTGTGTTTGCAGAGCAGAATTTGGAATATATTTCCCAATTCTTATCTAAGGAAATATGAGGCATTAGAGACAGGGGTCACAATGCCATTCAGGTACCCTGGGAGATTCCCTGCCTAGAATTTAACTCCCAGGAGGGTGGTGTGAAAACCATGCCTGGATTCAGCAGGAGCACATCCCAATTTGTTGCACATAAAACAATGGTGGGTGCAAGGCAACAGACCAGGGCAAACCTACAAAGAGCAGAATGAGGCAGTGAGCTTCAAGATGCAAGAATGAGTGGCAGCAGAAAAAACACAACACCACAATCCACTGTAGGGAAAATACTCTTCCTGGTGCCAAAGGGGAGATAAATCTTCATCCTCTACAGAACACCTAGTTTAGCAAAACAGTTGAAAAAGAAACCATTATTATGAACAGAGTAATTCCAGATGACCAGCAATAGTCCAAATAATTTGTATCATATTACATTGTCAAACGCTGGTGGCTGGTGTATGGTAGGGAATGGAACGCACATACTTTTTTGCTTATGTATGTTAAAAGCGAATGTGCGAGATGATGTATATGTTGCGTCTTTTGTAAGCATCATGTTAAGCACTTTAGTCCTTTATACATGTATACACTCTGTGGATGATGGTATTTTTAAAAAACAAAAATGAAAACTAAAAAAGGAATGTTTGGGGCATTGTTGTAGTTCAGTTATAGGGTCTGTTTAATAACTGAGGCGTAGGGTTCTGAGGAATAGATGATGGTGTACATGTGGACATTGCATGAAGCAAGAGCTCTGAGTAGGTGATTTATAAAAAAAATGTAAATAACAGGGCCCAGTACAAAACCATTGAGGCCCCCAAGGCAACTGGGAGCATAGAGGAGAGGAAAGAACCCTGCTGGATTGCCTGAGCTCTTGATCTGTTATGTCTCCCCTACTGTTACCCCCTACCCTATCCCCAGGGCATAGCCGGAAATAAGGCATTGCCTTAGTGTGCCTTTCTGGCCAAAATGTTTAATTAAATAAATATAGCATTCCATGAAAAAATCTATTTGTGGTTATAAATGGGGATAGTCAAGACTAAGTGGAGAATTCTTGACTGGTAATGACCAAATTGTTTTGCAATGACTAAACATCTCTGTATTGGAATTGTGTGTGGAATATCAAAGCACAGCTTGATATCACAAAATGTAAGTAACAAAATGTACAGTACAAAATGTAAGTAACTTTTTGGTCCCAATAAAAAGCCACCTTCTTGTGACACTGTGTCTGAACTTTTTTTCAATCCATGGGAACAAAGACTCTTGCTTTGATTACTCTTGGATTTAACTTTGTGAGAAGAAAAAAAAAAACGGCAGCTCTGTGAAACCATTTACATAGAAGGACAATATACTGGCACAATGGTAAAAACAAAGACTGCAATAAAAAGAAAATCAAAATCATTATGGACTGGGTCCATAAATCTAGTAATTGATTTATAATTTCACTAAAAATACCACCAACAACTTAATCTGGTTCAAGGTCAGTTGGCATTCATCTGTATCACCCTCCCCTGGGTCGTGCCTGAAAATAGGCAGGATTTGTCTAGTGCACTTACCTGGTCAACAGAAACTAAATAAATAAAATAAATAAATAGTATTTAGAAATATTTTGGGAGCAAAGGTTAGGCAATAGCTACAGTAAGCCACTCCACAAGAAGCAGAAACATGACTCAGAAAACAGCAATGAAGTGTGGGAATTGTGCTGTTTGGATTTAAAAAAAGACAGGAATTGGTATTGGCCTAGGTACTGCCTATAACTACAATTCATGGACAGTTATGTGGTGGTTATCTAAAAGTTGACTACGTGGAGATACCTTGAGGTAACACTGAGGCATTCAAGTTACAATTTGCATTGGCTGTAATGTGATTCTGCCTCAGCATACCTCAATGCTAACTTTTGTATAACTACCGCTGTATTTTTTTCATGTGGAAAAAGTGACTCCCAAAATGTATTATACCATTACTGTGTCATCATGCTATTGTTATACTAACATTCTGATCATGTAACAATAGTATAACCTTTAGGGCTATGTGAGTAATGAATATTAATTCCTGAATACCATAAATAATGGAGTATAAACTACCTGGGGCCAAATTACGAGCAGTGTCCAGCACTCAGGATAGTTGTATTCAGGAATTAATTTTACAAAGTTTCCAAAAATGGAAAGAAAATTATTTCTCCCTTCAACAGGTGATGGGGCTGGTCCCAAGGTTATTCCCCACCCTAATCAGTGGTTCCCACATCTGCTTGGTCCTTAATATTGTAAAAATCATCTGGCAACCTGTAGATCTGGCCACAACCTGACATCATGTTTTGCAACATACGTTTATCTGCAGTCCTTCTCCAAAAACTTAATTAGAGAGGCGCTGGCCAAGATGCAATGCAGCGTCTTGAGTTACTGCATAACAAATGCTATTAATTGCCATTAAAATTGCTTTGTTTACTGCAGTAACTCTACTGCAGTATGCTGCAGAACTGCATTGTATCCAGGCCAGCTCCACTCTAACTGGACATGTTACCCTTCAGAGTACGCTGTAGGGATAATAACCCCAGGCCAATCCCTGATCTATTAAGGAGGCAACAAAAATGGTCTTCATACCATACATCGGGTTGTCCTCCAAGCTTGGCTGCTTCAGTGTGCCAGTGAGGTGGTTCCGGTCAGTAACATCATGGAACAAAATAAAGTGGACAAAAATAAAGCGGCAAAAACAGTGTCACCATCAATATTGGCAGCACAAAATGAAGCGTACCAGAACAATGCAGGCCACATGACACGCAGGTAGCAAACAATATCCACCACATAGAGACACTGCACTAGAACACACAGCAGCAGGCAACCATGCACAGGAACAGCACAGGGGTGCAGGGAGATGGAACAGGGCAGGATGCAACCACCACTGGGGGAAGCAGGCCACTGGACACCTACCATGGTAATCTAATTGCACAGGCACCCACCAGAATGCTGAGTGATGGAGACGGTGCACTGGGGTAACCACTGGAGGACAGGTGGACCATGGCCACCATGTAGATGGCCGTGTATAATGCAAGGGCCAGGAGCACAAGCCAGCATGTCCCCAGCAACACACACAACACACAGGACAGGGGAGACTGCATGTTGGCTTGTGCTCCTGGCCACTGGGGTTCTAGTGCAGTGTCTCCATGCGGTGGACGTAGTTTGCTACCTGTGTGTCATGTGGCCTAAATTGTTCTGGCATGCTTCATTTTGTGCTGCCAATATTGATGGCGACACTGTTTTGCAGCTTTATTTTTGTCCATTTTATTTTGTTCCACGATGTTACTGACAGCAACCGGTGATGGTTCGGTAGGGTGGAGCCGATGCTGTTGCAGGCTGTAATAGCAGTCTACATTGAAGCTCATCAGTATATATACATTGATAAGTCCCAATTCAGTCCACTACAGACTGCCCTAACATCACTACATGATGTTAGACAGACATACCTCCTCTACCTCCTAATGCAAGCTGACAACTGGCAACTGCACTTAAAAACTTAATGTGTGCTAGGTAGGAAATGACACTGTCAGACTATTTGCACTGTTGCCTCTAAAATCATGGATTGGGGCTGAGAGGAATGTACTTCAAAATTTGGCATTTGGGCCCAAAAAGTAACAGGGGGTGAAGGAAGTTGGATTAGAGAGGGGGAAGCTTTAAAAGAGGTGTTGGGTCAGGTGAAGGAAGAGCCTAACATGCCAACCTGATATTTAGCATACAACCCCCACCATTGTTGCCACATGGATCAGGAATGTTGCCCTCTTAATTAGGGGACAAAGGAATAGGGTTGGGGACATCTTAAAAGATGGTGTTGATTTGGGATCAGTGCTGGCAGGATGCCGGCTTTTGTCTAAAAGCAGCAGTATTTGTTAGTTATTTCATCATATTTTTTCAGCGAGAATGTTCTTCTGACACTCTGAGAGTCATCTTCAGTGTATTTGTAATTCCTTGAAATGTGTTTAAAAACATATTGATAACTAATTTTATTATTGAAGATTCACATCACTAAAGATGGCCATCATTCACTATTTTTAAAAAATCTTTTAGACTGAGGTTTCTTTTCAAATGTACATACTAGAGTCATACTGTGGATGTGTTAGAATAGTGCTACCACATGCTTCAGCTGCTAAACAGCATAACACTACACCAAGATTGTTGTTTTTACCATGGTGGGGCTAGCACAGGGGCAGGGGCTTTTAAAAACTTAAAAATCCGGTATCTCAGTTTAGAAGCAAAAGAAAAAGAAAATGAAAAGAAAAATGTATACGTTAACTTTTTTTTTTTTAACGAAATACATTATCACTAAAAAAAGCTACATGGTGACTTACAAGTATGGCTGCTTTACGGTATGGGTATGGAAGGAGGTGGGGTTGCCATTGGTCTAGCCCTGGGCCCCTGAGAAGGGAGGGGGAAAGGCTTTTTGAAATCCTTTTCAAATTTGACATCTATTTTGACCAAAACAAAATTATGAAACCAATCATCTAATAAATACCCACATAAATGTGGGCCACAAATAAAAATACTTAGAGCATATCTAAGAGAAAATATTTGCACACCCCTTATAACCAGCCCCTGTCACCATTGCCTGCTGCAGTTTTCAAATCATCACGTAAAACTTGGCTGTTTAAGTATGTAATAGGAAATGATAGCATGCATTGTGTAAGGAATAATCCATGGTTGGGTGGTGGAAATATTGTAATAACCGAACAACCTGGGTGAGTTGTGAGGCCTGAGGTGTAGCTGAGGGCCTTTGAAAACCCAGGAAGTGAGGCTTTTACAGCACTGATGCAGACTCAGAGTGGGTTATTGTACTTAAAACATGGTCAGAAGTGTTATAAGTTGTAATAAATACATGTCCCAAGTGGGCATTCAGGCACAGCAAGAAAGCTGAGTGCCTTCGACTGCCAAAAGGGTGTGCCATTACTATAGCACAACCCACAAGATTTTGAGTGTGTTATTGCACTTATAAAATTAGTTAAAAAGTAAAACAAAATTGTATTAAAATATTTAAAGTAAAAAAGTATATTCTTGCACTGAGTTAAAAACAAGCCTAGCCAGTTTCTTTTTTCTCTGTCTTTCCCCACAGTCAATAAATGGACTATTTACTATGAAATACATAAATTTAGCATTCAATTTTTTGCACAACTCCACTGGCAGAGTGTTTATTCCATCTCCCCACACACACACACACAACAGAAGGATTCATATGGAGCCAGGGTTTAAATTTCATCTCTGGCAGTGAAAACAGCAGAAATTACCTTGGTAAGCCAGTAAGGATAGTAGGGAGATATTTTATGGACATGGCAGGAAGCTAACAAGGGATGCTACACATTCACCTAGGCATGGTGTATGCAACCAACTTTAATTTCTTCTGTAACACGTGGTTAGCTCATTTTCTCCACAGGAATGCAGTGCACTTACAAATTTGTAATAACATCCTTCTGACTTCAAGAAATCACAATACCATCTGAAGCCCATGCTCCTGTCACAGCTTGAAATCATCATAGCCATGACTGAGACTCTTTTTCTTGCCTGTTTTGTTTGCCACTAACATTCATTGCCCTTTGTAAATGTCCCCATCAAAGTTATCATTCTCCTACCTCCAGACAGCTTAGAAAACAAATCTAAATGTTCCCAGACTGTTGGGGGGGGGGAGGGGAGCACTTACATGCAATTAGCAATGATAACTGACAACCTGGAGCTGCCTAGTGATGTGTTTGTGAGGAGCAGTGGATGGGCAAGGCAGATGAAGAAAAGAATTGACACTGGTTTTCCTCAGGTTTTCTTTTTTTTTTTTTAAGTTTTTAAAACTTAAATTAGAGATGATGTAAGAACAAAGGTGACTAAGATTAAAGAAACCGGCACTCAAGCAAAGCAAAAACAGCTTGGCTCATGGTGTAGGAGTCAAATAAAATGCTGGCTAGCACTGCAGGATAATACAGGTTTTAGTCCATAACCAAAAAAACAAAAAAAAAAAGCAACCGCACCAATGGAAACTCCCTCTCCAGCTAGGTCAAACATTTTCATGTCAAATTCATGCACTTCCTCAGGACTTACATCATACATACAAGATTTAAAGAAACAGTATTACTAGAGTGCAAAATCAATGTGTGCTAGAGAGATAGATGGATAGATAGACAGACAGACAGACAGAGTAGATAGACACACACAAACACACACACACACACCACACGTGGCTTACTATAGAAAAGACCAGTAATGCTAATGGAAGTAAAACAAAAGGGAAAGTAAAAACAGGAAAAAAGAATATGGGAGGAAGGGGGGGCAGAAAACAATGATGGGAATTGGAGGAGGGTAGAAAAAGGGAAGGGGAAAGGGGGGAAGGGCTATCAAAAGTTAAAAGGAGGAGAGAAGTGAATGCAAAAGATATATCATAAGTACATATAGACAATAATTAATCATTTTTAAAAGGCATATATATATATATATATATATATATATATATATATATATATATATATGTATATATATATATATATATATATATATATATATATATATATATATACATATATATATAAAACAACATAAAATTCCACTATAAAAGTAGTATCAGACCTTCCCCAGTGAATCAATAAATATATGACATAAAACAGTAGTAGTTATGATTTATAAAAAGAAAGAAGTGGACAGTTGAAAGTGCTCAACTTTTGGACTCCTATAACCATGAGCTGAGTTGTTTGTGAGTATGTTAAATTTGAGGCAATTAGTGGAAATAGGGCACTAAGAGTAATTGTCTTGGGGGGGACACAGTTACTGCAAATGGTAATTTCTCTGTGGCTAGCAGTGGGGGTGGCACTGTAAGTAAAATTAACAATGAATGTTGTTAAAAGTGAACAAATGGGAGGATGAAACTGGCAAATGGAATGTGCAGCAGTTAGCAGATAGAGGGGACCATGTATTATGAAAAACAACACATGGCTGTTTATCTGTTAAAGGACAACTGTGCTGAACCTGTAAGTCATTTTCCAAATAAAAGCTGTTTATTAAGTACTGGTTCCAGTTCTGTAACTGTTCAGTTTATACAGGCCTTTCAGTAACCTTTGCAAGTTTTTCTGCTTTACAGTCTGATGGTAAGTACCATTGTAGAACTGCATGATGTGGTTTATGTCCCAAGCAACTTCAGAGTTCTATAGTAGAACATACTGTAAATGCATTGTGCCAACAATAGAAGACTAGAACAGGGACATACACTACATTGTACATTCCTAAAATGGTTCTTACCAGCAGCATGTGAATCAGAAACACCCACTGAAATAACGAAAAAGCCTGGATAGTTAGAGTAGTAACAGAATTTGAACCAGTATTTAAAAAGCAGCTTCTACTAGGAAAACTGACTTACAGTTTCAGCACAGTTCTCCTTTAAGGTGCTTGTAACTCCACCTTGGGATTCCAGTGACATCATAAACCTCTCAAGCACTGCTCTTGAGGATTATGATGTCATTGGAATCCCTCAATGGAGTTAGAACACCACAACAGATAGGGAGCCATATGATATTCTATTTGTAAATAAATAGTGGCCACCAAAGCAAACACTTACCTTTCACTTCTATAGCTTCTTCAGAGCTAGTGTCCCATGTATCATATTTTTCATATTTACGGTATGCAACCACAGTGTGGCCCATGCATAGATAGCCCCCTGTATGCCATTAACCAAATAGCCTGGAAAGGTTATATGAAGATGATTGTATGTGAGAGACAGATGCACGCGGGATTATATGTGGAAGGAAAAGTACCTTAAGAAATACTCTAAATAAAACACAAACTTAAGGATTGTGGTACAGTATCATCTCTCTCTCTCTATCTCAATATCTATCTATCTGTCTATCTCTCTATCTCTCTCTCTCTCTCTCTCTCTCTCTGTGTGTCTGTCTATCTGTCTGTCTATCTGTCTATCTGTCTATCTGTCTATCCATCTGTCTATCTATCATCTATCTATTCATCTATCTGTCTATCTATATGTCTGTCTATCTATCATCTATCTGTCTGTCTATCATCTATCTGTCAGTCTATCTATATGTCTGTCTATCATCTATCTGTCTATCTAGCATCTATCTGTCTGTCTATATGTCTATCTGTCTGTCATCTGTTTGTCTATCTATCTATCTATATCTATATATTGGAAAAATATGATACATGGGTCCACTAGCTGCAAATAAGCTGTAGACGCATATAGCATTTGCTTTAATGGCTACTACTTTTTTACAGAAGGAATAGCAATTAGTTGCTTAAACCATGCCTGGGTGAGTGTGTTGGCTCTCTTTTGATAACTTACATTTTCACATTTCAGCAGGCTCCTTCCTGCTTTTATAATGTTTGACTTTTGTCCTCTTGGACAGCTGGCCTGTAGCCACCCCCCCCCCCAACACACACACACACACATGTTTAGCATGAATGGTCAGCAAAGGAACCATAGAAATTAAACTATACGTAGTAATACTGGGCTGGAGTCTTTGCTTTTGTTTCCCTTACCAAACCCCGCAGGATGACAGTAAGCATTTTCTTTCCTGTGTTGCTCCTTCAGCTATGTTGCCAACTACAGTCACCCAGGTGGTGATAATGCTACAGATTCCACAACACTTCCTCCTAAGAGAATCCTCTGCGAGACTCAGTTCTCTTCCCTGTCATTCCTCTAGTGCTCTGGTCAGTTACTTTTTGAGAAAAATACTACAAAAATAATTTGAAACATTTTCTGAGAGAAATTGCCTGAGACCATAATGTAATTATTCTGAGAAATTAAAAATGTATACTGTATATGAAGACTACTTGTTTTATCATGAACATTTTTATTGCAAAACATTTTAAAAAATAACATTAACATCAAGAGAATGTTTCCAAAATGTCAAAAGAGAGATAAAAAAAAACACATGAAAATGATTTCTGAGAGAAAAAAAGCAACAGTGGAAATCCTCACTCACCTATGAAAAGTCAAGAGACAGAACAATATTAATGGAAAATAAAATTTAGAAAAAAGTAAATAGGGAATTTGAAAATACTCTGAGAGAGAGTTTGCCAATGATTCTTGTCCCACAGTGCATGACTGTATGTTCTGACAGACTGGCCAAGCATTTAGTGGTATTGCAGCTGGCTAACCCACCAGCGCATAACCATTAAGTCAGCGTCAGCTTCTTTAGCACTCAACACATCTTTCTGAGAACTGTTTATGTTACTGCAAGTCAGTCATGCTGATAATTAACGTGATCATGCAGCAGCAGCAATGGAGTGTGCTCCTATTTTATGGGGGTTTGTGTGCAGGAATGAAAAGAAGAGTAAGGGCAGCTAATTCCCTCCTACAGCACTGGAAAAATGTGTGTAACTGTTCAATCAATTTGAGCAGCAAGTTGGACAGTAGGGGTGCCTGGATCCCTGAACCCCACCCCCCCCAGATGTATGTATGCCATATTCAATAAAAATATGGACAATTATAGAAAAACATTGCCATTAGTCTACTATAGGCTTCTGGTGACAGAAAACATTTGAATTTGACTTTTGTGGTTTTATGATGTCAGCAGGACCCCATGACGTAAAACTTCCCTCATCCTGAATAACTCCCATACAAATCTGCAATAGAAAGAACTAGAAAAGAATGTATTTATTATTAAACAGAACCAGAACTAATATCTTCTGACCAGTTCCAAAAATTATTTTTATCATAGTTTGTAATGCTTGAAATTATTTCAAATACAGAATCTTTTGAACTGTTCAGGTTAGAAACTTTTGTTTCACTGAAAGCTTGGAGTCTGCTCAACATGAATATATCATAACAACATAGTTCTCATATGTTGATGCTTGTTGAAATAATATTGTGTTAAAATTAACAGAATTTAAACACTTTGCTGTAACATTTTATGTTTTCATACGTCAAAATACGGAAGCATTAATAATATCATATATTGCTATATTAGCTTAGCTGAATCTAAGCTTTTATTTAAAGAAAATATGTTTCTACTCCTAATGGTTTCTGAGTTTTCCCATTTTAAAGAAGAGATCCTCGTTAAGTTCTAACTTTGGAACTGTTAAGGTTAAAAAGTTTTTATTTATATGAAACCTTAGAGACAGGTTATTAAGAATCAGTTTCATCATTACAGTTGTTCTGTGTGGATACTATTCTGTATGTAGTGGTACTATTTGAAACTGCATTTTGCTTGTATTATCAATACATATTTTTAGCTGAGTCACACAGAAATGGCAAACACACAGTGGCGGATTCAGGCCTAGGTGCTGTTCTGCCAACTCAAACCAGGCAGCTATTTACCATTCACACTCACATGCACACAATAACAGCACAATAAGTACAGCAAGCCAAAGCTTTATTATAACAAAATATAATACAAAAGGTTATACATCACCGATTCAACAAAGCATCATCCAAGCCCTCTTCCAATGGCTGGGAAGCCCCCTTGTCAGCCTGGCTAGGAGTCTCACGAACCGGAACTTTCCCCACAGCTACGCGCCCACCCTGCAGGAGAGGCTTCCAACCACAAAACTTAATACATCACCGATTCCAAAAGCTACATCCAAGCCTGTTCCAATGGCTGGAAGCCCCCAGCCTGGCTAGGAGTCTCAGGAATCGGGAACAGCTCCTGCAGCAATGCGTCCACTCTGCAGGCGGGCTTCTAACCAGGCATCTGAAAGTCCCATTTATATGTTTTATCTGGTATTTAGAAATGCTAAACCACCATGTCCTAAGCACTGGCCAGGTGCCCAGAACATCACTGAGTTCAGCATGACAAACACCACTTATTCTCATAATAAATAGTTGGCATTCGTTAGATCATCATGCCCTAAGCACTGGCCAGGTGTCCAGAACATCATGAGCCAAACAATGCCAGAGATTCCAAAGAAAAGTCTCACAACATCTTGTATTCTCATAACATCTTGTACAAAACATCTTATATAACTATGATTAAGCATTAAGCATTTCAAAATGGAATAATATCATACAAAATGGAGTGACAATAATCAACACAATACATATATATATATATATATATATATATATATATATATATATATATATATACACATCATTGGTCCTTTGATTTTTGTGAATACAATTTGTATGAAAATGGCATCATAAAAGGTTTATCCACATACAGTCTCCTAATTCTATAGGATAAATAACAATTCCACACAGTTAAAACAAACAATATCACTGCAATTATTATGAAAATGGCATCATAAAAGGTCTATTGTCATATATTTTTCGTATACGATATGACAAGTAACAATTCCATATTGTTAATTGAGAATGTTTTCCACACAACACCCCATCCATCGTCTGTGAGCATAAACTTATATCGTGCATCCTATTATTACTATCTATATAGTCCCCGTTAAAATGTGGTAACCAAAATTCGGGATCAAATATTGGGGGGCCAAATATTATGGGTAATACTATATATTTACACATTAATTGTGGGTATCCAATTAGTGACTGTTATCCATTGCTTAAACACGGTCCTCCATATAAATTCATTATTACTCATTAAATCACTTTGTGCTTTCGTAATCTAACGTTAACTTCTGCGGATTAAAAACAGTAGGCATCCATTGCGCTTATAAATTATACATCTACTCCTACTGTTTTAAGCTTGTTGGTTAATGTTTCCACGTCCATGCTGTTTAAAAATCCTACACCAGCACCAAGGCCACCTAATAATGTATCATACCAAGCTCGTCTATTTTTACATTTATGACTAGGAGCAAAAGTTATCTTAAAATTAATAACATTCTTTTGATACTGCTGCGCTACTAATATACAAGTAGAGGCACTTTAACCAAGCTATCATTACTAACAATAGGATGATTTCTTAATACAGTAATATAGTCTACCCAAGTAGTTCTATTTTCTATTACAGTTGCATTCATGCAAAACAAATATTTACATTAATTAGTTCAATGGTTTCGTTAAAATGTCTGATTGATTCGTCAACAGTCTAGTCCTCGGTGAGGAGTTATCATGCACATGTCTGATAAGTTGCAGCATTTAATAGCAGTCTTATTCTGCAAAGAGATTTCATCTGTGTCATAAGTATATTGGACAAATAATCATCCTGTTCCACCAGTTGTCGTCCAGAGATTGACCCCTGGTGAAAATGTCATATTCAGTACCACACACTTCTGTCCAGATGGGCAGCTAAAGTTCCCTGGGTTCTATCTTTGGTATCATTTTTCCAACTCCAGGTTCCTTTACAACCAGTGTCATTACAGTTAACCCTTTGAATCCTTCCTCCAGGGTAACTAGCTCTGCCAAATGGACCATAAGACACACCAGCATTCCTTTCAAAATTCATTGCTGGACCTAGAAGATACAAATTTCATTATTCTCAAAGATAACATTTATGTGCAGGCACGTATTCCCATTTTTTCCCTGATCTGATGACTAGCACAGTGTTGTCCTTCCCCATGGCTATCACTGCAGCCGGCTCCAGTGAGGCCATTGGACTAGTGATCCACACCCTAGCTCCATTATTAAAATTGTCGGTGGATCCAAACCCCTTGTCTTCTCTTACTGTCAAAAGTGCGGGGACCTCCCCCTTAGTAATCAACAACTGTGCAACCCTGTCATGTGGCTGGATAAGAAAGCTGAAAAGGCAATCAAAAGAATGAATATGTGTGGACATACATAGACAACTCTACCCTCCAGCGTAACTGATTACTTGCTGAGGGCAGAAACCCTTGTACCAATAATAGGTGTGAGATTCAACTGTTTGCACTAGAGAAAACAGAAGGGCTTGGGCTGGGTTATGCTGTTAAAATACCTTGGGTCTTTTCTAAAACCTGT
Source organism: Neoceratodus forsteri (assembly GCA_016271365.2). Taxonomy (NCBI): domain Eukaryota; kingdom Metazoa; phylum Chordata; order Ceratodontiformes; family Ceratodontidae; genus Neoceratodus; species Neoceratodus forsteri. The sequence goes on along the minus strand of JADMNL010000024.1, from coordinate 281,056,718 downwards.
AAATACACTTTTTTTTTTTACCCCTTTGGGGGAACAGTGATGTACCTTGCAACCTTTGTGGGTATTACACTGGAAGGGATGGAGGAAGGGTAGCTTACCCCTCCCCCAAGCTCCTACTGGTGGAAGAGACAGCTCGAGGTGCAAGAGACAGCTCGAATACTGTAGCAATAAAAAGGTTAGCTGTGGATGGTGACATGATCCCCACCTACTACACTTTAAATTATAACAAGATAATATTACAATACTATAAAGATGGGGAACTTCTTTTTTCTCTAGAAGAAAGAGAAGAAACACAGACAAACAACAAAAACAAACACACATCAGTTTAAAAATAAAACAAGATTATTTCCATAGGATAAAAGAAGCCAAGCGTCCCTGGGTTCCCTTATCCTAAGCATGACAAAATGTCCAGATTGATGGTAATACCGTACGTACGTATCTCTTAGAATGCATTTCAAAAAGACAAAAAAAAAAAAATGATTACACCATGGTCACACATAAAAACAAAAGCCATTGTTTTTAACTGTAGATGGTAAACTCTCAAAAACAGCTGTAATAGTCCTTTTTTCAAAAGCGTACTATATATATATATATATAATAAAAATATGGGGGAGATGATGAATAATTCTCCCCTTCCAGCTGGAGTATTGCCTGTGTTGGCTGCAAGTCAGAAGCAGTGAGACGAGAAGAAAAGTTTGTTCCTCTTCACTTAGAATACTAGTTTTGCAATAAAAAGTCAAATTACATGGTTCACTCTTGGTGTGCTTTCATGAAAACATACATTTTGTGTGAAAAGTTGTGCTTTAGGCATGGAATACACATCAAGTTTGTGAAACACAAGAAGGTCAAATAACGTGCAAAAGGTCTTAGTGTGCATGCAAGGGTCATTCAAACCCAGCCATTCCTGTAGTGTCCTTGAACACCACCAATATTAAAATATCTTTAAATAACAATAGACCACACAAGTAAACTGCTGGCCAAGACAGTACACACACATACACATACACAAAAAGAAATACTTAACACAATATAAGACTGACATTGTTTCACACCAATTTGCTGAGGTAATGGCCATAGTTTCATTAGAAAACTGTACGTGTTTTAGATATATGTGCTGCCTCCTGCCTGTCTTGTAACACTGACAATTTTTAAACTAACACATTTATACATATTGCCATGCCAAATCTTTCCAGAACAAAACACTTTTTAAACACATCATCTGTAAGTGAACACATCTCGTATAACATGATTACACCTTTTGGCACATAACTAAAATATGGCACTCTGCCATTTTGCAAAAAGTTTCTAGTTATAAAGCCATTTATAGCTGTTAACACATTACATTTTCACCTAGCAGTGGCTTGGCACGTTGCTTGCAAACTACAACTCTTTCTGCACATTGCAATCTATATGACGTCATAACTCTTCACCATCAACACTACCTGCTCCACCAAACAAAAGTTCTTCACTGACCCAATCTAGGCAGCACAAATGTTCCATTAAAAATAAAGCCAATTAAAACAGTCAGCTATGAGGCAAAGAAGCTTCTTCTTTCTTTTTTTTTTTACTGTAACATGTTGTGCACTGAAACAGTCAATCCTATCTCACAACCTTGACAACAGAACATAAACACAGATATAAGCTAGAAAATATGCACTAGAAAGGCGGAGCATTACCTTGTTTAGTATATGTATTACAGAAATAAAACAGACAGACATAAAACAACTTTAAATAAAAAAATTTCAGACTTACCCGGTGCCAAGGTATTTTTCTTCTTCTTTTCCGATACACTAGTCTGAGTAAGAAAACTGACTGCAGGACCTTCATGATAATTTCCAAACACTGCAGCTATTAACCCTTTTAAAGGTTTTAACCCTTTCAAAGGTTTTCTTTTGGCCATTTTAGTAACCTGCCAAACCAAGTCTTTTTCCAGAGCTCTGGTTTGCAGTTTAAAAACAAAACAACAACAAAAAAAAATTTCTAACAGTACTATGTTGAAATCCATCTGGTAGAGGTCCCCAGTACTTGGGTTTGGGATCAAATGCCTCAGCCTCTATAGGAGGCAAGGGAACTTGAAATTGATACAGAAAAACTTGAAACTACACAGATAGGCAACATGGGGGGGAGGATTTTCAAATCATCCCGTCTGTAATCACCTACTGTGCGTACATCCACAGTAGTTTATTTTTCTTTTTCTAGATGTTGCTTATCTAACTTCACTTAATCAGACGCTGCTTTTCTCCTAAAAGCAGCCTGAACTGTGAAAGCCATCATTGGCTCTAACAGTATTTACTTGCAGCAAGCACAAATTACAAGTACAAAGGGCAGTTGCCTTAGCTTGTTTGAAGACTTTCCTTAATACATCTTTCCACATATTCTTTTACAGTTTCATCAAGAGAAAGATAAAAAAAAAGAACTCATCCTTTTTCCTAAAAATAGACATTTTATTTTTGAATCCTGCCGACATGAAAAATGTTCTGCCAACTCAAACCAGGCAGCTATTTACCATTCACTCACATGCACACAATAACAGCACAATAAGTACAGCAAGCCAAAGCTTTATTATAACAAAATATAATACAAAAGGTTATACATCACCGATTCAACAAAGCATCATCCAAGCCCTCTTCCAATGGCTGGGAAGCCCCTTGTCAGCCTGGCTAGGAGTCTCACAGAACGGGAACTGGCCCCTGGCGATCGTCACCCTGCAGGAGGCTTCCAACCACAAAACTTAATACATCACCGATTCCAAAGCTACATCCAAGCCTGTTCCAATGGCTGGAAGCCCTTGTCAGCCTGGCTAGGAGTCTCACAGACAGGAACTGGCCCCACAGATCGTCCACCCTGCAGGAGAGCTTCCAACCACAAAACTTATACATCACCGATTCCAAAAGCTACATCCAAGCCTGTTCCAATGGCTGGAAGCCCCTTCAGCCTGGCTAGGAGTCTCAGGAATCGGGAACAGCTCCTGCAGCAATGCGTCCACTCTGCAGGCGAGGCTTCTAACCAGGCATCTGGAAAGTCCCATTTTATATGTTTTATCTGGTATTTAGAAATGCTAAACCACCATGTCCTAAGCACTGGCCAGGTGCCCAGAACATCACGAGTTCAGCATGACAAACACCACTTATTCTCATAATAAATAGTTGGCATTCGTTAGATCATCATGCCCTAAGCACTGGCCAGGTGTCCAGAACATCATGAGCCAAACAATGCCAGAGATTCCAAAAGAAAAGTCTCACAACATCTTGTATTCTCATAACATCTTGTACAAAACATCTTATATAACTATGATTAAGCATTAAGCATTTCAAAATGGAATAATATCATACAAAATGGAGTGACAATAATCAACACAATACATATATATATATATATATATACACATCAGGTGCAAGAGTGTGTATCACCCCCTTTGGTGAGTGCGGCACTTTTGATGAGCCACAAATTGTGGCTCAAACCACTGCCACCCAGAGAGTCAGCATTCATCACCCACCACCACCGAGCTGGCGCTTGCGCCCCTCCCATCTCCACTGCCATCATGCCGACTGCTCTGCATCCAAAAGTAATTGGCTTAGTGCTGTGGGGGCATGGCTGGCATTGGCAGTGGGCTGTTCAAAAATAGGAACTCTATAGTCTGCTGTTGGAGCCCGGAGGAGTCATAGTCCATGGCAGCAAGGGGCTTGTGGAAATATCGGTGCTCCAAGAGTGAGTCTAGTGGACCCTGCGGGGCAGTTACAACAGCCGAGGGACAGACTGGAAATGCTGACTTGAGGTGCTGAGGCATCTCAATAGAAGTGCCACAGAGGGAACCTGCCCACACAATGGGGGTCCTGCAGCAACAGCTCAGCTGAATGATCCCAGTAGGCCTTAAGGTGTTTTGGAGGGGAGGAAGGGGGTGAGGTGAATTCGTGGGGGGGGGTAACATGAAAATAACATCGATAGTCATATGCTGCAGGATCTTCAAATGAGATCACAGTCAGACCAGTACCGTTTATACATTATTTATCCAGGACAGGCAAGCTGAGATGGAATCTGGCATTTGCTATGCTGTCCTGATTTTATATTGGGTTGGACTAGGGAACTGTATGGTTAGATGACTTGCTCATGATTCCCAATTCAGTAGGTGGCTCTAGTAGGATTTTAACCAGGGACGTCTAGTTCACAACTCTGCACTCTAACTAGCGGTTTACACTGCCTTTTAAACTTCACTTTTAAAGAACAGTTACATTAATGAACACCAGACTAAAATAGTTCACACTGTCCTCATATCAGTACTGCTTGCCCATATTTCTTTATGTTAATTGACTTTGATTTTCAGCCAGAACAATAAGTCATTCACATTTAGCAATTTTAAAGTAACATGGTGTTCTTCCATACAAGCAACAAATTAACCTATCTAGTGCATGCAACTAGGAGCTGGCAAATGTTTTGCATTTAATTTTCAGGGCTTCAATCAATTCAAATCAAGATGAGACATTTCAGAGATATGCACGTAAAAACCTTGTAATGAACTGTATATTTCAGTTCCCATCTAAAAATGCAAATGTTGCATATTGTATAACTTCTAGCAAGATTGACCCACTGCCGGTTGTAAAACTGTATGTACAGTATAACTCCCTTTTCCAGCCAAAAAGAGATGTCCCTACCCTACTACCAGTCCCTCCAAATTGCAAGCAGCCCTACTTTAACTGGACACCTTTATTTCTGCCTTGGGGACGAGCGACCCCCTATGTGCCGTTGAACTACTACCATGAGTCTAATGCAGGCGCTTTCTGCTATTCCCCACTACCCCCTCTGCAGGTACTGAAACATGTCAACATGGCAGAGACCAGAAAGAAGGGATGCTGCTTCAGTTTTGAGCCACAAAGTGCAACGTGATTAGGTTGAGTCTCACTGGAACAGATTGTGTTGCCAGGTGGGTGAGTGTAGCTGGGTAAAGTAAAGGAGTCTGCAAGATAGTGCTGAGCTGACAAGAGTCCAGCTACAGCAGTGACAAAGACTCTCCTCTGGACAAACTTACTAGCACCAGATATACTCCTCTTCATACCTCACATGACTGACTACAACAGACTAGCAACAGGTAGCCCCTACCTCTGGAAACTGGTCAGAGGGCTCTGACAATGAGGCTTGCCACTAAAAGACAGGCCAGGTTGCTCCAGGCCCCTCCAGAAATGGAAAGGGGGAGGGGCAGGGAAAAGGGGGGAAAGGGAGGAGGCAGTGACATCACCTGGGGGGGCGTGGGCAGACCCAGGGCAGCATCATATGACAGAGGCCACCCAGGGGCTCAGGGGATTGGCTAGGGGGCAGGGCCAGCAGGGCTCCTAAGGTGGGGTCCTTAAGGGGTATATAAGGGCAGCTCACCCCCAGCTAGCCCTTTTTTGCTGGAAATTACCCACCCACCCACTCACCCTGATAAGGAAGGGTTGGGGTGGCAGGTTGGCACAAAGGGTATAAGGAAATGGTCAGGGCGATGAATGGCACCCTCCAGACCCTGGGAATAGGGCAATCACAGTGGTGCTGTGGAGTGGCAGCAGGTGGCCGGAGGGCTGGGTGGAGCCCCACCAGGGGGAGGGCAAGATGGCGCCCGGTTGGACGATTAAGCGAAAGCATCAAAGAAGTAAGAAGGGGGAAGGGGCTAAAATAGGGGCGGGGGTAGGACCACAGGCTGGGGCAAGGAGTCCAGGCATGGTTTAAAGGAGGGGAGTGGGAATAGGTCTGGGTGCCGGATGCATAATGTCTGGCGCTGGAGAAGGAGGCCCGGGTAGGCGGGGAACCAGCCTGGTTCTGGTGATGGAGGAGGGGGCTGGATTCAGAGTGTCAGGACCCGGAAGACCAGAAAGGAAGAGCCAACCAGGAAGAAGAGAAGGCTGGAAAGGAGAAGAACTGTTATAAGATAAACTTGTGGTGTCTATCATTGAAGTATGACTATGGGATGTAAAGATATCTTTCGTGCCAAAATAAATAAGTTTGCCAATGAGCATCGAAAGATTCCAAAATGTGGTGATGTGTGAATTATTTCTGGGGAGGATCAGGGGACAGTTGTAAAGGTGTGTTTCTCAGAGTGGCTTGGGTGCAGGGAGTTCCTAAAGTTTGAAACTTGGATAGGATAAAATTATTCTCCAAAAGGCCAAAGGACCCAAATGACATTAAACACTGGGGGTGATGGAAGGGTGAGGATCGAGGGCCTTTACCTACAAAAGTGATGATTTGCATGCTGTTTAGCAACTGTTTGTATGCCAGACTGCCAAATAATTTAACAGATTCCATATAGCATTTTCTGATGGTATTTGATCTTCAGGAAACTGCTGATATGAAATGGTAAGCAATCTTTTCAGATGAATTCAAAGCAAGTTAAGTTTATACAGCTTTACAAGTTAATGTGATTTTTGAAACTTAGGTGTAAAATGGTTTGAAACAAATGAACAAGCTTGGTTCGGGGGACCTGTAAGATTTTTTCCAAATCACTTTCCTAATCCCCATAATCAAATAACATTTTCCACTAGATGAAGGAATCTCTGTAATTGCAAAGACTGTGCTCTGTAATGTCTGCACAACTTGCATGTTTACACTTATGTGAAGGGGCTGTGTTTGTTGCCCCTCCCCCACCCCCAATTTGCTTGCTTTTCTACATATTTTTCTCTTTTCTTTCCCTTTGTTTCTGACTTTTAATAAAATGTGTCAGGAAGTTGTCCAGAAATGAAAAATTAAGTTCAAAGTCCACAGAAAGGAATGGGTTACACCTGACCTCCTCACACGAAAGGGAGGAATACATCAGTGGTTAAATTAGAAATGTTTAGGTGGGGGAACTCTAGCATCTAGATTTCTAGGTGGTAGAACTGTCATTTCTAGGTGTTGGAACTCTCCTATAGTAGTTAATGTCGAAAGATGACCGAGGTGGTGGAACTGTCATAAAGCTTTTTTTAGAGGTGGTGGAACTGAGATCTTGTGGGCTTTCTGCCCAGTTTAACCCCTGAATAAAATGTGAGGAAAAAATCAAGGCCACCATGGATCCTGTGGTACTTCAGGATTACCAGAGGCTGTGTAATAAGGGCAAAGCAGCAGTAAGACTGGCTAAGATAATTTTCTTGAAATCTAAACAGCACAGTGAACTTGGTGACCCTAGAAAGACCTGACAGACATTGATATCCCTACTTATTATGGAAAGCAATAATGATTCTATTTCTCTTCAAAATGAGATTGGTTTGGTGGATGATCCCAAAATGGTAGCCAAATTATTTAACAAGTATTTCAGAGACTTAAAAAGGTAAAGGGATTGCCTGCATTACTTTCTGCCCTGGTTTGTGTTGATGGTGACAAGGCTGCTGCAGCTTAGCAGTTTTTTAAGTGAAAACAGTCTACATTTCTTTAGTAGCCACAGGCAACAGTTTTGGATTTGGGGAAAGAGACAGAGAGAGTGAGAGAGATAGTGAGGACGAGCGAGCAAGAGAGAGAGAGAGAGAGAGGTACTGTTCCTTAGCATTGCCCTTAAGCAAAAAAGAATAAAGAGTACCTAAACATTGTTTCACTGTATCTGTCTTGGAGTCTCTCCTATATCTCATTATACGTATTTATTTATGTATGGAAAAAGAAAAGTCAATGGAGGACATTGTAGCTGTTTTATATGACACGGCAAATTAGAATAAGTCAACCAGTGAAAAGTATTGGCAGACGAGTGCAGTCTGATTACATCTTACAGTCTGCAGATTAAGATATGAAGGAGCAGTATGCACTGATGCCACTTTTCTTTACAGGCTTTCTCCATTCAAGATTTTCCATAGGCATGTTGCAGTTTGCTCTTTGTGATGGTTAGGATGTGCATGGTAATTTAGTAGGGCTGGCAGTATAGCCTAGAGGTTACAGTAACAAGCTGTGAATGAGCTTGATACATCCTGCAGACCTGGATTTGATTCCCACAACCTCCACTTGCATACTGTGTGACTCTGAGCAAGTCACTTAACCACTCCAGGGTCACCCATGAAAACAGGCACCTGTGTCTAGTGGGCCTTATCCGGTTACCAAAGAATAAAATAAATTTCTCAGTGCCAGCAATCTGTGACTACTAATGTAGCCATTTGAAAGATATGAAACTTGAGAATTTGAAATGATTATTGTTTTCTTGTTTGGAATTGACATTTCTTATAACAGTATGTATGTATGCATGTAAGGAAATACAGTATGCTGTATCGTATATGCATCAGCTATTGCTTAAACATCTGCAGTACGTCCATGAGCATTATACATTATATTGTGAGTTTAGTCCATCTTTTATACACATTGCAAATAGTTTTTTTTTTAAATGCGTTTGGTAATTCTTATTAAACCTGCATCTAACACAGTCCTGTGACACCCTTGTCTTCCTTTTCTCAAATCATCCTTTGACTTGATTGCACCTAAGTTGTCTAGTAAGAAGTGCAGGGTCAGGGTATTACTCAGCACTGGTTCATGGGGTTTGAGAGCTTGAGGTTAGGTTAGTCCTTTTCAGCTGAGCCCATCTCCTACTCTTTCTCCATCAGAGTGCAGTGACAAGTTGCCTCAGCAGAGATGGGAAGGTAGCTGAGGGACATGCCTGGTTGTTCTAGCAACTTCGGTTCTTCTGTAAATTCTTGGATCTGCCACTGAACACATACACATTATATTGATACTATTACTTTGTATCAACAGACAGTTTCAATACAAGTCTTTTGTATTACATAACAATTAAAAAATATGTTATCCATTGTTGTATACAGTACTTGTTCTGAATTTTGGAAATACTACACATTACTTGAATAAAACTGCGTCATTTTAAACTATTCAAGCTGCAGAGGCTGCCCTCTTGTGGCCTAGAGTGCTTGCTGCAGCTGTATGCACATCTCATTTATTATAATTATGTGCAAATTAATAATTTAATTATAATTATGTGCAAATGATCCTGCTGGTTCTCACAGTACACAAATAAATTATGTTCTCAAGAGAGGGTGCCAAATGGCACATCATTTAGGGATGCATGTCATATAATGTATGACTTTTGCCTAGAAACACGTGTTTACTTTGATGCAATGTTTTTTACTTCCACTGACCTAACTTGTTGTTATTAATGGTTAAATAGTACTATAACTAAGTAATCAAACTCTAGAGAAGCCAAAATATGGAATGCAATAATTTTAATTTGTGTGGCTTACATATCAAGTTAACAAAGTCAAATGCCATAAGCAAGACCTATGTTCCTTAAAGGGACACTAAGCATTGCAGGGGTCACTCAAATTGTGAAAGCCCATGAACAGATCTTTAAAATGAGGTATTGGGTTTACCTGTAGGGGACAGGAGTCTTGAGATATGAATAGCTAGGTAATGTGTAAATCAATTCACAGCAACAGCCATTTCATGCAGTCTTAAAAACCAGGAAGTGATGTCACTGATGGGCTAGCTCTATGTTGTTAATTACAGCTTGCCCCTCAGTGACATCACTTTTTGTTGTAAGACTGCATGAAATGACCAGCCCAATGGTGCTGAGGGTTGAGGCGCTGGATGCCACACCTCGCGTCACGTTGGCTACCTGAGTTCGGGAGCAAGCTCGGATGCCGGGGATCAGCAGGGGAGGGTTGAGGACTGAGCACCCACAGGGCGGCTCTCCTCCCCAGGGAGGCGGGATAGCCTGGCGCACCAGCGTCCCCCAGTGGAGATAGGGAGCACTGCAGTGCGTGGGCTGCACACTGTACAACGTGGCTGATGCAGGCAGGGTTGCCATGCACCATTGCATCAGGCATGCCCACACAAGGGGAGGCCACCACCAGAACAGGGAAAACACTGGCTCAGTGGAACAGGTGACAGCACCTGTCCCCCTTGCCCACTGCTGGGTTCACATTGACTGGCCTTCCAGTTCCTCCTTCGGGGCCCTCACTTGCAGCCAGAGACTGACTTAGAAGAGCACACAAGAGGAGTGGGCAACCCACCTCAGAAGGGTTAAACTGGGGGTGCTACCTGCGGGGGGGAGGGGAGGCACAGTCCGAGGGGGCCTCAGGTGGGCAGGATACAGGCAGGATGCCCGAGAGAGGTTCCACGGGCCACGACCAGAGAGAAATAAAGTAAAAAAAAGGCCTCAAAATAGCTGCTGCCTTTTTTTGATTTTCAGATGATTTAAATATGTATATCTCAGGACATTTAACACCTACATGGAAGCCAAATACCTCGTTCAGCATAACTTTTCATGGGCTTTCACAGTTTAATCAATCCCTGCAATGTTTACTGCCCCTTTAAGAAAAATCTTCCAAATTAGAATATCTCCCTGAAGATTGCTAAGTAGATCTCCAATCCCGGTTTCATATTCCAAAGGACTTATACTGTGTTAAATAATATAATATGGGGTGTTGGAATTACACTTTACGAGCTTGGAGAGATGGGGGGCATATGAGAGTCCTAGCTTTAAATTGAACCCCCTTTCCCATTGTAAGGTAATGGCAGTGATGCCTGAGCTACCAGGGCTCATTTCAGACCTAGGGGGGCTGAGCCCTGGCAAGCCCCACTGTGATTCCAACAGTGATGGATTCATGGACATCTGTACATCAAAACTCAATCAGCAAAGGCTAATGTGGAGTGCCGTGCTGCAGCTTTGCTTCACTTTTGTGGAGCAAATTTATGATCACATTTCAGCAGCCAACGTGAACGGTGATCTAACACATATTAAAACCAATCATTCTGTCACCAACAGAGGGCAGGCATGCAGGTAAATGAAGAACACATATTCAGATGGCGGAATGTCAGAATGACTTATGCGATGTCCTTGGATTCATCTCAGTATTTTACAATACAGAATCACCCCAACAGAACTGTAGCTCGGACAGGATCCTTAAATAAGGCTAACCCAGTCAGAAAATAAATATCTTAATATTCTTTCATATAGTTGTAAAAATTAATCAGGAGGAAGAGAAAACTATTAATGGACAAAATTATATCCGCTGCTCCAGTCAAGGCCATCCATCCTGTATTTGTTGAACAGGATTTCTGCTGCTAGAATATTGCATAACAGACTCAGACTGACACTGATCTAATACCCTCAGGTTTAAGAGGCCATGGTTTTCCTTCAGAATGCTTGAAATGTCTTACAATATTAAACCCAGACCAAAATAAATGATCTTTCAGCCTTCCCCTACAAGATGTAAAAAATATTGAAATTGTGTTACTTTTATCGAAGCTTCAAATCCAGTTGCAGTAAATAACAGTGGAAGAAAAGCAGTTTTACTCTGTGTCCTTGCTGGTTCTGGGAGTGCTTTACGTGAATCATATACAGTAGCCTGCATGCTATGGTTCCCACTAATAGTGTTGCCATATTATTTAGAACATATACGGTATATTAACATCAGTCTTAGACTATGCATCAAGTACTAATAATGCATGTGCAAAAATGATTTACAAGTAATATCCCATTTTCTGTGCCTTTCTTTTCCATCTTACAGGTCTCTTGGGTATGGTGGCTCATATGATGTACACAACTGTATTTCAAATGACTGTAAATCTTGGCCCTGAAGACTGGAGGCCTCAGACATGGGATTATGGCTGGTCCTATTGGTAAGAATAAATGACCAAAAAATATGTTTTAAATGTATTCTGTAATTCATGTTGTAATCACATATTTATCCCAAATGGTTAAATAAAAGGCAACATCTCATTTAAAGTGCATTTAGTGCACGTAATTTGAAAAAAATCTAAAGAAATCTAGCTTTATTGTATTGTGTTCTAGGAACAACATATATATATATATATATATATATATATATATATGGGATACATGATGGGCATGAGTGTGTTTTGGAAAATATCTTCACTCCTATAGAGTGACCTCTGAATACTCACGAGTGGCGAAGCCACGACTGAGGTTTCAGAGGTCACTGTATAGGACTGAACATATTTCCCATATCACACGAGTGCCCATCATATATCCGATATATACAATGGGGGCCTCATTGTTACAAAATGTACCATTTGCACAGCTTTGCACATCTTTGCGCGGGTGTGATAAATGTCAGGTCTTATATTTATCACACCCTGGTGGAAATAGCATAATTTATCACATTCATTTACCACTCACCCCCCATTGTGTATATATATATATGTGTGTGTATATGTGTATATATATATATATATATATATATATATACATATATATAGGGGATGTGACATGGCCTGACTGAAGATATCATATACATCTTCATGAAAGGCCAATGATATGATATCTCACGAGTGGTGAAGGCACAAGTGAGATATCTTGATGTCATTGGCCTCGAGTGAAGATAAATATGATATCTTCAGTCAGGCCATGTCATGTTCTGTTTATACAACCTGTGTTTTGGGCCCTTGAAAAACAATCCCCCCCTCACCCAAGATATACTGTAACTCCACTTATCCTCCACCAACATAAGGGATGACACATTTTTTTAAAGGAATTATTTGGTTGATCTTGCCAGTTTAAAGTTTAAAGATATTTATCTAGTTGATCTTGTTACTATTTGTAAATAAGTAATCATTTAAAAAACATTATCTCCTTGAAACACAAGCCCCCAGAGGCAGCTTCACATATTCCCCACCAACATAAGAGATGTAATGAATTTAAATAAATTCACTGGTTTACACTTCCAGCTAATAGTTACAGGTATGTAAAGGAGGTTATCTGGTTGAGCCTGCTATTATTTTTACGTTAGCAATCATTTTAAAAAGTATTTGGTTGATCACGCCACTGTGCCTTTTGGTACAGTTATGGTACCTTCACTTTTTGCACCAAATTGCAGCGTGATCGAGTACTGTGAAAACTGAAACATTAGGTGCTGTCAGACCTTTTCACTATGGGAGTCTGTAACTGAACTCCTGGAAGACTGTGACCATTTACACACATTCAATGTATTTCCTGAAAGGAAGCTCCTGAGTCCCGACTCTACCAACAGGACAGAGAACAGGTCAGCAGTTTCAGAATAGGAAAAGGAAATGTCAGCGAGTGTGGAGGACACCTGCAGTTCTGTTTTCTTGCATCGGGGGCCATTTGCACTCCAGAATCATGCTGTGCAGTCTATCTCGACCATTCTTACTGTGGAATTCCGCCCCTCAGTTGAGCAGGTCAGTAGCTTTCATGATGCACAGCTACCATTTTTTTCGCTCTTCCACAGTTGTTTTCTCGGTGTCACTACCCAGTCGAGGAAGCACTGTTCTTCTCCTGCATCAGACTTCAGCGATTTGAAGCAGTAGTTTGGATTTTGGTCACAGCCTGGTGCTTTGGTACAGGCATGAATCTTGCAGTGTTGGATTCGATTTTCTCTTCCTCTGTGCTACAGTATGCTTCTCCCCTCATTCCTTCACCATGGTACAACATTGGGAGTCATTTCTCCAAGCTGGAACTTCAGAATATTCTCTTTGCTTGGGGCATTATATACAGTCCCATTTCATTCAGTGCACCCTGCCTTTGCTCAGCTACTCCGGCATTGCCTTGAGGTTGCCCAACCCATGTTTAGGACTACTTCCCTTCTCTTGTCAGGTCATGCACTTTGTCCCCAGGATTATAACAGAGAATCTTTCCATTTGACTGTCTGCACTTTCTTCTGTCCATTCTGAAATACACTGAAAGTGTGTAAATGCTCACAGTTTTCCAGGAGTTCTGATACAGACTCAGTGAAGCTACATTTTGGGGCAGACAGTAAATGTACAATAACTTTACCAAAAGGCACAGTGACAGGATCGACCAGATATTTTTTTTAGCGTCATACTTATTCTACAATAATGTCAGTATGAACCACATATCAGAGGCCTGTTGTGGGGACGGGGTGCATGTTCTGGTGCAGGTTGTAGACAGAGAGTCACATGCTTTAGAAAGTGAAATACTTTCACTTTCTTTTAAATGACATATAGGAACATAGAGATATCACCATGAGGTATAGGAACATGGAGATATCGCTATGACGTATAGGAACATGGAGATATCAGTGATATCTTAACTGGCTACTTGAGATACTACTTTTTATCCCTAGATTTATCCCAGAACACCTGGGCCTGGATATTCAAACTGCACCCAAAAAGTGCGCAACAGCAGGAGCAAGCGCAAGTCCATTGCGCCCATGTGTAAGAGGCGCGATATTCAAAAACTACGCAGGCCAAGATGCGCCTACAGCCGACGACTGAATATCGCACCATCTGCGCCATAGCACAACTAGGGATGTGAAGCTGAGCACATCTGATGTGCCATAGCGCAACAAGAGATGTTCAGCTGAGCAGTCCAGATGTGCCATAGCGCAACCAGGGATGCCCCCCAGCAGCAGGGCAGCAATGCAACAGCACAACCAGGGATGCAGGGGCCCACCACCCATGCCACAGATGGGCAGAGGAACACACAGCAGAACAGACATCGTTCCCCCACACCCCATGCACTGCAAAACTGGGGGAGGGCTGGAATAACCACTGGCCCATGGAGACCAGCAACCAACCCACAGCTGGGCCATGGTGCCCCATCACACCCCCTGGCAAGCTGTGACCGGCACACAAGGAGGGCCGACCACCCTGTACCACACCATCCAACCAATGCAGAGCATACCCTGCACCGTGACCCCCAGACACCCTGCCCAGGAGCAGCGTCCACCAGTGCAGGATACCCCATGCATGCCACCACCCCCACCGTGACAATGCAACCCTGTGCACCACAGAACCATGCAAGGTAGCCCCACCATGAGCAGCCATCAGCGGGTGGCAGCACACAGCGATGCAACAACTGCATACACAGTGCCACCATGCACATCCCCCCCTGAGGTACAGCTGAGAGACCAACCATGTGTCGGCACATGAGGTACCCCACATGTGACAGGGAATGCCCTGGACCCCACCACCAGTGGTACAGCACCCTGCACACCCTCCCAAGGACACACTCTGACCTGGCACTGGCCACAACAGCCAGCGCAGACACCCACAGTGGTGCATGGAAGCATGCACTACACCGGATGCAACACAGTGCATAGACAAACACCCACCCATACCCAAGGGCACACCAACACAGGGACACGGTAGCGGGGCAACCAAGCCCCCAGCGTGTGGCCATGGAAACTGTGTACACATGGCCAGCACTCCTCCATGGCACAGGAGTGCCAGCCACCCGGCGCAGGCACTGTGGAGCTGTACGCCACCAGCATTTGCCCAGAGCACAAGTGACAGACAGTGGTGCACATTCCCTGCAACACACACAAGCCACAGCATGGAGATGACAACAACAGCGGAGGCCACAGTGTCACCCGAGGCAGACATGCACCACACCAGTGACAGGAGGCAACCTGGCATTGTGACAGGTACAGTGGCTGTCCTGCATGGACAGCCACCACTGACATGCCAGTGGACCATGCAGGTTACAGACATGCAAGGGTGTCAGCTGCACAGGCCATGGATGAGCTGACAGGTGCGCCATGAACACAGAGCATGCACCATGGACCACTGCACACAATCATCCAGTGCACAGGAAACAACACACACACACCACAGACAGAGACTGATAGCTACTCCCACACCATAGTCACTTCCCCACGGACACACACACACACATGCACATGATTGCACTACCCCTGACGTCATGCACACCACTGCAGCTGAGCACCTATAACCCACTGCAAAACAGAGATCACCACATTAGGTATATCAAAGCAAATGTATTGTAAAAAATCACACAAAACTATTTACATATATTTACAAAAGGTTGGGGGAAGGGTCACAAACAAGGTGGGGATGGGTAAGGAGCAGGGGTGAACAAATGGTAGAGGGAAGGAGGGGTGTGAGGGTGGTTCCAGGGGGGTAGGGAAAATCAGGGGCATAAGTATGCTCAGCGGGAGCCCCGCTCCCCTCTCTGGCTGCTCCTCCCGCCATGCCTCCGTTGGACTCCCACATGGTCAATCCTTTCCAGGATCTGCAAGGAGGCCCTGGCAACTTGTAGGATCTCCTGCAGTGTTGCTGTTATTTCCTGCAGCTGCCATCCACCTAGGACAAGGGAGCAGAGTCAATAGGTGTGAATGCACAGCCCCATGCAGCCCACCCACTGTGCATGGCATATGGCCATGGGACATGCCTCTGTGATGGTGTGTGACCACCCACAGTGATCGCGTCCACAAGACCTGCCCACCCAGGTGCACACAGCCATGCGGACTGCTGCACACACCCACCGGCCAAGTCCTGCACAGCACCACCGTGGCTGTTCAGTGACATGGTTATGTGGTGTGAAGGCAGTGGCATAGCCACGTACCTGGTGCATGTATGGATCACCATTGACACACTCCCAGACATGCAGTGCCACTGGACAGTGCTGACTATAACAAGTTGCGTGCATGGCAGTGGTGTCAATGGATGGTGGCCATGCCCCGCTGCCTGCCCTGTTACACAGCATGCAATAGTAATCATGGATGTAAGGCACTCACCATTATCAGGCTGGTCCCTGCGCCTCTGTGGACCTTCGCCCCTCCTGGACTGATGGTCCTCCTGCTGGTGCCTCCTCTCCCTCACCAGCCGGTGCTCATCTGGGCCTAAGGTGCAAACATGGAGAGAGGAACATCAGTACAATCCTGTAGCAAAGTCCCCTCACCCCCATGTGTGTACAATCCCACACAGCCAGACCCACCCATCCCACACCCTGATAACACCATCACAGCCAACACCGGACAGTCCCCCCTCATGTGCCGGACACATGCAACTGTGATACCCGTATGGAAGATAAAAGTGTATGGATGTTACACTTACCTGGCCATGGCACCGTGCCCCTCCTGGCACGTGCCGCAGGTGGGCAAGCAGGTCCGGGTCCCTCCACCTCAGGTCCCCATATCTGTGGCGGCACTGTTCCGCCGTCCGCCCCATACTGGTGGCCTCCTCCAGGGCATCGGCTACCTCCTGCCACACCTGACTCCTGGCCCTGCCCAGGGGTGCCTCACCAAATAGTGGGCCAACAAGTGGCTCCACAATGGCAACCAAGTTTGCCATCTCCACCTGGCTCCACTGTGCTGCTCTCCTCCGCATCATCTCTATTGCTCGGTTAAGTCAAAATGGCGCTTTGCAGCACGGTTCCACCACATGCAGATGCTGGGTGGTACAGCGCTGCCATTTCCTATTGCACTGTCACCGAACAGCACAATAGTGGTGCACCCATGCCTGACATATGGCGCCTAGGGGGCAAAGGTCAGGCACAGGGTCATGGGTCTCTGGCGCACGGACAGCCACAATGTGATTGGAACCCAATGCGTCTAGCATGATTGGGTGCCTGTGTGCCACCTCCTGTAACGGCCTACTGCGCTGTTGCCCTAGTGCGTCTACGATGCCCCAGTGCCACAGCACCATATAGGTGAACAGTGCTGTAGCGCCACTGGCACAATGGTGGCCGTGCCCTGCATTGCCTTCCGTGCACAGCACGTCAGCAACACGGCAGGTGCCTGTGTCATTAACCCAGGCATGCGCAGTTAGGTGTGTACTGCGCATGTCACAGAACTGCGGCCTTGGCTCAGCCCGTTCAACACAATTGCGCAAAGTGCAAAAGCGCGATATTCAGCCGTCATATGCAGATCAGCTAATCAGCCATTCAATGGCGCAGTCACTGCATTTGCATCCACTTAAAGATGCACCTCGCCTCATTTGCATGGGTTGCGCTATAAAAGTAAGACATTGGGCTGCACTGGCCATGTCGGTTACTGCAATCTATTGGTGAGTTGCTTGCTGTTTGGGAGTGTGGACTGTGGATTTTGGGACATGCATGGGACTGCACAGTCACAGGTAACACCTGTCATTCTCACAGGCTGAATCATGACCGAGCGAGTTGTGAAGGAAGAGGAACAGATTTGTGGGAGGAGGAGGAGGAGGCCAAATTTCATGAAGGCTGAGACGAATGCCCTATTCGAGGCCCACCTAGACCAGGAGCTGCTTCTCAGTGGATGCCAGGGAATACAACAGGCCCGTGCTGCTGCATGGGAGGAGGTGCCGCGTGCTGTAAACCTGCATGGCAGCCACCAGCGCTCCATGCAGGAGTGCAAGAAGAAGATGGGCACAGACAGGAGGAGGATTAAGTAGAAGGTGGCTGCCATCAGGGCAGCATGGTCTGCGACAGGTGGGGGACAGCCACAGCTGCTACGCTTGACCCCACAGGAGGAGAGGGTTGATGGCAGCATGCAGCGTTGCGCCATTGAGGGTGTTCCAGGTGGTGGATTCCAGGCAGGTGGTAGCCCGTCACTGCATGGTAGGTCATGGTCTGTCTATTGGGGGAGGGGACAGGGTAGGTCACATGTAGTAATGCGACTTTGTTTTTCCTTACAGCTCCTAAGCATCTGCATGGGTCAGCAAAGGTGGGCCTCTCCACTGAGGCCGGTCAGATGGAAATGGAGGAGGGCCCATCCACCTCCACAGGAATACGTGGCTCAGTGTGACAGTGGGCCTGCCTGGATGTCCAGACTGATGTTGTTGGAGCAGGTGCAGAGGAGGCCCTGCCTGTGTCCCAGCATGCCAGCGTCCATGGATGCCAGCATGCTGGGACTCACGCTGGTGCCGGGTCTATCACCAATGATGATGTCGCTAACGTCATGGGCAGTGACACATGTGTGCCACAGGATGGCCACACAGCAGGTAAAATCATGGCCATGGCTGTGGGTGGTGCCGCTGTGGAAGCCTGCGTGTCATCACAGTCCCAGCCTGTGCCTGTCAGCACCGGTGGGGTGGCACTGGTGTGTGTACATGACAGTGGGACTGTTGCGGCCACTGCAGTGGCACCATTGCGCCCTGGGGAGCAGCAGCCAGAGGGGCAGCATCAGCGGTCGGCCTATGGGTTTGGGGGTACAGTGTCAGGGGGCGGCGTCAGTGCACCGCCTGTGGACATGCCCAGGCCTGGCCCTGGTGTGCAGCACCCACCCTCAAGGGGTGCTGAGCATCAGGGCCATGCACACCCTGAGGGGACAGCATGCCGATCAGGCAGATGACCTCTTGGATGAGCACACCCATATACTACAAGCATCAGTCAATCAGCAGATGCGGCTGGTGACAGCAGTGGATGCACTGAGTGTGGCTCTGGAGTGAGCAGAGGAGCGTCGCAGCAGAGAAAGCGCTCTGCTCCTGGCAGAGATGGACGGATGCAGAAGGATGTGACCACTGCCATTGACAGGCTGCACATACAATCACAGCTGCCATGGCCACAGGGGCACACAGTTATTTGCCCATGCATCGCAGACACCGCGCACTGCAATGTCCACCCCATTCCCGGCATCATGCGACACCACCTTGTTGACACTGGGTTCAGCTGTGGGCATCCCGAGCACACCTGGCGTAGGCATGTTCTGTGTGCTGCAGACCCCTGCACGAGCACGGTCGTGTTCACGCAGTGGAACCCCTGGGGGACCTTCAATGCCACCCCATGAGGCCAGTGGTCAGCCTGTCACTACTGGTGGGTCTCAGCAGGGCCGCCCATGCATCTGTGGTGGCCGGGGCACTGTGGTGCATGACTGACCTGTCTCCCAGTGTGGCTACTGTCTGATGCTGCCCTGTGTGCATTGTGTCATTCAGCGGGCAATGCACGGGTTGGTACTCGACCCTGCACGCACACACACAGTCCTTCTGCACACCCTCCCAGCTGCTATCCACAGTTGCGTGTGCATGATGATGCATGCATTGTGCTGTACGATAATGTGCAATGGAGCCCAGCGTCTGACACACGCACAATGACAGGCAGTGGGCGTGGTGGTCTGTGGACATGTGTGTGGCTAGGGTGGCGTTCTGGGTCGGTGTGCCTCCTACCCTTTGTGCATGTCTGGTGAGTTTGTGTGTGTGTGTATGTCTGTGTGTGTGTGTGTCTGTCCAAGTGCCATGTTAGACCTAACCCATCCCTGGTGGTGTGTGTGGTTCCATGCCCGGCCACTTCCCTTGACAGCATGCACCCCTGGTGTGTGTCCATGCGTGTTTGTGGGTTGTGCCTTTGCCACTAGTGGTTGCACATGGCCCCATGACTTACCTGGGTTGGCTGAAATGCTCCTCCATGATGGTGTCCCGGTGCAGTGGTGCCAGCTGGAGCAGTCGGGGGTCCCATCGCCAAAGGTGGGGCTGCCCATCACCATCATCACCGGCGTCCTCATCGCTGTCCCCCTCTTTGACCTGTACGGCTATTCCACATTCATTGGCCATGTTGTGCAGGATGCAACAGGCCAGGAATAGCCCACAGGCCTTTGAGGGGCTGTACTGTGGGGCACCTCCGGAGGTGTCCAGGCAACGGAAACGTGCCTTCAGCATCCTGAACACCTGCTCAATGACATTACGTGTGGTGGCGTGTGCCTCATTGTAGCATTCCTGCGATGGGGTCGCGGGCCACTGGTATGATGTGAGCAGCCAGGGATGGAGTGGGTATTCACTGTCACCTGTGTGTAAAGGGTGGAGGTTAGTTTGGTGATCAGCATCACCCTGCCCTGGGCCATGTAGGCCACTACCCATGTCACCTCTGACCATGACCCCCCAGGCCCTATGATTGTCCATGTGGTTTGCATACTCACCCACTAGGTGGCCAGTGGGGATATCCCCACTCTTGAATCTGTGGCACAGTGCCGACTGGTGCCAGATGAAGGCATCATGTGCTCCCCCAGTGTGCGTGGCACAGACATTGATTATGCACCCCCTGGCATCGCACACCACCTGGCAGTTGATGCTAGCATAGACCTTGTGATTCACGTATGCAGCCCCCTCAGGCCAGGTGGTGTGTGGATGGCCACATGGGTGCAGTCTATTGCACCTAGCACACCAGGCATGCGTGCTACCCTGTGGAACTCTTGTATGTTTGCTGTGTGCTCCACCAGTGTGCTGGGGAAATGGATGTACTCCGCAGCATGTGGCAGCAATGCGCTGAGGAATTGGGTGAGGTGGCATGATGCGGCCTACTGGGTTATGCCTGTCATGTCCCCTGTTGGTCTCTGGAAGGTACCTGTGGCGGGCAAGCACATGCAAGCGGTCACTTTAGTCTCCACTGACAGAGCATGGCTCCGTCATGTGGGTGCCTGCATCACATCACTGCACAGCTCACAGAGCCACCTCAGAATTGCCCGATTCAGGCAGTACCAGCCCACGATCTCAGTATCACTGTACAGCTCGAAGCTGGTGCGGGCTCGGTACTGCCAGTTGGGGGCATACTGTGATGGGCCCTTCCATGGCCGTGCCTCCCTGCTGCCTGCCTTCTCACCCCCCTCATTACTGCCTCCATCTGGATGGTGGCACTGGCCATGTCCCTGGCTTGTGTTCACCCCCCCAGCAGCTGTTTCTGTGTTCCCCCTGCTGTCCTGGCTGCTACTTCCCCTGCACCGGGAACACCTGACTGTGCTGGCCTCAGTGCTGTGTGGCACTTCCCCCTTCTGCACTGTGGCTGTGGCTCCCCACACCTTCTCTGAGCCTGTGGGTTCCAGGTGCCCTTTCACTGTCCTGCCCTGTGTGTGTGCGTTGCCTGTGTGACTGGCTATAGTTCAGCAACTTGTGGCTTCCTTGTAGCGTTCTTGCGCCTCTCCCTTGTTCCTTTTTATTTTGGCTCATTTCCGCTATGGCGCAACTTCCACTTGCTCCCCTATTGCGCATGGCGCATGTTGTTGAATATCGCACTGCGCCATTTATGCATGGTTCCTCCCCCTTCAGCTGTGCATACAGTCATCATCATTGCGCTATTGCTCAGCGTGATTTGGGGGGCACAACTGCCTCCCGCTGAATATCGCAGAACGATGCATTTTCGGACTTGCGCTTGTGCAACCCTATTGCGCATGGCGCAACCCTTTTGAATATCAGGGCCATGTTGTATAAATATGTATAATATATCTATACACACACATATAGACATATAGATATACAGTATATATATATAATATATATATATATATATATATATATATATATATATATATATATATATATATATATATATATATATATATATATATATATATATATATATATATATATATATATATATATCTATATACACACATATATATATATATATATATATATATATATATATATATATATATATACATATAAACTCTAAGCCTAACATGGCCACCACTATTTCATAAACTGGTATGACTATGTATACATGGCAACATGCCCTAGTTTAAAGGGGTTCCGTACCCACTCCTCTACCCTGGGTACCCAGCAATTCACTTACAGTAGTAAGCAGAACCATTAAGGCCTGTTGTCATCTCTACTGTCTTCACTGGTAAACTATTCCACAAGTTCTCCACCCTCTGGGAGAAGTGCTTACTAACATTATCCCTGAATTTACCACCTCCAAGCTTCCAGGACTGTCCCTGCATCCTACTGGAGGGCACCAGCTCAAACATCTCTGTATGCTTATTCTTATCATTATTCTTGAGTATGTGGAAGATGGTGTCTAGGTTTCTGCTCACCCTTCTTTTTTCCAAGATGAACATGTACAGCCTTGTGCATGCTTACCTCAGTGGTCACCCATTAATGAAGGTGATTAGTTGGGTTTTGACATGATCTGCCAGTCATAAATTCTGCTGAGAGGGGGCAAGGAACATGGTCTCAACCAAGCGCTTCTATTTCCTGTCTTACTGTTTCCAGGACCATGCCCAGCACTGATACCATGCTGACCAACCTGTATTTACCTAGGTCTGACACTGCCCCCTTTGTGAAGATGATCACCATTTTGGCCACCTTGCAATCTTCCAGCATCACCCCTGTCCAAAACAAGCTCCTGAAAGATTACTGCAAAAAGTCATGACAACTATTAATTTAGCTAGAGTGATATTAGAGTGTATCCAGCCAGCCACTTGGGACTTATCTAGCTCAGTTTTTGCTAGGTAATCAGCTGCCAAGATGAGTGTGATGATGCTATGCTGCATCATGGCTACCCTGACACCATAGGGCCTCCGAATGAACACTTTCACTCCATACAGGGTTTTTGGTGAACACCAAAGCAAAATATTCACTCAAAATCTCAGCCATCAGCTCTGGCTTCCTTGCAGGCTCTTTCACCTTCCCTACACACCTGTTTTTAGGGACTCAGCACTATTCTTCACCTCCCTTCTTATATTTATGTACTGGAAGAAAGCTTTGATGTTGTCAACAGCTCCTACTACTATCCTGGTTTCCATCACCTTCTTGGTTTTCTTAATTCTAGTCTTGCAGTCCCTCAGTGCTGCCCTGTACTGCTCTCTAGCTTGGTGGCAATTTATCTCTTTCGAGTAGTCATAGGCTTTTATTTTGTTTAGGATCGGTTACCTTAGGTCCCTGTTGAGCCATGACACCACTTTTTGGCCCTTTCACTATATGTGCACAAGGATGTAAATCTCTGTGGCTGCTTCTAGCACATACTGTATTAACCCTTGATGTGCACCACATTACCAGCCTCATACAGTTAATCCAGATTCTACAATGTCGATCCTTTGTTTTGGCAAAGGCTTCTATTCTGAATTGCTAGATCTTGGGGGCTGTGGCTTGGCTAGTCTTTTCCACCATCAAAGAGAAGAACACCCAGCTGTGCCTCCTACTAGTTCCTTGACATGTACACTGGAGATGGCCCAATCCCCACAAATGAGAACGACCTGAAGGGTGGCCTCAAGCCTAGTCCCTGTTGGACCAGTTGCTCTAGGAAGCAGTCCTTGAATGTGGAGAGGAATTCAATTTCTAGCCCTGCTGTCAGCTTTCTTAAGACACTATTTTATACTGGAAGATTGAAGTCCCCCTGGATCACTACTGCGTCCAATTTGCTGACTCTCATAAATTCCCTATAAAACTGGACATCATACTGTGCTAAGCTATTTGAGAGCTTTTAGAACATACCAGGGTGACTCTTTTGTGCACTTGCCCCCATAGCCTGCTCCAGAAGTACTCAGTGGCTCTGTTTACTCTGTGATGCTATCCTTGCCCTCCATACTTCCCCGCTCACTTATGAAGAGAACCACTCCATCACCTTTTCTGCCAGTCCTATCATGCCATAATAGTCTGCATAGTATATGTCTACTTTGGTGTACAACTCATTTTCTTTTTCCCATCTGGGCTATGTGAGTGCTACTAACTCATGACCTTTGAAGTGCATCATGCACTCAAGTTCACCACTTTTGCTACGTATGTGGCTTAAAGTGGCCTGCATGCAACTGAGTACAGTTTTCTCTCTCTCTTTCTCTCTCTGTTTTCTTGCCAAATTAGTGCTTACCTGCTCTGCTGTTCCTTTCTCAATGATTCCCTACATTTACCTTTTCCTCTTGATGATCCCTTCCACCAATCCCCTTCTCATCCTCGTGTTTAATCTTCTAACTACCCTGTCCCATTTCCTCTCCAGTATCCCCACTCCATCTTGCTGCAGATTCAGCCAATTCTGACATTCTGTGCACACAGATATCTCTTGCCTCAAAATGTTCCATAGGTGGGAAGAAAATAAAGACCCTCCCTCTTGCACTTGATACTTTGCGAAGTATAAGCCTGCTTGACTGTTTGCTGCCACACCTTAACTAGCCTCCCAGGACTGAAAGGATGTTGGAAAAGTTTGCTCTGAATACCTTCCCTTTCAGGAACATTCTTACTTGGTGTACAGTAGGCCTGGTCAGAGATTGGGGTCCGTTGGATATTGCCTGGCCTGATCTGGTGGGCCAGAGTCAGACCACAGACAACTGAATTTGTTTCTGGCCCACCAGCTCTGTTTTATAATTTGTATGGCAAATTGGCCATTATATGACATTGGGCACCTCTCTCCTCCATGATCAGCAAAGGGATAGACAGAGAGAGGCAGAAGAAAGATATAGAGAGAGATTTTGTGGGAGGTGTCCTTCCTGACATTCCTCCTCTTGAGTCTGACTCAGTCCTGATTTTATATCATCAATTGGCCATAGTTCGTCAGCAGAGCATAGCATTAGAACCCCACAGAATCTACTCTTTCCTCCTTAGTTGTCACCATGGAGGAGAGTGCAAGAGGAGTGGGGGGTAGCAGGTGCAGCATCATGATATCAGGAGGTGAGTGAGTGAGTGAGGGAGGGATGGAGGAGGCAGGGGCTATTTATGCCAGCAGGGGCTGGTTGCCAATTAGTGTTGCTGTTCGGGGAAGGGGAAAGGGACATAGTGGCACAAGGCCACATTCTGCTGGCTGGCAGACATGGCAGCTGAGGATGAGAAAGCTTGAGGATGAGTAACTGGGGGCATGCTTGACTACAGGAGAAAGAATCTGGCAGCAGTGGTGAGAGACTATTGGAGAGAGTATGGTAAGAGAACTGTATAAATGACTCAAAGCCAATAGTGACGGGGGAATGCAATTGGCAATCTGTGGTGCTTGGCAGTGGAGGGATGAATGGGTGTGATTCATCCAATAAATAGACTTCAGAAGACTTGGGGCAGATGCTAAGGGGCACCTGAAGGGCATTAGTGTAGAGATGGGGGTAGACCAAAAGTGATCCCACTTCAAGCAGGGAATAGTAGAAGCCACAAAAAAGTGTGTTAGGCTCAAAGGGAAGAACGCAAGTGAAAAAGCACCAAACTGGTTTAGTAAAGAGGTCACGTAGGCAGTTAGGGATAAGAGAACCATCTATAGGAATTTCAGCAAGGTCCAGAGGCAGGAGGTCAGACAGGACTATCTGAAGAAGACTAGTGAAGCAGAAAAGGTAGTCTGCCTGGCTATAGCTCAGAAGAAACTGAGCTAGCTGGGGGAATTAATGGCCATTTGCAAAAGACTAAAGATGTTATTATGTACTTATAGAAAACTCATCTACAGAATAGCCAAACAACCTGAATGAAAAGAAAATGTATTAGTTATATGTATTCTACAGCCAGAACAAAAACAGTTGTGGCGCTTACGATTTTGATCAGGAAAGGTTTGAATTTTCAATTTCAGGAATAACTTAAAAAGTCAGAAGGATGAAGAATTTTGATTAAAGTATTCATTAATAGGATGCCTATAACAGTTGGATCAGTACCTGACCCATTTAACAAACATACTGGCTTTTTATCTAAAATCACTGAAGGCCTTGTGAAACTTCAAGCAAAAAATATTATTTTGTCTTGTGATTTGAATGTAATGTTGCAACCCAAATTAGACAAATCATCTAAAAAACCCAGGGAAATTATAATCTAGCTTCAAAATTCTAGAATGTCATTAACTCGTGCCCTGAGGGGCCATGCCCCGGGTGATTTACAAATGGCCCTGGGTTATTACAGATAAAACAGCAACAACAACCTGCAAAAATACTTACATTTATTTTTCCCCACACTTTGCTGAACCACAGCTGAAACTAGAATGAGTGTGACTTGCACCTCACCCCTGACTGGAGGCCTCCACACCCCCTACCCCACCTCAACATGAGTGAGTGCAGTGAGTACACTTACAGTTGCAGTTTGTTGAAGATGACAGGTGGCACTGATGCTGAATCTGGCTAGTACTGCTGGCTGCCTCACATGATGGGATAATGGTGGGGCTGCCACACTCCCTCAGTGCTCTCTGGTGTTGCATGCTGCATCATGAATGGGTCTGTCATGCCTCTCTTCTGGATCAACGATGATATGGCCAGCCAGCAGCCATGCATGATCACGTCTTTCACACTCGACTTTAGCAAGCTCTGCCTGTCAATCGCTGCCACTCACAAAATCACTCGGGTCATGTGACTGACTGATTTGCAATCAGCAAAAGGCAGCAACAGTTCCAGTTGAGCTGAGCATCAGTGGGAAAATGAAGTGGTAATAGAAGCTAGTGGGAGACAGAGAGAGAGAGAGAGAGAGAGAGAGACAACTAAGTCAGGTCAAAGAGAGACAGAGAGCATACTAAATAAAAATGATCATTCAGTTCTGTGACATGGAGACACATCCATACTGTTAACAAAAGCCCTTTTAAAGGTTAAGAAACAGTTGAGGCAGGACAGCTTTAATTGGAAAAATAGCCAGAAGTTGAATTTCTGCAGCCTGGGCCTGCCTTGCTGCATTGTGGACTAGTCAATCATGAAATTAAATGACTCGGGTGATAGACAGTAGACACACTAGAGTCTCAAGAGACTGTATCCAGAGACACACTGTATGCAGTACAGTCAGGGAGTTTGATCCCTTATGAGCTAAGATAATTTAGCATGATAAATGATTATGAATCAGCAGCCCCCTTACGCAGGGTGACTTAGCGACAGACACATAGGAGAGAGGTACTGCGTACAGTGCAGTCAGACAATTTGAGCCCTTTTAAGGGCTAAGAATGTAATTTATCTTGATAAATAAATAACAAATCAGTTGTTCCCTGGTCCAGCCAGGCAAGCAAACGCAGCACAGAATCTGTTACTCAGCTAGGGTGAAACAAGCTCTATTTGTCATTTCAGAGGGCTCAGGATAGCCCAGATTTTCACCTTTACAGAAGATGAAACCTAATGGTCTTCAGGGAGCCTTGTCCCCCAGATCCCCCACAAGGGCTTCACCCCAGGACCCTGAATGAGGCCTATGCAGCCCCCAACCCCTGGTATGAGAACATATGTCTCTTGGGTCAGTGCCCCGTGTATTGCAAGATTCTACAAATGCTCCTGTCAAAATTACAGTATTTATTAAAGAGCTGCAGTTAATAGATGCACAGAAATTAAAATATTTGAATGAAAAAAGTCTATATGCACTATGATAAAAAATCTAGTACTCAAGATTAGATTACTTTCTCATATCATATTTCTTCTGTTACAAATATTATAGAAACCAAAACAGACACTGTCTTTGTTTTAGCTCACACTCTAATAATGCATAAGATGTAACTGACAAAGATTGGGAACTACTCAGAGCTTGGTCTTTTAATAATGAATTATTAAAAGAAAATAATGTTTTAGACTTTATCAAAAAATGCCATTAAAGAATATTGGTTCTATAATTATAATGGACGGACTGTGATTTCAAATTTATGGGATCCTTTTAAAGTCACAGTGAGGAGGCTATTATTTCATATCAAGCTGGGAAACATAAGAAATGTAAGGAAGAGAGGAAGAAAAAAAGATAAAACAACTAGATAAAGTAATTCTACTGTACTAGGCCATAATAAATATATTGAGAAATAGAATGAAACAAGACTTAGAAAACAAGAAATGTTAAATCAGGAAACCATAAACATTATTAAAAAAAATAAGTATGCAAAATACTTTATGATAGACAAATCACATAAATTATTAGGTACCTAACTAAGAAAAGAAAAATGATGTAAAATTTTTACAGTATTAGAAGACAGTAATGGAAATACAAAAAAAAGGAAAAGGAACAGATTTCAAGAGCCCTTACAGAGAAGCAAGGTGCATCAAACAACCACCCTGCATCAAATCCAGGTGCACCAAATACTGTGCACTGTATTTTGCAAGAAAAGCCTTCTCTGTTGCAGAATCCACCAAAATGATGCAAGAGGTCTTCTGTGTCAAAAATATGTCATGTGTGGAGAGAATGACATAAGCTGAGTCAAAACTGCATGGGGCAATAATGACTCTAGCTGAGTCAAAAAGATGATGCAGGGGATGAGAAGGACTCAAACTGAGACAAATTATGAGTGATGCATGGAGCAAGAATGATGCAAGCTGCATCAAAAACATGATGCATGAGGTGAGAATTTGACACAAGCTGCATCAACAAGACGATGCATGGGGTGAGACTTGACTCAAGCTGAGTCAAAAAGGGTATGCCACCCTAACAACAACATTTCTATGGCTACATGAGTCGATCTTGACAACAGCGCCATGCTGCCGTAGAAGTGCTGCTGGAAGGAGGCAACCACTTCTCCCGACCTGCACCCCTCTCCCCGAACTAACTCCAACCTGGAGTTAGAATCTTTTAGATCAGGGGGTGAAGAATAGAGCCAAACTGTGCAACTCCATGCCGACTGCAACTTGCAGTTGACATGGAGCCCGCCGCTGTAATGCCGGTCACGATCTTTTATGTCGCGCTGGCATGGTAGAGCCGTCAAAAAATAATGTGGATGAAATAGTAAGACAATGGTATGTTAAGCCCCCCAAATGCTCTAAACTAGTCCTGCAGGGGAATATTGGCTCTATAACCAACCCATTACATAATCTACCCTCACCTTTATATGCTCCAGTGTCAGTTAGACCAGCTCTGGCTATTTTAACAGCAGCATGCATCTTCAGTGCAGTGTCAACAGCTTCCACTGCTGAAAATCCAAAAAAAGGGGATAGTGCAATTTTTTTTGCTGCAAGCCCTGTTGCAACATGGCAGACCCATTTTTTTGATGCAAGCCACTTTGGCACAGGCAGTTCTGCTTTTGAGGCAAGCAGCATTAGAAAATCAGAACTGTATTCAAGTTTGGACACAGCTTGCTACTTGCATCGTTCTTTTCTGATGCAAGCCTCTTGCATCATTCTCTGACCTTCAAAAATCAAGCCCAAAGAATGGTGGGGCATTATTTGCAATTTATATGATTCAGCACATA
Source organism: Neoceratodus forsteri (assembly GCA_016271365.2). NCBI lineage: Eukaryota > Metazoa > Chordata > Ceratodontiformes > Ceratodontidae > Neoceratodus > Neoceratodus forsteri. The sequence continues at coordinate 281,027,347 of JADMNL010000024.1, read as the reverse complement.
AAAAACAGAGTATAGTGAGCGGCAACTGGAAAATTATATTCAACCAGCTACATTACCCAGCCTACAATATGATGATAGTCCTTTTAGCACAGAACAACTGAAAGCTACTATACAAAGTATGCCAAAAAATAAAACCCCAGGAATGGATGGTCTACCCAGTGAATTTTACATGACTTTTCAAGAACTGGTTACAGCATGGTTACTATGAATAATACAAGAACTGGTGGATGGAGTTGAGCTAGTATCAATAACACTGGATAAAGCAAAAGTTATCTTTAATACATAAACAAGGCAAACCAAAAAGGAACCCTGACAGTTGTAGGCTTATCACCCTTTGAAATCTGTCCACAGCAAGAGGGAGGCTAGGACACTCTGTATCCAAGAACTGAACACATGGTCAAAGGAATGGTGCAGAGAGGAGGGGGTTTGGCTTCATGGGGGACTGGGGCACCACCTGGGCAGATGTGGGCCTATAAAAGGGTGATGGCCTACATCCATCCAGGGAAGGGGACCATGGTTCTTAGTGAACAGTTTACGTGCCTCATTGGCAAGCATTTAAGCTAGCCAAGGGGAGAGGTGGAGGGTGGAAGGGAGACAGAATCTCCCCCCCTCAAGAGCACAGGAACCTCAGGGGAACTCAAGAGGAAATTAGACCAAGAGGTTGCACAAATCAACACAAAGACAGGGGGCTGGGAGAGACTGCTATTCATGCTGACAAGAACTGTAGTCAAAGAAGGGAAGGGGTAAAAGGGAACAAAGAGGGGGAGTGACAGCACATCCTGGAGAGCCATGTGTGCAAATGCCCAAAGTCTGAGCAACAAGATAAGTGACCTCGATGCTACCATGGCAGAGGCTGACCTGGACATTGTGGCCTTCACAGAGACCTGGTGTAATGACAACCAGGACTTGTAGGTTGCCATACCAGGTTACAGTCTATTCAGGAGGGACAGAGTAGGCAGAAAAGGGGGGCATAGCTCTTTATATGAGAGACAACATTAAGGCCACAGAAATTCAAGGAGAACAGGGAGAGGGGGAGATACTGTGGGTTACACTGGAAAGGAGAAAGGGGTCATCTATCCACACAGGGGTAATATACAGACCCCCATCACAAGGGGAGGAGGTAGATAAGGAGATGATGCTAGCAATCCAAAGGATGGCACATGGGGGGAGGGGGAAATGTTGCTGGTCAGAGATTTCAATCTGAAAGACATGGATTGGATCCTCTCTGTGGCATCAACAGCCAGGAGCAGGAACATCTTGGACTCTCTTCAGGAGGCATTCCTTAAACAACTAGTCCTAGAACCTACAAGGGATGGGGGTACTACTGGACCTGGTACTTAAAAATGGGGACAGTGTGGAAGGGGTTACAGTAGGGGAGCACCTAGAAAACAGTGATCACAGAACAGTGTGGTTTGATATGACTGAAGGGGCAAAATCAGGCCACACAAGAACAAGAATCCTGGACTTTAAGAGAGCTGATTTCAGAAAGATGGGAAAATGTCTGGAAGGCATACTGGTGGGAGCAGGGGAAAAGACAGTGGCAGAGGAACAGTGGGTGATTATCAAAGAAGGAACTGAAATGGCAACACAACTCTGTGTCAAGCAGGTTAGCAAGGGGAAGAGAAAGAAGAAACCATTATAGTTTTCTAAGGAGGTAGCCAGAAAAGTAAAAGCAAAAAGAACAGCATTTAAACAATACAAAAAAAAAGCACAGGAGGAGAGGGATAGGGAGAGGTATAAGAAAAAAACAAAGGGAGGCAGGGAAGCCAGTTAGGAAAGCCAAGGCACAAACAGAGGAACACATAGCAAAATCCATGGTAAAGGGGGACAAAACTTTTTACAGGCATATTGGTGAAAAAATGAAGATGAGGGGAGGGATTGTAAGGCTGAAGGGAGAGGATGGAGGTAGTGTGGGTGATGATCACCAAAAAGCTGATATACTGAACATATACTTTGGTTCAGTTTTCAAAGAGGAGGGGAAGGAAATTGGGCAACAATAAGAAATAAGGGCATGAAGGGTACAGAGATGGACACAGGTCCTTTTTGAAGGAAAGGGTCCTCAGGGAACTGACAGCAATAAGAGTTGATAAAGCAATTGGACCAGATGAGGTACACCCCAGGGTACCGAGAGAAATAAGAGAGGTGCTGGTGGAACCTCTGACTGCCGTATTCAACCTGTCATTGGAAACAGGGGTGGTACCCAAGGACTGGAGGAGGGCTGATGTAGTCCCTGTAAACAAAAGCAGAAACAAGGAGAGAGCAGGGACTTACAGGCCAGTCAGCCTGACCTCAGTAGTGGGAAAGGTCCAAAGGATAGTGGATCACCTAGTTGCCAATGGTCTGTAAGACCCAAAGCAGCATGGTTTCACTGGAGGGAGGCTGTGTCAGACTAACCTCATTGAGTTCTTTGGCTAGGTAACCAAGGAGGTGGATCTAGGGTGGGGCAGAGGATGTGGCCTACCTGGATTTTAGTAATGCCTTTGACACCATTCCACATAGAAAACTGTTAAGCAAGCTAGAGAACATGGAGTTAAGGGATACGTTAGTGAAGTGGGTGGAGAGCTGGCTGGATAATAGGACTCAGGGTGGTAGCTAATAGCATTCACACTGCAGAGGGCAAAGTGATCAGTGGGGTTCCACAGGGATTAGTGCTGGGTCTGGTCCTCTTCAGTGTCTTTATCAGCGACATTGCAGAGGGTGTAGAAGGGAAAATATGCCTGTTCACAGATGACAGTAAGCTCTGAAACAGGGTGGGCACACCAGGGGGAGTGGATAGAATGAGGAGAGATCTAAAGAAGCTAGAGGATTGGTCAAAGAATTGGCAGCTGGGTTTCAACACAAAAAAGCACAAGATAATGCACATGAGGCACAACAATCCAGGAGCAATATACCACCTGGGGGGGGGAGTTAGGATGCTCCAACCAGGAAAGGGACCTGGTGGTGATCATCTCTGATAACCTCAAGGTAGGAAGGCAATGTAAGAAGGTGGTGGGAAGTGCTAGTAGGATCCTGGAATACATAGGCAGGAGAATCACCAGCAGAAAAAGGGAGGTAATAATTCCACTATACAGAACATTTGTGAGGTTGCTCCTCAAGTACTGTTTCCAGTTTTGGAGGCCCCATCTATGAAAGCACATTGACCATTTCAAGGGTGATGGTTCAAAGGAGGGCAAGCAAAATGGTGCAGGGTCTACATCACAAACCCTACAGGCATAGGCTTAGGGAACTAAATATGTACTCCCTAGAAGTGAGGAGGGAAAGTGGGGATATAATTGAAACATTTAAATACCTCACAGGGAAGAATAAGGTACAGGAGAATACCATTTTCTAAAGAAAAAGACGCTCAAGGATGAGGGGGCAGAAGATGAAATTGGAGGGAGGGAGGGAGGTTCAGAGGAAATGTGAGGAAGTACTTCTTCACAGAGAGGGTGGTGAACAAATGAAACAGCCTGCCGGTGGAGGTGGTGGGGGCAGAAATTATTATAGGATTTAAAAATGCATGGGATAGGCATAGAAGGATATTGGTAGTTGGGGGGACCTAATACCACTAGCGCATGCAATGAGCACAGTAGCTAGGGGTAATAGGGAAAACTGGGTGCGCCTGGAGGCTCTTGCCTGCTGATAACTTCTCTGTTTCTATGTTAAAATACAGACAACAAAATAATTCCTAAATTAATAGTGACTAGGTTGCAACAGGGACTTCCCAGCTCCATCTACCAAAACCAATGTGGGCTTATAAAGGGGAAACCATTTCTCAAACTAATATTGAGGTTCAGGCAATATTTGAATATATAAATAATAACCCAGCACAAAAACAGGAATATTTCCACACTGTTGCCATAGATTCAAGTAATGCCTTTGATGTACTTGAAATAGCATATTTAGAGTATTGAAAGCTTGAGATGGACTAGTAAATTTAATAACCATTATAGAAATGCTGTGTAAGAAAACAAAAGAGAAAGTTTTAGTTAGCTAATATTTAACACCACCATATGATATATTAAATGCATTCAGACAGGGGTGTCCTTTTTCCCCTACCTTATTCATTTTGGCACTTGAACCTTTCCTACAAAGAATTAGACTTAATAGTAAAATAGGCATCTTAATGGCAAATAAACTATTAAAATGAGCATCTTTGTGGACAGTATACTATTAATGATTCTCCTTACCATATTTTTTTTTGTAAGAAGTACAGTAGAAACTTTTGCAGCTGTTTCAGGCTACTGGCAGAATATAAATAAGTCTGTTATCATGCAAATTTCTAAGTTTCCTATTCTTCCACTTCCTGAATTTGAAAATGATTTCAAGACTGATGAGCAAATAAAATATTTAGGCATTAACAAATTAACAAATGATCAAGGACATAAAATTAAGTATAATTTTGGTGCTGCTAAACAAAAAGTAAGATTTTCCGTGGAAGGTTTGCAAAATGTACCTTGTCTTTGTGGGGAAGAGAGGATACCATAAAAATGGTATAAAATGATATGTGAAATTGTAAAAATGATATACACAATCTAAAATATTATAGGCTCTCCATCTAAGATGTGGTACCAAGAGGTCAAAACATGTTCACAAATTTTTTATGGTGAGGAGGTAGACCTCAAATAGCTTGGAGTGCACTGACAATACTAAAAAATAGTGGGGTGTGGGATGCCCAGACCCAGAGATATACAGTGGTAAAATCTCAGCCTTTGTATTGGATTTTGAAATAGTCCTTTTGATATTATTCCAAGAAACATATTTCAAGAACTGTATGACATCATTACACAGAAGAGTAAAAACAAACTCAGACTAAAAGCTGTGTTATTATATTATTGTAAAATGGATAAAGAATCCATCTTTTTCACTTCTATTCTCTCTGATTTAAACTCATGCCTGAAAACAATTTTCATAAATAAATTTCTATGGTTATACTTCATATATTTGGCAGTAGAGAAATTTGAGGTCTGAATAATACTGTAGCATTAAGAAAACACTATTAAGAAATCTGATATTTTTCAATGGAAGGGTAATATTACTTGAGGGGACGTTCCCCCTTTTTTGATTTAGTGGAAATACATTAGTATTCTGTGGTAGAAATTAAGTTACTTTACATGTTATAAATTATGCCTCAGTTTCAACAAATTATTAAAAATATGTAGTTCTAATGATAAATTATAGGACTTATCATCCCTCTTAAGGATACAAAGAGAGGACTACTACAAAAGGCATTAAAAAACTTTTGGCTAGAAGGTGCAAGTTCATAATAAATAGAAATAAAGATATATGGAAAAAATAAATCATGGGAGTACTGAAACTCAGATAAGTTTTTCCTCACAACCATGGGAGATTTGAGAATAAAAGTCAATAAATTATATACTCCAGCAAAACAATACAATGTAAAATTATGAATGGGCATACTACACTCCAAAACAAAAATAGCCACAATAAACCCACAGTATTGAAATCTTTGTTGAATGGATGTGGACAAGTGAGTGACTTCAGTCACTGCTTGTAGAACTGCCACTACATTAAACAGTGATGGAAAGAAACTAAAGTATTTACTAAGATACTGTTAGAGAAATTTTTGGAGGTAAATATTCCCTTCAGTTTAGACATATTTTTATTTAAGAATACTGATGTGCTATTGTTGACCCCTAGTCAAAAGAAAATCTTATGTTGAGGGACCATGACTACTAAATGTTAATTGAATTGACTACTAAAAGGTTAATTTTAGAACATTAATAACATTACACCAGTTTGAAGTTAATAGATGGAATATTTTGAGTGAAAGATTCATTTTTGAAAAACGTTGTCACAATGTGGATGACATTTATGGGACCAACAGGAAAGAAGTTAAAAGTAATCTCCTGCCTTTATTTAATATATAAGACTTAACTTTAGGAAGGAATTTCATGCTGTGTTGTTCATGAAAAGAAAAACATCCCCCCCCTTATGTTTCTTCTATTTCCTCCTAACCCCATCCCCTTGGGTAGAAGCATGTTATATGAATTATATGACTGGATGGAGTTGAAGGGTTTTGCAGATGAAGATGAAAAATAGGAAGATAACTCTTCTTTACATAAACACGATTAATGTTATAGATACAGAGAAGTATATGTGGTATGAATTAGTATGATTTAGTGGAACTCAGTGTATTTATTTATTTATTAATTTAATGAAAACTTCAGAAAATATCTTTGAACACAGGTGCTCATTTACAAAGGTTCCATGTCAAATGCATAGCCACAAAAACAAGGACACTAAGCAGTTCCAGAGGAAATGCAGCTAAGTCATGCTCAAACCACTTAAGACCAATCAATTAACATACAATTTTGAAAAAAATCCATTTAGATTATTGTATAAACAGTCACAGGATATACACAGAGAGAAACCAAATAACCAGTTAACAGTTAACAGGTGCAATGGACTGCAGAAGCAGATTGTTAACTTCTTTTAAACTGATTAATCTTTGGGAGATTCAGCAGCGTATCAGGCAGTTCATTTAGCCAGTTAGCAGCCCTGACAGCAAGTGACTGCTTGCTCAGATGAGTATGCCAGAAAGGAGGCTTAAGGTCATTCCTGGTCATATTCCTGGTATTGTACTGGTTAGAGAGAGCATGGAAACTATTTGTTAAAGCAGGGGGTGTAAGGCCCAGGAGCACCATTTTGGCTAGCAAACAGGTCTGGAGCTTTATTCTGCAGGGTAAAGGTGGCCAGTTAGTGAGTGTGTAAAGGGTACAACTATGAGCTGGCAGTATAGCCTAGAGGTTAGAGTAATGAGCTGTGAATGAGCTTGGTACATCCAACAGACCAAACCTTGGTTTGATTCTCACAACCTTCACTTTCATACTGTGTGACTCTGAGCAAGTCACTTAACTGCCCAGTGCTCCCAAGTGGCCCCTGAAAACAGGCACTTGTGCCTAGTGGGCCTTACCCGGTTACCAAAGACTAAAATAAAAAAAAATGAGAGTAGTTATCTGCACCAGGTATAAAGTGTCACACCTTACTACAGATCAACTTTATTGTGCTTTGCACCATGTCACAGGCAGTTGTGTAGACAGTGAGGCCAGACTCTGTACGTGACAGACTAGAGCTGGTTACAATAAGGCATCTAACATCCTCCGTGAGAGTGTTCTGATTATGGTACAGGATGCCAAGTCTTCTGTTAACTATGGCCCCTAGACAATCAACATGGGAGGGGGGGGGCAGGAGTCATCCAGAGTTACTCCAAGGCACTGCATTTGTAGGTCTCCACCTGTTCAAGGTTTTGCCCTTGGCCATTTCGAATGACAAAGGGTGGAAGGTTCCTGTGCTGTGGGAGACTAGAGAATAGCATGTTTTGGTTTTTTTTTGTCATTGAGAACTGGTTTGTTATTGGAGAACCAGCTTTCTAGTGACTGGAAGTTATGCTGGACAGCAGTGGTGAGGCTGTCAAGGTCCTGGTTTTTGGAATAGATTACAGTATCATCAGCATAGACTAGTATGTTGGCTGTTAGACAGGCACCAGGCAGTTGATGTATGATGATGCCAAATAGGAGTGGGCCCAAGATGAAGCCCTGGGGAATAACATTTGATTAGTAATAAAGCCTATTATACTTGGAAAATATAGTTTTCTAGAAGAATTGTTATATTCAGATACTTAATGTGCATGTTATTTCTGAGAATTGACTTTTATATATTGCATTATATGTTTACATATTATTACTGGGATAAGATTTTTCAATAAAAAATATATTTAAAAAAAGAAGTAAAAGGATCATGCAGGCAGTTAGGAATAAGACCACCTATAGGAAGTTCAGAAAGGCCCAGAGTAAGGAGGACAGGAATGATTATTAGAAGAAATCTACTGAGGCAGGAAAGGTAGTCCAGTGGGCAACAGCTCAGAAAGAACTGCAGCTAGCCGAGGGAATTAAAAAGAGAGAAAAGTATTTTTTAGTTATATGTGAGAAAAGGGATGAAAATGATGAAACAGAACAGTTCATAATGGAGGGGGTTTGGAAGCGAATGGGGACAAGTCAGAGGTACTTACCATGTACATCTGTTCGAATTTCACTAGGAGAAGAGATATTCTGTTACCATAAGGGGGGAGGAGGGGAGAAAGGGCTGGGTGATCACAGATGGGTTGATAGAGGTGGATAGGGTTAGGAAGTCTCTGATAGCTCTGAGGGTGGACAAATCCCCAGGACCTGATAACATCTATATAAAGGTACTGAAGGAGCTGGCAGAGGAACCTGTGGGCCCCCTGGCTGACATGTTCAGCAGTTCGCTGGAGTCGGGGGTGGTACCACAGGACTGGAGAACTGCACATGAGCTAGCTGAGACCAGATCTTTATTGAGTGACACTCCAACCCCCAAAACCAAGACCCCAGAGAAACAGAAATGGGAAGGAAAGGTTGGAGGTGTTGAGGAGGCACTGCATCTGTGGCTCAGCAGTGCATGTGGCTGGGATCAGTGGGCCGCTGTCACTACAAAAGACTAAGCAACTGGCATATGCTCCAGGGAGGACTGACTACAGTTGGGTGGTTGCAGCAGAGGAAACAGTACCACAGCATTTGGCTACAACATGCCCATGAGGAGAAGCTGAATGCCACTGACATGACCAATGCAGGGACATGGATGAAAGGTGATCACATAGATTTTACGGGGGGATGAAAACAACAATATTTTTGATCAACATGAAATCAGCATGATCAACCAGTGTGATGGCTACAGGACCCTGACTTTTAAATCTGACCTCCCCATTAGCTTAAAGAAAGCCAAATAACACTTATCAGTGCTGTGCTGTTGCAGTCTTACCAAGAGGAAGAACCTCAGTTTGTTTGTGACTGGGAAGACAGTGAACTCCCACAATTTTTGTGATATACATCATCCGCACGTCAATTACCGCACCAACAGACCAGTGTGGGTCACAGGGGAGATCTTCTCAGGCTGGCTGCACTCCTGGGACCAACAATCCAGTAACACCCATAAACAGACTCAGCCAAACAGGTACTGGCTAGTGCAGAGGTTCATTTATTATATCAGTGTCTCGAGTACAAATAAAATAAATGAGTAAGCCCCATGGGCTTGTAAGCCCCCTGACGCATTTCATACTGTTCTCAGTGCTTTTTCAAAAGTGAGAACAGTGTGAAATGCGTTTGATGGCTCACACACCTGTGGAACTTGCTTTTTTATTTTTTACTTGAGACAATGATATAATAAAGGAATCTTTGCACTCACAAGTGCTTATTTGACTGAATCATTTACAGGTGCTTTGGATTGTTGGTGGACGCAGACTTTGGATTTTGGAAGTATCATTTTCCCATGGTGTGAGATTTTTCTGTTTTTATTGACTCCTGGGACCACAAATGATGGTCTATCAAAAATTTATCTGCCACTAGACAACTTCACCAGTCATCCAAATGTTCAGGGATTCAGAAATATAAAACTAGTGTTACTTCGTAGACTCTTAACTGTCCTACGTTATAAGAGACATCCTTCCCTTTACCCCTCAGAATTGCTCCAGACCACATGTGTCATGTGGAAAGGGTGCTTCCCACACAGAGAAGGTGCTGTAAGCTTATAGTTTGATGTATAAACTAATAAAACCTTGTAAAGCTAAATTCAAATTAAACATCACAAAAGCACTGGTTTCTGCATGATTCTGGGCATTAATCTACTTGTTTTATGATGAATCCTGCATTTGGAAGACCTGTTTCACATGTTTTCCTATATACTGTCAGTGTCACACATTTCAGTGACAAATGGTTGAAAGGTATGAAACTTATTGAACACAACCTGCATTATCCAGCCTTAGGATCAGGGCATGACATACGACTTCAAGAGGTACTACATATATGCTAAGTGAAGGTGTTTGCTAAAAAAATGCATGCTAATGAAGAATGGACAGAAGTGATGAGTGTAAAAAAAATCCCACTCCTGGATACACACCATCTAATGCAGGCTGCATGGGAATATTGTAGCAGAAACAATTTTCCACTGCTTCCACAAAGGTGGTTTCACCCCAGATGCCACTGAAAATGTGGAGGAAGAGGAAATGTTAGCTGCAAGTCAAGGCCTTACGGAACAGGAGTTTGACCAATTGTGCCACCTGGGTGACCATGACAACATCCAATTCATGAAGCAGATGACATCACACATGGCATTACCCAGATGCAGAAAACAGCTGAAAGTGAGTCAGACAAGGAGGGCTCAGTGGCTGATGAAAGCAAGCCTCCTGTTCCCATAACTGATCTAAAGAATGCACTGCTCACTTTGCTAAAAGCTGTGTAGCAATGTCTCAGAATCAAGCCAGACTGGAATGCCCTGTCAGCAGCAAAGAAAACCTGGTGATCATATACCAATTTATAATCAAAGTAAGCACAGACCAATGACCTTATTAAGCCCCAGCGACACAAGCCAAGAAAAGCTGGTCATATAAATGTGATTGTTTTACAGTGTTTAGTATTTTATTTACTTCATTATTAGAATGAAGAATTGATTGTTAGATTGAATAAAATGTTTGCATTTTTACCGTGAATATGCTGGTTACGGTTCTTTACATCAGCCGATAATCTCTCCAGTTTTCTCTCAAGGATGTCTGTTGCTGATGCTACTGACTCTTCACTCATGCTCTGAGGTGCGTGGCCTTTTGGGGAATAAATATAGGACTGCATCACTGCAGTCGTGCAACTGGCCAGCTACAGTGGCTTAGTTTTCTACATTAATGGTACCTGGCCCAGCAGTAGTTTCTCCTACCCCACTTTATCCCACAATGCCTTTATTCCCACCCCCACCCACACACACACTTCAGCAATCTGGATTAAATGTGTTAGTTACAAAATGCATTTTCTGTGCCCTAGTACCTTCTTGTAGCTCAGCAACTGCTTGCTTCTTCATCTCTGTGGGAAAAGACCAAAGATGAGAAGGTAAAGGAGATGGTGTCATTCTGGGCCATTCAAGAAACCAGCACTTGTTTGGGCCTCTCCCATAGTACTGATTTCAAAAAAGAATAGGACCACAAGGTTCTGCATGGACTGCCAGAAACACAGCAGTAGCATGGGGTCTGCAACATACCTGAAAAAGGAGAAATTATGTCACACAAAGAGCTATTACTATTTGTAATAATGTTACCTAAAAAAAACTACTTAGATGTATTCATGAATAATAAGGGCATAGAAGAATATAAGTGCTGGATAGCCACAGTCAGCTTGTCAAACCTATAGGTTTTTCTCTGACTGTAAATACTGTACCTATGAACCAAGGATCACATACTGCATGTTACTGAGGAGCTACAATGATTTCAAACCACAGAGCTGACATTTAAGGTGAAGAAGTGCCGTACTGGCAATGCAGAGGTCTAGCAGAGTAGGCAATGGGCACATCCGTCCCAAACCTCCTGTTTATGGTTATCTTGGTATGGTCCCTACCAACTGCAAAGAGACAGGTTAGAGCATCTCTTTGGACTACAGGCTGTTACCATACATTTGTGGCTAATTGCAGGGCTACAGCAATGCCCTTAACATACCTCACAAAAAAATCATATGTTTGGAAAGGTTCCATAAATCAAATGATGTGATGCTGCATTCTGCTATCTGAAAGAGGCATTATGTCAGGTTGTCATTTTAGCTAGTTCTAACTATGCCCAGACATTTGCTGTGCGCTGGAGTGCTTCCACCCATGGATTGAATGCCATTCAGAGCCAGTTTTTGCCTACAGGGAAAGAAAACCCAATAACATACAATAACAGAGGCTGAAACTGCTGCCCAGGAAGGAAGCCTATGCCACAGTTTAAAAATAATGTTTGGGCATAGTCTGGGCACTCCAAAAGCCACAGCTATATTTACATGGAAGAGAGTTTATGTTGCACATGGACCATAATTCCCTAACCTGTCTCCACAGGTTGAGTGGGCAAAATACCAAGCTACTGAGGTGGGAACTTGTACTTAAGGGATGCAATATGACTATTCGACACTGTAGTGGAGTGCAATGTGCCAGTGCTGATAGTTTGTCTAAGCAGGAGGGCATAAGAGAAGGAGTTTGGGCCTCATGTCAAGTCAAAAGGGGTAAAACCTAAATGAAGTGAGGTCTAGCAGGAAATAACTGAGCTAAAACATGAAAGGCAAATTTGAGTGCACCAACGAGATGCTATTTAATTTTTTTAATTGTGGGAGGGGGTGGCAAATTAATCCCCGCAGATGTACACAAAATTCTTATTTTTATTGATTAACAAGATCTTTGATTACTGTCTAACTGTTGCTTATGAAGAGTTAGATTGGAAAAGGGTTCATATACTTGGAGAAGAGAAATAGCTTCACTCGTATTAAATTGGTTGATACTGTCTGATGTGGATCACCGAGTTGCTCCTTTAAGACAAAGCCCGTGCAGGCAGGCTCATTCCCTGTTTAGTCCGAACCAAAACTTTTGAAACCAAAAGCCAAACCTACTGCACATATACCCGTCAGTGAGCCAAATAAACTAAAGAGGCACGGCTTACCGTATCTTCATATTTTTATTCTGATGACACCACTGTTTCAGAAAGCAGCAAACACAAGAGTGCGGCGGCGACTACTCGATAAACAAATAGAAATGTAGTTTTTTTCACCATCTCGGTGTAAACATAACTGTGACCAGGCCAGCCAAGCAGAAACAGCCCAAATGCGTAATGACGCACAGGATCAGCTGACGTTTTGGCTAACGCCTTCCTCAGAGCTCTTTCTGAAACAGTGGTGTCATCAGAATAAAAATATGAAGATACGGTGAGCCGTGCCTCTTTAGTTTATTTGGCTCATTGATGGGTATATGTGCAGTAGGTTTGGCTTTTGGTTTCAAAAGTTTTGGTTCGGACTGATTGATTCTCTGATACCTCCTTGCACCAGATCAAAATATTCACCGTGAGTGAATTTGAGCTCCTCAGTGGTTTGTTTGTTTCATTCCCTGTTTACCCATGAATTGATAGCATAACTTATATATCTAATGAAGCAACTCAAAACTGGTCAGAAGTAGCTGGGGGTTAAATGGAGCTGATTGGATGTCACTGAAAAAACAAGCATTTGTCAATGCCGAACGTTCGCTTGCAGGTATTTGCAGTGGTATTTGGCACTTGGACATGGCTTAAAAAAATCAGTGACAAAGAAGTACAAGCATTTGTCAATGCCGAATGTTGCTTGCTTCTATGTGCTGTTTAGGTATTTGGAAGTCATTGGAGTGCAAATATTGAAAAATCGCGAACTTACGAGCATGCGTAGGAACTGCGCAATGCACGCTCGTAAAATAGTCATTTTTAGGAATTTTTTCACCAAATTTTCAACATAGCCATTTTAAGACCTCTGCTAATGAACAGTGTCACTGTGATTTTCTTAATATGTCCCATACATTGATTTACGCACACTGACTCATGCATCGTGCTACATGAAACCACGTTTTGGGCAGGATGTGAAAAATGAAAGCTGTACTGCTCATAAGGAGGATGGTAAAATGGCAATGTTGAAAATCTGGAGTGAAAATATTGAAAATTCGCGAACTTACGGTGTGCATGGGAACTGCGCAACGTACACTCGTAAAAAGTCATTTTTAGGAATTTTTTCACCAAGTTTTCAACTTAGCCATTTTAAGAGCTCTGCTAATGAACAGTGTCACTTTGATTTTCTTAGTGTGTCCCATACATTGATTTCGCACACCGACTGCGCCAATGTGCACTACATGGGTGGATGCACGTTTGGCAGGATGTGAAAATGACAGCTGTACTGCTTATGAGGAGGTGTGGTAAAGACAAGGAAAATTGGAGTGAAGATACGAAAATTATAAACTACAGTGTCGCGTGGGAACCGCGCAGCGCTTCGCTAGAACATATTTTTTGAATTTGACTTTTTTTTAGCCTTGGGTTTTGGGAGGCCCTCATGAATGTTACTGTAGTGTTGTCGGGCCTGAAGGTGATTTTGTGCGTGACTGCGCGGTGATCGCGAAATCACCCTTCAGGCCTGAATAACGCCATGACAGTGACATCATTCATGAGAAGGGGTCCCAAAACCCCATGTTGAAAATCTGGTGCAAAAATTCCAAAAATGCCTGAGATATGCAATAAAGTTGAAAAACCCCTATCTAGCCCATTATACAGCTTACCAGATTTCTCAGTTCAAGGGTCGGCTTTGAAGAGTGCAGCGTGTTCCCGTCCACTAATGATCATCGCGCGAGCTCTGGAGGTAAGTATGGGGTGAGGGGTGTGGGGAGGCAGGTGCACAGTGGGTGGGTGCGGGTTGTGGGAGGATGGGGAGACTGTGGGGCGGTTTTAATTTACAGGGTTTTTTTTTATAATTGACAACACGGGACATTTGCCATGCTGGGGTGGGTTCCCAGCACGGCAGAAGATGGCTGGGGGGGCCATGGAGCTGACAGAGGATTGGGCACCCCCGTCGGCTGACAACGCGGGACATTTACCACGCTGGGGTGGGCTCCCAGCGTGGCAGAAGATGGCTGGGGCCTTGGAGCCGATGGGGGATTGGGCACCCCCATCGGCAGACGACGCAGAACAGTTTGCCATGCTGGGTGGGCTCACAGCATGGCAGCAAACATTTGGGGGGGCAGCGTGAGCGAGGTGCTGTGTATGACAGCGTGGTTTTGAAGAGAAGACCACCGCTGTCATACACAGCATGGTGTCCGATTGGTGCAGGACTGCCACACCTGCTCAATGGAGCAGGGGATTGCAGTGGAGGGGCACACCTCCAAAGTGTCCCATTCTCCCAAGACGTTCCTCGCGCATGCACGCAAAAGAACGTAAAAAATGAGATAGTTGCCAAAGGTGATGTCAGGAGCTGACTGAGGGCTCTGTTTGCTGCAGAAGCTGAGAGAGACAGCAGCTACCAGCTACCCTATAGCAAGGAGGTGATTTACTGAGTATACTGAATTCAATTCTTAATTCAGGGGCCAGAAATAGTAAGTAGAAGTCAGTGTTTTGGTTCTCTGTTTTTGGGGTTGTCTTTACTTAGTGTAACTTTAATTTGCCACAGAGGTAATCTAGCTGGGAGAATATCTGTAGTCATTTGTGACTAGAGCTATTACTGAAGCTCTGTAAAAGAGGTGTTTGATAAGGGGAGGAGCTGAAGAAGGCTTGAGGGACTGTGGATTACAAACAGGAGTTGACTGCGGACTCTGTTTGCTGCAGAAGCTGAGAGGGAGAGCAACTACCAGCTACCTTAAACTAGAGCTGTGTTTTGCCCTGTAGGTTACAGAAGAAAGTCTTTTTTACCTGATTCATTTTTGTAGACACCGAGTACCAAAGGAACACCCCCCTCATCCACCCACCCAACCACCCCATTTCCAAACACCCCGGGGTGCTCTACCTTTATAGTGGAAGACACAGGAACAGTTAGGCAGCACCACACAAGCAATAGCCTAGCTGGTATATAAGCAGAATGACAAAGGGTATAGCTAGCAACTAGGTCCACAAGGGCACATACAAGAGGAGGAGGAGACAGAAGCTGCAAGTTACTACAGAAGGAGAGAAAGACAGGGAGAGAAGAAGAAGGGAAAAAAGGGTTAGGAGAGGAGGAATATCAGCAAGCACAGGATGATGCAGGGAGTGGTGCAGTGCTCTGGCTGTGGTGCAGCATGCTTCAGAAAAACATTCTGGTTACTGTGGTGCTCCCCATTTGCAGGCACCTCTCTGGGCTGAGGGTGGAGGTTTCCAGTCTCTGGGCCATCCTGACAGAAATACTGGGAACATTTGCCCTCACCCAGAGGCCACCAGGTCCCCAGTCAATGCACAACGGCCACCCTGGCAGATGGAAGGATGGACTGTGGTGGGCTCAGGAAGGTTCAGGGGAGGGGTCAGAGACACATCCCCCATCCAGTCCAGCTCATGAACCCCTATACAGTGTTGAAGGAACAGGGAAGCCCTGCAAAGGAACCCATGGCTGAGACCAGGGAGGAGGTGAGGGTCCTCCAGCAGGGAGACCCAGTGGTGGGAGGAAGAGAACCCCATAGGAAGAAGAAGTTACTCCAGTTGGGGGACTCAATTGTCCAGGGAATGGATTTGGGCACAGATAGAGAGAAAAGGGAGGTAAAGTGCCTTCCAGGAGGCACAGCTCAGAAGGAGGGGGAGTGCATCCAGAGGATCACTGAAGCTGTGACAAGGAGGGGAGGGCTGGAGGTCATTATCCACTTGGGGACAAATGACCTATCCAAGGAAAAGGAAAGCTTGGAACAGGTTAAGGAGGACTTTACAGTGTTGGGAGGGTGCCTGGGGAAGGTAGCAAGCTCTGTGACATTTTTGGAGGTGCTGCCAGTCTGTGGCAGAGGGGAGAAATCTCCACATTAGCAACTTCAACACACAGTTCAAAGGCTGGTGCAACAAGAAGGGATATGGCTTCATTAGGGACCGACCCGGAGTCATGCAGCCCTGTACAGTGAGGATGGACTGCATCTGTCCAGCAAGGGGAAGGCAGCTCTCAGTGGATGGTTTAAATGCTTTGCTGACATGCATTTAAACTAGCTGGTGGGTGGCAACAGGAGCAGGGATACACAGGCAGCCCACCCTCACATGGTAAAAAAAGCAGAACAATGGAGCAGGAAGAGGAATTGATATCAAGGTCATTGGGGTTGGGCAGAAAAGGAGTAGGAAAGGAATTGGGAACCCAAGAGAAAAATATCAGGAAAGGGGGAAGATGCAGGTGACCAAAAATACAAAGAGAAAGAGGTCAGGCAGTAAAACTTAGAAGGCTATGGTGACAAATGCACGGAGCCGGGGAAATAAAGTCCCAGACATGGAGGCCTTAATAACTGAAGAAGACCTGGACATAGTAGCAGTAACTGAAACCTGGTACACAGGTAATCATGAGTGGGAAACAAATGTACCAGGATATGTTCTATTCAGGAGGGATAGGGAGGGCAAAAAAGGAGGGGGAGTTGCCCTGTATGTCAGAAGGGGTATAATGGCAACACAGGTACAGGGTAGGCAGGGAGAAACTGAGGCACTGTGGGTCACCCTTTATCCTATAAATGGCACAGAAATAAACACAGGGGTGATATACAGGCCTCCAGGACAGGAAGAGGAACTGGACAGGGAGTTAGTTAAGGAAATACACAAGATGGCAATGAAAGGTTAAATTCTACTGATGGGGGATTTCAACATGCCAGATGTGGATTGGAGCACCAGTGTAGCTGCTTCAGCCAGAAGCAGAGGCATCCATGATTCACTCCAGGAGGCTGGAATGAGCCAGCTTGTGCTTGATCCTACCAGAGACAGGGCAGTTCTGGATCTAGTAATGACCAACGGGTATTGAATTGTAGATGTCCCGGTAGAAGGGCAACTGGGATCCAGCAATCACAACATTGTGTGGTTCAGCATAGGAACAGAGACTCACTCAAATCATACTAGAACAAAGGTTTTGGATTTCAAAAATGCTGACGTTGCTGAAATTGAGAGGGATATCACAAGAGCCCTGGAGAGAAAGAGGGCAGGAGGGGGAATGGAAGAACAGTGGAAGCATCTAAAGGAAGCCTTACTGGAAGTAACAAATCAATGCATCAGATTGGTATCCAAAGGCAAGAGAAGAAGAACGCCACTGTGGTTGTTGAGAGAGGTGGAGGTAAAGGTCAGGGCAAAAGGAAAGGGTTCAGGAATATAAGGAGACCCCAAAGAAGAAGGACAGTGAGGAGTACTTAGAGTGTCTAAGGGAAGCGGGGAAAGGCAGTAAGGAGAGCAAAAGTGCAAACTGAGGAAGGTTTAGCACAGTCAATTAAGAAAGGGGGCAAGACATTCTTCAGGTACATCAACAAAAGGAGGAAAAACAAGAAGGGGATTGCAAGGCTCAAAGGAGAGGGAGGAGAATGCAAGGAGGGTAACATGGAAAAGGCAGAAATACTGAAAACATATTTCTGTTCAGTATTCACAGAAGAGAGGGAGGAACAGGGTTCACAGCAGTACAGCAGTTGCCAAGGGGTTGAAGAGGTGGACAATAGTCCATTCACAGGGGAGAGAGTCCTGCAGGAGCTCACTAAATTGAAGGTGGACAAAGTGATGGGACCAGATGGCATACACCCAAGAATATTAAGAGAACTACAATGGGAAATAGCAGAACCTCTGGCAGCCATGTTCACAGAGTCATTCAACACAGGGGTGGTACCAGAGGATTACAGGAGGACAAATGTGGTCCCTTTACACAAATCCGGCAGCAGGGAGGAGGCAGGGAACTATAGGCCAGTCAGCCTCATCTCAGTAGTGGGGAAGATCATGGAGACATTGCTTAAAGAAAGGTTACTAGGACATCTAGAAGCCATTGGAGCCCATGACCATAGACAACACAGATTCACAGAGGGAGGTCATGTCAGACAAATCTGGTTAATTTCTTCAACTGGGTGACAAAGAAAGTAAATCAGGGTGGGGCAGTGAATGTCACTTACCTTGATTTCAGCAAAGCCTTTGACACCATCCCACATACGAGGTTAATAAACAAGTTGGGTAGGCTGGACATGGGGGCAGTTTGGTAAACTGGGTTGAAACTGGCTAACAGACAGGAGGCAGAAAGTGGTGGTAAATGGGGTGCAGTCTGGGGAGAGGGGGGGTGATCAGTGGGGTGCCTCAGAGATCAGTCCTGGGGCCAGTCCTGCTCAATGTCTTCATTAGTGACATTGCAGAAGGGCTGAAGGGTAAGGTCTGCCTGTTTATAGATGACACCAAAATCTGTAACACAGTGGATACCCCAGAGGGGGTGGAGAAATGAGGCCCTCCTTACTGTACTGTATACAGTATGTGCTCTGACAGTTCATTCAGCAGCATGCCATGGTGGTGTGAGAAGGGCTGTGCCAGTCACCGGATCTGGGGTCAATATGGGGGTGGGATGATGGGCACTACCTACCAAGGTGGGGGGTGGAGGGCCACTAGATTACCAGAATTTACTGTCCTTTCATACTGTCCAATTTACGGGATCAGGGGTGGGGGGGCACTAGATAACCAGGATTTCATTTAATTTAATACCACACTTTAGGGACAGATCAGGGTGGGGGGGCACTAGATCACCAGGGAGTAAATGTTATTTAATAAATTACAGGCAGATCCAGTCAGGGAATGAGGCACTGGATCACCGGTGAGTAAATATTGTTTAATAATGCAATTTATGGGAAGCTCATGGCTGGGGGGGGTGGGCATTAGATCACCAGGACTGTAATTACTTTTTATAATACCATTTACAGGTGTATTGGAGCTTGGGGGTGACACAGTGGCACACAGATGACAACTCTCCCAGAGGATGTCTAAGTACCCTTAGACCAGTCCTTGGCTGGTCTAATGGTACTTAGCCCTTTCCCCTTGGGGGAGGTTTTAAAAATGCAACATGTGGGGTTACAGAAGCCTAGGTCTGCTGCAAGCTCCCTAGTACCATGCCACAGCTACTATTGTGGTGCATGGCTGGTGAAAGCCCCCCCCCCTTGAAGCAGGCAGCCTCCTGTTTGATGCAGGCTGCTTTGGAAATTAGCTCTGGGTGCATCCCTTGATGCAAGGTGCCTGTTGTGTCAGAGATGTTTGACACAAGCACCTTGCATCCTTATCATAGCTTTGAACATCCAGCCCATAGAGATATTTTCCCATTGGTTTGTTTTCATTTCTTTCATATAAAATCTGTTTATTTTGATTTTCTTGGTGGGTTCTGTATTTTCTAATTTGTTGTCTGTATATCTTATACAGTCTGTAGATAATAAATATTTTTGTATTTACATTTTCTCTGTCTTGCAATGTTTTTAAAATGTGCATTGTATATTCTACATAAGTATTTATTTTCCAGACAAACTCTGTGCTTATGTCTCTTAGAGCATGTAGTAAAGTTAAAGTGAGACTGCTTTTACTACAGGAGTATGCTAACCCATCTACTTGTTTAGTAAAGGCTTGAGTGGGATGACAAGGGAACAGCCCTGTGGTAAATTCACAGCAGGCTTACAGTGGCATTAGATAAGTGTGGAGAGCCAGTTGTCAGTCAGGGGCACTGTGACAGTGTCACTTTATTTTAAACTTGGTTACATGGTAATAGCACAAAGGTTTATTAATTAATGAGAACCGAAAACTATTTCTAAAAAGGTAAGAAAAGGCAATGAGGGTGTAATAGAACAGTACAAAACATGAAACAAATGATTAAAAAATATTGAATTATATCAAATTAAAAACAGTTGGCTAAAAATTAAGAAAAAAATTGCACCAAAACTGTAAAATAAGTGGAAAATTACTGGGAAAAAAGTAAAAGCACAAGAAAAAAAATCACTTCCTTTCTTGATAAAAAAATAACACTCTGCAGACAGAAAAACATAGAATTAGGGACTTTTTTAACTTTTTATAAGGATCTATTCAGCTCAGAGTGCTTCCCTCTACAAACTGAATTAGACTATTATAATAGGTTCAGTCCTTCTCAGATCTTTACACAAGAAACCATTAGTAGATAACTACCTGTATTACTCAAGAAGAGATAAGGAATTGTACAAAGAGTATGGCTAAAGGAAAATGTCCCGGAATGATGGGTATACACTAGAATGTCATACCTCACTTATGGAAATCATGCTTCTGCTCCTTGAATCCCTATTCCAACATATAAAACTGGATGATGTCCTTCCCCCCTCCTTAAACACAGCATATATTTCCCTGATTGCAAAGCTGGGAAAGATTCAAAGCATGTAGAAAACTATGGAACAAACACAATATCGAATAATGAATACACAATTCTATCCAAAATAATTAATCATTGAATCTTCCCTTATCTGGCAAGGTATATTCATCCCAGTCAGGAGGATTTAGCTCATCCTCATAGGAATTTATAATTTATAATTGTTAAGGGAAAATACAAAAAGGAAGAAGTTAGAGGCTATTTTCATATCTTCAGATATATGCAAGGCCTTCAACACGGTCAATTTGACATGTTTGTTTTATATTCTTGCAAAATGGGGCCTGCTAGAAGAATATGCCATAAACAAAGGTAACAACAAAAAGCAATTTTTTTCAGAAGAATTTGATTTGAAATGCGGAGTAAGACAAGACTGTCCCCTGTCCTCTACACTTTTTGTCATAGCACTAGAAATATAACTAAACCAAATAAGATAGAGCACTTAGGTTAAAAGAGTAGGAGTTCAAGGAGCTGAAAGCAGACTTAAAGCATATGCAAATGTTGTGTTATTAACTCTGACCAACCCCTTTGACAGCTTACAAACAGTAAAAAAAATATTAAAGAGATCCTCACAGGTATCAGGTTATAAAATAAACTTTAATAAATCTGGAATTATTTCATTTAATCATCCCCATTGAGCAGTACTGAAAGCATATTAAATGCTGTTCATAAATCCAAAGAAATGAATTACTTGGGGATTACAATTTGAGATTTACCGGATGCAATGTATGCAATAAATTGCTTACCCCTTTTAGAAGAACCTGCATGTGAATAGTAGGGATAGCAAAAATAATCCCATCATCCATCTGGGAGAAAATTCAAATTTTCAAAATGTCAGCAATCCCTCCCCTAGCCTATACCTTCCAAGTCATTTTAAAGGGACACTGTCAACTCCCTTAGGCCTCAATGTGTCCCTTGTTAAAAAAGCACATTTTATGATTGCCAACATTCTGTGATGATTGCTGATGTAGCTAGTAGTTTGATTCTGATTATTTTATGCCTTTAAAAAGTGAAAAACAGACTGCGCACCATACTGGTGTTACCACACAAAAACAGGTTTGTTTACATTCCTTGATCAACTCCCACTATATCTGTCCTGGACTTGGAACACCTCCAACGCAGTCTAGCCACTCATGGTGCAATGGGAGTTTAGGTGGCTACTGCCTCATGAGTGACTACACTGTTTGGGGGTGCTTCTAATGTTCAGGAAGTATTCAACAAGAATAGATTCAGGATTTGAAACAAAACAAAGTCATTTATAAATATACATTAGCATGCATTTCAATTCCACTAAACACGGAGACAGACGAAACAAACAGCAACATTAATGAATTTTAGAGAAGGTAAGCAATCATAAAATGTGGGTTTTTAAACAAAAATAATATGATGCAGAACAGGTTGACAGTGTCCCTTTAACCTCAGTGCCAAACCATTGCTTTAACAAGGTAACAAAACACTTAACAGAATTTATTTGGAACTACAAGTAGCCATGTATAGCGTGGTCAAAATTGAGTCACCCCCTAAAATACAATACATTATCTATAATATCAAAACCATCATGAATTGGGCACATAGGGATAAAATGAGCAGAAGCATAGGTGACACTTTACTAAGCAATAGGCCTGAGACACCTTCCTCACTAGAAAATATTTGGTGTGTCCCATTTGCATATATTAAAGATAAAACTAAAATAATTCAAGGTTTAGGTTTAACAGCAAAGACTTACTTAATAGACAGACCCACAAAGAAAATCTATACACAGTACCTTATGGAATAATCCCAAGTACAAGGTAAATGGAAATTATTTACATTTCAAAACCTGGCAGACAGAGGGGATATACAGATGGTCGAATTTATTAATTAAGGATAAATTCACGGACTGGGAGACATGTAATGAACAATATTTTTTGATAAAGTTTCACATTCTATATTAAAAAAACTAGTAACATTAGGATTTTCTGAAAGTATTGTGTCTTGGGTTAATAGTTGGCTATACAAAAGAACCCAAATGGTTAGAATTAACGGGGAATTATCGGAGGAGGGGTTGGTGACAAGTGGGGTCCCTCAGGGATCCGTGTTGGGTCCCACTCTGTTTGGTGTTTTTATCAGTGACCTCACTATCTTATCACAGAACATGTTATCTAAATTTGTGGATGACACTAAATTGGGGGGACCTGTCCATAATGAAGTCAATAGGTGTATTCTAATAAATGACCTAAAAAATATTGAATCTTGGGCAATAAATAATAAGATGTCGTTTAATGTGTCTAAATGTTCTGTGTTGCATTTTGGCAAAAAAAATCTTAAACAAATATACCGTCTCAATAACATCATACTTCAAGAATCCATTGTGGAAAAAGATTTAGGTATATTGGTTGATAATGGCTTGTCCTTTTCAAACCATCTTAACAAAATTACGAATAACGCTAATGCTCTTTTCGTGAGGATAAATAATACCTTTATTCTTAAAACAGAAGAATGCATCTTGACTTTATATAAGACTCATGTTAGACCCCATTTGGATTATGGTTCACCTTGTGGAGTCCATATTTAGTTAAGGATATCACAAAATTGAGAGGGTTCAAAGAAGGGCCACTAAAATTATACCCCACCTTTCTCGCTTAGATTATGAAACCAGGCTCCACAAAACCAAGTTATATCCTTTGAAAACTAGAAGATTAAGGGAGATCTCTTCAATTATTTAAAA
Source organism: Neoceratodus forsteri (assembly GCA_016271365.2). NCBI lineage: Eukaryota > Metazoa > Chordata > Ceratodontiformes > Ceratodontidae > Neoceratodus > Neoceratodus forsteri. The sequence continues at coordinate 281,004,040 of JADMNL010000024.1, read as the reverse complement.
TCGTATTATCTCCTACACTAATGAGATCTTGTGGATTGTCCTTTGCATCCAGAAAATTGTAGCCAGAATACATAATAAACAAATTGAAATCAAAATACAAGAACAAATAGAAGACAGCAATTTTTAATATTAGAGCTCCAAGAGTTTGGAATTCCTTGCCACAGGAAATTATTGACTGTCAGAATATTGATACATTTAAGTTCAAATTAGATAAATGGATTTTGGATGGAATATAACCTATTAATGATCCACATTGTGTGGAAGACATTCTCGATGGGCTTTGGCCTTCTTATATCCTAATTACCAAGTACCAAGTACCAAAAATATCAATCCAATCAATCAGAACTCTCTGGATATTTACAACTTAGAAGTCTTTTTGTAAAATATTTTAACAAATGGGGAAGGGCTCCTAATATGCAGACCATAGAAAATCAGTTTCTTCAAATAATCAGGAAAATGACTGGACTCTTAGTTTGGCTGTAAAATGTGCAATGACATCTACAAAGATACTAAGAACTATTGGTTCAAAGACTTAAAACATGTTTTACCAACACACAATGGACATTATATCAAATTCCATAAAAGCATGCAAATTTACTTGGAATAAAACGATTCAATTTAAAATTATCAATAGGGCTTACTATAGCCCAGTAAAGCTTTATAAGATGACAGCCATTTCTCAGGCAAATTACTGCATTGTCAACAAAATAAAGCTGCCATGTTTCATTCAACTTGGAACTAAGTGTGCACTGATACACATGTAGTGGGAAGAAGTATTTAAAATACTTATGATTTTCAATATGAACACAATACTTTGGGTTTTGAACAAATGATTGTAGACCAGTTAATTCCTATGTGTATACTAAATCTGAAATAGTAATACAGTAATTAAGGCCATATTAATGGCTACAAAGAAGATGATATTAAAATATTAGAAGCAAATTAACTCTCCCAAGGCTCTCCTTTGGATAAAGTGTAAATAGTTATAGCGTATAGTGGAGTGTTGTTCTGTATAGAATTCCATGCATTTCAAAATGCTGTTCTACCACAGTTCCAATGTCATGGAATGCTGTTCTACCCTACTGTGGTAGAACAGCATTCTAGAACCTCTAGAGACTGCATGAGTCAGTTTCATTTTGAAAGCAAAAGAACTCACAAAACACATTTTCACACAGTACTATACACTATAAAAAATACAGGATGAGCAACTCTATGCACAACCAGTGTGTTTTGTCACCTTGGGATTCTGATTCCCATGGACCTCTCGAGCTTCACTCTCGAGGTCAGAGGGAATCATAATCTCTCTGTGGCAGAACACACAGGTTCTGCATAGTTGCCCATCCAGTATTCTTTATATTCATCACACAGCTATATGATAAAGAATGTTTTAATTACAGATAATCAGTTTTGGCTCATATACACCAAACCGGTGAAGGACTGGAAGAAAGAAGACATCTTTTTTGTATCCAAATGTTGATTTTTAACATAACCCACTCTGTATTTATATTATGAGAGTAAACTCTTTATTTTCCCTACTGTCTGTATTTTGCATAGAGAATATATGTATATGAACATACGAACATACAAAGAAGCCAGGAGAGGAAGGCCATTTGGTCTATCTAGTTTGCTCATATTGTAGGGTCCACAGTTTGAGCTACTGACCCTGTCCCCCTACCCACTCCTCCCATCCTTTCCATCCTCCCCTACCTATGATCCTTACCTTCCCCTATGCCTATCCCTATCCCAGCCTCCCTTGAAGCTGCCCACCATTTTCAATAAGACCACCTCTTCTGGCAGCACATTCTAAGTGTCTACCACCCTCTCCATGAAGAAGTGCTTCCAGACCTTCCTCCTAAACCTCAGTACCCTCCAGCTTAAGACTGTGCCCCCTCATGTAATGGTTGCCACTTAGCTTAAAGAGATCCTCCTTAGCCACCGTATTTACCCCTTTCAAGTACTTGAAGGTCTCAATAATGTCCCTTCTTTCTCTCCTGTCCTCCAGGGAGTACATGTTCAGTGCCCTCAACCTCTCCTTGTAAGCCTTACCCTGCTGACCTACTATCATCTTTGTAGCCCTCTTCTGGACCTCCTTCAGCAGGTTAATGTCTTTTCAGAGGTGTGGGCACCAGTACTAAACTCCATACTATAGATAGGAGCATACCAGTGACCTGTACAAGGGCAGTATAATCTTCTCTCTCCTACTACTGATCCCCCTAGCTAGGCATCCCAGCATCTCACTTGCCCTTGCTGCTGCTTTCTTGCACTGTGTGGAGTGCTTCAAGTCACTAATGATCTTCACGCCCAGGTCCATCTCCTACTCTGATGCAGATACCTAGACTCCATCCAAGTAGTACTCTGTCCTGGAATTCTTGGCTCCAGTGTGCATAACTTTGCATTTCTTGGCATTAAAGACTAGCTGCCAGATCCTGGACCATCTCCACAGCTTTTCCAGATTGTTCTGTAGGTTCTGTATCCCTTCTGCTGTGTCCACTCTTCTGCAGAGCTTGTTGTCATCCATGAATAGGCACATTTTGCCCTTAATGCCCTCCCCAGTGTCGATGATCTCCCCCCCCCCATGATCCCATACTGCCTTACATTCAGGATACCATGCTCCTATAGATATTCTGCCAACCTTTCATTAAATATGGTCTCCATGAGCTCACACACAATTGAGGTCAGACTGACTGATCTGTAATTCCCTGGGTCATACTTGGGACTGCTTTTGCGGAGGGACACCACATGTGCTGTTCTCCAGTCCTGCGGTACAATGCCTGACTTTAGTGAATAATTAAATAGGCCTGCCAGTGGCCCCGCCAACTCCTCAGTCAGTTCCCTTAGTATCCTTGGACATATACTTATCAAATCTTACTTGGCATATCTTCATAAATAAAAATATTTAAAAAACAGAGAACAGAAATGTCTAAATGTAAGCTGTTTGTAATATTCCTATCTTCAAACACTACATGCACCACCACCAATTCCTTTCAAACTCCACCAGAAAACAAAATGTTGATGCAAAAAGTATGCTTTTTAATCTTTTCATTGTATGGTCAACATTCTATATTGTCAGAGGTCTCTTGATGGAAGCAATAATTTGGAATGTTTGAAGTTTTGACTGTGTTATTGCATGTACTATATAAAGACCTCTAAGTGCAGCATCATAAAACAAAACTGAGATACAATAGGTACTGTAAGTGTTACTTGGAAAAAAGCAGAAATACAATTACCATAATATGTCCGAAAAGCCACTTAAAGGTGACTATAGGTGTGCAATAGTCGTTTATAGTATGAAAGCACATGCAAGGCTATATCAAATGAAGTATTGGTCTCACTTACAGGTACCAACAATTCAGAGTTATCCCAGTCTAAGGATTCCCTATGTTAAATCATGGAACCCTGAGACACAAAGAGATGTCATAATGGGACAGACTGATTGTTCAGCAGGGACATCACTTTCTCTGTCAAGGTTCCATGAAATGGCTGCTGCCGTGCTTTAAGACAGGAAAGATCTAGATAGTGATATATCTGAACTGCTGATACCTTCAGATAACTCAAATACATGGTTTGAAAGTGCTTTTCGTGGCTTTCAGATTTTGAGGACTTCTTTCACTTTTATTCCCTTTAATGCTTTATAATCAGAAAAGCAATCTACTTTAAAACTATTTTTCTCAAAAGAGAGTGTTGTTACTACAAACCTGCTGTCCCAAACTCTTCATATTAGCACTAACCCTATGATTTTCAGATCCCCTTTTATAAAAGACAACTTGCCCTTGAGGAAATAAATTGGTATTACATTAAATTAAAATGCCTAAATTATAGTTAATCAAAAAAATAGTAAACAAACTGGTGCCATTTGATAAGATGTTACATAGGCTTCATGACTAGTACAGTCCACTTACAGTAGACTAATCTGTGAATGGTTGCTTCATCTATAATAGTTGATGCCTGTAAAAACACGTCTGTTTAGGCATGTCTGCAGGACATCACCAGGGAGGACTGCAGTTCCACAGGGAACCCTGTTTATCATAGATTTGGAAGGTATGTCAGCGGGGGGGGGGGGGGGCAAACAGCTAGGAACAGCAAACACCTATATAGGATAGGGTACTGGAGCAAATTAGGAAAAGGATTTGAGTCAGGGCCATGAATACTGTAGCATGCATTACTGGACAGAGGTAGCAAAAACTGGTTCCATGTGATAACAGCGATTGCGGAAAGGCGATCACTGTTAGGGTGAGTGTGCATCACTGAAAATCAGTTTCAGCCATGTACACTCCCGACACACAACAAAAGGGCACCGGGGACTTGTTTTTTTTTTTTATGCGGGGGGCTGTGCCCCCTGCACCCCCACCACCACCTACTAAAGGATTCTCAACTCCAGGGGGGGTGCATGTTGGGCGGGGGTGCAAAAGCAGAAAAAAATATTCTTGGCCAGGTGCAACAAAATGAATGTGTACCCGGAACTAAACCCAGCACCCTTGCAACCCTAGCCTGCCACCTACCCACCATGCCACAGGGCCAGCTCGGCAGCTCACCACCTCACTACACCTCACAAACCCTCCCTCCCCCTTCCACTCATCACATGGTGTGCTTGCTCACCCCCATGTGTGTGTACATATAGCAACATTCTGTCACTATATTTGCGGACCCCTCATCTGGTCACCATCCCTGCCCGGTGGTCCTGTTGACAGGCACCGTGATTGAGTCGCACTTTTTGAAAGTGCTTAGTCACAATCACCATTGTCGCAGGCTACCCTAAAACCAATATAGAGCTGGGGGGGGTGGCATAGAATATAGTGGTCTGGTGGCATTATTGTAGAAGAAGCAAGCACAGACTGGTACAGACAAAATGGAGTGTAGTTATGGCAGGGTGTAGGCAGCTGTAGGGACTGTATGAGGCTCATCCTCTGGGCCACAATCTTTAGGATGGGTTATTACACCATCTGTATTTGGCTTGCTTAGCTTCAGGCACAGCTGGTAGCTGCAAGTGAAGAGATATTCCTGCTGCGTCACAGTCTGAGCTCGAGACCTGAATTTCATTCACCTCCACAGATGCCCACTGGCCCAGGGTGCTAAAAGGTGGTGGGACAAGTGAAGGGTGGCAAGGAAAGGTGCAGGGACATACATCAGACTCCATCAATATCAACTGTTAATCATTTCATACCACTGTGTGAGGCACAGGTACTTGACTCCTCCCAGGGAGAACTGTGATCAGTCGAGAGGAAGTAGCTGGCTGAAATTTTGACACCCAGTGTGGGTCATGGAAAGAAACTTAACTAAGAGTATCCTAGAGGTAAGAGATTGCATGCATGGGGGGGGTAGAGTGATGGGGTGGGGGAAGGGTGTGGTCAAAATGCCTCCTGGAGAAATGGCCATGGCTAGGATAGGGAGAATAGTAGAAGAGACAGAAAAGAGAAGAGGTAATTGGAGTATTGGTACATTTAGGTACAAATGACATGGGTAACTAGTCTCTGGAGGCAATCAAGCTAAGTTTCTGGGAACTGGGTAGAGATGCAGTGAAATTTAATGTTGCCAGTGAAATTCTAGTGAAACAGGGAATTTCAACTCCGAGAAATATTTCACAAAATTCACACATTTCACATAATATTTCATGGGTGCGAAATGTGAAATTCTTCTGGCAAAATGCAGAATTTTACCCTCCAAATGTGGAATTTCGCTCATGAACGGCAGAATTTTGCATGCAGGTGGCAAAATTCCACATTTCACTGGCAAAATTTTGCATTTCGCGAAATGCATGAATTTTGCAAAATATTTTGTGGATTTAAATTTTCTAATTTCACTCATCTCTAGAACTGGGAGACTGGCAGAGAAAAACACAACCTACCTAGCCTTTTTGTAGGTTCTTCCAGTGTGGGGGCAAATGGGAGAACAGGATAGGAAGAAAGGAAATTGAGGCATTTAATAGTTGGTTGAAAAAGTGGTGTCAGGGAGAAGGGTACCACACTGTGGGGGACTGGAGGGAGACAGACAGCTCTTCAAGGGGGTGATGGTCTGCACCAGACAGGAGAGGGAATGAGTGCAATATAGAGCTGGGCAAAAGTTGTGACTTCCGCATTTTCATAAATTTAGCGAAATTTTCTGAACTACTGCCATTGGCAAGATCGGAATCTTCTGAATATGTTTGGCAGATTTTTGTACTGTTCTATGAAATTTTTTGTCTGAACTGCAATATAATACACATGAACTGAGGAATGGCAGTTCTGAGGAATTTAATTCCACAGTTTAATAGAGTATTCCATAGTACATATAGTAATTATTCAGCAGTTTAGTGATCAGTTCTGCAGAATTTATTTTTGCAGTATAATTAATTAATTCCCAATTCATATATTCATTCAGCAGTTCAGTGACTCACTGAACTGTGGAATGAATGTATGAATTGCAGATTAATGTATTAAACTGGGGGAAAAGTTCAGCTGAACTGACCACTGACAGTGATTCTAAATGATTACACAGCTCAGTATTCATGGTACAAGACAGTGGGCCTCTGTCAGACAGTGGTATTAAGGCAGCAGCATGGGGGATTCAGGATATATGTTGGGGAGGAATAACAATAGAAAGAGTAAAGTGAGGGGCTTGCTGCCCTGAAAATACAATGCACAGTGACTGGATGGGATGCACCTGAGTGTGCTTAGGGAACTGGCATCTAAACTGATTGAGCCCTTGGCCAGGCTATTCATGAGCTCCCTGCAGTCAGGGGTGGATCTGAGGGATTGGATCACAGCAGATGATGTCCTGCACCACAAGGAGGAGACAAGGAGGATACAAGTAACTACAGGCCTGTCAGTATTACCTCCACTGGTAAAAATAGTCAAGAAAAACAAAATGACCCACCTGGAAGGCTATGAGCTCCAGAATATTTATTTATTTTTTTATTTGTTGAGTCTCGTAATACAGTACCTTTGAGCTAGAAGCTCATTTACAGAGGTTCCATGTCATAAGAATACAAACTTTTGAAGCTATGCACAGTATTTACAGGCATAATAACATTTTTGGATAAGATAAAAAGCCACCCAATGGTTTACAATCGTTATATACAAAATATGTGGCTCAGGGTTACAATCCATAGATAAGGGAGAGGGACAGGCATAAGACTGAGAGGAGAGGGGGAAGTATAGAGAAAGCGGGGTAAGAATGATTGGTAAATCCACCACTCAGGCTTTGTCGTTGAACAGTTGGGATGGAGGTGTGGTGCCAGGATGGGGAAGGGGGAGGGTAGGAAAGGGAGAAAGGGGGGATAAGAAGGGGGGAACAGAAGAGATTAAGAAGAGATATCCACCGTACGGGCTTTGTCCTATGCAAGTTGTGGTAGAGAAGAGGTACCAAGATGGTGGGGGGTAAGGAAGGGAAGTGGGGTGATGGCAGTACTGGGTTGATTAGAATCGTCAATGGTACCTTAGGACCATTTAGGCCTTACAGTCATAACCACTAAGTGCAATAAGGTGAGAGCATAGTTTTGCTTTGAAGGGACCTACATTTGTTTCAGCCAGAGTCTCTACCTGGAGGGAGTTTAGCCAGTTTGATGCCCTGTACCCGAAGGACCTTTGACCTTGTGTGATATGGTGGAAAGGGACTTTAAACTGTGGCTGGCTGGCTTCTCTGGTTGGCCAAGTACTACCATTCAGGCACAAGAGGCACTGGACCCCCTGGGAAGTGAGTCCCATAGTGGCCTTTTTGGCAAGTAGGCATGACTGGAATTTAAGCCTGCATTGCTAGTTGAGCCAACCAGTTTGATTGTACAGGTCACATGTCTGTATGAAGCGATGTGCCCCAGAGATAAGCCTACAGGCTTTATGAAGGGCCATTTTAATTCTGTGAAGTACAGAGTCTGCTGCTGCACCATATACTATTAGCCCACAGTCAATAACTGATCAGACAGCACTGGTAACTGCAAGCCTTATTGCATCATGTCAGGCAGTGTTTGTACTTATACAGCTGACCTATTTTGGTGGCTGCCTTTGCCACTTGATCGAAGTGTAGTGAGAGGGTAAGTGAGCTGTCTAGTATTACCCCCAGATATTTGAAGTTATGTACCATTTCTAGGGCTGTATTACTTCTGTTTAAGATGCTAAGTTGGTGAGATCTGTGCCTATTGTGGCAGGAGGTGAACAGCATTGTCTTCGTTTTCTTATAGTTTGGAAGTAACTTGGCATTTTGGAAACAGGATTCAACATCTGCAAATTTTGTTGCATTTGTTTTTCGAGGAGTATAGGATCCGAGTTACTTGAGAAGGATATTGCATCATCTGCATACAAAAGGACTCTGTTATGACAGGCTTGTCGGAGGCACTTTAAAAACAGACTAAAAACCAAGGGGCCCAGGGTGATCCCTGGGGGAACCCCGGGTGATCCCTGGGGGACCCCCGTGCAGACATTCCTACAATCTGAGGGGACAGCATGGATTTTGACCTGCTGGACTCTGCCAGAGAGGTAGCTCTGGGACCACTCCACTGAGTTAACAGAGAGCCCTGTGTGGGATAATTGACCAAGAAAAAGTTTGTGATTAGCTGTATTGAAGGCTTTGGTGAGGTCTATGAAGGTTACCCCTATCAATAGCCCTCAATCTAGTGTGACGTGGATGTAGCCTGTAAACTGCACCAGAGCCGTGGTTGTGCTATGCAGTTTTCTGAACCCGTGTTACTGTGAGCATTGTATTTGATATTTGTTAAGGTAGTCTACTAGTTGATCATGCACAATACGCTCAAGTGCCTTGGCTAGGGGTAGGAATATAGAGATGGGTTGGAAGTTGGTGTGGCTTGTCCAATTTCCACTTTTGAAGACAGGTGTGACCAAGGCAACTTTCCAGTGATGTAGAAATTTTACAGTTCTAATTGAGAGATTGAAGATTTTTGTTAATGATGTGAGTAACTCCTCTAGTGTAAGGGCAATGAATTTGAGGTCAAGGGAGTCCTTACTATTTCTTGACTTGCCTAGGACATGTTTCAGGTACTTGTTTGCCTCGAGCTTTGTAACAATCTTAAGGTAGAAAGTGGAGATTTGACCTTGGGGTGGGCTTACAATGGATGTGTTTGTATTGTCACATGAGAATTCAAAGACATTTGAGGGCAGCGCATTACTGAGGTCCATAAAGGCCTTAATAAAAGTGTCCACTATAATTTTAGGGCCCTGGGTGATTGACCCTTCAGTGTTAAGCACTGAGGGTGGAGTTTGCTAGGTTTCTCAGTTAGTCTTGATGTTGTCCCAGAACTTCCAATTTTGTCCCCAGGAGTTGGTCAGCTCTTGCTTAAAATATTGAATTTTGGCATAATGGATTGCCCAGGTACATTTATTGCAAGCTGCTTTGTAGTTTTGTATGCCAGTCTCGGAACCAGTACTTCTCGCTTTGGTGAGAGATTATTTCTTAAATTCATCTGTTCAATGAGAGGAGGCATGATCCAGGACTTGCTATCCCCTCTAAAGTTGTATTTTTTATGATGGGCATAAATGTCACAGGCTGCATTAAAGGTTAATATAAGAAGGTCAAGAGCTGCGTCAGCATCATCAGTTGTATCTATGGCTGACCAATCCTGTTGTCTGAGGCGCGCTTTTAGAGAAGGCAGTTTTTTTGTTAGGACCCGAATTGTGACTGTTTTTCAAGGAGGCTTAGGTGCTTTATTTGACCCCAGAAACATAGAATTTGACAGCAGACAAGGACCGCTTGGACCACCTAGTCTGCCCATTTCCCTACCTAATGGATAAGCTGCAGATCCTAGCTAACCAACAGCCTACTTCTTCCTACCCACATATGTAAAGAATTGGGAAGCAGTTGCTGATGGAGTCAGGGAGGAAAACAGTGTTGGTTATTCTGTCCGGGCGATTGGTTATCAGCCAGTCCAGGAGTGTACTTGTCCCTGTATGGTAATTTGTCCTGGTGTGGGAGTCCACCAGATGTGCCATGTTAATAGAAGAGATTGCATCTTTGTAGGGGGCTGCTTCAGGGGATAGCCAATTGATTTTAAAGTCACCTACTAATAAAACCTCAGAGTTAAGGTGGAGGTCAGTGAGGCAGTCTAAGACCACTAGTTTGTTCTTTATGGGGGGTGTATACTGAGATTACTGTTAGTACTTTGCCGTGACTGCAAAACAACAATTTTACTGCTAATACTTAGACTTTTAAACCAGTGTTAAGGTGGGGGAAAGCTCGTCCCTGTAGGGTATCTCTGATATAAATTATACAACCACCACCTCTTGTATTGGTCCTATCTAGCTGAAAGGATATGTATCCTTTTAAATGGATTGCCATATCAGGAATCTTTGGCGTTAGCCAGGTTTCTACTACCGACAATACATCTGGAATGTGCTGGGTGACCCAGATCTGGAGTGGGTCAAATTTAGAAGTGAGACTGCATATATTGATGGAGGCAAACATGAGTGCACCTTGCTTGTGTAAGGTTTTAATGGCTGTTTGTGTGTGGCCGGGATTAGTGGTGGGCAAAGTGGCCAAAATTCACTTCGTGAAGTGATTCACGGAGTAACATGGAATCCGCGAAGTTCTCCACAACGCGAAGTGGAGTACTTCGTGTCACAGTGAGGAACGCGAAGTCCATTGAAACCAATGACTTCACATTATTCCACCTTCCCAAAACCACTTCTCCACCAATTTTAAGGCGAAGTACATTGAAATCAGTGTACTTTGCATCACTTCGCCTTGTTATTCAGCTCCAAGGTGAATTTGCAGTGCTTCATCGGATTGCAGGTCACATGGGCTCTAGATTGTTCTGCACAGCCTCAGTTCTGTGTAGTGTGTGTGTAGTGGAAGATGGAGACAGTTTCCTGTCAGAGCTCTGCGATTCAAATCCTCTAAAAGCTGTTAAAAAAGCCTTTTTGAGCCATTTTTTTTGCTCAAAATTTAGTACATCGATTGTAAGGAAACCCTCCTGTGCTCATATCATCGAGTGTTTATTGTTTATGTGTGGATTTTGAATGTGAATTTAGAACAGTCAGTCTGTGTACTGTGAAGTGCACTTTAGGGGAGGGGCATATCTGTAGTGTTAACTGGGAGAAAAAGGCAGTCTTTCTGTTTTGGTTATATTTTTCTTGTATAACTATGTTAATGTACACACAGTAATATTTTCAGTAATTCTTGACAATTTTTTGCTGATTGTTGTGGTGCAGCAGTGTATAATTTCAGTTTGTTTAAAACATTTGGTTATATTACTAAAGGTTTTCAATTTGCTATGCATTACTTGTAGTGTGTGTGTGTGTGTGTGTGTGTGTGTGCGTGCGTGCGAAGTGTGCCATTAAATCAGACACCTTTTATTGTGCCACAGAGTAATTGCACCAGTGTGAGCCTGCTATCCACTGCACCTGCATGAATTTTTTATACTGCTTTGTGGTATCTTTACTGGTAGTGAACTGTTACTGCCATGCACGACCCCCCCAACCGGCAAAAGGTATTCTTTTCCAGATTTGGATTTGTGACTTGTGAGCACTGGTTAGGTGTTGTTGTGCCTTTGTGTCTGCATCTCTTGAGTGTGCGGCGCAATCTTAATCTGTCTGTGTGTTTGCAGTACACTATTAATTCTGCGAGACTTTGAATTCCTTGTTACACTCTCATTTCACTGCATCAGCACTGGGGAATTTTCTGGACACAAGACGGTAGCATTTTGGGGATGCAAATTAATTCTGGTGACTGTGTGTGAGCACTGCACGCATGACTGAGTGCACCATTAATTCTGGGAGACTTTGCATTTCTTGTTACACTCTCATTTCACTTCATCAGCACTGGGGAATTTTCTGGACACAAGACAGTAGCAATTTGGGGATGCACATTAATTCTGGTGACTGTGTGTGACAACTGCACACGTGACAGAGTGCAACATTAATTCTGGGAGACTTTGAATTTTTTGTTGCCCTCTCATTTCACTTCATCAGCACTGGGGAATTTTCTGGACAGAAGACAGTAGCATTTTGGGGATGCACAATAATTCTGGTGACTGTGTATCACCACTGCACGCATGAATGAGTGTGCCTTTAATTCTGGGAGACTTCGCATTTCTTGTTACGCTCTTATTTCTCTTCATCAGCATTGGAGAATTTTCTGGAAACAAGTCAGAAGCATTTTGGGGATGCAGATTAATTCTGATGACTGTGTGTGACCACTGCATGCATGACCGAGTTCACCATTAATTCTGGGAGACTTCACATTTCTTGTTACACTCTCATTTCACTTCATCAGCACTGGGGAACTTTCTGGGCAGAAGACAGTAGCATTTTGTGGATGCACATTAATTCTAGTGACTGTGTGTGACCACTGTGCACATGAATGAGTGCATCATTAATTCTGGGAGACTTTGCATTTCTTGTTACACTCTCATTTCACTTAATCAGCACTGGAGAATTTTCTAGACACAGGACAGTAGCATTTTGGGGATGCACATTAATTCTGATGACTGTGTGTGACCACTGAAAGCATGACAGAGTACACCATTAATTCTGGGAGACTTCACATATTTTGTTACCCTCTCATTTCACTTTGTCATCACTGGGGAATTTTCTGGACACAAGATAATAGCATTTTGGGGATGCACATTAATTCTGGTGGCTGTGTGTGATGACCACTGCATGCATGACTGAGTGTGCCATTAATTCTGGGAGACTTTGCATTTCTTGTTGTGCTCTCATTTCACTTTGTCAGCACTGGGGAGTTTTCTGGACACAAGACAGTAGCATTTTGGGGATGCACATTAATCCTGGTGACTGTGTGTGTGTGCGGGGCTGCCAATATTGTTGTCACTTCACCTTATTTCGCATTAAGGCGGAATGACAATACAAAGTAATAATTGCAAGGCGAAGTGTGCCTTTTGTATTGGCCACTTCACGTAATGGAGTGACAATGCAAAGTGCCCACTTCGCGGGCACTTTGTCAGCGAAATTTAAATTTGCTGCATCTCTAGCTGGGATTAGGGTGGATGTTATCTGACATGAGCAGTAATAGCAGCGTTAGTCTTAGAACTTGATGCTTAAGATGGTTTAAGGACTGTACTTTTTTACGTCTGCTACAACTACTTAGCATTCTTTTATCAGAGACTAAAACAAACTTTGTGAAACAGTGGAGAAGAGGGTAGGTGGACTGAACATGTTGTGGAGCCTGCAGCTGCATATATGACCTGAGACAGGAGTTATTAAATACAGGGGTAGATGTACATTTCGACAAGCTCGTGCAGAGGGGCAGAATAGTAAACAGCATGGGTTCATAGTAGGGTGCTTATGTCAGAACAACTTGATAATCTTCTTTGACTGGGTTATAAAGGGCTGTGGAAATGGGGCAGGAAGTAGATTTACTCCATTTTGACTTCAGCCAGGCCTTCGACTTGGTTTAGTTTAGTTTAGTTTAATGTTGTGTAGTGTAGTGTAGTTTAGTTTTTACCAGGAAGTGAACTGGGCACAGCCCTTTTTCGGTCACACCTGACATAAAATAACATACAATACATATAATGCAACGTATGCCATTAAACTCTGCAAGTTACAGACATTAACACTGACATTTAACATAAGTACTGTACAAATTTGTTAAAAGATGTTTACATTGCATAACATCATGTGCCTTTCTAACAATACACAACAATTCATTTAAAATTGTTGGTCCAAACCAAGAAACTGATTTCTTACATAGTTCCAGCTTTAAAAAGGAGAGCAGAAAAGAGTGCAGATACACTGTTCTTGGTACTGTAATGCAGAGACAAGGGCTTAAGGAATGAAAATAGAGTTTCTGATACTAGGTTTTTAAATAGTCTATATGCAAATATCACTGCATTGTACTTGATCCTAAATTGAGGAGGTAAAATGCCCATCTGCTGATATAATGTACAATGGTATGTCCTATAGGATGCCTTAAGAGCAAATCTACAGATATTATTTTATTATTATTATTATTATTATTATTATTATTATTATTATTATATATTATCAAGTCACACAGGAGACTGCTAAAGTAGCTGGAGGACCTGGGTGTAGGAGAAGCGCTAGTAAGAGGGGTGGGAAATAGGCTGGTGGGGGAGAGGCATGGCAGAGGGCGACAGTCAACAATGGCACATCAGAGAAGAGATTGGTCATGACTGGGGTGCTGCAAGGGTCAGTTCTGGGACCTGACCATTTTAATACATTTATCAGTGGCATAGGAGAGGGTATACAGGGCAGAATATGCCTCTTTGCAGATGACACAAAGCCCTGTGGCAGGGTGGACAGTGAAGAGAGGGTGAGGGAATTGCAAAGAGACCTGGAAAGCTTAAAGATGGTCTGCAATATGGCAGGTGATATTCATCACCAATATGTGCAAGGGAGTGCACATACAGAAGGAAAACACTTAAACAGAATACTGGATGGTGGTGTCAGACTGGCAACTATCACCAAGAAAAGGATCTTGGGAGTTGTCATACATGACTCTTTCAAATACACTAGCCAATGCAATAAGGCATACTGCAAGCTGGACAGAATGTTGGGGTGCACAGGGAGGGGTTTTGATAGCAAGATGAAAGAGGTAATAGTGCCACTTTACTGGTCATTGGTGAGGCTACGTCTAGAATACTCTGCCCAGTTCTTGACTATGCACCTGAGAAAAGACAAAGATAGGCTGGAATTGGTGCAGTAGAGGTTTGCCAGGATGATTCAGAGTCAACAGGGAAGATCCTATGAGGAAAGCCTGGAGGCCTGAAAATGTACTTGTTGGAAGAAGAGGGGGAGGATCAGTATGATTAAGACCTTCAAGTTCCTAAGAGGAATAAACAAAGTGGACAGCTTGGATGTCTTCATTAGAAATAGTGAGTCAGTAATGAGGGGGCAAGTATGGAAGTTGACCGTAGGAAGGTTTAAGAGGGATATGAGAAAGTTTTATTTCACAGAAAGGGTGTTTGAGCTGTGGAACAGGCTATTGGCAGAGGTGGTAGCAGCAAACAATATTAATAGATTCGAGCATGACTGGGACAGGGTAAGAGGCAGATAATTTCACCAAACAGATTTAGTCAGGGAGAGGAGCCAAGGATTTCAGGAGGTGAGAATCCTGCCAGGACAGAGGTCATCTGATGAGGTAGGGTATTATCTGGGCAAACTGGATAGATTGTTGGTCTTCTTCTGTGAACAGTGTCTATAGCATGCTTCTAAGAATCTATTTCCTGTTTCCAGGTAACAACTGTGATTGTAAGATAAATTACCCAGGTTCTGTAGAAGCTAGTTTCTGAGCATCATTAGAAGATTTTACAATTTTGCTGACATCCCATTCCCAGGACTCAAAAATTCAGATACACTTACTTCCCCTAAAAGTATTGTATATTCAATTCCACCTAGCTAAAAACTTGAATCTATTTCTGCTGTGTTATATTGAGAATGCAATGTAATTTTAATCCCACTTCAGATATGCACGAAGGCATACATAACATTGTGCAAAATGTAACAAGACATGCCTTAATCCATTCCGCCATATTATTAGAGCAGCTTTAATATTTCCAAGAATTAATTTCCTTACACTGTATCTGTTGGTTATGATTCAACATCCTAATTTTTGCACATGAACAAATCCATGGTTCTTTGCTAGGGGTGAGAGAAACTGCTACGTTTGGCTATAGATGCATAGATACATAGATGCTGTCGGCAGATAAGGACTACCAGGCCCATCCAGTCTGCCCATTTGTGCTACCTGATGAAGAGGCCAGTGACCCTATCTGGTCATTGGCTTTAGCTTTTTCTTCCTATCTCTTATTCCTGTGTTCCTGTCCCATGCATGTTTGAATCCCGCCACCATACGGGCTACCGCCACCTCCTGGGACAAGCTATTCCATACATCCACTACCCTCTCTGTAGAACTTTCTGACATTCCCCCTTATGCAGTCACCTTTAGCCTCATATCATGTCCTCTTATCCTGGAATTAATTATAAACTGGAGAATGTTGTCCCCTTCCACCTTGTTTATGCCCTTGAGGTATCTGAATGTTTCTATAATGTCTCCTGTCTCCCTCCTTTGCTCCAGCATGTACAAATTGAGGTCCCTGACTCTCTCCTCATAAGCCTTGTGGTGTAATCCCCTCACCATTTTGGTCTCCCTCCTCTGCACCATCTCTATGTTGTCAATGTCCTTACAAAGGTGTGGCCTTCAGAACTGGATGCAGTATTCAAGGTGACGCCTCACCAGGATCTTGTACAGTGGAACTATTACCTCCCTCCTTCAACTTGTGATTCCCCTTCCAGTACACTCCAGCATCCCACTGGCCATTCCTACCACCTTAGCCATCTGCCTTGTGACCATGAGGGTAGGGCAGTGGGGTCCAGAACATGTCCTGGGGCAAAATGGTGCACTAAATGAGGTCCACCTTGTTTAGTGCCCATACCCAAGGGTTTCACATTTAGTGAGTCGGTATCTCGAACTGGCCTGGTTTCCTACCCAACCTGCACGGTGTTTTGCAATGCCAGACCTATTAAAAACAAGTCAGCTATCATAGCTGACCTTGTTGGGTCATCTGATCTGGCTTGCATCACCGAGACCTGGCTGGACGCAAATGCTGGTCCCAGTTTGGAATAAGCGATTCCAGCTGGTTTCTCGGTGATACACTGTGTGAGGGTGGGTTGTAGGGGCAGGGGTGTAGCAATCTGTTTTAAAACAGAATTGTGCCTTGTGGAGGTGCCAGTTGAGGATACCAGATCCTTTGAGTGTACCGTAGCCGCAGGTGCAGGGTGCAAAATTGCTCTTGGTTACCATCCACCAAGTGGCAAGAGTCAGTTTTTGCAGGAGATCGTGGACTTAGTTGTCAATCTGGTATTGAACTCCCCCAGGCTGATGGTACTGGGGGATTTCAATGCCTGGATTGATGACAAACTCTTGCAATTTGGTCAAGACTTCCTCTGTCTTATGAGTTCTTTGGGCCTTACGCAGGTAGTTTCCTCTACGACTCACAATTACGGTCACTCATTGGATCTGTTTTTTCCCCTGGGGTTGGAGGCCTCAGAAAATGGTGGTGGAACCAGTTGGATGGTCAGACCATCACACCATTAGGTTCAACTTTCTGCCTCCTTCTAGCAGGCCTGCCCCTGTGGAGATGGTCCGATACTGCCCTTTACGGAGTTTGACTCCTGATGGCCTTTTGGCAGTGTTGGACCTATCGAGAATCCCGGTGTCAAGCAAGGGTCCAGAGAATCTCTCCAGACTTTTAACTGAGTAGTGGAGGAGGCCCTGGACTCACTTGCCCTATTCCATGTTCGTCCACTTACTCTCCGCCCTCGGTCCCCATGGTTTGATGGGACTTTGAGGAGGTTGAAGCAGCTAGGGTGAAGGCCAGAGTGTGCCAGGCTTAAAACTGCCTTAGATGCCAACAGACTTAGACTGATGGAGCATTACAGGCTCTATCAGTCAGCAATCTCCCATAAGAAGGCAGAATTCCTGTCCAGGGAGATTGCTGCAGCATAGAATCGACCAGCTCAGCTGTTCAGGATGGTGGACAGACTGTGCAATTCAGCTTTTCTACGCGTCTGGAGAGCCTTATCGCAAATAGAGTGCAATGAGTTTGCTCACTTCTTTACTGATAAGATTGCCGACATCAGGACGGAGGCTCACCAGTCACGCTCTATGGGGGTTACTGGTGGACGAAGTGTGGTCTGAGGTTACCCCCCTTCTCAAGAAGCCATCTTGACTCAGTTTCTCCAGCAAATTACAGGCCAATCTCTAACCTCCCCTTCATAGGGAAGGTTACTGAGAAGGTTGTCACACAACAGTTGGAGAATCACCTTACCATCCATGCTATCTATGATCCTCTCCAGTCTGGTTTTCATAAGAGACATAGTACCGAGACCACTCTGGTTTGTGTACTAAATGATTTCCTGATGGCTAGAAACCAGAAGCACCACTCCATCTTGGTCCTTCTGGATCCCTCTTCAGCTTTTGACACCGTGGACCATGGGGTACTTCTTGATTGCCTGCGGTTTATCTGTGGCCTGTCTGGCACAGTTCTCAGATGGTTCCATTTTTACTTCACTGGTAGGTCACAGAGGGTTGAATTGGGGATTTTTTCCTCTGATTCTTACCTCCTGCCATGTGGGGTTCTGCAGGGCACAGTGCTGTCCCCCATGTTGTTCGTGGTGTACATGCTTCCACTAGGAGACATTATAAGGCGGCATAGGCTGGGTTTTCACTGTTATGCAGATGATACTCAGCTGTACCTGTCCTTTGTGTTCGACCAGGATAGTGCACTCTTGGTTTTTTCCAACTGTCTCGCTGAAATCCAAGACTGGATGAATTCCAGCTGGCTTAGATTGAACCCTGATAAGATGGAGGTGTTAGTTATTGAACAAGGTCGCCGGTCTGAGGGGTCGGTTGTTGGGAAGCCCTCCGGGTTTTGTCTTGGGGGCTTTCAGCTCCTGGCCTCTGAACGGGTGCAGAATCTGGGGGTGTTATTTGATGAAGGGCTGACACTGCATTTGCAGGTGTCAGCTGTGGTCAAATCATCCTTTTATTATCTGAGGAACATCTCCCAGATTAAGCATCTTGTTCTGTCTGGTGACCTACCAATTTTGGTTCACGCTTTCATGACCTCACGTCTTGACTACTGTAACTCCCTATACCTAGGGCTTCCTGGGGTTGATATCCACTGCTTGCAGCTAGTGCAGAATGCTGCGGCCAAGCTGTTGTCTGGGTCCACTCGATCCAGCCACATTTTGCTTGTCCTACGCATTCTGCACTGTCTGCCAGTTCAGTGGTGGATCATCTTTAAAATTGGCTTGCTAACTTTTGAGGCCCTACATGGTATGGGTCCGAGCTACCTAAAGAGCTTCTGTATCCCTACTGCCCTGTCAGACCACCCTGCTCAACCAATGAAGGATTGCTGGAGATTCCCAGGGTGTGTTTGAAATCTTCTGGAGCTCAGGCTTTTGCTTTTGCTGCCCCCACCCTGTGGAATTCTGTACCTCTTCGGGTGAGAGAATGCCAGACAGTGGAGAGCTTCAAAACTGTTTTAAAAACATACTTATTTGCATGTGCTTTCCCTGATGACTAGAATTTATCTGATTTTTAATATATATATATCTTATTGTGTAATTTTTATATCTTTATATTTAATAATGCTTAGGGTTTACTTATTTATTTGTTTGTATTTATCTCTGAATGCGATTGTACAGTGCTTTGATATATGATATTGTGCTTTATAAATAAATTTTACTTACTTACTTGAAGTCCTCTATGATTCTGACCCTCAAGTCCCTCTCCTCCTTAGTGACTGCCAGCAACTCCCCCCCCCCAACCTGTAGTTCAGGGTTCCTGCTCTCACGTGCATGATTTTGCATTTCTTTGCATTAAACCTTAGTTGCCATGCCTCTGATCATCTCTCCAACAGTTCCAGGTCCTTTCTCATCCTTTCCAACCCCTCCTGGGTATCCACCCTATTGTAAATCTTGGTGTCATCTGCAAACAGGCATACCTTTCCCTCCAGCCCATCTGCAATGTCACTGATGAAGACATTGAAGAGAACTGGCCCTAGAACTGACCCTTGAGCTATCCTATT
The DNA here is from genome assembly GCA_016271365.2 of Neoceratodus forsteri. NCBI lineage: Eukaryota > Metazoa > Chordata > Ceratodontiformes > Ceratodontidae > Neoceratodus > Neoceratodus forsteri. The sequence continues at coordinate 280,984,548 of JADMNL010000024.1, read as the reverse complement.
GGTCACATCAGTTTCCTCTGATTGGGTTCCATTTACCACAACACTCTGCTTTCTGCCCCTTAACCAGTTTCCTATCCAGTTTTCCACCTTGTGTCCCAACCTCAGGCTACCTAGCTTGTTGACCAGTCTGCTATGTGGGACCGTATCAAAGGCTTTGATGAAATCAAGGTAGGCAATATATACTGTCCCTCCTTGGTCAACTACCTTTGTCTCCCAAGCAAAGAAATCTATTAGATTAGTTTGACAGGACCACCCTGCAGTGAAACTATGTTGCCTGGGATCCAGCATTCCTATGGCTTCAAGGTGCGCCACTATTCTTTCCTTTCTTTGCCCCTCCACCAATTACTTGCCTCCACCACAGCCCATCTGATGCACTTACTCCTGTCTGTCCTTGACAAAGCCCCCTAGGCTGCTATACCCCTGCCTCTGTCTCACCCCCCCGGCCTCTCCTTTCCCCACCCATCATTTCTACTTTTCCCCTGTTTGTGTACACTTCCTCGTGTTTCATGTAGTAATCCTTGTAATAACATGTTACAACCATCAGTGTTACTGATTGTTCTATACTATAATTGAAACTGTATGCCTGTACTCACTGACATGGAACCTTCGCAAAAGAGCCCCGGCTCAAAGGTACTTTGTAATCCTAGACCCAAATAAATAAAAATAAATAAATAAATTAAACAGTGCCTCCATTATCTTTCTGAAGTCAGAGGTTAGAACAACTGGCCTGTGGTTCCCTGCATCTTCTTTACTACAATTCTTGTGAATAGGGACAACAATTGCCTTTCTCCAGTCCTCTGGGGCCACTCCAGTGTCTAGAGATTCACTGAAAAGGGCTGCCAGAGGGGCTGCCAGTTAAATCCTCAGTTCCTTTAGGACCCTGGGATGTATGCCATCTGGACCCATGACTTTTTCCACTTTCAGGTTAGCAATCTCTTCTACGACCCTCCCCTCTGTGAATGGAGTGGTGTGTACCTCCTTTTCTTTTGTTCCTCGAAAGCCTAGCTGTGGACCCTGCCTGCCCCCTTCCACAGTGAAGACAAAACAGAAATATTTGTTCAGGATCACTGCTTTCTCCCCATCCTCCTCCACTATTTCCCCCTTGGCCCATCTAAGCTTTGCTACTCCCTCTTAGCCTTTCTCTTCTCACTAATGTACCTGAAGAATGTCTTGTCTCCTTCTTTGACTGATTGAGCTATTCTCTCCTCTGTTTGAGCTTTAGTGCTTCTTGCTGTCTTTTCTGCCTCCCTTAGACTTTTCAGGTACATTTCTCTATCCTCATGTCCTTGTGTATCCTTATACTTCCTGAAGGCTAGCCGCTTGGCCTTTACCTTATCTGCCCCCCCCCAAACCAATGTGTTTTTTTTTCTCCTTTTGCCCTTGTCTAGCAACCTAACACATTTTTGTTACCTTTGCTATGGACTCCTTGATGTGTGTCCATTTCTCCTCAATGTCCCCACCTATCCTCCTCTTTTCCAGGGTTTCTTTTAGCTGTAGTCTTATCCTGGTAAAGTCTGCCCTTCTGAAATCTAAGACTGTTACTTTCGTATGGTTGACTGAATCCATGTCCACCTTGAACCACGCCATATTGTGGGTGCTGGACCCTAGCTGACCTTCTACCTTAAGATCTGCTACCTTGTCCCCAAGGGTCAGTGGCAGATCCAGGATTGCCCCGCTCCTGGTAGATTCATGCACCAGTTGCCTAAGGCCAGCCCCCTCAAGGGAATCCACGAAGTCCTGTGCCCTGGCTAAGGCTACTGCTGGGATGGACCAGTTTATCTCCAGCATGTTAAAGTCTCCAATCAGCAGTACCACCCCCTTGCTGCCATGTCAAGCATATTTCCCAGCAGCAGTTTGTCAATTTCCTCCATCCAAATAGTCTATATGGCTATATCCCAAGTTTACGAAATGCGGCAACTCTTTGCAATATTCATGCATTTCCTGAAGGTAGCTAAGCAACATTTGGAAGCACAAATCCCCCATCAACTGCCTTTACCACTTCAGATCCACCACCCCAATTTTTTGTAAACATTTCTCCCTTTCACATCTCCCAGCTGATCCCTGTCACTAAACGTCCAGTCCCATCCCATAGACTTCATATCACCTTCCATATCCCCCAGTTGGTCCTGCTTCCTCAAGCCTCATCCCACTTATCCTTAACCATCACCACCATTGGCCTAGCTCTGTGTGTCTACAGCCCCAAAACAACAGGAAACATTGCTTGGTACTATCTCTCCTTCATGACTGCAAGAACAATCTCCCTCCACCCTCACTTCTCAGCTATGCCAATGTATGATGTTCCCTGTGAAAAGTAAGGAGAGTAAAAGGGTACATTGCACTATACCTGCCCTTCATTTCAAATAGAATGTCATTAAATGCCCAGGATAAGAAAATATGATGGGGCCTATTAGTTAGGGGGGGTGGCCCCCAACAATGGAGCAATTCCTTTGGGGCTGCATGCACTCAGGAACTGTCTGCTAGCAGTGATTATTACATGGCTACAGTACTGACTAGTGGGGTGGAGCTTTTGGAGAGTTTTGAGCCAACTGGGGAATGTGGGAAAGCAAGGTCTATGATGATGGCACAGTATGTGAGATGGCAACACGGCAATGTGTTTATTGGAATGGGCTTGAGGTGGGGGCGGTAGAGCATAGTTGGGGTATGCAGCGGAAATGCTAACTGAACTAGTCAAGGCTGCTGCCTGCAATGCAAAAACATATATCAAGAATTATTTTAAGTTTCCAGAAATCTTTCTCCTACATAAAATTAACATTTCACTAAGATTCCACCCAGCAGTACAGTATTCCTGAATTTAAACACAAAATATATTGAATGCACTAGTTCTGATAGGTTCTATGTGATAACAGTGACCACCAAAGGGTGATCACCATTATGGCAAAGTCAGAGTGCCAAAAATCAATTTCGGCACTCTGACTCCCTGGAGTACACCAAAATGGCACCGTGGACTTGCATTTTTTATGTTTATGTGGGGATTGCACCCCCCGCACCTCTCTACCTAAGGAATCTCAACTCCAGAGGGATGCATGTTGGGGGGGGGGGCAAAACATAAAAAAAATAAAATTCAGGACGGACGCAACAAAAATGAACCTGTGCTCAGACCCAAACCCAGCACTGTAGCCACCAAAGCCACAAGCCAGTCCGCTACACCATGGGGCCAGCTGGGCAGCCTACCACAGCTCCACCCCACAAATCCCCTCCCACCCTTCACCGAATGTGCTTGCTCCCACACCCCCATGTGCCTACCTGTAGCGTGATCACTCCCACCCACCTGCATATCTGTAGTGACTTTCTGTTGCTATAGTCACCAATCCACCCTATCTGGTTGCTGTAGCTGCCCGGTAGCCACTGTGCCATGCACCATGATAGAGTCGCCCTTTCGGGGGTCGCTCAAGCGTGGTGACACACATCACGGTATACCGTTCTAATATAGTATCTTCCCATTATATTAACCAACCAAAATAGCTAATGGATTAGAAACCTAAAAACTGAGAATTTTTAAAACTTGAAAACACCAGTGTCACAAACCTACTCAGCAGGTCAGGCCCTCTGCTCCCACAGTGCCAACCTCCGAGCGCAGTCTTATGAACAGGAAACAGAAACAGGGTAACCCTCCTGTCTGTTTTGTGGGTTTGAATCAACCTTTAGTGTCAAGTTTCTGGAGGGATTCAAACTGTGAACCTTTTGCTAGCATACTCAAAGTACAGGCTCAGATAATTCCGCTCTTTGGGAGACCAGATATCTTTCACATACGGGCACCTAACCAGATGTACAAAACAAACCCTTAAAACTCTATGAAAAGACCTCAGATAAACTGTTACCTTTTTCCCAGTTTGGTAAAACCAGTAAGATTTGCAGTGTCAGCTTTAGCCATATGTGCTTCATTTGTCAAAAAAAAAAAATTTCAAAAGCTCACCAAGAAGTCTCTTAAAAATGAGATGTTTACTTAAAGTAGATAAAAATGTAAAATGGAAATACAGAACAATATATCACAAAACGTACACTCACTTTAAAAGAATAAGGTTTAAAAGTGCAATTTCCTACCAACCATACACTTAAACTTATCTAATGTATTCTTCTAATCTTAAAGTGCTGAAAGATATTGTAGCTTCAGAGTCCAAACATGTGTGTGTCTAAAGGTCAGTCACAGCATAATTAAAACACTATCTTGAACCTGCCTTCTCCATGATGTCATCCTCTAGCTCCTCCTTTTCAGGATATATATATATATATATATATATATATCATATATATATATATATAAATATATATTTATATTATATATATATATATATACAAAACAGGAAGTCCCATCAATAGGTATTAAATTCTGTGATTCCAGCAAAACTCATTTTCCAAATGATGACACTCTTAATTGAGACTGTGATTTTCCAGTGTCCTCTTTCATCCAGGAGCAGTTTCCTGCTTTCACAATGATATCAAAGAGCTTTTACAACTCATCAGTTTTCTTACCTAGCGGTAACATAGTTTTTCCAACTCCAGTTGAAATTAACTGCCCTTCCTGAGGACGTCATAAAATGGATATTTTAGTTCTTAGCTTCAAACAACTCATATCTTTAATAAGGCTATAAAATGTGAGTTTTTGCAAGTTAATCACCTCACAGAGATTTGCTGTTTAACATATATCCTGCCCTTTGAAATGAAACCTGGGGGGTCATCCAGGAGCACATCATTTCTCATGACAGACAATCACACTATATTTTTATTTTACAAAAAATCATAGCGTAACCAGAATCAACTGTCTAAGCGTCACAATCAGTTGTTCATCTAATCAGCTTTCCTGCAACCCTATCAGTTATATTCACTAATGAATGTTTCTTAGGAGAAGTTATTCAGTTATATCCAGTTATATAATGAAGATATATACTACACAGAGAAACACAGAATCTGACAGCAGATAAGGGCAGCTTGGCCCACCCAATTTGCCCAGTTTATTTATGTACTGCATTTATTACCTTTATTTGTGCTGTAGACCCACTTGATCTATAGTGCTGCCCCCCCCCCATGATTACCTTGTATGTGTCCTAGGCATTTTTAAACCCCACCATTGTTTCCACCCCACTACCTCAGCTGGAAGGCTGTTCCAAGAATCTCCCACACTTTCTGTGAAGAAATATTTCCTTACATCTCTCCTGAACCTACTGCCCTCCAGCTTCATAGCATGTCCCCTTGCTCTAGAGCACTTTTTTATCTGCAAAATACTCCTCTCCTGCACCTTATTGACCTTCAACAGGTATTTAAAGGTCTCTATCATACCCCCTCTCACCTTCAGGGTGTGCCTATTGAGCTCCCTTAGCATCTTCTTGAAGGGCTTTTGATGCAGACCTTGCACCATTTTTGGTAACCCTCCTCTTGACCACCTCCACTCTATCTATGTCCTTCCTGAGATACAATCTCCAGAACTGGACACAGTGCTCAAGATGGGGCCTTACTAGTGATCTATATAGGGGCAAGAACATCTCCCTTTTTCTGCTTGTGATATCCCTTCCAATGCACCCCAGTATCCCACTAACCCTCCTGACTGCCATATCACACTGCCTGACCACCTTTAGGTCATCCGATATGATTATCCCCAGGTCTTTCTCCTGCTTGGTTATTGTCAATATCAGTCCACCCATTTTGTACTCTGCATACTTCTACTACAGTACATCCTGAGGTAATTCTGAGGTCAACTATTCCCAGAATTAACTACCATCTCAATAAATTATTGTTGCCTGGCATCTCTTTGTGAATATTCCTCCTCTCATTTTGAATTTGTATCCATTTGTTCTACTCTCTTATGTCAGTATACACTAGATAGCAATCACTTGTCTCTGAGCTTCAACACTTATAAATTATTTTTTGATAATTGGTGACCAGAAAAAGCACACTGACCCTTCCGTGCATGACCCAGGGAAGGAAAATAGGGAAGAACAGTAATACAGTACTTGACCTGGGAACAACATGATACTACAGTAGGTCAGAAGTAATAACTGAAGGTGGGGGTGTGACCTGACCTGCAGCAAGATGACAGCGTAATTCTTACAGTCTTCATCCCTCAGTAACTTATCTGCATTCTTCTGCTTGTTCACCCAGCTCAAGGGCATTGAAAACCACTCAACTTGATAACTCATCAGTGCAGCAGCCATTCCATACAAAAAAACTCTCCGAAATTTGAATGGACATTTGAGCAGTTGTGGAGAGAAGCTGCCGCTTTCTCTCACTGCTCCTACTACAAAATGGTGTCAGGCAGGAAACTCTTAATGGATCCTTCTAAGATCAAATAACTGTTCTCTAAGCTATCACAGGAGATGTTGAAGATTAAAGAAGCCTACTTGTGCTCATCACAAGCCATTCTTCAGCTGTATTCTCAGTTGGGGCAGACAAAGCAGTGGAGGATCATGAAGCAGCGATCCACAACCTCTAGGCTACAGTCCAAGAGGAAAGCCACATGATTCACTCACTGTTGGAAAACGTCAATGACCTAGAAAACTGTAGCTGCTACAACAACTTGCGGTTCATTGGTTTTCCAGAGAGGGTGGAATTGAAGGACTCAGCAGCATTCCTGCAAAATACCCTCCCTATGGTACTACAACTTAAGTGGGACCATCACTTTATTATCGAGCAGGCGTACTGCTTTCTGGCCCCCCAAAACAGGTGCACCCCAAGTACCATCCCCACAAGATTCCTCAACTTTGACACCATGGAGGCCACCTTGCAGCACTCCAGGGAGCTTGGAGAGCTATGTTGGCAGGACCAACCCATACATATTTACCAAGACTACTCCAATGAGCTCTCTAACAGAAAACGTGTCTACACAGAGGTAAGGCACATAATGCACAGGCTGGGCCTTTCCGTCTCACTTCGCTACCCAGTCAGGATGAGGTTCTTACCTAGTGGGGTCCCACTGCACTTCTCCACCCCGGATGCCCTTATGGACTTTCTGAAAAAATACTGGTCTAGACAGATGACAGACCTTAACAGAGTCTGTCCCCCAGATGCACCTCAAAGTCAGGAGAATATGGAGATAGGCCTTGTACAACTGGCTCAGCTGAGATGTCGAGCCACCCAGCAGACCCTGGGTCATGGCACCAACCTCCAAAGCCACATCGGAGACCACACACACCTGAAACAGAAGAAAGATTCCGCAGGGAAAGTCCACTGATCTTGGAGCAACAGTTGGTTGAAGAATCCAAAATTTCCTTTGATAGTATGGGAGCTCTGTTAGCCAAAAAGAGATTTGCTCCACTTCAACTGGGGTCCCCAGCTGTGGAAGGTGCAACCCAAACTGCACCCAGCCTACTACTTACCAGTCATCTGAATATACAATCAAGGACTATCTGGCTCCACCACCTGAAGCTGCCAAACCACAGTCAAAATCCCTGGGTCACAGTGGTAGCAGCAAATGTACCTCTTCTGAGCTCCAGCTTCTTGGGTCCTTAGGAGCACAATCAAGAAACCACAGCTCAAGCTCCTAATGCCCCTTCAAAGTTAAATCCAGTTGGGGACTGAATATTGACATTCCTGAGCTCTTTTTAAGTACTTGGGATCTTTTCTCTTTTTCTTGATTGTGCCCATTACATGTCCCATACCATGCAGGTGACTGGGAGGAAGGGGAGAAAATAGTTGGCTTTTCACATGGGTCTCATGGGCAGACCTGCCAAACCCATTAATACTCCAGCAAAAAGACCCAACTCTCCTCCAGCCACCCAGGACATGTATGGACTTTCCCATTTTCCAGAATAAACTCTTCTGCTAACCCAATTTGACTTTGGCCAGATGACGTCATGTACCCAATCATCTGGGACTTCAGGTTGGCCCCATGTGATAACGATGAGCAGCCCTTTAATGAACACTGCCCTAGCTCCCCCTTGTTGGCAACACTACCAGTAAGCGCTCAGGGAAGTTTGACTTCACTGCATGTGCAGCTGTCAATACTACCACATAGTCATCATATGGCACTGCAGTAGTCCATCATTTAGTACCTTAGATTGGACTTGCCCAAGCACAGTTATTCAGAACAGGGATATTGTTGCTGTCTCAGCCAGCCTTCACCATAGCTTGTTCTCCTTTGTGCATAATGAGCCTAGCTATAGCAGATCAGATAGCAGGGACACTAATCCATCCTGCTGTAGTGGTGGATGTTTATGACTCAAGGTCAGACCCAGTGTGGAAACTCATGCATAGACTTTGGGGCCCTTATTCTCATGGTGCACATACCTGCATGGGAGGTGCTCTGGCTGCTAGGTTCTCTCTTATATCATGAAATGTGCAAAGATCTGCTCAAGTCAAGCCATGGACTGCAAATATTTTTCTTTTGAAGCTCCAAGCAGGAGTGGATATCCTTTGAATTCGGTGGGAAATATGTGGGGTAGGAAATCTGAATCTGATGTTGCCTGAGATACTCTTTGCCCAGCTACAGCCACTCTGTTCTCCACCTGTATTCCACTGACCTGACCGCCACCCTCAAAGTTCCAGCTAGGGGTCTGTGAATGGTCAGGTGGTTGAGGTGCACCATCCCTGGGACTTTCCACTTAGCATTAATGGGTATATCCCTACTTGTCCTTGGTAAGGAGCTGTCATTTCCAGTTGGCTATCCCGTGTTCTTCCCCCAGACTACACTGATGCACCAGGGACTTCTGGGGTAGATAACATCACAGTCCTGTATGTGTGGCTTCTGGGCAATATCCCAGCCTTCAGCAGTCTTGCTCCCAATGATGAGCCTTGGACAAAGGGCATCCCAAGGAATGTGGTACACTATTTTTTCCCACAGGGCGGTGGCTCCCCCCCCATAAGCAGTTCTTTTCACCAGCTGGGGTTTAGAAAAGTAGCCACTGCCTCAAAAGTGCACCTCAGCTTCCTATACCTAGCAAATCTAGTAGCAGGCAATAGAGAAGCCACCCTCCCAGTTATGCCTGTGTGTTCTATTAGCCCCTTAACACCTATGCTGCATTTTTGTGGCTCACCTGTTCACACTTAGCTGAAACATTAACTCCAGGTTAGCAGTTTGGCAAGTCTGTTAAATTTTCCCACAGTTTAAAAGAAAATATATTCCCTGACATGCTAAGCTGTTTTGAGCAGTTTAACACTGATTTTTGTTAACAAAAGATTGCTAGCACCCCCATACACTATAAATTTTTATGTTTGCTTGCACGCATGTGCAAGAAACATAGTGCCATCATCCGAGTTTTCGGAGGTGTGGCAGCCGTCTTCCAATTCAGTCAGTGTGTTTGCAGGCATGGTCACAGTTCTCCAATCAACTCTGCAGCTATCTATGACAGCAGTTGAAAATGCAGTGCCGTACAGCTGAAAGGGAGAGCACTGCTTCAGTGAGCAGCGCTCCCCCCTCCACACACACATGCATGCATATTGCGTGCTCATGTGCTCCCCCCCATGCACATACTGTATTGCCGATGGGGGTGCCTAATCCCCCGTCAGCTCCACACCCCCCCAAAAAAAAGCTTTCCAGGTGCCACGCTGGCAGCCCACCCCAGCGTGGCACAAGTCTGTATGGACGACGGGGGTGCCCAATCCTCTGTCGGCTCCAGGCCCCCACAAACAGCCTTACAACTGCCACACTGGGAGCCCACCCCAGCATGGCAAACGTCCCATGTCATCTTCCTTAAAAAATAAAAAAACTCTGTAAACAAGAAAACGTTCCTCGGGGTTTCTCAGCCCACCCATGCCCACCCACCGCGCACTCCTTGCCCTCGCCTCCACCTTCTCACCCCATACTTACCTCCGAGCTCAAGCGCAACGATCTTCGGTGGACAGGGAATGCCTGTACTCTTCAAAGTCGACCGTGAACTGAGGAAATGCCGGTAAGCTGTATAATGCAATAAATAGGGGGTTTTCAACTTTAATACATATCTCAGGCATTTTTTGGAATTTTGACACCAAATTTTCAATGAGGGGTTTTTAGGACCTCTCCTCATGAATTCTTGAACTGTCATGGTGTTAATCGGGCCTGAAGGGTGATTTCGCAGTCACTGTGCGAAATCACCTTTCAGGACTGATTAATGAAATGACAGTGCCAGTGTTCATAAGGTGGGCTCTCAAAAAGCCTATGTTGCAAATTTGGTGAAAAAATTCCTACAAATGACTGTTTTACGAGCCTGCGTTGTGCAGTTCCTTCACATGCTCGTAAGTTTGCAAATTTTTTACATTTGCACTCTGGATTTTCAACATTGCCATGTTACCATACCTCCTTATGAGCAGTACAGCTGTCATTTTTCACATCTCACCCAAAATGTGTTTCCACACATGTAGTGCACAATGGCGCAGTCGGTGTGCAAAAGCAATGTATGGGACACATTAAGAAAATCACAGTGACATTGTTCATGAACAGAGGTGTTAAAATGGCTATGTTGAAAATTTGGTGAAAAAATTCCTAAAAATGACTGTTTTAGGAGTGCACGTTGCGCAGTTCTTACGCACGCTTGTAAGTTTGTGAATTTTTAATATTTGCACTACAGATTTTCAACATTGCCATTTTATCACACTTCCTTATGAGCAGTACAGCTGCCATTTTTCACATCTCACCCAAAATGTGTTTCCGCACATGTAGTGCACAATGGTGCAGTTGGTATGCGAAAGCAATGTCTGGGACAGATTAAGAAAATCACAGTTGAACTGTTCATGAGCAGAGGTCTTAAAATGGCTATGTTGAAAATTTGGTGGCAAAAGTCCATAAAATGACTGTGTTATGAGTGAGCATTGCACAGCTTCCACGCACCCTCGTAAGTTCATGACTTTGTAATATTTTCAGTTCAGATTTTCACCAGTGGCATTTTTCCACACTTCCTTATGAACAGTACAACTGTCATTTTTCACAACATGGCCGAAATGTGTTTTCACACTTTCAGTGCAGAAATGCATGGTCGCTGTGGGAAATCATTGTTCGGGACAGATAAAGAAAATCACAGTGACACTGTTCATGATCAGAGGTCCCAAAATGCCTGTGTTGACAATCTGCTTTAAAAAATCCCCAAACTAATTACATTACGGATGTGCGTTGCACAGTTTCTATGCACGCTCGTGACTTCACCAGTTTTTTTAATATTTTCACTGCAGTTTTTCAACATTGCCATTTTTACACCTCCCCATGAACAGTACAGCTGTCGTTTTTCACATCCTGTTCGGAATGTGTTTTTGCACCTGCGGTGCTAAATGCCATAGTCACTGTGCAAAAGCAGCTTTTGACTAACAATCTGATATTGCCACTGTTCATGAGGCAGGGGTCACAAAAAAGCCATGTTGAAAATTTGGAGTGAAAATACCAATGAATGCCTGAGGTGTTAGGGTTTCTGACCATAACGCCCCACCCTGTAGAGAATGACAGGCATCAGGGGGTGTGACTTTGGATTCTCGCCTGTAATGCTCATACCATTCCACACCCTGCAGCCAGTGAGAGGCATTGAGGTGTGCCTTGGACTCTTTGGCCCCAAAGTTCACCCCAATCTCCTATACTGCACCCATCTCACCGTATTTCCAGATGGAATGGGGTGCACATAAGGGCCAAAGACCCCAAGGCACACCGTGACACTTGTCGGTGTCTGCAGGGTAGGGTGTGGTGAAATGGCATGGCCGTTATGCCTGACGACCCAAAGGCACACCCCAATGCCTGTCAGTCTCTGCAGGGTGGTGGTGGGGGTTGGCTTCAGTTGAATACTTCACTGCCATTCCTATTATGCAGCTCTGTAACTCCTACACTACCAATGCCAATGCCAGCATGCAAACATTCAGCATTGACAAATGCTTGTTCATATCAGTGTAATACACATATTTTTATGTTTTACTGAAAACTCATATTCTTAGTCACAGTATTTATTTATTTATTTACGAGATTTACCAGGAAGGCATACTGAGCAACCATGCTCGATTCCAGATGCGACAGTAGATCACAAAGACATAAGATGTTCTGTTTTGGATGTTGTGTCAGCTGGGCTTTCAGAAACAACATGTTATGGCATAGTTGGGAACCAATCTCAGTGAAACATGGTGGAGTAAAGTGGTTAATATGACGACTTAGTACCACTGGTGAGTTTGCAGTCTCAACCAACTTTGCTCATCTGGGGTCAGAACCCTTTACTGCATGGCTGCAGATGGCTTTGCAACAGTGCAGAAAAGGAGGTGGGAGGCCAAGCCATTCAAAAAGTTATGGTTGCCCTTGTTACATTGGTCACAGCCTCATGAAATGCCCTAATCTTAAGACAAATAAAAGGAGGTGACATCTAGGGGGTGCTAACAGTACTGCCACCAGCTACTATACTATGGCTGTTAGAAAGAGGGCAATGGGGGAATATCCCCATAGATAACAGAACTGGCATTAGAATGGGGCTAGGGAAGGGGGTGCCACAGGACTGCCAATAGATATGATTGCTGAAGGAGTGTGGGAGGGCCACTGAACTGTCCAGAAGAAGAGGCACGAAGCCAAAAAAACAGTGGAAGCACTAACTTCTCGGTCAGAAATATATGGTGGGCTATGTAAAAAGCAACACATCTGGATGGAATGCCCATGCCAGTATCACTTCAGATGGCTCACAACACAGAATTGTGCAATGGGGCTGGCCCAGTGTCGTGCTATAATGTGATCACAGCTGTGACACAAAATATTAGCAGGCGCAAGCCCCATTTGCCCCGTCGAACATCTGTATCCATGAGCTGCATTGCAGGGGGATGCCGTATTTTTAGGAATAATATATGCAGTTGGCTGAAAAGGGGGCAACCACTTATCCCCCCCATTTTGTGCCATCACATCTTGTAACTTGAAATGGGACCTTTTTTTTTTTTTCAGTTGGGCAAGCAAATTGCAAATGTAGATGTTTTCAATATTTATCCCCACATACTGCTAAAGATGTACTCAGCCTATAGAGAACACTTTTAAAATGCACTGTAAATCTTTAGCATGGCTTAATAATTTTTACTTGTGGCTCAGCTGTTTTTGAAGGTTTTTATGGAAACATTTTGTATTTAACTGATGTATCAAAAATGTAGTCGAACTGTGTGTCAATTCTTAAGAGGAAATCAAAGTAAAGGTTCACTGCTTAAAATTCCAGAACAGTATTCATTGCTAAGACTGAATTTATTTGAAAAAAGTTATCTTAAATAGGACCAATACTGAGCCAGTGCACATAACTCTTGCAAGATGTTGATATCCTTAGTTCATTATTACCATTTTATCTGTACATTTAAAGTTGAATAATGCCAGAAATGCTAACGCAGTAATGATTAGGGATTCAAGTATCAAGAGGTACCATGTAAAACTCTGCAAGGTGAGGACTGGAGCACACTCCTTCTCAGACTATGGACCTAGAATATTAAATAGCTTACCTGCTCCAGTTCTGGAGTCTCAGAAGGATGTAGACAAAGTAAAGGCGGTCCAGAGGAGGGCAACTAAAATGATGTGGGATCTACATCAAAAGTCATATGAGTACAAACTGAAGGACCCAAATATGTACACTCTGGAGGAAAGGAGGGAGAGGGGGGATATGATACAGACTTTCAAACACCTCAAGAGTATAGATAAGGTTCAAGAGGGAAGCCTTTCTTTGGAGAAAAGGATGCTCAAGAACAGCTATGAAGCTGGGGGGGGTAGACTCAGGGGAAATGTAAGGAAGCACTTTTTCACATAAATGGTGATGGATGCCTGGAACAGCCTCCCTGATTAAGTGGTGGGAGCAAAAACTGTAATGGAATTTAAGAAGGCATGGGATAGGCATAAGGGAGCCTTAGAGGTAAGTGGGATACTAAAGCTGGAGATCAAGTAGGGTCTGTGGTGAATAAATGAAAACCAGAACTAGGATGTGGCTATACCAGGATATCATCTGTTTAGGAAAGACAGGGTAGAAAGAAAAGGGGGAGGAATGGCTCTTTAAGTAAGAAACAACATAAATGCCACAGAAATATAGGCAGGGAAAGAGGGTACAGGAGTGTTGTGAGTTAACCCTGGAAAAGAAGAAAGGGGTAGTTCTTCCAATGGGGTGGTCTACAAGCCTCCATCACAGGAAGGGAGAAATGGATAAGGAAATGTTGGGAGCAATCCATAAGATGGCCCGAAAGGGAGAGGTGTTACTAGTAGGGGACTTCAGTCTACCGGATGTGGATTGGAGCCTCCCCGCTGCAGCAACAACCAGGAGTAGGAACATCTTGGGCTCCCTGCAGGGGGCATTCCTCAGGCAACTGGTTAAGGAACCCATTTGTGGGGGGCATTGCTGGATCTAGTACTGACAAATGGGGATAATGTTGTTGATGTCACAGTGGAGGACCACCTGGGGACCAGTGATCACCGGACAGTGTGGTTTAGCATAAGAACAGGTCCAGAATCAAACCACATGAGGACGAGGGTCCTGGACTTCAGCAGGACTGATTTTAAGAAAATGGGAGGATGCCTCAGGGATGCCCTGGCAGGGTCTGGGAAACTAGGGGAGTAGAAGAACAGTGGGATACAATACGAGAGGGAATTGTAAAAGCTACTAAACTCTGTGTCAAGCAGGTCAGCAAGGGCAAGACAAAAAAGAGACTGCTGTGGTTCTTTAGAGAGGTTGTGGAAAAAGAGCAAAAAAACTAGCCTTCAGAAAATGCAAAAGAACACAGAAGGAGGACAATAGTGAGAGTTACCAGGAGAAACAAAGGGAGGCAGGGAAGACAGTTAGGAGCCCAAAAGTGAACAGAGAGGAAAATATAGCCAAATCAGTAAAAAAAGGGGATAAAACATTTTTAGATGCATTAATGAAATGAGGAAGTCCAAGGGAGGGCTAGTAAGACTAAAAGGGGAAGGGGGGGTTTCTGTAGAAGAGGGCCACCAAAAAGTGAACATATTTAACAAATACTTCTGTTCAATATTCATGGGGGGTAGAAAATGGGCCTTTGTTATAAGACAAGGGGTCGGGAGGTGGACACTAGTACTTTCACAGTGGAAAGAGTCCTAAGGGAGTTGTCAAAGTTAAATGTAGGCAAGGCAATGGGTCTAGATGCGGAGCACCCCAGGTTGCTGAGGGAGCTCAGGGAGGAGCTGGCTGCACCCCTGACAGCCCTGTTCAGCTGGTCACTAGAAACAGAAACAGGGGAGGTACCAGGAAATTGGAAGAGGGCAGATGTAGTCCCACTCCATAAAAGTGGAACTAGGATGAGGCAGGAAATTACCGTCCTGTCAGCATGACGTCAGTAGTGAGCAATGTAATGGAATCACTGCTGAAGGAAAGGATTGGAGAATACATTGTGACCAGAGGTCTACGAGATCCAAGGCCACATGGATTCACCTGGGGGGGAGGTCCTGCCAGACAAACTTGATTGAGTTCTTTGACTGGGTAACAAAGGAAGTGGGCCAGGGAGTGGTGGTTGATGTGGCCTATCTGGATTTCAGCAGGGCCTTCAACACCACTCCACATAGAAGGCTGGTAAACAAACTGAGTAGCCTAAGAGTACATCTTAAAATAGTAAAATGGGTGGAGAGTTGGCTTAATGATAGGAGCCAAAAAGTGGTGGTTAATGGGGTACACTCTGGGGAGGGCAAGGTAACTAGTTGGGTGCTGCAGGGGTCAATATTAGGCCCAGTCCTCTTCAATGTCTGTATTAGCAACATTGCAGAAGGACTGAGGGAAAGGTGTGCCTATTCATGGATGACACAAAAATCTACAACAGAGTGTACACACTAGGGGAGTCAAATAATGAGGGAGGATCTAAAGAAGTTAGAAGAATGGTCACAAGTTTGGCAGCTAGGATTCAATGCAAAAAAGTGCAAAATCAGGCACTTGGAGCAAAAAAACCTAGGGGCAATGTACTACTCGGTGGGGGGTGGGTATTGTCAGTCACAAAACAAGAAAGAGACCTGCAGGTTATCATTTGTGATGACCTGAAGGTAGCTAAATAGTGTGACAAGGCAGTGGGAAAGGCTAAAGTCTAGTGAAATGCTCAGATGCATAGGGAGGGGCATCACCAGCAGAAAGAGAGAGGTAATAATACCCCTGTATAGATCACTGGTGAGACCCCACATCGAGTACTGTGTACAGTTCAGGAGGCCCCATACCTGAAAGGACACAGTTAGGGTGGAGTCGGTGTAAAGGAGGGCAACCAAAATGGTGCACAGCCTGCATCAGAAGCTCTACAGAGAAAGGCTTAAGGATTTAAATATATACCTCCTAGAAAACTGGAGGGAACAGGGGAATATGATAGAAACATTCAAGTACCTCACAGGAATAAACAAGGTACAGGAAGGGAGCATTTCCCAAAAGAAAAGATGTTCATGGACAAGGGGTCACAATATGAAGCGTGGGGGGAGACTGAGAGGAAACATGAGGAAGTACTTCTTCAAGGAGAGGGTGGTGGATGCTTGGAACAGCCTCCCAAAGGAAGTGGTGGGGGCTAGAATGGTCACAGAATTTAAGAATGCGTGAGATAGACTTAAGAGAATCTTGGAAGCAAGAGGGTGGTGTAAGTCGGAGTCCAAGTAGGGTCTCCAGTGGCATTATAGGTAGGGAACTGAGGGCAGACTAGGTGGGCCAAGTGGTCCTTGTCTGCTGACAACTTCTATGTTTCTGTGGTGTGACTGTAGGTAGGGAAAATGGGTAAACTAGGTGGGCCAAGAGGTCCTTATCTGCCGTCAAATTCTGTTTCTATGCTTTTCAGATAATGTCATTGCCCAAGTACAGTATGAATTTAAACATGAGCTCCTGAAATACTGTACCTTGGAAAAGTATCCACCTGTACATGTACTGTATTAATGATTATGTTTGAAGCCATGCACTACGTGCACCATGCTCATAATTAGAAAATGTATTGCAGCACTGCAATTCTGTTACATTTGATAAGACTATATTATTGTTCACTGTTATCCCCAGGTGTAACTGAAAATGGGATGAATGACCCAACCCACTTCATAGTAAAGTAATTATGTAAAAGAGAAATAAGCCAGCCCGCCGGCACAGCTGTTGGATTTCCACATGCAACACCAGCGACCTGGGTTCGGGAACAGACTCAGGTCGCCGGCGGGCCGGCCAGGGGTGGAAGGATAGAGCAACTCTAGACAGCTCTCCTTCTCTGGGGGGAGGGAGGGTGTGAATGTTCGGTGTCTAGTGACACCCAGCAGAGGCTGGGGTAGCTGATAGCAGCACCAACGTCAGGATCTTCAGGGGGCAGGGCAGATGCTGGTCGGCATTGCACGTCTCCCTTCCCTCGCTCACAAGGGGAAAGAAAATACCAGGCTCGGTCCGTCTCCGTGATGCCCTCCCATGGGGTCTCCACTAGCCAGCTCCCCAACTACATACTAGTCTTGTGGCTACCTTGGGGAAGTCGCTGCAACCCCGCCCTCTGGGGGGTAAGCTAGGGGTGACCAGAGAGCGCTGGCAGTGATCTAAGGTGGAGGCACAGTGGGGCCATGACTAGGGCAGAGTATTGACAGACCTCGGCCCAGAAAAAGTATAATAAAAAAAAAACCAGAAATAAAATAGAAATATTAGTTTGCATCTCTTCACAGGCTATGTATACATTGTTTTGATCTGAAATACAAACAGAATAATAGATAGGTTATTGTGCATTACAAGGCAGTAATCCCATCGAGAGGTTCTGAGGTCATAGGGAACCTCGAGAGTGAAGCTTGAGTGGTTCCCATGTCCCCAGAACATCGAGGTGGGATTACTACCTTGTGATAAACACTAAGGTATTTATTTTGTTTTATTCTATTGATCCAAGGTGAATTGACTCACCTCCAATTCGCTGGTCGATTTAGTGGATCCATGTGTGTGCCGGGGGTCTTCTTGTGAGCATCAGCCTTAAGGATCTGGTGGCGCTGTGGGCTCTGTTTAGCCCGGTTTTTTTTTTGTTGTTTGTTTGTTTTTTCCATCGGCGGTGGTATTAGGCCACAATAGTGAGAAGAGCAGCCAGGTGAGAGCGAGGTGGATCAGTAAACCCTGCATGTCTGAAAATGCACAGATGAAGCCGGAGTAGGCAGCAGAGAAAAAATGCTGCTCCTAGCATCAAGGATTTCTCTCGCCGAGGGAGAGAGTGAGCCACCATGTTTTAGAAGTTGCCTGCCCACACAGGAAAAGTGGCCAATCGGAAGGCATGCTTAGGACGATGTTGGGGGGCAGACTTGCACTTGCGTGGTTGAGGTTTGGTGATAATAGTATCATTCATGTATGGAACAATGGTATTACTGCATCAGAACAATACTATTATCAGTTGGGAAGTGTGGTATTATCGCTCTGGGGGCGATCTATTACTGGAAATTTTTTGTATACTTTAGAATACTATTAATTTCTAAATACATATATTAAATAATTTTATATCCCTCCAAATTGCTCCCTGATGTTCATCTTTGCACAATTAAATGTTATTGTAACATCACAGAAAAACATTCAGTCAAATAGAGTGTTGTGATTGGTGGAAAAAAAGAAAATTACCATGCATTAATTCCCTAGTAATGCATGGTACTCTAGTAGTAGTACTGTACATTACCATCCATACCTCCAAAGCACTGTTTCTACCCACCCACAGGACCGTGATGAACTTGCATTGCAATTCACTGTCCACTTACAGAATACCGAGCACTTTAATAGTAGTGCCATAATATATAGCCTGAGGTAAATAATTTCTATATGTAATGGACGTAAGTGCACATAATTATTGAAATCATTGTAACAATATAATGTTTGTATTGAAACTAATATACAGTTCTAATGTTAAATGCGAAGCTGTCATCTCGCAGTCGCATTCAGGAAGTAAAATGTTGAGATAGTATCACAGAGCACCCTACTGGAACCATGTATGTTAAAAGAAAGTACATAATGCTGTGTGACAGTGTGCAATCAGGAAAAACTGTGGCACTCATAAAAGGAACAATGTTAATATTGCTAACGGTTAGGCACACAGTCCATATTATTAAAGTTAACAATGGTCTCCGGTGGAAAATATGTGTAAAATGGTCTATGTTGCAGTGTGCAGAAAATCTCCGGTAAGAGACCTTACCCACAGTTCAACAGTAGATAACATTCTTCACTGCGTTTAGCAAGGGACATAATTCTGTATTACTAACTATTATTACTGTTTGACTGTCATAGGCATGTTTAAAAAGCAACAGTAATTCAAAGGTTGCATTCAGTTTTTTTCATTATCAGCAACCACTATGTATCATGCCTAGTTTCCCTGGCACAGAATCGCACTTCATTGAATAGAAAGTGTGGAATGGAATCCTGTCTCTGTCATTTCTTTATGTTGTAAACAGAATAATTATTGAACGGTAATACGCGGATCCCACACCACTTGCCATCTTACACAGTACTTGCCATGTTACAAGTGCATTAAGGCACTCCAAAGGAGTGTTCTCCTGTGGAATTAATGCATGGTTGGGTGGTTGTAGGCACTCGGCTTGTGGCCTTGTGCCACAACCCCCCCAACAAAGCATTAATTCCACACTAGAACACTCCTTTGTCATACCTTAATGATTACTTGTCCCTTCTGGTGAGCAGAGTCATTTCAGTATAACAGAAATAATAAAGAGTTGTTCCTTATTCAAGAGTTAACTTGGGGAAGCTATACTGTTACAGGTTCTGTAAATTGTGTTTTTTTTCTGTAGATTTTTTTTTTTCAATACTGCTTCCTTTTCTGTTATTGTTTCATCTGTACTGGGCATTTAACTAATTCCGTGGCTGTTTCTGATATATACTCCGGAGATAAGTATAATTTTTGAACTGTATGATGTAGTATATGTAAGGAATAAGACACAATGATGTGTGGTTTGTGGCCTGATAAGAGCATACCCCAGGTGTGCAATGAGGCATGAGGCACTTGTGCCGAGTGCCTTTAGCACCTGAGAAGTGCTATCAGGCCATAAACCACACCTCGGAGTGTCTTGTTCCACTTATAAAATGAGTCCCCCTGTAAAAGTTTTTATTTAAAAATAAAAAACATTCAGGTAACAAGTTTTTAAAAAGTATTCTAATATAAATAAAAAAAAAAGAAAAATAGTCCCTGTCTTTGTAATGAGAGGATATGTAAAAGGAAGCCACTGGAGGGCGTTGGTGTCTGTGTAGCCACCATCTGCCCCCACACACACGGTTTATTTTTATTTGTTTGTGTATTATTTTGTTTCATGTAATTATCAGGCTATGTTTTGTCCAAAGCATGACATGGGCAGATTTCAGTGGGAGCAGGTGGGAAGTGAGCATGTTCATTGCTAGCTTCTGTACCCGGTTGAGCCAATTCCGGTTTTGCTGCTTGTATTTAATTTTTTTTATATTTGTGATGTTTTTTTCTCCTTTGCTTTTGTGCCTGTTCATGCTACTGTTTTTGACTGTATTTTCTGGGAATGGACATGATTACAGTGGTGCCAACCACTGACTGAGCTGACCTCTGAGCGACGCACTTCTGGTTTTGCCGTGGGCTTCTTCTATCATGGTCAGGTTGCTATACTGGTTTCAGTTAAGAAGAGCTGTTCAGTTATGTAGTTTTATGTAAAGGGAGGCTGGAGACTCATGACTGTCGATTAGAGAGACAGCGACTGCTGGAGCTGCCTGATGTGCATAGCTGCATGTGTGGATCTACTGGTACCGAGGATCCATGGACCACTTGAATAGCGCTTGTAACAGCTGAGTGTAGAAACGGTAGTGCTGAAAATAAAATAATAGTTACTATACATTTCAACTTTAGTTGTCATTTGGTGGGGGGTGGTTTGGACAGAGACGGTGATGTCTGTTGGTGGCACTGCTCTCCCACTGTAGCTCTTGCCATTCCGTGGCACACTTGGTGTGGAGCTGCAGTGGGACAGCCATTGGAGGCATTGATTTTAGAATGTGTTGAGTTTTGGTTGGCATAAGTAGTGCCAGTTACCAGTATATGTCCTGATAAGGACACAGCAAATGGTACCTCTTAGCCAATCTAAACGCAGTAAATTTTCTACCCATTTTATAAGTCCCTTTCAGCCGTGCAGTACTATAGTGGTACACATAGAATTTGTAACAAGAATGTAAAAGCTGAACAAGAGTGTGAAGCACATCATACAGTTCTAAGCGGTTTCATAACCAGTGTATATTGTAGATCTGAAAAACCCAGTGAGTTTACTAAAAGGCCAGAAAAAATGGACAATATGACCCAGTATTTAAAAAAAAATGGTTTCCACAAGTAAGAATAATGTAAAAGCTTTAACACAGTTCTTCTTTAATACTTTGGTTGATATCTTTAGAGTATTTTCCCAGTTAGCACACACTTCCCAAAATACTTCAATTTCTATTACATTTTATTATTCATAGTTTTGCATCATGACTCTTCAGGTAGTCCTCCCTATCCTACCCTCTACCCCTGCCCATAGTATACTACCACAGTCCTCTTCCTATTCAGCTCCAATCAGAGGTGTGCAGTACTGTCCTCCACCTACAAGGGAAGCTGAACAACCTGCTGCTACATCTTCAGACTATGGCAGGAACAAGCAGCCTAGCTGTTTCGAGTAACTGAATTAGAGGAAAACCTAAACAGACCAGATGTGACTTTCAGTGCTAGAGGAGCCACCAGAGCAATATTACTGTAGTGTTGCTGCTGCTTTGCCCTGGGCCTCCAGGGACATCCAAGAAGTGATGTCTGTGTCTGTGGCCCCCTCAACCTGAAGGTGAAGAATGCCCATAGGACATACTACTGGGTTCACACTCAAGAATTAAACCCAAGCCACCCACACGGCAAGTGCATGCACTTGCCACTAGGCCAATTAGATGACTGAAATTATCATTTCTAATGAGAGTGAATATGATGAGTATTGAACAGGCAAGTAGTCTGCTGTGCACATTGTTTTTGGTACTGCATCTTTTCTGACCCTATAGTCAAAGTTTTGTACCAGCTGCAGTGTTTCAAGCCTTTTATTGCCATGCATCTGAGCTCTGATGGGTAAATTCTGTTAAATTATTTCAGTTCATGTTATTTCATTACTGCCCTATGCACAAGTGACAGGTGAGTGCCTACAAAATGAGGCATGTACTTTTGAATATAATAGACAGGGATAGTTTTATAAATACCTTGCTACTTTCACAAACTATGAGAATTCGTTGGTGAAAGGCCTTATAAAACTCAAAACTGCTCTTAAAAAGGAAAATGTCTACATATCTCTAAACATTGTTATAAGTTCAACTTACAATATTGGTTCACATTGATGCAGTACTTTTCAATACTAACTTTATTTTATGAACTTCTATTAGACAAGGAATTAGAAACCCGTAAAGTATGTAAGTAAATGTAGCAGTCATATTGGGCATGAGGGATCCACTGCGGGACCCTGTCAGGGCAGCTGATTGGCTGCTCACCCTGACCTGCCGCTCTGCACCCATCTGCCCCCCCACAGACCTGCGTGCTGGGGGGTGTGTGTACGGGAGCTGGGTGGGGGCCGGTGTTTATGAATGTGGCCCCTGCGTGGATCTCCCAAGGGTGTGGAGCTGCATGCCCGGATACACACCTTCGGGGTGCAGATTAGTGAATAGGGCCCACTGTTCTAGCAACAGCCATTAACAACAGGCAGAGTATTTTCTTTTTATTATTTTTCCATTTATATACCCCAGGTTCCCCAGCCAACCTCATTCAGGCCTCATACTGGTGGTCTGCCAGTTCAGTCTTCACACTAACCTGGTGTGCCTCTGTTCCCTCCAGATTTACCCTATTGATGGGGCCATTGAAATGAGGGACTGACTCTAGGGGTGGACAGACTGTTCCAAAGGAGATCTAGACCCCTGGATCGAACCTACAATCCACGGACCCAGATAAATACGGACTTTGCCATAGAAGTCCGGTTCCAGGTTTGTGGAGATGCCATTTCTGTGATTCTGTTGTCTGTTGCCTGGGGGTTGCCGTTGGGATTTACAGGCAGCCAGCAGCATCCATTCAGGTAACAGAAGGTCACGTGATGCACTCACTAGTATAGAAGGCTGGTGAGTGCACCGCCGTCATGTGGTCCAGAAGGAGGAGGACTGCAGCAGAAGAAAGAAAGAGAGACTAGAGACGGAGAGACTGGAGAGAAAGGCGAAGTGCCAAAGCGCAAAAGCACTACAGTTAGGGGAAGGAGGGTCTGAGATTCCCGATCTAGGAGGACGTGATTTGGGCAAAGTCAGTCGGTTGATGATGGGAGGGAGCATCGAGAATATGGGGGGGCCATGATTGATTACAGAAAATCCCAAATTAAACTTTTTCTTGGCCTCAGACATTAGTAGCTGTGTGTACAAAAAGGGCAGGCTGGCCACTGGCAAAATCTGGCTTTTGCTATTCCAGATCCAGAAAGGGGGGAGTACTGGTGGTGATGTCCCAGAGATTACAGTTACAGAAAATCCCAAATGAAAGTTTTTTTCTTGGCAGTAGTGTGGCAAAATAAATATTTGTGACGTAAAGAGGTGAGAGGAAAAGAGACTACAGGGTGGCCCACAATAAATGCAGCATCCCAGAAATCCCAAATAATTTTTCCTGGCTTCAGTGCGGCTGTGTGTACAATCCAATCATGAATAATGATCATCATTGCCTACGTTCAATCACGATTTCATGTATTAAAAAAAATGCTGTTCAAACAACATACAAGTTAATGTGCCTGCCCTGTGCTGCTGGCTGTGGGTGGCCCAGGGGATAATCTGACTGTGAGTTGTAGCAGGCTAAGTGTTTACTGTACAACACAAATAAAGCACAAGCACTATACACAAGTGTCATCATCATCATCATCATCACTTATTATCCATTATTCCTTATTATCATTAGTTTCATAGTATATCGCGTTGCAAACTTACATTACATATAAGCATTAACCAACCCCTAGTGTGGGACTGTGCTGTGTGGGGCTAATGCACCACATCTGCCTGCATCTCCAGTTCAAATTCTAATGTACACGTAACAGTTGCTGAATTTGATCACTTTCACTTAACAGTAAGTTTTATGGGAGCCAGTCCAGCAATCTAGGAAGGAAGTGGTGTTGGACTGCTGTGCTGTCAGTGTGCTGTGTACAGTCACGAGTCACGACTGTAAGTTTGTCCCTGGTCTGTGTGGGTGGGAGTCATCAGAAAAGACATCACGTTTCACATTAGTGGGATCTTTTGTTCCAAAATGGATCAAAGTGTTGATGAGGCACTTTCTAGTTCTCAGGAAAAATTAAACTTTTTCTTGGCCTCAGACATTAGTAGCTGTGTGTACAAAAAGGGCAGCCTTGCCACTGGCAAAATCTGACTTGTGCTATTCCAGATCCAGAGAGGAGAGAGTACTGGTGGTGGTGGCCCAGAGATTACAGTTACAGAAAATCCCAAATGAAGTTTTTTTTTTTCTGGGCCCAGATATTAATAGCTGTGTGTACAAAAAGGGCAGGCTGGCAAAATCTGACTTGTGCCATTCCAGATCCAGACTCCAGGGTACTGGGGAGGTCCCAGAGATTACAGTTACAGAAAATCCAAAATGAAACTTTTTCTTGGCCTCAGAAAGTAGCTGTGTGTACAAAAAGTGCAGGCTGGCAAAATCTGACTTGTGCCATTCCAGATCCAGAGTACTTGGGAGGGGGGGTCCTAGAGATTACAGTTACAGAAAATCCCAAATGAAACTTTTTCTTGGCAATAGTGTGGCAAAATAAATATTTGTGACGTAAAGAGGTGAGAGGGAAAGAGACTGCAGAATGGCCCACAATAAATGTGACATCCCAGAAATCCCAAATAATTTTTTTTTCCTGGCTTCAGTGCGGCTGTGTGTACAATCCAGTCACGAATAATGATCATCATTGCCTACGTTCAATCATGATTTCATGTATTAAAAAAATGCTGTTCAAACAACATACAAGTTAATGCGCCTGCCCTGTGCTGCTGGCTGTGGGTGGCCCATGGGATAATCTGACTGTGAGTTATAGCAGGCTGAGTGTTTACAGTACAACACAAGTAAAGCACAAGCACTATACACAAGTGTCATCATCATCATCTCTCATTCCCCATTATTCCTTATTATCATTAGTTTCATAGTATATCGCGTTGCAAACTTACATTACATATAAGCATTAACCAACCCCTAGTGTGGGACTGTGCTGTGTGGGGCTAATGTACCAGATCTGCCTGCATCTCCAGTTCAAATTCTAAGGAACACTTAACAGTTGCTGAATTTGGTCACTTTCACTTAACAGTAAGTTTTATAGGAGCCAGTCCAGCAATCTAGGAAGGAAGTGGTGTTGGACTGCTGTGCTGTCAGTGTGCTGTGTACAGTCACGAGTCACGACTGTAAGTTTGTCCCTGGTCTGTGTGGGTGGGAGTCATCAGAAAGACATCACGTTTCACATTAGCGGGGTCTTTTATTCCAAAGTGGATCAAAGTGTTGATGAGGCACTTTCTAGTTCTCAGGAAGGCAGTGGCACTGCAAAAGACAGGAATTGGCCTGAAAAGGGAAAACAAAATAACCCCCAAAAAGGGAGTTTTTCTTTTCTTTTTTTTTGTACTTTATGTTTATTAGATTTTCATCAATAAACAATTGACAAATATGTTCCCCATACAAGGTATTACATTTTAAGTAAATTAGGAATAGTTAGTAAACAGTATTACAGAAACCTTGCATTCTTATACAGTAGAAAATGGGAGCTCCTTAATACAGATCATGCCCTACAGTTACCAATAAATTGCCAGCCTCTTCAAAGGGAAAAGGTATATCTTGAAGGGAGTATATTAGGGAGTACAACACAATCAAAAGATTGCTATTTAACCTGGTATTAATAGATATAGGCCCAAATGTAGACCTCTATAGAGCTTCCCCTTAGAGAAGACAAACATCCAGACAACTACAATGCCCAATCCAACCTTAGACTCAAGCAGTAACAGTGAGTTAATATTTAACTTTAAATTATAATGCCAAAGGGCATTTCCCCACTTAGTTCACCTGAGACATAAAAGGAATTCACAGCTAGTAATTAGAGCCTTTTGAAAATATTTCCCGTGCTCCCTCAGAGCTCAAATTATATCCTAGATCCCATTATGATTTTTTTTTCCCAATTGTTTAACCAGGTGAGACACACTAAGCTGAAAGCTTGTTTACAGGTGCAACCTGGGAGCACAGGGAAGTTAAATGGTCTTGATCAAGCTCACACAGTATGCAAGTCGGGGCTGTGGAATTCAAACCCAGGTCTCTAGATTTGCAGCTCAGAGCCTTAAACCACTGCGCTATACTGCCTCTCTGATTTCCCTCTAATATTTGTTAACTGAGACTCACAAACAATGTTTATAATTGATTAGGCCCCTAACTTCTCCCAGTACTGGTTTTATCCCCAAGAAAATCTTTCAAGTCCAGCATATTTAAACATAATGCCCATCTTTCCTTGGAGTCTCTGCTCAAATCTCTTACTGTCCCAGCTCCATCTAGGCCCAGTTCAGTCCTCTGAGTCAGAATCCAAAGGATGAGGATCTGGTGCATTTTTGCAGCCTGCGAAATCCAGTTCTACTTTATCCACACAGCACCCAGCGTCGGTAGGATTGTTGAAATTCCAAGTCTTCCCCCTCATAGGCTATTCGCAACCTGGCAGGAAGCAAAAACAAATGGATGATGCCAAGGGCCCTAAGTCGATGACGGATCACATCAAAGCTCTTTCGACAGGCCCTTGTCTGATATGAGAGGTCTGGATGCAGTTTAATATCTGAAGCGTTTATTTCTAGCGGGTAATTGGCCCTCGCTGCAGAGATAAGAGCATCTCGAACTTCAGAGCCTGTAGTGCGCAAAAGTATAGTGCGGGGCTGCGGTGATCCAGTCGGTCTCACTCTTGGATTGACCCAGTAAGCTTTCTTCAAAGCATTCCAGTCGAAATCTTCGAGAACATTTAAATGCTCTGATAGCCAATTTATTAGAAAACTCAGAAGGTCTGTTCCCTCCGCTCCCTCCGGCACCCCCACTATACACACACATTCCTCGAACAAACCTCGTTTTCTATTGTTTCCATTCTGCTTCTCAAATGGGAGTTCTCCTGGGTTAGAGTGGCCACTGTTGCTATATTAGCTGTAGATTGTTTCTCTGCTTCAGCTACTGATCCTGTTAGTGATTTTATTGCTGCATCGTTTGACTCAAGTTTAGACAGGGTTTTTTCTATTTTAGTGTCCATTGCCTTCATTGATTCCAGCATCGCTTTTCATGGGTGTTCCGATCAAGTCAAGACACTCACCTCCCCACTGCATTTTGATGCTGTGGCCTTACTTATGCCCTGCTGCTGGGATTCCTTCGGAGGGCCCTGATGCTGTGCCTTTTGCAGAACCATCTTGAATTTAGTATCATTCGACTCTCAGTGATTTCAGGAGTCGAAATCTGTTATCAGCTTGTTGATTAAATAACTTATTTCCATTGTTTTTATGGTTTGTTTGTCACTACACCGAAGAGCTCATTGAAAGTGCTTCCATCCTGGAAGATGGCTCTCTGGCGCCCCCCAGAAAGGGAGCTTTTCACATCTAATAGGTTTTGTCTTCCAAGTGAACGCTTGAATCCAAAAAAGGTGAATGTCTTGGATCATCATCATCAGTCCCAAGTAAAAAAAAGAGTTATGTAGTTAAAAAAACTAAAGACAGAGGCACCCAACGGTATGGAACAGTTGCACACTATGCGACTGCCAGTCCCTCATCCTATTCTTCTGAGATTGAACCCGACGAGGGTAATACTGATGATAATAAAGATGATGAAGAGAATGCTTAGACAGCAGAAGGTTTACTGGAGGGGATGGAAATTGCAGATGAGGAGGGAATGGGCAGAAATGTTTCAGTTGTGGAGGAGGGGGGCAGTGGAAATAAACCAGAAACAGAACATGCCCAGGACAAATCCGGGGAGAGGGGGGGCCCTGAAAATATGACTGAGGTGTCATGCCTTCCTGGCAAAAAAACTGAAACAATATCATCTTTTGTTTGGTCATGCTTCTCCATTAGTGCTTCCAATGAGTTGATGGCAACATGTGCTGTTTGTGAATGGACAATCAGCAGAGGTAAAAAGAAAGGAGCATTGGGAACTCCTGGTAAAAGAATATGCACTCATTTCAGTCACTCAAGCAAAGCTCATCACTTGTTTGGAAAAATACAGCAGAAGCACAGCTTACCTTTGCACAGACTGATCCAAGACATTTTTACTCGATGGAATTCAACCTTTTATATGTTCCAAAGGCTGCTGGAACAAAAGAAAGCTGTCAGGCAGTACACCTTAGAAAATAAAATTGGTGATGCAGAATTCTATATCCCTCGACGCTGGAGTTTCTCATTGTACTGCTTCAGCCATTTGAAGAAATCACCAGGGAGGTTAGTGCAAACACAGCAACTCTAAGCCAGGTGATACCTGTAATAAAAATTTTAAAATTCAGATTGAATCTGATTAGGGAAAAGTTAGAGAAGCAAAACAGTTCCATGATCACACAGGCTGCCAGTGGCGCTGACACATGCAGGTTGCCCTCCAGAATACAAAATCTAATGAGATGTATGATCAAAAAAGTTGAACAGGATGACAAACTACTGTATATAAAATGCTTCAATCTGAGTACTACATTAAAGCAACAATCTTGGACCCATGATACAAATCGAAACAACTATTGAGTGATATTGATGACACTTGTTTCGAAAGAAACAAACAAGAAATAATTGACGAAGTGCATGCTGTCATGGAACAGAGTACAACAGCAGCACCACATTCAGAATCTTCTTCATGACGCAGCAGCACAGCATCAGGCGGCCTATGTTCTACTGTTGCGTCATTTTCTCCCCCTTCCTCCTCAGCCACTGCAGACAAATGTTCTTCACCACCAGCCAAGCATGATAGCACTGTCCCACAGTCTCTTGGTTCAGCTTCATGTCTCTGGAGTCACTTGTAACATCTTTATCTGCCTCTTGTAAAACAGCCTCAGTACAGACCATTGTTGAGATGTACCTGGCAGAGCCCAATATCATCTGGAATGCTGATCCTTTGAAATACTGGAATCCAAACAAAATATGTGGCCTGCTTTAGTAAACATTGCAATGAAGTACATGAATTACCCTCAGACTAGTGTCTCTTCAGAAAGATTGTTCAGTTCAGCTGGTGACGTCACTACTGACACACAGTCCTGTTTGACACCAGAAAATGCTGAGCGCCTCACATTTCTCAAAGTCACCATTCCTCACTTTAATTTCAAATATGATACCTGAATAAAACATACACTGACTGCTCTGAGCAGGCCCTATGCATAAAAATCTTTCAAGAATTTGTGCATGTGGTGAAAATCTTTTGTGAATAGG
Organism: Neoceratodus forsteri; assembly: GCA_016271365.2. Lineage (NCBI taxonomy): Eukaryota > Metazoa > Chordata > Ceratodontiformes > Ceratodontidae > Neoceratodus > Neoceratodus forsteri. The sequence continues at coordinate 280,955,335 of JADMNL010000024.1, read as the reverse complement.
GTCCACTACATGAAGTAGCAATTAACTGCAACAAGTCAGGTCAGAATAGACTAGGCCAGGCCACTATGATCAGATGAGCAGCACAGAATAGAAAAAAAAAATAACATCAGTGGGTTCAGAGTCCAAATACAGCAATCAACTGCATTTCATGTCACAAACTTACTTGGTGGTACCTGGTACCACTGTCTGATCTGGAAGGTAGGGTACTGCTGTCTATTACTACCACTACTATCAGCTTTTGCCCTCATGAGTCACGACTATTATTTGTCCTTACTCCAGTCCTACTCTTTACTACTACTACTTGTCACTTTTTTTGGCCTCAGCAACTGATTCTGAGTCGCGACTGTACTGTTTAATTTTCATACAGTCATGGCTCAGCAGATGATTCTGAGTCGCGACCGTACTGTTTAATTTTCATACAGTCATGGCTCAGCAACTGATTCTGAGTCGCGACCGTACTGTTTAATTTTCATACAGTCATGGCTCAGCAACTGATTCTGAGTCGCGACCGTACTGTTAAATTTTCATACAGTCATGGCTCAGCAGATGATTCTGAGTCGCGACCATACTGTTTAATTTTCATACATTCATGGCTCAGCAGATGATTCTGAGTCACGACCGTACTGTTTATACAGTCATGGCTCAGCAACCGATTCTGAGTCGCGACCGTACTGTTTAATTTTCATACAGTCATGGCTCAGCAGATGATTCTGAGTCGCGACCGTACTGTTTAATTTTCATACAGTCACGGATCAGCAGATGATTCTGAGTCGTGACTGTACTGTTTAATTTTCATACAGTCATGGCTCAGCAGATGCCTGAAAGTTCAGAAACTGAATACTCTTTGTATATTTCTCACGTCCCCAATATTTGGCTGCAAATACTTCACAGAAAAAATACTACTAAATTGAAAATTCATATAATTTATTTGTTTGTGTGTGTTTGGTATGCTAGCCGGGTTACATCTCACTTACAGTAACTGGGCTGAGATCATTATATTACTATATTTTATTTGTGATACTTAAATTACTTCGCAGTGGCTGGTAGCAAGCAATTGTGGAACTAGGAAGGATGTCATTATGTTGTGTCTTGTGTGTCATCAGGTCTTCATCAGGAGACAGTGGCAAACTTTTTTATGACTGCTCCACACTTGACCAATGCGATGTGTGACTGTCTGCCTGCCTGGGTGGTGATCACTATGTATTTTGTTTTTCTTCTTTAAGGATTCAGCATCCTCAGCATGTTGATCAGATTCAGTAGAAGTAGTCATAGTACTAGAAAACATTACCACCTCTTGGTCCAGGTAGTGTATCATATACCACAGTACACTGGGGCATGCAAAGCAGTTGCATCATTCACATGGGTGGGGTGGGTGAGCTCTTTTAGTGCTGCTCATTTGATCATTCATATTCATTTATTTGGCTTGTTCAACTCTGACTGGAACATCCATCAAAATAATACCCACACAGCACCATTAATACAAAAATAAAATCTTACCTGCCTGGCAGTGCCTGCAGTGCTTGGTGGTGCTGTGATATACTGTAGGTATTTGCATCTGTCTGTCTGTTTCTCTTTCTCTCTTCGTCTTTTCCAGCACCCTCGTGTCATGGGTCCGAGCATGATATGCCACCATTATAGGCCAGTCATGAAGGGGCTAGTAGTGACAGACTGCTTTTTTTATTTAGCAGTTTTACTTTAATTTTTATGCAAATAATCCATTATATTTTTTCCTTTGGGCCTCTGTGTCAAATGTGAGTGACTTTGGCCACTTATATGCATTTTTTCACATTTTTTCAAATATTGGTCAATAAATCAGAACTAATCAAGGTAAATCAGGACTTCGCTGTGTTGATGCTTCTGGAAACTCTAACTATTGGAGATACATTCAAGTCAGGAGTTAAGCCGAGGAAGGCCATGGGTGTCATATTGTCTTTTTTCTCCCTGTGGGTGCCAGTGGCATATCTCTAAGTATGCTCGCAGCATGCTGGCACAGTGGTCTGCCAGGCAACCCAGCCCCCTACAGTGCAGATCTTTAACTGCTGTGCCACCTGTAGTCAGCCAGATGGTGGCATTGCAGTGAGGCCAAAGTATCCCCCACTAGGAGGACAGTATCCTCTGAGATGCTGAATCCTACCTCTCATAGCTCTCTGATTATCTGAGCTTGGAAATGAACCCACGTCACTGGCACCATAAGTGGCAGTTCTACCACTACACCCTTATGCCAACCTCTTCATACCAGTTTTATTGCCTGAGAGAGGACCTGCTAATTAAGAGACTGGGTCTGTTCCCTACGCTTTGAATAGTTCCATGGATTCTTTAACTTAAATTCCAAACATAAGAACAAGAAGAAGATGCTTCAGTTTAATGCCTTATCTGATGGACAGCACCTCCAAGAGAAATATAATCATTTATTATGCTAGAAGTTAACCTCACCGGCTTATCAGAATCCAGTGTGAGTGACCAGTTACCACTTCATAAGTAAGCAATAATGCTCAGTGTGGTGGATGGGTACTGAAACATAGACACACAGACTTTGACAGCAGATAAGGACTGCTTGGCCCACCCAGTCTGACCATTTCCATACCTATCGAATAAGCTGCAGATCCTAGTTTTACCAAGAGCCTGCTTCCTCCTACTTCCCACTAGAATTGCCTTACGTCTGTCCCATACATTCTTAAATTCCCCCACTGTTTTTGACCCCATGACATCCTCAGAAAGGCCGTTCCATATGTCCACCACCCTCTCCATGAAAAAAACTTCTTCACGTTGCCCCTGCGTCATCCCCCCTCTGCCTTCAAATTATTCCCCCTTGTTCTTGCACATCTCTGTTTCTGAAGATCTATCCTCTTGGACTTTTGCAGTTCCCTTGAGGTGCCTAGAGAAGTTTCTATCATGTCCCCCCCCCTTCCTCAAGAGTATACATATTAAGCTCTTTTAGTCTCTCTTCATATGACTTCTGGTGCAGACACTGCACCATTTTAGTTGCCCTCCTCTAGACTGCCTCCATTCTGTCTATGTCTTTGCAGAGATGGGGGTCTCCAGAACTGTGTGCAGTACTCCAGATGGGGTCTCACCAACTGTCTACAGAGGGATAACAACTCCCTGTTTTCTACTGCTGATGCCTGTCCCTATGCATCCCAGAATACCCCCAACCCTTCTTGCTGCATTCTCACATTGCTTGCCTACCTTTAGGTCATCTGATATGACTGCCCCCAGATCCCTTTCCACTTTTGCTGTCATTAATACCTCCCCCCATTGTGTACTCTTCCCTTGGGTTTTTGTTTCCCAGGTGCATTACATTGCACTGAATCTAAGCTGCCATACCTTTGATCATTCCTCCAACTTTGCCAAGTCCCTTTTCATCCTTTCTACCCCCCCTTGTATATCAACCTTGTTGCAGATCTTTGTGTTGTCTTCAAAGGGGCATCCTTTTCCTTCCAGACCCTCTGCAATGTCACCTATAAAGACATTAAAGAGGACTGCTCCAAGTACTGAACTCTGCGGTACCTAGCTAGTAACCCCCTTTTCTTTAGAGTGGACTTCATTTACTATTACCCTCTGCATACTGTTCTCCAGCCAATTTCTTACCCAGGTTACCACGCTGGGACCCACTCCCAGGCTGGCTAACATGTTTATTAATCTTTTGTGTGGGACTGTGTCAAATGCCTTGCTAAAGTCTAAGTAGGCCATGTCCACAGCCCTTCCCTGGTCTACTACTTTGGTCACACAGTCAAAGAAATCTATTAGATTCATCTGACATGACCTTCCCACTGTGAATCCACGTTGCCTTGGGTCCTGTGTCCCACTGGCCTCTAGGTACTCAACAATTCTTTTGTTTCAGAAGTGAGACCATCATTTTCCCTACCACTGAGGTCAAACTAATAGGTCTGTATTTCCTGCCTCTGCCTTGCTCCTATTTTTGTGAAGGGGAATCACATCCGCCCTTCTCCAGTCTTCAGGTACCACATCCTCCCCAAATGATTTGTTAAAAAGGGTAGTCAGTGGTGCCACTAGTTCTCACCTTAGTTCTTTTAGAATTCTGGAGTGACTCCCATCAGGCCCCATTGCTTTGTCCACCTTCAGTTTTAGGAGTTCTTTCAGGACCCTTTCTTCTGTGAATGGACTGGTATCCAGCGTGTTTCTATTATTTGGTTTAGGTAACCCCCCTTTTCTTTTGTGAATACTGAGCAGAAGTATTCATTCAGTATCTCTGCTTTGTCACTGTCACCCTCTGCCCACCCTCCTCCCCTTTATTAAGCCTCATTAACCCTTCCCTGGTCTTTCTTCACTCTCTAATGTACCTATAAAAGGTTTTATTCCCCTTCTTAACTGAGCTGGCTTTCTTTTCCTTGGTTTTGACCTTTGCTATTCTGACTGCCTTCCCTCCTTCCTTCTGCTTTAACTGATACAGTTCTCTGTGCTGCTCCTTCTGTGTTTCCTTATACTTCCTGAAAACTATATTTTTCTCTCTAACCTTCCCCGCTACCTCTTTTGAGAACCATAGTGATTTTTTTCCTTCATTTTATTTTATTTATTTGCTTTACACACAGGCTTGTTGCCTCTGTGATGGCAGCTTTGATTTTTCCCCATTGTTCCTCCACCCCACCTTCTTGCCTGTTTGTTAGTGCTTTTCTAAGGCACTCCCCCAATTTGCTAAAGCCAGCCCTCCTAAAGTCCAATACCCTCACCTTTGTGTGGCTTGACTCTATGACTGTGTTTATTGTGAACCACACTGTTTGGTGGTCGCTTGTTCCCAGATGGCTACTCACTTCTAAATCTGAGATCCTCTTTCCATCCCTGTTTGAGAGTACTAGGTCTAAGATTGCTGCCTCCTGAGGGGTTCCAATACTAACTGTCTGAGGCATGCCCCCTGTGGGGCATCTAGAATTACCCTGCTCTTGGATGTGGCTGCAGCAAAGGTGCTCCAGTTAACATCTGTCATATTCAGGTCCCCCCTTAACAATATCTCTCACCAATATTGGGGAATATATGCATGCCATGGGTGTGTTGTCAAGCATGAGGCCGATGTCTGAGGGCCTTAAAACACAGTCAAGATGTACATATATCCTCCAACACTGCAGATCCCAGAGGGTGCTACTACACTTGTAAAATATGCAGAAGTATCACAATTTAGTCCAAATTTTATTTGTGAAGGAGCAATACTTTTTTTTTAGGTTGTAATCTCTTTTATGAAAAATTCTTCTTCCTAAAATCATAGTCCCAGGCTATTTCTAAGGGGAAAGTGCATAAGCCTGATTTTTTTTATGTTCCATCCCTCAAAAAGGTGATAGAGGGCATTAAATTTAAAAGATGTGGGCATGCTGAAGAAGGTATGCACCATTTACTCACAAATCCTGATCTGTGCCTTTGTACAGCAAAGATCTTCATTGATAATTCTTTAAAAAATAACAAAGTATGTATGTATCTAAATAAATATATATATATGAATTTTTACAGCACAGTGATGGGTTTAGTTTACAAAAATAAATAAGGATTATTACACTGGCACTGACTGTATAATATGATTTATTTTCATTGTATACTGATAAAATGACATTTGGGAGCCATTTGTTTCTAGTTCTCTGACACAATGTTAGTTGTATGTAGTACAGTAGGTACTTATTCCATTATTTAATAATTGTTATTAGTGTACAATCTAGGGAATATCTCTGCATTGATATTTATTAATTCTAACTTAGCAATATAATTATTTTTAGCCAATTATATGTTTGATAAGCTGTTCATTCTAACTAGTTATTTTCAACAATAAGTTCATATTAATTAAGCTTTATTTGTGTACTGTTTACTTCTATTACCATTTTTCTCATTCCAGATTGTTATTTGTATGTATCTATATATGAAAATTCAATAAACTTTGAATTATAAAAAAAAGATTTATTTTCATGAGTACTTCCAAATCTCTTTACTCTCAAGAAGTATAGCCATAAATGTGCAGTTAGGCATGACAGTATGAAGGAAAAGTAATTTGATTATAGAATCAGAGCAAGTGTAATATTTGGTTTCGGCACACAGAGACATATTGCTAATATCACTAAATAGCTATTTTGATTGGCTAAATGGCATGCCATCTGTTTATCCCCTGTAGTATCCTCTAGAAATGGTGTTTCCTGCTATTCATGAAAATAATAATAAAAATGTGAAAATAACATGTTATTTCAAACATGTGCACAGTGCACAGTTTATTTTTGTCCCAGTACTATGAACATACCACTTCTTTATTGAATTTGCACTTTGGTCTCCTTTAGAATAAGCTATTTATTTATTATTTATTTATTTGGAAAATGTTTCACAAGGAAAGACAACATGAGCTGTAAACAGCTCGTTTCCAGAAGCATTCTGGGTGGGGGTGGAGAGGTACAAGGATTGGGAGAACAGGCAAACACATAGCAATAACAGTGCAATAAAAGTACAATTACTAAAACAAAACAGTGTAGTACAAATACAGAGCAGAAATAACCCAGACCAACCAGCCAGGGTAAACAAAACCATGTTTGGATATAACATACATTGCAACAACTCAAGAGCAGGTGATCCAGTAGGGTAAAGGCTGGAGGATGGATAACACATTTGAAGTGCTAGAAGCAGCAGGCTGAGCACATGATTCAAAGTGCAATTGTATACCCAGTGGAGGGCAGTTATAAGACAAGTGGGAAAGTGGACATTTGAGGGGTAGAAGGTGGTGGATGGAAGATGGAGAGAGAGGGACAGCAAAGATCTAACCCTTTTTGGATGCTAAGAACCCTGCAAGGGGGACAGGACCAGGCAGAAAGGGAGGTGGGGAGAGAAAGGGAGCAGGGAGGTAGAGAAGACAGGGCAGAGGAACAGGAGGGGAGGAGGGAGACAGGGAAGTAGGGAGGTGGGCGGGGAATGGATTTGAAAGTGGGGGAAGGGAGGGGGAAGAGAGAGAGACAATCTATACCCCTTCAGGATGCAGAGAACCCTGCAAGGGGTCAGGATTAGAAAGTGGGAGGGAAAGGAAGAGGGGTAGAAGAGAGGGAGCCAGGATCTATACCCCTTCAGGATGACAGAGAACCCTCCAAGGGGGACAGGACCAGTCAGAAAAGGAGGAGCAAGAAGGGGGCAGGAAGGATGAGTGGAATGTGGTGGGTGACCAGAGGGGAGGAGAGGGATAAGGAATAGGGAGGCTGAAGAAAATGGGGTAAACTAGGAATGGAAAAAAGGAGCGCATCATTGGGTGGGAGAGGGGGTAGTGGTGGGGAAGGACAGCAGTAGAGTGTTGAAATAGCACGGTAGGTTGTGGATGGTAGCAGAGAGTCAAAATGGCACAGTAGTTTGTGGTAGGGGTGAGAGCAGGGGGTATAATAGGTGGTAGCATGTGAGGAAGAAATCAGAGGAAGGGTTCAGTTAGAAGACAGGAGGTAAGTCAGGGATAGAGGAGTAGGGGATAGTGTGCAAGGGTGGGGAGGGTTATGAAGGGGGGCTAGTAACAAGTACAGTTAGGAGAATAGAAGTAAAGTAGTGACAAAGGATAATGCACCAGGGTTGGGAGGGTTGAAGGGGGGATAAGAACAAGTGCAGTTAGGGGAACAGAAATCATGAAGGTCTAAGGAGATTGAAAATGGGGAACAGGAAAGTCTGATAGGAAGTGGCAATGAGTTTCAAAGTATTGGGCAGCAGTAGGAGAAAGCTTCCTGGGCTATGGTGGTAGAGCAACGAGGAATAGCTAGAGTGTGTGCATCATGGATCTGAGAGGGTGGGAGGAGGAGGAGCAGAGAGTAAGGAGGAGAGGTAAGAGGGGAGAATCCCAAACCAGAATTTAGAAGTGAACTTGGAGCAGTGAGAGAGATGCCAGCATGGAATGAAGGGGAAAGCTAGACAATGATACAAGGTACAGTCATGTGTGGGTATGCTGATGGAAGAGTGAAATCCCATCGGCAAATCTCTACAGTGACATTTTCAACAAGATTCGAAATGTCACTGTGGGACTCAAATGATGAAATTTCACCCTTGCGACTTCGCCTTCTTCACATTAACTCGACTGAGCAACATTCCTTAAGAAGGGGAGGGCACGGGGGTGCAGCCCACTGATAGAAACCAGATCGATGTCTGAGAGCCGAAAGTTCAGGGATGTCTCTATGCCACACGTTGACAACAATGTTATCAAGTCAGCATAGGTAAACTGATGTGTGCAGGAGGGGGAATCAAAAGCAAAGCTACAGAAAGCATTTAAGAGAGTATCCAACCTGGTAAGGGAAGACTTAGGAGCAGCACTGTAAACTATGTCACAATAGTTAAAAATTAGGAGTATCATTTTCTGAACAAGATCACGCCTAAGCTATGTAAGCAACATAAATATTTGGGGTAGCACCCTTAACAAAAGGAGCTTAGTGTCACTTTGAAACATTGGGAGTTAGTGGGGGTATCTGTCGATGATTTGAGAACTGTATGATCTAAAACAGGCCTGTTTTGATTATAGTACAAGCATTGTTTTCCTAGTGACACAGAAGTCAAGCTTTTCTTCTGTTTTACTGTAGATGTCGCCTCCTCCAGTCCTTAGGCACCTCACTAGTTTCCAAGGACTTTGAGAATATTATTGCTAAGTACCCACTGTTACAGCAGAGCCAGACAGAATGCAATGCAACAGCTTGCAGTATAACTACAGAACATGGCGGCAAAAAACAGTGCAAGTCAATGGCAATTAAGCCCTTTTGTCATGCAATATTTTGTGACATATCATTTACTGCAAGGTACTGCACTGCATCCCAGCTGGATTCACTATAGACCCCTTAGCTCCCTAAGTACCCTTGGATATACACCACTTGGTCCTTGTGATTTATTTAAATTCAGCTTACCGAAATGTAGAGCAAGAAAGCTAGCAGTGATATATTTTGTTTGGCACACCTGCTGTGCTAGTCCCTTGAAGGTCTCATCCAGATCGGGCCAGTCTCCCAATACCTCTATAGTAAAACTGAGGTGGAATATTAATTAATCAATTTTGCTGCCGAGGTATCATTTGATATCATCCCCTTCCCAGAATATGTGCTTAGAGGTCCCACTCTTTTTATGCGCCCTCCTTCTTCGGACTTAAAATTAATATATATATATAAAATTATTTTTACAACTCTCACCATGCCTGTCTCAGTTCTTTTGACAGCCTTATGTTCTTGTTATAGATATATATATATATTTAGCTTGTTCATATCTGGCCTTATCTCCTTACTGTATTTCTCTCTCTAGCCCTTAAATGCATTTTTCCTTTGCAGTTTGCATGGTTGTCCTGTCCATCCAGACAGGACACTTCCTTGTTTGTTCTCCTTTACTCCTTGGGTGGGATGTTCAAAGGGTCTGTGCATGGCACAACAGGCTTGCACCATGTGCAACCCACCGATGTGCCCTGGTGCAATATTCAAAGGGGCTGGCTGTGCAACCCCCAATGCGCCAGGATGCACCAGTAATGTGTGTGGTGCAAGTGCGGGGGGGCGTGCCCATCCATATGGCACAACCCGACATTCACAGCCTGCTGACAAAGGGAAGTATATGCAGGAACAAACCTGCCTTGCACCACACAGGGGGGTGCAATGTTGAGCCCCCGAATCTGGGAACAAGTTGGGGACACCCACAGGTGGGCTGCCACATTGCTGGGTACAACATGGCAGCCACCTGCTGTGGGTGGCCACCCGACCTCCCAGGACACAGTCTGGGCATTGTACCCCCCCTCGCCCATTTGTGGGCATTTGTTCATAAACACCCTGGTGGTCCAGTGGACCCTACCCCTTTTCCTGATCGCGGGTATAAGTGTATATACTCCCTGGTGATCCAGTGGATTGCTAACTCCTGCCCAATTGTGGGCATCAAATGATCTATACCCTGGTGGTCCAGTGGACCAGAAACCCCTGCCCGATCGCGGGCATGTATTGCAATGATCCCTGATGGCCCAGTGGACCCTATCCCCTGCCCAATCATGGGCATGTAACTAAATGATCCCTGGTGGTCCAGTGGACCAATCTCCGTCACTCACTCGTGGGTGTTAGGCACACACCCTGGTGGTCCAGTGATACCCGCCTCCCCACCTGTCCACTGAGACCCCACCACCCTGCACCTGCCCTGGTCAGTGGCGGGGGGCAGCTCCCCGCCCGCAAGCCACCTGGCCACCTGCTGACTGACAGCGTACAGTACGGCTATATGCCTATTGGTCCACTGCATGGGCCAATGGGCATGCAGACTGTACTGTACTACACAGTCCCAATATGTGAATGAACACTTATTCACATTTTGGGATTGTGTAGAACAGTATGGTCTGCAAGCCCATTGGCCCACACAGTGGACCAATTGGCATACAGTCATACTGTACGCTGTCAGCCGGCGGGCGGCCGGGCAGCTTACGGGTGGGGAGCTGCCACCCGCCACTGACCACGAGAGTGCAGAGTGGTGGGATCTCAGTGGACGGGTGAGGAGGGGTGTACCGCAGAACCACCAGGGTGTGTGACTAATGCCTGTGAGCGGGCGACAGAGGTCGGTCCACTGGACCACCAGGGATCATTTAAATACATGTCCGCAATCAGACGGGGGATAGGGTCCACTGGACCACCAGGGATCATTGACATACATGCCTGCGATTGGGCAGGGGTTTCTGGTCCACTGGATCACCAGGGAATAGTTCATTAGATGCCTGTGATCGGGCAGGAGATAGCGGTCCACTGGACCACCAGGGAGTGTATACACTTATGCCCGCAATTGGGCTATGGGCAGTGATGCCCACCGAGGGGCAGGGGGTCATTGGTCTCCAACGGCTGCAGCCTGGCAGGGCTCCAGGTGCAAGTTGCTGGGGATCAGTGCACCGCATGCAAATTGGGCCATAATGACATGCAAATGGCCCCATTTGTGCCTTGCATGCATAATGGCCTCATTTGCATGCCCAGTGCTGAATATCATGGTTGATGTGCCTAGCACACCTGCACTTGCACTGGCGTATCCCCCCTGCTCCCCACCTGCCACTTGCACTGGCACAGTGCCACTGTGCCATGCGCAGTGCATGCGCTCCTAGTGCCATATTCAATGGTGCTGAGCCACGGTGCAGCACCGTTGAATATCACCTGGAATCTGCCCAGGCTCAACCCAGTTGTGCTGCGCCCAGGCTTGTGCCCCTGCCTGGCGCAATCTGAATATCTAGCCCCTTAAGTATACACCTGTATTCATCACAGTGCATTTGTGTTTTATCCCTGTGAAGGAGTTGCACGTCAATTCCCCGCCCTTCACATATCCATTTTTATTGAGATTTCCTTCAGACTGTCTCCATTGTTTATCAACATCTGCCCCCTTGAAGTCTAGAGTTTTTAATTTTTAACACCCTCGGTCTTATTATTTTGAATGTTAATGTATTATGTTGACTGAACCTCATATACTCACTCTCTCCTACAGAAGAAACCTGACTGTCCCCATCATCCAGAATAAGTTCCAGTATACAGCATTTCCCCCTTTACAGCCCACTTTCTCATTTTTTGATTCAAAGCATTCCTGTCTTAAAATGTTTATACAGTGGCCCAGATATTCAAACTGCGCCAGGCTGTGGTGCAAGCCCAGGCGCAGCTCAATTTGGCTGTGCAGGGGTGTGGACTGGGCGATATTCAATGGAGCTATGCCATGGCTCAGCAGCGTTGAATATCTCACCCTGGCCACCTGCAGTGTGCATGGCGCAGTGGCACTGCACCAGCTCCAGTGGCCAGAGTGGAGCATGGGGATGCGCTAGCGCAAGTTCCATTGTGCAAGGGGCAGCAACCGCGATATTCAAAAGTAGACATGCAAATGGGGCCATAATGTATGCAAGGCACACATGGGGCCATTTGCATGACATTATGGCCCCATTTGTATGCAGGTGCACTGATCCCCAACAACTTGTGCCTGGCGCCCTGCCAGGCAGCAGCCGTCGGGGACCGATGCCCCCTGCAGCATGGCAATGTGCTCCACAGCCCGATCGGGGGCTGCAGTAAAAAAATTAAAATCATAAATCCCTGGTGGTCCAGTGGACCTGCCCGCCCGATCGCGGGCTAAGTAAATAAATAAACATCTCAATATCCCTGGTGGTCCAGTGGACCTGCCCAACCGATCTCGGGCTAAGTAAATAAATAAACATCTCAATATCCCTGGTGGTCCAGTGGACCTGCCCGCCCGATCACGGGCTAAGTAAATAAATAAACATCTCAAATTCCTGGTGGTCCAGTGAACCTGCCCGCCCGATCGCGGGCTAAGTAAATAAATAAAGATCATCAATATCCCTGGTGGTCCAGTGAACCCCCACCCCACCTGCCCACTGAATACCACCACCCCGCTCTCCCCCCAGTCAGTGGCGGTTGGCAGCACCCCACCCGCCTGCTGCCCCGCCGCCCGCCGACTGACACCGTCGGAAGGGCTGTCGCGCATTGGTCACAGCATGAGCCAATGGGCATGCAGCTCATACAGACATACATTCCAGATATGTGAATGATCCCATCCTCATATCTGAATGTGTAGTATGGTATGGCTGCACACCCATTGGCTCACACTGTGGACCAATGGGCATACAGCCCCACCGATGGATAGTCGGCAGCAGGCAGGTGGATTGCTGCCACCCACCGCTGACTGGGGGAGTAAGCGGTGGGATTCAGTGGCGGTGGGGTGGGGAGTCCACTGGACCACCAGGGATATTGATGATTTTTAATTATTTACTTAGCCCGCGATCGGGCGGGCAGGTCCACTGGACCACCAGGGATATTGAGATGCTTATTTATTTAGGGATGAATCTTTTTCTACTGATGCCCGCAATCGGGCATGGGGGGGTGCCACCAGAGAGGTGCAGCTGAAGCTCGGGTGGCCACCCACAGGTGGCAGCTGTCGTGTTGCACCCTGCAATGCGGCAGCTCACCTGTGGGTGGCCATCCGTTGTTCCATTTTTTGGAGGATCAACTTTGTGCTGGCGCAGGTAGGGGTTGCACATGCATGGCTCCACACATCCCGGGCTGAATATCAGGCTGCGCAGAGTATGCATGGGCATGCCCCCCCACCTGTGCCTGCATACATTACTGATGTACTTCAGCGCATCGGGATTTGTGCTGCGCACTTTTCCCGTTTGAATATCGCATCAGGTCGCATCAGTGGGTTGCACATGGTGCAACACTGTTGCGCCATGCGCAACCCTTTTGAATATCTGGGCTAGTAAGTACAATTCCTATGTTTCTTGTGGTTATACAAATGCATTCTTGGGTTTTTGGGGAAAAAAAGAACTGCAAAAAAACTCTTATAAACAAATATAAATAATAGCAAAGACCCTTGTATAAAAATGGAATTTGAATTTAAAATTGAATGTTTTACTTTGTGGAATACTAGAGAAGCCCACTGTGGGAAATGAACTATGCCAACTGAATTTAGAACTGCAGAACTTTAGAACTGCTGTATGTGCAGAAGATTCCCCTCTTATGATTAAGAGTTCAGAATCTGTCATGTTTAGAAAAAAAAATACTGATTGGCTAAGAATGGTGTCATAAATTGTAATATATTTGAAGAGGGTGTCCAGTCACTAACAAAAAAAATCCCAGTTGGCATCAACAGAACTCAGTTGTACTATACTCTTAAAAACCTAGAGGTTTCAGATATTCCCTTTTTTATTACTAAGGGTATTTATGTGAAAATATGATTGTTTCCCCATACAAATTTAACAGGAGCTGAGGGTTATTCCGAAATTTAAGCCATAATGCCCTACTTTTAATGTCATTTATACAACATCAGACTGTAATGATACAAGAAGGTGATTTTGACTCCTGCTCCAGACTCTGACTGATCTTTGCATTCCTAGCTTTACTGGTTCCAAAGTAGTCTAATTTTAAAGAACTTATCTTTTTAAAGTTATAACTTTGGAATTGTTAGAGCTGAAAACTTCATTTGTTTAGATTCAGGGTGATAATAATAAGTTCATCCAATGGGATTTGAATGTGTCGATACTCATATGTACAGTATATTAATACTATTTTGAAGCTACTTTTTGAGCACATAATCAACATGCGTTTTTGTTCTGACAGTCAATGAATGTAGCACACACTGTATTGAACATGTTTTTGAATCAACAGATTGTGCTGATGCAGTCTTTTTTGTATCAATTCAAAAAAATCACCTGTTTTTCTATAAAAAGTTTTACATTTTTGTTTTCACTTTTCTGAATGTTGATAATGCAGTACTACACATCTTACTGTGAACTGTAGAGTTTGCAAACAACTATACATTCCTCTGTACCTTTTATTGTATTGTGAACCATATATTACCCTTCCAGAAACCCATTGTTTCTTGCCTCTGCAGGATTCCTGCAAAAGCATTGGAAGATACACTAATATTAAATAAAATGTCTCCAAACTAAAATATTTGTAAGAGCATTGTATACAGTTATTATCCTCTGCTGACGCCAGCTGGTTTTGCTTACTGGTAAATGGATCCTAGATTAAATGATTTCTATCCTTTGGCAGAACTACTTTCTCAATTTATCTCCAACAAATTAAAATCTCCCCAATTACAACCAGACCACTAGAGGCTGCCTCTCTGATTTAATCCAGTGACTAGTAATCAGGGTCCTTTTTTGATCAGGGGATCTATACCATACACCCAGTAATGTGTTACTGCTATTCCCCTCAGGTAACTTCACTTATAAGGATCCATTTCCCCTTCCATCGCTATAATAGCCCCCTCACCAAAACCTCTATGTCATGTTTAATATACTGTACTGTTTTACTCATATGCTCCCTTCCTAATTCAATCTCTTCTGAATAATTTATACCCTTCCAGTTTTGTGTCTCATTGGTCTCAGTGATACCAATGATATTAAACCTATCTACCCTGCATAAGGCTTCTAACATGCACATTGTGTTGTTGAGACTCCTTGCATTCTAAAAGGAACATTTCCATTTTAATCAAATTGACAATTTTTTGCTTGGTCATTAAGCTTCTGAGAACGGACTGGGTTGGTCCGAAAGCTAAAGCACTTTGTTCTTTTTGTTACATCTATGTTGGTCCAATAAAAGGCATCAAATCATTTGCTTCTGGATCCATTTTTGGCTTGGATATGCTAACCAATTTGTCATCCTGTACTAGAATGCTACTTACTAACTTTTCTTGATTTTTCTTTTCTTTTAATGCAGTATTGGTATTCTGATCATATGAGCTTGGGAGTTGTTTTCTCTCACCTAACCCACCCCTTATAGGACCAGATTTTGACTTTCCCCCACTAGTCTGCAGTTCCTTGCTGACAAGATGTGTATCCCCTTTCAGTAACAATGGATGTTAAACTTTGTTTAAACTAGAAACTGGCTAGTATAAATCCATTTGTATGTTTTGCTTTTGAAAGCAGAATATATTCATAAAGATGGCACAAGCTATAGTTCATTTAGACGTAGAGAATAAATAACTTTTTTCCTACCACAAATTGTTATACAGCATCTTTAGCTAGATGGCAAATACAAGGTTGTACAAATACTGTAGCACAAGTACTACTTTAAAGAATTTAGCTTGTTGGTTTATGTTTTTGAAAAGAAAAGTGCTTTGTTGCAAGAGAGTGAGTAAGTCTATATACTGTATCCTGTTGTGCAGTTATGGCAACAAAACTTAACCTTTAATATTCTGTACTTTCCTACTGTAGTACTGTTAATATTCTATACTTTCCTACTATAGTACCTTTAATATTCTGTACTTTCCTACTGTAGTACTATATCCTAGCACAGAACGAGGTGCCTTTGCTACTTATTATGTTAAAGTATCAGAAATTAGATTTACGTTCAATTCTTTCATTTGTTGAGCTATTTTGTTTTAAGTTTTCCTGGAAAAAAATGTATGCATGTGCTCTTCCCTGTCTAATTGCTCAGTATCTTGCTTGCATCTGCTAGCTCAGTGAATCTGATGTACCCCACCACCCCCACACACACATATATATAGCACACACTCTGGGCCAGATATTCAAAACTTTGCCCTGGAGCTAAATTAGCACTGCCTGGTGTGCAAACATTGCCCAGACAAAAGAGCCAGCCAGATTCAAAAGGAATAGCCAAGTGTTAATCCTGCTGAATATAGCATGTAAAAGAAATTGGGCAAACTGGGCTGGAAATGCAGGGCAAAAATAGCCTGGGAATAAGACAGCACTAAATATAGCAACAGGTAAGTGTGAACTGCAACAAAAGCTCAGTAGACACTGGAGCAAGCCAATGTCGCAGGTGGAGAACATTGTGTATGATTGCACAGAGATGTCTCACATCTACTGCACACAACAATGCAAGCCACACACTGCAGAACTGTGCTATGCTGAAGTGAGGTTTGCCCAGGGCTAACCTGATTGCACAGTGCTAACACATTAGCCCAGTGCAAACTGGTTAGCCCAGGGCAAACGGGAGCTATATTCAAAACTCCCATGCAAATGAGCCTACTTAGGTAATCCGTGGGTAAACAGGCACATTTGCATCTCATTGTGTGCTGCTTAACATACATTATCATGCAGTTTGCCCGGTGGTACTGCATGGTGCACACTGCACCACCTTTTGGTCAGAATGGCAGTACAGGCTGGACGCTGCAGGCCAAGGCATGCCCACAGCATCCCCTGTTGGTCAGAATGGCAGTATAGGCTGGAAGCAGCAGGAACTGTGTGCTGGCAGGCACAGTCAGTGCATACAATGCACCCATGCATCTGTGCAGGCAGGACCTGTATATGTGTGTGTGTGTGTGTGTGTGTGTGTGTGTGTGTATATATACACATATACGGATCAATAGCTAAACACAGACACACTGCCCATGGCCTTATATGCCCTGGAGGATGCCCCCCCAACAACATAGGTACCCCACTGCAGTAGTGGGTGAAACACAGTGGGGGACTCAATGCATGGGACAGGCATAAGGCAAACCTGGTGGGGGCGGGAGGCCATAGACTGTAGGTTCACTAGGATATGCAGTAAATCCATTAGATAGGGAACAGGGCAGACTGGCTGGGCCGGGCAGTCCTTCTCTGCCATCATGGTCCCTGTTCCCATGTGTGCCTGTTACACCCTGGTAGGCTAGTGTCTCTCCCCCAGCACAATCCCCAACCCCCGGTAGCCCCAAAAATCACAGAACTACCAGGTGGTCCAGTGGTCCCCCAACCCCCAGCATGATCCCTGACCCCCAGTAGCCCTGAAAATCACAGAAATCCCTGGTGTTCTAGTGGTCCCCCAACCCCCCAGCATGATCCCTGATCCCTGGTAGCCCCGAAAATCACAGAACTACCTGGTGGTCTAGTGGTCCCCCTACCCGGAAGTGCGACACCTGGTAACCTGTAAACAGCATCTGTACAGTGCTGGCAACCAGCTCAGCCCCCCTCTCACCACCACAGCTGGCCACTGACTGAGGTATGCATGAGCGCTACTGAAAGAAATTTCAGTAGCGCTCATGTATCCCACAGTCAGCAGCCAGCCATGGTGGTGAGAGGAGGGCTGAGGCAGTCACCGGCACCATACAGATGCTGTTTTATGAGTTACCGGGCATCGCACTTCTGGGTGGGGGGGACCACTGGATCACTAGGTATTTCTGTGATTTTTGGGGCTACTGGGGGTCAGGGATCATGCTGGGGGTGAGGGGACCACTAGAACACCAGGGATTTATGTGCCTGGGCTACCGGGGTCAGGATTGTGCTGGGGGCCACTAGAACACCAGGGATTTCTGTGTGTTTTGGGGCTACCGGGGTTGGAGATCATACTGGGAGGTGGGGGACCACTAGAACACCAGGGATTTCTGTCTGTTTTGGGCTACCATGGGTCGGGATTCTGCTGGGGGGGTGGGGGGACCACTAGAACACCAGGGAATGTACTGTTTAGACCGGCTACCGGGGGGTTGGGATTCATGATGTGGGCACTGCCGCCGCATTACCACCAGCTTTTTCTCAGTGGTATTTAGCACCGCACTACAGGTCATGCTAATGCTTGTAGCGCGGCACTGTATGTTTGAACATGCCATGCTGCCGGCATTCCTGGGCGCTTCCCTAACCCTGCCCCTGCATACTATTATCTTTTATCATCAGCGCTACCACACAGTGCTGGCATTGCCACACAGTGCTGGTGCTAATTGGGCTTTTAATATTGCAGCCTGGCACAAATCCAGCGCTATTCCAGTGCTACATCTTTGCATCGGCGCAAAGCTTTGAATATCTGGCCCCAAGTCCCTTGACCCTTGTAAACAGGGCTATATTTAAATGTTCACATAAGAACAGAAGTAATTAGCTCAATGTCTGTACAGCTGGCTTAAAGTATTTGCTCACCAGCATTTGGTTCTCATTCATGTGGAACATTTCCATGTGAAATATTCGTACATAGTATTGCTGTACTACCACGTATTATGTATTCAGAGGAGTTTTAAGATCTGATTTAAAATATGTGCCTTAGCTCACCATACTGCAAAGATCAGTCACAAATATGTGTAACTGAAAGATGTGTGAGTTTTATATGTTTGGGTAATAAATGAGCTATGGATCTTAAAGGGGACAGGAAATCTGTGCTAATTGGCAGCAGTTAGCAATGTTCCTAGTAAGAGAAATGATAAACTTGCCTCAAAGGAACCATATTTAGCTGTACCTTAATAAACATTGATGTGAAAAACTGTTTTCAATTGTTGTTTTTTTTTTTGATGAACAACATTCTGAACAGTTCTTTTCCTGGAACCAGTAATTTCTAGTGTTTACAATGTCATGGTTTGAGTACAGAATGCTAATCATGAACTATTCTCCTATCAGAACCATGCTTAGAGTTCTTTCCTCAAACCGTGACATAGTTAAAACCCCAGATCACAAGTTCCGTGAAGAGAACTGCCACAGAATGCTACTCATAAAAACAAAACAATGCAAAATACAGTTTTTCATATCACTTGTTATTCAGCTACAGTTACATATGGATCATTTAGGCTCATGGATAGCATTTCTGTAAACTGGGACATTATAAACAGCTGCCAAT
Organism: Neoceratodus forsteri; assembly: GCA_016271365.2. Lineage (NCBI taxonomy): Eukaryota > Metazoa > Chordata > Ceratodontiformes > Ceratodontidae > Neoceratodus > Neoceratodus forsteri. The sequence goes on along the minus strand of JADMNL010000024.1, from coordinate 280,936,379 downwards.
TAAAATCATTTCCTGTCCTCTTTGAAGCAGCAGTATTTGTTAGTTGGTAAAACATTTAATCATATAGGTTTTTTAGCAGAAATGTATTTCTGATACTCTTAGAGTCACACCCAGTATATTTTGAGTTTTCTCATATATTTTTAAAACAGCTTTTACAGCTAAGTTTGTAATTAATGACTCATCATTAAGATGGCCACCGGTTGCAATTTTTAAAAATCTATTCTACCGAGATTACCTGTTGAAAGTACATGCTTGATTCATGGTGAGGATGTATAAGGGTGGTGTTACTGCATGTTTCTGATGGTACTGTAAACAGCAGAACGCTGCACCAAGATAATTAGTTTTCATGTGACGGCATGGCTTGGGAGTTGGACACTTTAAAAACACCAAAATCCCATATCTTGGTTCAGGAGTAAACACAAATGAGGAAAATCGATATCTTAATAGTTTTGCCAGACAAACATTATAAATAAACAAACTGGTGACTATGAAGTACTATTGCATAACGTAATGTCTATAGGGTGTATAATGGAGATGCAGGAGGATAGGTGAACAAAAACACATAGTCCCATATATTGAGCATAGGAATACCTGCATTTTTCCATATACAGACAATATCACATAATCCTGATTGGTATTGTGCATGCTGTTTTCTATAATAGCTTCCAAGCTGGCAATTTCATAATTTCTTGGCAAGTGGCTGCTCTGTGAAACAAGCCCTTGATATTTTTCCCTAACATCTTACAGCACGAAATTCAAAAACAATTGTATCTCTTCAATAAAGAAGTAGTCAGCTTAAATGTGAAGTACCCTAACACCCCAGCACCTGAATCCACTGAACATTCAATAGTGAATAAGAGTAACACAGGTTATAGTAACACCTCTAAAGAACTGGGTAACTCTGAAATCAAGAGGTGGAGTGTGATACAGAAGAACACTACTGGTAATTATCATGGATGTTGCTACCAAATACAAGGCAGATTTTACTTAACTGAAAGCCATAATGGAAGTTGCACTTTAAATATAGTTTGCATCTTAATGATGATGTCACCTAATCCAATATAAGTAGTAGGACTCTGTCTCCTCTTCGGGGTCTTCTACACATGGGTGTTAAGGAGACATGGGACAGATAATTACACCCTGGGTGGGATATTCAGAAAGGTTGTGCATGACGCAACACTGTTGCACCATGCGCAGCCCACTGATGTGCCCCGGTGCAATATTCAAAACGGGAATGTGCGTGACACAAATCCCGATGCGCTGGAGTGCATCAGTAATGTATGTGGCGCAAGTAGGGGGGGGCATGCTCATGCATTCACCACACATCCCGATATTCAGCCCGGGATGTGCTGAGCAGATGCAGGCGCAACCCGTACTTGCACCGCACACAGTTGAGTGAAAAATAAAAGGAGCAACAGCTGGCCACCCACAGGTGAGCTGCCATAGTGCAGGGTGCAACATGGCAGCTGCCAGCTGTGAGTGGCCACCCGAGCTCTGGCAGCATCTTCGTGGTAGTGCCCCCATGCCCAATCATGGGCATTAGTAATGTATTAATGATCCAATAACCCTGGTGGTCCAGTGGACTGCTCACAGCCCGATCGCAAGCAGAAGTATAATTAAGTATGCCTCCTATATCCCTGGTGGTCCAGTGGACCGCTCGCAGCCCGATCGTGGGTGTCAGTTATAAAATATTAACAACCAATCCATCCCCTGGTGGTCCAGCGGTACCCACTCCCCACCCGCCACTGAGCCCCACCACCCCACTCCCACCCAGTCAGCGGTGTGGGAGCTCCCACCCACATGCTATCCCACAGCCGCCCGATTGACTCCATACAGTAGGGCTGTCGCCCATTGGTCCTGGCAGCATGGGCCAATAGGCATGCAGCCCTACCGTGACTACACAGTCCAGAATTGTGAATGGATCCATTCACAATTCTGGACTGTGTAGTACGGTAGGGCTGCACGCCCATTGGCCCATGCTGTGGACCAATGGGCATACAGACCTACTGCACGGAGTCAGTCAGCTGGTGAAGGGCTGCATGGTGGGGGAGCACCCGCCAAGCTGACCGGGGAGCAGGAGTGGTGGGGTTCAGTGGGCAGGTGGGGAGGGGGTTTCTCCTGGACCACCAGAGATGGATTGGTTATTAATATTTTATAACTGATGCCCGCAATCAGGCTGTGAGCAGTCCACTGGACCACCAGGGATATAGGAGGCAATTTAATTATACTTCTGCCTGCGATCGGGCTGCATGTGGTCCACTGGACCACCAGGGATATAGGAGGCAATTTAATTATACTTCTGCCCATGATTGGGCTGTGAGCGGTCCACTGGACCACCAGGGATATAGGACGTTTTACATCTAGTACATATGCCTGCAATCGGGCAGTGGGGCACTTTGCCGCTTGTGCAGGGGGGTGTCGGTCCCCGATGGCTGCAGCCTGGCAGGGCGCCAGGTGCAAGTCACCGAGGATGGGTGCATCTGCATGCAAATGGACCCATTTATGCCTTGCATGCATTATGGCCCATTTGCGTGTGCACTTTTGAATATCGCGGGTGATGCACCTAGCACAACAGCACTTGTGCTAGCGCATCCCCCTGCCCCTCTCTGGCCACTTGTGCTGCTGCAGTACCACTGTGCCATGCACATTGTGGGTGGCCACAGTGCGATATTCAATGGTGCTGAGCCATGGCGCAGCATAGTTGAATATCACCCTGTCAGCGCCCTGGCACATTCCAGTTGCACTGCGCCCAGGCTTGCGCCACAGCCTGGCGCAGCCTGAATATCCCACCCCCTGTATATATTTTGCTTATTCTGCACAGTAGTCCTAAAATGTTCCTGTCATGTTTGTCTCAACTTAAATATAGACTGGAACACTGATTTTTAAAAATGTCAGTGCAATGACTTTGTTGAAGTACATTATCTTAGTTTCTGATGTTTATTGCTGTCTTGCTTGCTTTTTTAACAGTCTTGCTTGGGGATCATTTACGTGCTGCATGGCAGCCTCAGTGACAACAATTAACAGATACACAAAGACCATCTTGGAGTTCAAGCACAAACGAAAAAATATGGAGAGAAATCTGAAAGCGAAACCCATGCTGTTGGGTCAAGATGCCACAGAGCAAGTCTGGGATATGTATATAAGTTCAGTCCCCAGTACTGCAGAAGAGTTAATGGATCTTCCTAGCAATGGACGCAAGACATCCAATACCTCAATCTTTGTGGATTTAAATGACATTCCTGAGACACAAGGGGAAGAATATTGTTAAAATTCTGAGTCATGTAGATTTTGTACTATTGTATCTGTTAATTATTCTTATTATCTACTCTTATGTTTTAGTTGATAATTTCTCTTTAGGGTTGAAAACATTATTAGATACAATAAATGCAGATTCTTTGCAAGGTAAAATATGAAACACTGTAAGTAGCGTTGTTTGGTATACATATTAATATTTAATACACAGCTACATTTTATTGTTTACAAGAACGCTGGACTTCCAGTCAGATCAAGCATTTATTTATTGCAATATGCTTTTGACTTTGATGCAGTGTGAGAGGTCATATACAGACTAACACAAATGCTCAGAAAAGTTTACCTGTAAACTTCTGTGCCTCAGAAATCATTGGCCTGTCACCAAAGTCATGTACAAATTATTTAAAGGCATTGCATTTTCAGAAACTGTCATTTCTGTAGCATCCCTTATTGCTTGATCAAACGTCTTTAGCTCAATTTCATCTTAGGATATGAGAAGAAAATCTATCAGATGTTGTTTTATTGAAGCTGTCAGTATCCTTCTTCCTCCATAGATGCTATACCACAGCAAATACCCATGTACTTTAATTTGAAGGGTTCAGAATTCTGAAATGCCTAGTTGGAGTTTTATGAAGCGTTGTCACAGATTTACTTTTCGGATGCTGTGCACACCAGTTCTGACTCACATGTTCAGACTGAGATCCATGAAGTCTGTGTCCTCGTTATATGTTGTTCATTGTGATGGGACATTGTGCACCACTGAAGTATTATAATAGCAGTCACTGGTCTCTGTTATAGAAATCAAACTTCTAAAATCTGGGGAGGTATAAATGTATTTTATTTGACATTAGAAAAATGTATGAACATTTGTTTTATCTTCCTTATTCTTTTATTATATATTTTTTTTCTATTTCATTACTGTATAAACCAGGCTTGAATATAACAGTTATATGTTGAAAGTTCTGTCCTATGCCCACCTGCCCTGGGAGCTATGACTTACCATTGTAATGTTCCCAACCTCTAGCTGACTTTATCATGCAAGATGATGGGGCTGTAATTGAATACTGGTCTCTGAGACTGGGTCACTGGGCTAGCCTGTTTTTCATTTGTTGTAATGTTCCTGAAATGAAGCTTGAAACCACAAGACAGGAATGGAACCTAAGTTGGCATGTTCGCAAATTCATCTGGGCACTGGAGAAAAACATTCCCAAACCTATTTGCTCACTTTGTTTTTTAAAACTCGTGCAGCCCTAAATCTTAAACATCCCTGTAGCAATTGTATTGAACAAGCTTTTGGGGCGGGGGAACAACACCACCACCACCAATAAAAACACTCTTTAAAATACTTCAGGAGATAGACTAATGTACGTAAAAGTTGTAAAACTGAAAACACATTTTACAAGCAAAACATCCTGACGCTTCAAGAAGTAGTAATGTGTTCCTCATGGGTGACAAATATGATAGTAGAATAAATGCCCCCCCCAAGTAAATGAAAATGAAAAAGCAGTTATCCTTTATGTGTCAGTTAACTACAGTGCAGTTACAGTGTAATTACACTGTAACTGCATTGCAACTGCAATGTAGCTGCATGTAACAAACATGTAACTACAGGGTAATTACCCTGTTGCATGTAATTAATGATTAATTACATTGAAACCAACACTTAAAGTGTAACCAAAAAAGCAAATTATGGAGATCACTCTTACTTCCTGTCAATGCAACCTGCAAATCTGATGCAGGTTTGTCATTATTAACAGCCACAAGATCCAGACAAAAACAATGTATCACCCTGTATACCCCCAACATTGTTTGTCTTATTCCTTTTCCTCAAAGTGGGATCCACCAAATACTCTTCTGATTTTACTTAGATCCATTCAAAGCTCTATAAACAGTAATTCATGTTTTGGTTGTTAAAAAGGGATTTCTACCACAAACAAAACCAAAAATCACCCCTATAGCGGAATGCAGTTTTATATCACTCCCAAATCATTTTAAGTCAAAATTATTTTAGTTTTTATTTCTAAGGGTATGTGTATGTAAACAGGATCTTTGCCCCTTGGGAGTCAATCTGTTCCTAATATGTGTCCTCTGAGTAACATCATAACACAGTAGTTTTTGACATCACAATCTTTTCTACAGCAGAACATCTTGACATCACAATTTGAGGAGATGCCATCATATGAAAGATTCCTGTTTTGGTAGCATGTAACCATAAGTAAGTAACAGGATGATGCCATTGAATGTTGACATAGTTTCAATGTGTTTATTGATTTATTGTCTCATAAAGAGGCATGCTGAGACATGCATCCCAATTTTAGCTTTATTTGTTGCAATCTGAGGAGGTGCCATCATATAAAGGACTACTGTTTTGGTACTCTGTAATGATAAATAAGTCTCAGTATGCTGCTAGTGTATATCTTCATAGTTGTAACATGTTTATTGATTTATTGTTTTATCAAGAGATATGCTGAGCCATGCATCCCATGTTCAGCTTTAGGTATACCTTTGTACATAGCCATGACAAATATGCCTTCCTGCTGGTTGTAACCATCTACTTTAAACTGTGATTTTGTTTCATCAAAGTTTAGAATTATTTTATGAACACACTATGCCAGCTAATAGTTGGTGGAAATTATGCACCCTATATAAAGCAATATGATATTGCTTCACACATGAAGCTGTTGCAAATTATATACCTTGCATTACACAATATAAATTCTAGAGAATGCAAACATTAAAGGTATGTGTGCTTGCAGCAAATTCCATCAGAATGTTCAATTGTTCTCTAACTCCTTCTGTTTGTTAATATATTCTGTAAATTTAATATACTGTAAATAGTCTCCATGTAAATGGGAATATACATGCATTATCATGTGTTCAAAAAGCCAGAATTAACAACATATTACAGAAAGCAAGTATTCTAACAACTGTACATCACACACACACGCACACGTGCATGCACACACACATATACACACACGCTACTTATGCAGGCATTTGTATTACAAATAGGTATTATAGCAGGATATACAATCTACACAGCAGGGCAAAAATATTTTTACATTATAATTATTACAATGTTTCAGAATAGGTTCCTATAACACATTTCTTTTTATAGTAGACACCACTCCCACACAAGGGCAACTGGTAAGTCTCAGGTTTGGTAACTGCAGGCTTCACTACGGCTCAGTCTGTGAATGCTTGGTTTTTATTCAGCAGACTGCACTGTGCTTAATGTTATTAGACCAGCATATCCCAGTCCACTCATAGGGAAACGTTCTTTTGAAAATGACCCCCTAAAGTGATATAACTAAGATATACAACCTCCCCACATCTGTGCACAAGGTTAAACGTAAGTTCCAAATGGCATTACTGGAATTCTTATTCATGGCCTGAGGACAAACCTGCTGTACTAGCTGAACAGGCCAATTTCTAATATAACAAAAACAGACTCCTCAGATTGCTAATTCATTCTGTTTTCATACTGTGAAGTTTATCCTTCCTAACGTGACATAAGCATGAAGCTTCATAATTAAATGTATTGTATATTTTGCCATTTTAACAATCACCAAGAAGAAACATTCATTATTATGCAATATTATTTGAAATTATTACATTGCCATATCTTCTAGTATTGCTAATGTGTGTCAGGGGAATACTAGCAACCAAAAGCAGCTACTGTATAGCAAAACAGTGACAGGAACCAACCCCAGTTCAGAAAGCCTTATCCTTCACAGAAGCACAATTTAAAGTGTTTGTGTTTGTTCCCTAAACAAAAAGCAAAACAAAAAAAGCTGCTGCAGTGTTGTTTTTTCTAGCAAGCAGCAAACCTTTCTTTTTGCTGGCTTATGGCGAAATGCATTGCATAAATATATTACATATTTCAGACATTTCTTATATAAATAAGTCGGTTATTTTTAAGATAAAGTTAAAATATAGATGCCTTTCAACAACAAATTCAAATCTTTATATTTTTATAATTTCAATGCAGAGGTCCCATCTGTTATTAAATTCAAACAGTGAATGATCATGTAAGCAATATTAAGAATTGTACATTTAGCATGAAAATATTATTTAGATAAAATGCTGTGATTTTCTTCATAGTGTTTAAAAGCACATTTAGTAAAGTGCAATAATGGTCAATAAAATGCTGCTGCTACGCTGATGAATTCTCGTGTAATAATTCAAACACTGGTAACCTTTGTATTGATAAAGCCAGCACTGGTAGCTGGGATCTGGTTAATGGGAAGGACACTGTCAGTATGAAGCCCACTACTAGTTAAACTGTTGCAGTTGTAAACTGTTTAATCAATAGTATTAGTACTTTTTTTAATTTTGTGTTTTAAACAGTGCAATGACTAAAATATCATTACATGTGTTTCAAATGTTTAAAAGTACAGGTATGTGTCATGCAATGCAGCACACAGCACTTATGAACAGATCTGGGGCCTGATTCACAGTCTGTACTTCAGTAGCTCTGAATGGGCACTCTGCACCTGCTCTTTCTGCTCTATAAGGGACCACAGTTTCTCAACATGGGGGGGTGAGTTCCCCTTAAAATTAGTTTTTTGTGCCAATTGCCAATCCAGATGTTGGCTGGCACTTTCATGATAACATCTAGTAGCATCCTTGCTCTATAATGCAGCACTATGTAGCTTTGCAGCGTACACATACCGCATGTTGTTAAGTTACACATAAGCACTACATCTGTGACAACAAGCCACTACCTTCCAACAAATTCCAAGCTATTCATGTTGTTCTGTGGCAGCTGCTCTCATCCCATCACTAGTCTTCCAAGAACCAGTGGTGTCCAGTTGCACCTCAGTATCATGCCTAACTACAGTGCCACTCACCAGGAAGAATCACTCTGTGATAAAGATGCCACTGCTTCCTGCATGACAATAGAAACAGAGAAACATTGGGCTTGTAGTGTATACTGTATGCTGTCATTGACAGTTCAAGTTGGCGGGCTGCCATGGAGGTGTGAAGAGGGCAGTGCTGCTCATTGACTGGCAATTATGCTGGGGGGAAGGGGTGATGGGTAATTATCTGAAGGGGTGGGGGGCCACTAACCACCAGGTAATATATGTGTGAGATAGGGGGGCAGCGATCAGTGACCAGGGAGGTGGGAGGGACACTAGACTACCAGGGACTGGGTATTAGTTCATTTGGGGATTGTGATCAGTGACCAGGGAGGGGGAAAGGACACTAGATTATCAGGGATTGGGTATTGCAGTGCTGATTATCTAAACGTTCGAGGTACCTTGAGGTACCACTGAGGCACTCAAGTTCAATTTGCATTGGCTGTAATGGGATCCTGCCTCAGTACCACTGAGCTATACCTCAGTACTGATAAAACATTTGTGTGATCACCATTGTAGTTCATTTGGTGATGGTGACCGTGAGCGGGGTGGGGAGTAGGGCCACTACACTATGGAAACTGTTTTATTTTTCTGCAGGGATCAGGGAGGAAGGAGAGACCACTACACTAAGGAAAATGTTTTATTATTCTACACGGATTGGGGATCGGGGTGGGGAGGATCCACTAGACCATCAGGCATGTGTCTGCACTATCTGGATGGCAATCAGCAATTGGGGGGTGCACTAACCTCCTGCCACAGACCATGCAAATGAGCCCATAATGGGCATGCAAATGTCCACTTAGCACCGTGAATGCCCAGTGGACTCATTTGCATGGATATCTTAGTGAATACTGACATAGCGCACTGGTACTATGCTTGTGAAGGTATTCACTTAGCTGGGGATCAGAGCTGTGCCAGTAGGGTTAGAGGTAGTGGCATTGGTGTTATCGCTGCCTCTATCCAGTCCTATTTACAGTTTGATAGCACCATTCACTATCCATCTGTGAACAGTGAGTTTTGTGACCTGGGCAATCACAAGGTGCCACACAAACTTTTGCATGGCATTTTGTGATTTTTTTGTGAATCCTGGCCCTGGTACACTTCCCTTCTCATTTAAGTAATCCAGTTCTCTAAGTGGGTGAAAGGCTCTCTGCATAGAATAATCACAGTTAATTACACTACGTGAAAATACAAGTTATCATAGTCTTGTTAAAAATTATAACTGTTTTTGAAGAAATAAAATTTGAATATGACTATGATATGTACTTTTCTATGTCCCAATATACTGTGATTGCATTGATGTTTCATATGAGGATGTAGAGAAGAAAATAATAACTTTTAACTATTAATCAAAATGTTAATATCACAGTTTACAGTGCAGTATTAATACACAAGCTGATCAGGCTAAGGGAAATGTAGATTATAAATGCCTAGTAGTGTATGCAGTAGCACAAACATCATACTGACATTGCAAAGGCAGAGATCTCTGCAATGTCTTTAGAAGAATGCACATGTTCTAAGCTATGCAGCCATATATCCTTATAAAGTATTTGTGAAAGTAAAATTGGTTTTAACTAACATGAACTTTTGTGGTGCTTTGTTTTAAAGGTGACTTCTGCTTTCGACAACATACTGTGTATTTTCTTATTAAAAAGAAGCACTAACTGTATTCAAAACAGCCCATTTTGCAGAACACTAGATTTTCTTTTGGAAAATTCATATTTGCTTAAGTCTCTCTATACCTTATTAGAGTATAAAAAGAGTCATTTGAAACTGTTATTTTTAGTTGCTGCCTTATTAAAAGTTGTATTTCATTTGACTATGCTTTGAAGCAGTGATTTATTCAGTTGTCAAAACCAACATTTTCTGTGACATGCAAAAGTAGTCAGAGGATATACATTTACTTTCTACACACAGAACATCACTTTACTTTTTACAAATCTGATTCAGCAATTTGCCATTAAACAACAAGGAAGATTGTGGAATCAAGGACATTAAAGCAAAGAAAGGTGATGTTAGCACTGACGGTAATGTTTGTGAACATTGGTAAGCAATAACACACAACAAGGCATGTATTATGCTGATCTAACCACAGCACAGTGGCATAGTGAGACAGGATGCCACAGGAAGAGTGCCTTCAGCCCCTGTAAGTGCAGTTAGAGCAGCATAATGCACGTACATGAAATGTCTTGTTGCACTTATAAACTGGGTAAATTGAGCAATTAAAAAAAAAACCTTTTGTTTTATTAAAAACAAGTATTTGCTATTGTTAAAGGTAAGAAGTAAAAAGTAGTCCCTCCCCAGCTGACAAGCATCTGTCTATCCACACATTCAATATATAAAATGTTTGTTTACCATGGAATGCAGGAATTCAAATTTCTGCAGTTATATTGGCTGAATGTTCACTTCTATACACACACACACACGTACACACACACACACACACACACACACAGGCATGCATGCATGCGTGCGCATCACTTTTATCTGTGTCAGGGTAAACATCAAAGATTTCTTTAACAGGCATGTAAGGGTGGTGGGGTTCCACCATCAGCAAACAAGTTTCAAAAATAAAACTGTAAGTATTACTTCATTTTTGGAGATGTGTATCTGTGTATATGGAGGGGAATGTCAAAGAAATAAACATTTAAGCATTTGTTCTTTTTATTTTGAAGGAGTTTTATTTTTAGGACCGAGATCATTTTATGAGTGATTAAAGGAGACAGCCATGTTTGAAATGGCAATCAGGAATTTTTGAAAAAGGCATTGGTATTGTCAAAGTGTTGTGTCCTAACTGGCAGCACTTTTTCTACCTGTGCATTAGACAGGTCTAAGACATGAGTGTCAGCAAATCAGGATACAGGATTTTATCTACCCATTTTGTAAGCTACACTATTCCATTAAGTGTATTATGTATTATGTTTTGTTAAACTGACAAGTTTATCTAATGGCATTTTTGTTTTCCTTGTTGAACATGCAGAGACTTGTTTTTAGGGGCACACACTTCATGTGCACTTTATAGAAAAAACTTGCACTTTGAAAATATTTGTATGCTATTGTTTGTAAAATGTTAGGATACATTTTAAATAAAAAATATATCACTTTTTTCTTTGCTGTTTTTTTTTTTCTTGGTTTGATAGTGATATGATGTTCATAACATTTATTTTTTATGTTCCCTTCAGCATTGCTTTCTCCTTTTATGCTGCCTTTTAAATATCTCTGTATCAGCTGGCCCAGTGATATGTTAGCAAGCACGGTTGCTTTAGAGAGATGGAGGACCCAGGTTCATGGCCCAAGCTCAGAACTAGAAGAAATGATTCACTCTCCCAGGTTTATAACTTCAGTAATATTCACTCATATAATATTATAAATACAGCAGTCATATCACCTGCTGCACCCCCTATGTTTTGGGTGAATAAGGCACCTTACTCAGGGTGCGTACCCATTATTTTACTAGCCTCTATTAGAAATGTTATTTGGGGCTACGAGGGGCATTATGTAGCCATTTTTGCAGTAGATCAGTCTTTCTCAAAACAGAGGTAGAATATGTAATGACACAGAGTATATTTTTACTATGTTATTGAATCACCTGTTTGCCTGAGGAAGGGGCCTTATTACTCCAAAATTTAGGTAGCACAGCAGTTGCTGCAACCTCTGTATGTGTTCAAATTAATATTATTGAAGTTATGAATCTGGGTGAATGGGTTACTCATCCTATGTTGTTGTAGCTGTATTTTTTGACCAGTGTATGAGGGCTTATGCCCTCATTTCAGTTATTTTTCGCACCCATGGCTGAATCAGATATCTCCTGGTAGCCAAGCTCAGAACTCCCATCTTGGGTCAGCTTAGTCTGGAGAGTAGTTACATTTGAATATCATCAGTCTTAGAGAGGACATATGACTCCTGCCAATGCACGCCTGTCCCTAAGTGACCCAGGGGGAGAAGAGCCATGCTGACAGCAATAAATGTTTAAGAACTCACCTGCAGTTGATGCAAAGTTGGGACTTGACATAGGGAGTGATGAAGTCTCCCACACATCCAGTCATATGTGACTGCCTCACCTCATTTCAAGGGACAGGAACAAGACAGTACAAGGCAGGACATTCCCAAGTGAAAGGACTAGGAGAGGTAAGTGTTTGGAAAGATTTTAGCACCAAGAGAACCACAGTACTGGACAAATGATAATATTCCAGGTTCACAAGGTTGATGTCTGAGCTGGGAGATTTGAACTGGGAAAACTGCATCAGAAGGTTTTATCAAACTCAAAGTACCATTATGGTCATCTTTTAATAGCTCTTGTATGGTTCACGTCCTTTGGAAAGCACATCCTTGGTTCTTGTGTGATCAGCAAGATTGTTTCTTTGTCTGTTTGTCATACAGTATGTCACAAGAAAAAAACAGTGCAACTAAACACTCTCCAGACACTAAAAACCCATACATTCAGGTAGCTTATTCAATCAAAGTGTTCTTTTAGCTTGTTTTAAGTTGTCTTTTGGTTTAATGTATCACTTTTTCTCTTGGAGATCTGATACTGTTGCCCGAGCTGCCCTTTCAGTAAAGTAGTACTTCCTTACATCTCTCTCAAACACCCACCCCTTCCCAAGAGTTTCATCACATGCCTCCTGGTCCTGGTGCTGTTTCTTATTTGAAAGAGACTTCCCTCTTGCACCCTGCTCACCCCATGATGTACTTGTAGGTCTCTATCATGTTCCCTCTCATTCTTCTCTCTTCCAGGGTGTACTTGTTGAGATCCCTCAGTCACTCCTCATAGGACTTCTTATGCAACCCCTGCACCATTTTAGTTGTCCTCCTCTGGATTGCCTTCACCCTCTATATGTCCCACCTGAGGTGCGGCCTACAAAACTGGACACTGTACTCCAGGTGGGGTCACCACCAGTAAGTAATAAGTAGGAGTATCACCTCCCTCCTCCTGTTGGAGATACCCCTCCCTATGCACCCCAACATCCCACCAGCCCAAACTACTGCTCTGTCTGTAGCTTACCTAGAATCTGCAGCTTATCCATCAGGTAGGGAAATGGGCAGACTGGGTGGGCCAAGCAGTCCTTATCTGCCATCGAATTCTATGTTTCTATGTTTCTGTCACACTGCCCTTCCACTCTTAGATCTCCAGTTATGATAACCCTTAGGTCCCTGTTTGGCTGGTGGCTGCCAGTCCCCCATCCTATACTCAGCTACTGGGCTGCTATGCCTAGGTGCATAATTTTGCACTTTTTGGCATTGAACCCAAACTGCCAAGCTGTAGACCACTCTATGTCTGAGTTTCCCAAGATCCCTGCACATTATTTCCACCATCTTCAGAGTGCCCACCTTTTTACAGATTTTGCTATCATCTGCAAAAAGACATACCTTTCCTTCCGGTTCTTCTGCAGTTTCACTTATAAAGACATTGACAAGGACTGGCCTCAGTACTGAGCCCTGAGGCACCCTGCTGCTCTCTCTTCATCACTAGAGTTAGTGATGTTAACCACTACCCTCGTCTGCCTATCCATTAACTAGTTTCTAACCCAATTCACCACTTTGCATCCAACCCCCAGGCTTCTCAAGTTTTCATCAGTCTCCTGTGCAGCACAGTATTGAAAGCCTTGCTAAAGTCCAGATATGCTACGTCCTCTGCCCTCCCTTGAGTTAATCTTTTATTAATCCCACTTGCTGAATTTAAACTTGAATATTGCAACATAAACTAACATTCCTCGCTATACCATCAGAAAATGAATTCATTGTAAAGGTGGACTTGATGAAATTATTCAGTCTAAAACATCACTTGGGGATGAAGAAATAAAAAAGCAGGAGACCATGCATACTGTAGGAACGACTTAAATCTTATCAGAGAGGCACTTTCATGCATAATTGACAAAATAATTCAAGTCAAGGTCTAAAAGAACATTGCAGATGTAACAATTTTTGGAATAAGAAAATTCAATTGATTTGCCTTTCTTATCTAATACTCTCCCTCCTGTTCCAGTTCCCACAGTGCTGATTGTTGACTAGAATTTTATAGAAACAGACTATGATGGAAGGAAAAGACTATCAGTCCATCCTGTCTGCCCATAACACTCTATCATACCCCAAGATCTGTTGCCTATATGGAGGTTTCGACTGCACTACCTGTCCCCATGTTCCCTACTATACTGTTACCACCCTGAGTAACCACTCAAGCCCTTACCTCTGTCCCAGCCATGCTTGAAACCATTAATGATTTTGGTGTCATATTACTCAAATGCATATACTGTCACTTTAAGATTAGACCTATTAGGTGGGATCTGCTGTTGCATTAGCTCATCCCTGGACAATGTGTCAGCATGCCACGAAGCACTGGGGCATTTTGCATTGTCAGTATAGATTTCAATAAGTTTTGTTCTTGTTTGCAACTTAGTGGATTTTCTTTCTTCTTGAAGTGTTCTGCTCTTGTATTGCTCTGTAGAGTATGGCTTTCAGCATGAGCATGTCTGATCTAGTTCTGCACCAGTCACTGTCTTTTTGTTGTCATCAGGTAGGAATCAACTACCTTATTATAGTATTAGGGATTGAATTTGTTAAAACAAGAACTTTCTGGGTAAAGAATCAACATTCCCACAGTTCATGTCAGGAGGAATCAGACAAAATTCACATAATTTACACAGATACATAGAATTTGATGGTAGACAAAGACCCAATGGCTAGTCTGATCTGCTAGTATCCCTACCTGTGAATCAATTTATTTTCAGTGCTTCACATCAGTTAACTTAATTGAACCAGCTGACTGATTTGAGCTTTGAGATTCAAGTCAATGTTGGATCCAAACTACAAAGCTGTATTTCATTTCTTCCACCTGTTGTCAGTTAAAGTCTGGGGCTATGCTGAACTTCCCAATGTCTGCCCTGCTGTAGTCAGCACTGAGCCATATACCATACCAATTTATAAGGCACTGAGCAAATATGTCCCAGAGAAAAAAGGAAGGAATCAGTACCTCAGTCAGTGCCATTTCTGTGAATGATAATCATTGCACAAGACCCAGGCTATCCACTCCGCCCACCCAGTTCTGAGGTCCCTTAATGATTCCCAAATGCAACATGTCACATCTTTTAAATACCTTGATGTCTGACTGAACCAACACATTGATGTCTCTTTTCAAATCAACACCACTGATACCAAGCTTCTCAATCAAACTCAGTGTCCTCTGCCTTATTGAGGCCCATATCTGTATTAATCTGCATGTAATGCTGTTCCAAAATCCTCTGTGGCCAGCTAGGACTTCTGCTTTAATGCCTTCAACAGCTTCACTCTAAGCTACCTCCTCTACATCTATAACCATACAAAGTACAGCCACTTAACTTGACTATTCCTGGAGGAGATGCCTTATATGTGGTGATGCTTTTATTTTCAAATTCTGGGCTGGGAGTCTGCCTTGTTACCTATCATCCCTCCTTATCCTTACTTAACCCTTCTCAGACTCCTGTTTTTTGAAATTAATAGCTAGTAAAATGATTTCCCTTCAGTATTATTTTTAATTTATCCCTAATAATTCATTCTGATCCAGCTAGTTGGTAAAGTATCTAGGTTGTGCCAGTTTCCAAAAAACGTATTCCATTTTCTTGACAACTTTCATGCCATAGCTATTCTTAGCCCCTTCAGTAAACTGTTAGAGAGAATAATGGAAAAACCAGTTGAATTCTCATTTAGAAGAGTATAGACTTCTTTCCCCCACAGCAGTATGCATTTTGCAAGGGGCGTGGCACTGAGACAGCCTTGGTCAGGTTCATGAACATGGTATTATATGGTATGGACTCTGGAGAGATGGTTGGGGCCATGTTCATGGACCTGATAAAGGTTTTCAATCTTATTGATCACGATCTGCTACTCAATAAATTGGGTGTCATGCATTTATCCAGAAATATTATCTCATGGTATTGGGAACTATTTAATTGAATGTTCCCAACTTGTGCAGGTCAGTTTTAAATAATCAGATTCCCTTGTTGTTGATCAAGGTGCTCCCCAGGGATCTATTCTGGGGCCCCTTTGTTTTCCCTTTTTATTAATTATGTCCTTGACATTTGTTCAAATTGTAGTACACTTTTATAGGCTGACAATTTGATTCTTAACAATAACTCAAATAACCTAACAAAGATTTCACGGTCTCTAAATGAGGAATTTGGTGCACTGTCTGACTGGTTTACCAAAAATTGATTGCTTCTGCAGCTTACAGTTGCAATTAAATACTGAAAAAACTAAAACTGTTGTTTTGGAGGGGGAAAATGTTGGTACATCAGCTTGGACAATAAACAACTGTGCATTTGAATAAGTGCCCATATTCTGCTACCCTGGTGTTTGGTTTTGGGGGAAAAAAGCTTTCCTGGTCCACACATGTACACAAAACCAAGGAAACTGCATTGAAATCTTCATTGGTAATCATTCATTTTGCAAATAACTACACCAGCAACTGCATTAAAAAGATTTTTCAAAGCAAAAATTACTTCACAGATTTTATATGGTAGCAACATTTGGGGACTTCATGGCAGTAAGCATTTAAAAGAGCTCAATGCCATATAAAACACTTTCTATAAAATTGTCTTGGAATGCCCAAAATTAATTTCAAGTGTAGTCATTAGGGCAGAGACTTGTTCCCTGGAGATGGGTACAATAATCTTAAAAAAAAAGCAGTAGGATGGTGGCATAGAAATGTTTCAATCCCTCACACAAGACTTCCCTATAATTGTTGCAGGGATTCTTTAAAATATGATAACTCTAGCCACTGGTTTATAAACTAAATGGAGTTGTCAAGGATTTTTCTGAAGGAAATGGCAAGGGTGCTGGCTGTGGGATTAGGAAGGAGTGAGGGAGTGGAATGGGAGAGAGGGTTCAGGATCATGGGTGGGAGAGTGATGAAGGAGGGATAGGGGGAGACAGATGACATCAGGTGATGTCTCAGAACAAAGGGGGGAGTGGTGTGATTAGGGGATTGGCCAAGGGTGGGGTCAGAAAGGAGCAGAGCAAAGGCTATGAAACAGGCTGTAATAGGGGAGAGCTCCCTTCTTTTTGCTAAGATTTGATTTACTTACCCACCAACTCACCCACCCAAAAAAATGGCATAAAGGAGAAGGTGAATGAGGATGGGGGTTATAATGGGGAACAAGAGGGCCACTAGATGAGAGCAGTAGCCAAGGGGTGGCCATTGGAAGGGTTGCCTAAAGAGGGCAACAAAGGTAAAATAGAGTTTGGAGCAAGGGCCTACCAACAGAGGGTAACAAGATGAATATCATAAAGGGAGAATTACAAGGCATGATGTGTTGCCAAACAGAGGGCAACATATGATTATGAAAAAGGGACTGTCAGAAGGGCAGTAGATGAAAGGAACATTAATTTGAAGGGTGAGGAGGAGGGCACAAGGATGGAAAGTAGGGGGGCTCTGGAGGGAGGGGTCAGGTTAGCAAGTAATCAGGCATGGGCTGGGTCAGCTTCTGGCTGTGGCTGCAACATGAAGGAGAGGCCACATTCGAAGTGGAAGCTGGGGGTTGAGTTATTGGCATCTGACCTCAGGAAAATAAGAGGAAGATGAAGATAAATGATAACTGGAAAGGGGGTGTCAGGTCAAGCATCAAGGAGGAAGAAGAGACCAGAAAGAGAAAGAGAAAGACACCAGCCAGAAGTGCTGGGAAGGGGTCAGGAAACAAGCGTCTGCCACAGCTGGATCTGGAGGAACCAGATGAGGGATGCGGTAAGGAGCAAGGGGTCAACCTGACTAAGAATGGCAGTTTAAAGGATTACTTGGTGGGGATCATAGAGGAGATAAGTGAAAAAGGTCTAGAAGAGATGGAGCGAGCACTAAAAATTTTAAAAGGGTCACAAGGGGATGAGCAGAGGCAGGTCAGAGGAGCTTGGAGGAGGAAGAAAAGGTAATGACGAGATACTGGCAGTGACACTCGGTGACCATGTCCCACAGACCATGAAAGAGAAAATATGGAAAGGGGAATACATGGACATTTTTGCATTAGTAGACAAACTGCAAGAAAAAAAATATGAACAGTGGGAATGGTAGGAAAATCAGAAATGGCAGTGGTATTGGTGGGTAAGATGTCTGAGGACACCACCTACAAAGGGAAAAACATTGACACCTGGCAAGCAGGTTTTATGGTTTTCAGCACCATTCTGTTGTAGCAGCAACCCAAACTGGCCATCGCGCTTTTGCCATACTTGGCAATAACTAAAGATGCATACAAAGTAAAATTGGGTTACGGATGGTTGAGGTAAGATGATGCCTTCAGGCAATGAATGGCATCACATGGGGACCTGAGATGGGATTATACACACACGGATTTGTGGGTACAAACACTTTCAGAACAGGCAGGGAGCAGTGGTGAAGGGGTTAAAGGTGGAGCAGGAAAGCAGCAGGCGAAGACATGCTGGAGGTATAATAAAGCGACATGCAGTTGGGCGAACTGTAAATTCCGCCATGTTTGTTCCGAGTGTGCTGGGCAATTTTCAGTCTCAAGGTGCAAGGTAAAGGGTGACAGAGCAGCCACACAGGGTTACAGTGGGCAGTCCTTTTGAGGGAACTATGGAGGAGCAAGGGGTGGTGCCACAGGACAAGGCATTAGAGGAGGGGTTTAAGCAGGAGGGGGGCATTTGGCTCTGGAGCATGAGGGTGGTAAAACTAAAGCAGTCAAGGAAACAAGAAGGAGGATCCAAATTGGCAGTTACACCTATTAGGGTGGACATACTCCATGAATAGAAAAAAGGATACCCAGATAGAACAGCGGGGGAAATGTTGAAGGAAGGTGTTTTAAATGGTTTTAATTTACATTATCAAGGGATATGGAGAAGAACGATGGCAAAACATTTGGGGTCAGTAAGGGAAAGGGAGGAAGTAGTAAAAAACAAAATCAAGAAGGAGGTGGCAACAGGCAGGGTGAAGTGACCATTTAGTGAGCCCCCTCTGGAGAACTTTGGGATATCACCTTTGGGTGTGGTGCCAAAGAAGCAACCAGGGGAGTTTCAGCTTATCCACCATTTATCATACCCTGAGGGGGGGTCAATAAATACTGCGTCTTATGTGACAATGAACAACGTAGTGGAGATCATTCATGCAGTGGAAGGGGCATGGCTAGCAAAATGTGATATAGAGGCAGCTTTTTGGTTGTTGCTGGTGAGGGCCAAAGATTGAGATCTATTGGGTTTTAAATTCAGGGGCAGATATTATTTTGACATGGCCATGCCAATGGGCTGTTCGATAGCATGTGCTGCACTGAAACTTTCAGTACAAACACGGATGCAGTGGCTGTTTGGGGAACGGTATGGGTGTAGGTCTGTAGTGCACTATTTGGACAATTTCCTTTTGGTGGGATAAGGAAAACAAGATACGAGGGAGTTATTGAGAGACTTTCAGGATATATTCGGGAAGTTGGGGTCCCCCTAGCAGAGGGCAAGATAGAAAGGCCAGCCAGAAAATCTGAGTTTTTGAGCATAGAGGTGGACACCAAGGTGAAGGCTTTTGTTTACCCAAGATAAGGTGGACAAGCTAAAGAAACTTATAGGCAGGGTAAGAGGTAAACAGTGGGTCCCTTTAGCAGTGGTGCAGCAATTACTAGGCCATCTGAATTTTGCATGTAGGCAATATCACTGCAGACAGCATTTACCAGGTGGCTGGCCAGGGCCAAAGGAAAGGCAAAACTGCTGCCTCATTGGGTAGACATATCAAAAGGGGTTCATTGGGACCTTGAAGTGTGGGAGCAATTCCTAATGAAGTATAACAGGGTCAAGTTCTGACAAGAGGATTGGCCTTTTAACATGGATGTAGAGTTTTACATGGATGCAGCAGGTGCACGTGGTATGGGAGCATATTTTTTGGGGGAATGGATGTCAGAGGCATGGCCAGAAGAATGGAGGAGGAGATATTTATTAAAGGACATTACTTTATTGGAAATATTTCCTATATGGGTGGCTGTATCAGTCTGAAGAAGGTGGTTGAGGAATTAAAAGTAATATTGTGGTGTGATAACAAAGCAGTGGTGGAGGTCATCAATAGAGAAAGAGGTTCCACAGTAACCATAACCAGGGTATTGCATCAGCTGGTGTTAGAGGGCTTTCGTCTCAATCTATCATTTAAATTGAGGCACATTGATGGGGTTAAGAATATGGTAGCTGACAGCCTTTTCCATCTTCAGTTGGACAGGTTCAAGTTCTTGGTACCACAAGCTGCTGCCTGGAGGACAAGGGTTCCACCTCAAATGTAGGAGACTGGCTGGAAAGAGCACAGCTGCTGTACCGATGCTCTTGGTCTGTGAATACACTAAAAGCATATGAGGGAGCATGGATTGCATTCCAAGAGTTTCAGCAGCAGGAAGGGCTAGAGGTAAGTGAGTCTGTCACAGAGGAACAGGTTGTCAGATACTGTACATAGTACATAAAAGGGATGACAGGATGGTGCATGTGACAATAGGAGTACAACTAGCAGGAATAGGTTGGGCATGTAGCTTATGGGGATGGGAGGAGCCCAACAAGTCTAAGATAGTGAGGCACATGGTTATCGGCTGGCAGAGGACACAGGGAATTAAGAAGGATGGCAGGAGGCCGCTAGCCAAGCAGTTACTTGAGAGACTATCACAAGTGTTAGGACACATATGTGTATCAGGTTATGAAACATGTTTGTTTAGGGTGTTTTTTTCTGGTCTAGTGATGTGCAAAATTGCTGAATTTCATTACGTGAATATTTTGCTTAATTCAGCCATTTTGCAATATTTTTCACGCAAGCGAAATGCAGAATTTTGTTTGTGAAGCATGACATTTCATCCTCTAAATGGCTAAATTTTCCACTTGTGGACACAATTTTACAATTTTTGGATGAAATTTCAGATTTCATGGTGAAATTTCTCAACTTCGCATGCTGCAAAATATTTTGCAGAAAGTTCGAATTACATGAAATATTTTGCACTGCAAAATTGCTGGTTTTGGGGAAATTTCACCCATGAAATTTAATTTCACAACATCTCTATTCTGGTCATGTCAAATGATTCATTTAGAGTAGTGAAGTGGTCACAAAGAGTAAGATGGACAAGGCAGGGGGATTACAGTGGTATGAAGTGCAGTGGGGGGGCCAAAAGAGTAGTAATTTGGTTACGACACTCCAAGACCAACCAAGCAGGTCATGGGATGGAAGTCATCCTTGACAGGAACCATCAAGGGGGTTGGTATGTGGTCACTACCCTGGAGGAATACTAAAGGATTAGGCCAGGGAGAATGAACAAGCTTACATGGGGATGGGACTCTGGTCACTTGCTATCAGATGATGGGGGTACTAAAAAAAGGGAATTAATTTCTTGAGGGAAGATTTGGATAATTTCTCAATGCACTCCTTCAGAATAGGAGTGGCATCAGAAGAGGCCACTGGGGGAAGGGGCAGAGGAAGAGTTGAAAAAAGTGGGCAGATGGAGGTCAAGAAGTTACAGAAGGTATGTGAGAAAGTTGTATTAACAAGTGTGGTTGTTCTATCCAAAGGTCTGGGGTGCAAAAAGCAGGTGTGGATCATGGGGCACTCATTTGTTTACCAGGCAGAAAGGTATGTTGCAACAATGCCAGGAGTGAGACAGCTACGGAGGGCAGCTGAGAAAACCCATGTGCAATGGAAAGGGGTCCAGATAATGTGATGGGCACAGCTCATGTTGAGTTTGGGGATAGGTCATGGATGAGCTATTTCAAGAAATAAAGAGAGACTTGGGAGTCATTATAGGGCGGTGGTCAGGGATTACACTGGGGTGGTCTTAAATCATCTCATGCTCTGTATGGAGACATGCAAGAGATATAAAGTCAATCGAGAAAGCCAGAAAATGCATGAACAGGAGAGTGACAGGGGCCATAGCTGAAGTAAGGGGTATGTACAACTTCCATGAGGATATTTCAAATGACTGCTTGTGGTATTATACGGCAGATGGGGTTCATCTATCAGAGGTCAGTATGTCATTTCTTTCTACCACCATTAATCAGGGCATTGGAGGAATGGGAGCAGGAAAGGGGCAAGGAAAGCGGGAGAAGCCTGTCATTCATCGCTAGACTAGAGATGGGCCAGTAGAAGGATGAGAGAAAAAGGGGTGAGGGGAGAGGCACAAAGAGGGGAGGTAGGAGGGCTCTGGGGGGAGGAGTCAGGTTAGTAGGCAAGTAATCAGACACAGTATGGGTTGGCATCTGTCTGTGACTGCAACATGGGGGGAAGGCACATTCGAAGTGTGCCCTGGGGGTTGGGTTATTGGCATCCAACCCCAGGAAAATAAGAGGAAGATGAAGGTGAATGATAACTGGAAAGGGGGTGTTGGGTCAAGCATCCGGACCCCAAGAAGACTTTTAGAGAAAGAAGAGAAGACAAGAAGGAAATGGATTCTTACAGTAAATAATGTATGATTTTTGAACATTTTGAAATGCCATAAAAGGCTGTAATGAAGTGTGGTATCAATTATGAATATATAATGATAAACACACTTGCCAATTGATCACCCAACATAATTCTGTTCTGTGTATTATTTCCATGGGAAAATCCCATTGACAAACAACTGCCTTATTAACATAGCTATAGAAAGGAACTTCGTGACAATGCTCAATGAAAAATGTTCTCAGGATGCCTTCTTACAACTGGCAGTCTTGAGAACTGTAGACTGCCCAGTACAAACAGACCTTGATAAAATTAATTCCCTAGATTTACACCCTCTTTATAGAGCTAGCAAAAAAGATTTCGGGATGGATTTTTATTTAAAATTCTGTGAATCTGCATCACACAGGAAAGCTGTAACTAGATGGAGATTGGAACTGTTGGGTAATTTTGGTACATCTAGTTTGTAATTTTTTGAAATATAAACTGGTTATCATCACGTAAATGTTATGTAACCAGAATGTTAGACTGTCAATCACCCATGTACTACTACTAGAATGCCCCATTATAGCAAACTACAGAAACAAACTCCTGCACTCGTTCCTTGTAAACAGTCAAAAGGAAATTGCCCAAATCATTTTTGCAGAACATAGAGCATAATATTCGCACTAGGCACTTTTGCTGTAAAGGCATGTCAAGTACTAAAATGATGATTCTGACCATAACTGTAATAGAATCTTTGTTACTTCTGTTCATGCAAATTTTTGTACACTATTATGGGTGTTCTGCATTTAAAACACTGTATTGTATAACTAATTTGCTTTTAAAACTTTGTATGCAAGAATTATTTTCATGCATAAATAAACTTGAACTTGATTGATTCCTTCTGAATGTGACAAAAACCAAGTCACTGTTATTTGGTTCAAAGCCACATCTAAAAGGGAATCCAAT
Source organism: Neoceratodus forsteri (assembly GCA_016271365.2). Taxonomy (NCBI): domain Eukaryota; kingdom Metazoa; phylum Chordata; order Ceratodontiformes; family Ceratodontidae; genus Neoceratodus; species Neoceratodus forsteri. Next base: position 280,912,964 of record JADMNL010000024.1, on the reverse strand, counting down.
ACTCCAAATTCTTGATCCCTCCAGTTCTCCTTTGAAACAAGATACATAGTACATTCAAATATTTGGGGTTGCTCGTGAATCAGTCATTAACTTTTCCAGAACATATCCATGCAGTGTATGAAAACATTAACCAGACAGTAGGGCTAATACTGTATATAAGTTAAAACAGTATTTCTCCTTTGAGACTCGTCTTGCTATTGCTACTGAATTTATGCTTCCCAGTTTTTGATTATGTGTCATATTTATTTTGGAATTTTGGAAGCAAGGATGATCACAAAATCTCTGTTGCCTCTAATAACCTGTGTTGTTTTGTTCTACAAGTGCCATACCATACCCACCACTGTGCTTTATATTCTCAATTAAGGTGGTTGAGCCTGTGCCGTATGAAGTATTTTCTGACTCGTTGATTCATAAGACACATTTTCATGATGATGCACTGACTTTTTGTGGACTGCTGTCAGTTATATTTTTAGGCAGCAGTCTCTGATCTGCTCAAAGTCATTCTATTGGATATAAGTCCAGAATGGGATAACTGATCTTCCATCTTCTGCCTCTTCTTTTTGGTATCATGTTTAAACTCCCTTTGGAATATAATGTCTCATCAAGTTTTTAAAACATTTTTATGGCACTACAAACAAAGCAGTTCCTGGACCACAGAAACAGGGTGCTTAAAAACACATCTACATAGTGCACCTACCTCAGGAGAGTGTAAAAGATGATGAAACAACCAATACATGGGGCAGTGAACTGCCAATGTTAGTGACGTCAGCACCTGAAAGAAGCCTTTTAACTCAGAGGGAAAACAGATAAAAGTTATTTATTGTAAAACAGATATATTTGTGAACAAATGTAGCTCACAATCAAGGAGAAAAAAAATCAGTCAATGCTGCAGGGCGTTCCAAAACTTGCCACTTCCAGGACTCAGATGGAAAAACACAAGCAGATTAAATCCTGAATGAAGACTTTAACTAAAGTCTAATTTTCCACTTGCCAGCACTGTTTGTTGAATTCACAAACATGCCATCCAAAATGAATAACCGAAGGTGTAGGACGTCCCTTCTGCATGACGTCATCAAGGTGCGTGCTTACATATCGACCCTACTGGTCATCCTCAGAGCAGTCTGAGGTCAGCATAAGGCTTCTAACTGAGCAAAATCATAATGGCATGCAACAGCATCTGAAGAGTTGCACTGGGTTATAACAGAAGATAACATCACTGTTTGCTGTATGACAAGCCTCCAGGGAAAAGACATGACCATAGGTGTTCAACCACAATGTACAAATGCATCCTTCGGCAGTAGCCAGCTTACCTCAATATCCTCCTGACAAGGCCTTTTCAACCCTTTGTGCTTAGGTAACAAAAAGAGTGCACCACTGGTACTGAGCAGTATGTAGTTTATGTTGATATGTCAAGGGCCAGGGATACTTGTGATATAATGCTCCATTTAATTATTCAGATGCATCGATATCTGCTACAACTAAGAAATGTATTTCCAGTGCATACAACAAAGAGCATGATAGCACACACAAAAAAAAAAAAAGTACCTAACTGGACTCCCATATCTCACTTAACTCCTTCTTAGCCAGTCTTCCTCTAATTTCATATCAACAGAACCATTGTGCCTCATTCATATGCAAATATTGGTTTGGGTCCCTTTCGTCTTACCTCGCCTCACTTCTCTCCTCCATTCCCTCTGCCTCCTGTTCCCTCTGCTCCAGGGAGCTTCACACTTTCGCGATTCCTCATCCCCGCTCTTCTGCTGCGCAATCAGCTTTTACCTATTATCTCTCTTTACTTGAGAACCAATTTCCATCCTTCATCTGTTTCACTACCTCCCCTGTGTCCCTCAGGCAGCAGCTGACACTCCTTCCCACCCACTACATCTGTTTTCCCCTACCTGACTGTCCCCTTACATTTGCCTCCTACCCCTGGGAGAGGTGTGGCTAAATTGCCTGATTTTTGCTGCTTGCTGGTATTGTACTTGTTCCTGTTTTAATCAGGTACTCTGTAACATTACTGTAACTGTGATCTGTGTCAGTGCTGTGTAATTGCATTTTTATTTTATTTATTTATTTAGTTTTTGTTGACCGGGTAAGTGCATTAGACAAATCCTGCCTATTTTCAGGCACGGGCCCGGTGGGGGGGATACAGATGAATGCCAACAGACCTTGAACCAGATTAAGCTGTTAGTGGTATTTTTAGTGAATGAGGGAAATTTGGCCAGGACACCAGGGAAATTCCCCTACTTCCTGCTTCCTGTGAGCAGGGGGGACCCATTTTCTGGTGGGACCAAGATGGCGGAGGAGGAGGACAGTGGAGGAGGACATGCTGTGGCTGGTGAGTTAGCAAGGCTCAGCGGGGAACATGGTACGGCTGGAATGCACTCTCAGGGTGGCCAGCATATCGTACCTCAGCCACCGCTGCTTGCTGTGATAGCAATGGGTGGAGGATCCACTGAAAATGGAGTTTTGCTACACTCCTCTACGATGGTGACACTAGGTGTTACAGGAAGTCCCAGAGCAGGCCCCATACCTGTGGAGGGCAATGAAGATATAGATGCAGTGGTCAGTGTGAAACAGGACCTCTTATTACAGGCTGAGGCTGATTACAGAGCAGCTAAACTGCATGCTGAAGAAAAAAAAAGGAAACGTTCAATTCAAGGTTCACCATCGCCTTCTACGGCATCTACAGCAAAAGTTTTTGCAGCGGGCCCTCTAATAGAGGATACTACATCAGGCAAAGATACAGGATTGGAAAATCACTCACAGCATGATTTGGCATGGTCTCCGGAATGGGCACTGGAACGAGCTGGTTGGATCCAAACAGAAACAGGTCAGTGGGATGCGGATCCCGATATTCCGCTTCCGGGTTCGGGGAGTGTCACGGGGGTACTGGGGGGAACTGTGGATGGCCTCCTACACAATATGCACAGGCCTGATACAGTCCTGTTTACCAAACCATATGTGCTAGCCTTAGACCCTGTTTCAGGGCACACTTTATCTGCTAATACAGATGCAGAGATGGTTATGATGGACTTGCCCATTTCACAAGCAGATTCCATTTCCTTCTCCCCTATACAGTCTCCAGCACAGCAGGGGCCTATGGAAAACATTATTGTGGCTAGTGATTCCCCCCAGTCAGAAGAAGCGCTGAGATCTATTCCTATAGTACCTCCTGACAATGAGTCAGTAACCCCAGCCCTGACAGCTCCCACTTTTGCTAGTTTATTTCAAAAACCTGTTTCTTTAGCTAAATGCAGGAATGCAGTTCGGCTGCAGTTTTTAGGACCAGCGGATACGATGCCAGACCGCTTTTATGTGGGGAAAGTTCTATTGAAGCAGATGCTGGGGTTTTCTCCCTCGGAAGTGTATGCTTTGATTCATACACCGGGAGAATCTACATATGACATAAGTTTGTTCCTGACATCCTGAATCGTTTCTGGATGACGTATGCCCTGTTTAAAACGAACCCAGCTTGGACCCACTTTCAAGCTATACCTTTAACAAAACAAACTTTTAAAGTGATCACTGTCTTATTCAGAAATGAAGGGGTGAATATTATGGACATTTCATACTGGCTGGAGAAACGTTGTCAAATACAAGGAATCCGGAACCAATTTTAGATTCTGAAGGTTTTGGAATGGAGGTGGAGGTATAAGGTGACTTTACCACAAACGGAGGATGGACTTCAACATCTACCAAGTTGTTTTTACCTGGGTCGTGACAAGGGTTTCATTTTTTATCCTGGACAGCCACACCATTGTTATAAATGCGGTTCCAGTAGACATTTGAGTTGAACCTGTGATACAATGAAATGTGCTCAATGTGGGGAAGTGGGGCATATTATGACTGACTGTCATCATCCTCCCAAGTGTAGTCTTTGTGAGGAACAGCATTCTTTTATGGATTGTCCTTGGGCATCCCATAATACTGCAGACAAGGATTATACCACTCAGGATTTTTATTTGAATATTGCATTAAAATCGGCTTTGAAACAATAAGGGCCCCCTCCCCTACCTAAGAGGGCACCTCCTGAAAGGCCTATTAATCCCCCTTTGGAGGCCTTATCCACTTCTGTTTTGGTTTCTCACATGCCTCCATCTGAGGCAGAACTGTTAGTACTAGAGGTATCTGGTGATGCAGGTTCTATGCCTCCCCCCCTTCCACCAGAAGGTGCCTTCACTGTAGTTAATAATCGAAGAAGGAGTTTACGGAAGAAAACTGCAGCATCTGTTTCAGAAGTCTTCCATCTTCCAGTGCAAAACACCTTTTCCACCTTGCAGGTTGAAGAACCTGATGTAGGTACAGAATCAGACTCAGTTTTGGTTCACTCTTCTCAAGCGGATGGAGGATCAGACACTGAGCGTTCTACAGAAGATTTGACTATCCCTCTAAAAAATAAATCTAGGATGGGTTCCCGAAAATGGGTCAGGAAGAAATCCTAATGTTTTTCAATTTTTTTTTCAGGATTAATTAGTTCTCCTTTAGTCAAACACTTAATGGGTTTTGTTTTGTTTTATACCATAATGGATATGTTATTTAGTATTACTGTGGCCTCTTTAAATACTAACAGTATTCAGTCAGATAGAAAACAACTTTTGGCATATGCTTTATTTGATTCCTTTTTTCATGATGTGGTATTCTTTCAAGACACTCGATTACATAGCAGACAAGAGATGGATAGAGCCTCTGTGGGATGGAAATGGGGAGTGACTTATTGGTCTATTGGAGAGGATCTTTGTTGTGGGGTTGGAATTTGTTTAAATTCCCCTTTGGCACAATCCATACAGGTAGTGGACATAGCCCCGGGCCGTGCTTTGTTATTAGATGTCATGTCAAATAAATTGCACTGTCGGTTTATTAATGTATATGCCCCACAAACAAAGACAGTTAGAATTGAGCTTTTTAACACTATACAGCCTTATTTGTTTACATCTCGTTATGTTTTCTTGGGAGGAGATTTCAATTGTGGGTTGTATTTAAAGGATAGGGGTCCTCAAACCCAAAAATTATATTGTGATACCAATTGCCTGGCTGCTTTGATTTCACAAACTGGTTTGGTTGATGCTTGTGGTTTTTTTGGCAGGCCAGATCAGACCTATTTCAGAGGTAACCTAGCTGCTAGGATTGATTTCTGGTTTATATCTCCTGCCTTGGAGATTAAAAATACCAGGACCCATCCTGTTGCTCCATCTGACCACGCCATCATAGAACTGACGGTCTCTAATTATGATGGTATGCAACAAGGGCCTGGGTATTGGAGGTTGAACTTGGAACTGTTGTCTCTTCCAACTGTTAAGGATGGTTTTATTTCCTTATTAGAAGCATGTAAATCGGTTAAAATGTTATATGATACTTCACAGGAATGGTGGGAGGATACAAAGCTAGATATTAAAAGATACTTTCAACACATAGGAAGATTAAATGGGAAATTTAAGAGGGACCAATATTGTATTTACAAAACACAGTTTCAGAATTTAGCATTTCAAGCTTCCCAAGGAGATAAAATGATTCTTGCAGAATTAGCAGAAACCAGGCGAAAAATGAATGATCTACAATATAATAGACTTAGATCTTTAGAACAGGAATGGAAATTTGGAACCCAGGGTTCACAGGATTTTATGAATCCATTTCAATTCTGTGCTCAACTACAATATCAAAAGCGGATGTCTTTAATTCAGGATGCTAAGGGGTGTCTTTGTTCCAAAAGGTATGAAATTATGACAGCCATAGAGGAGCATGTGCAGTCTTTATTTGGTCATCAGGAATCCTCCCAGGATGGTCATAAGGTTTGGTTGGAAAAATGTATTTTACCACAAGTTTTATCATCCGATCAATGGGTACTGGTGTCACCACTTACTCAATCTGAAATAATGACCACTTCTGCAATGGTTAAAAAGAATTCTGCACCTGGAACAGATGGAATTCCATATGAATTGTACAGTGTGATTCTGCAAGTCTTGTTACCTGAAATCCTAGAGTTATTTCAGGATATGATGGTTTCAGGGAATTTGCCTGATTCAATGGGTAATGAGTTGGTGGTTTTTATGTATAAATCTGGGGACAGGACTGACCTTTCAAACTGGCGCCCCATCACATTATTAAATACTGATTTTAAATTGTATACCAAATTGTTGAACAACAGGTTGTTGCTTTGTGCGTCTACTCTGATACATTCTTCTCAGACTTGTACTATTCCTGACCGGAGTATAACGGATGGGTTAATTTTATTAAGAGAAATTTTGTCCCGGGGGGAGACTGGAGAATTAACTGGTTTCATTCTTAGTTTAGATCAGAAAAGGCCTTCGACAGGGTAAACCATGAATATCTTTGGGACTGTTTGGCTAGTTATGGGATTCCAGGTACTTTTATTTTTGGATAAAATCTTGTTATTCTAATGCTAAAGCTTTAGCATACTGTAATGGATGGATGGGGAAGGCATGCATGGTTGGCAGGGAGTTAGACAGGGATGTCCCTGAGTCCCTTCTCTATCTTTTACACTGGACCCTTAATTTGTTGCGTTAATGATAATATTGCTATTCAGGGGTTTCTTTTCTAGTACCTCAGAAGAAATTAAAAGTATTGCATATGCAGATGACATCTGCTTTCTTGTGGGGGATTTACCTTCGACCTGTTTAGTGGGACAAATACTTTGGGAATTTTCTGAATTCACGGGAGCCAGAGTTAACTATAGGAAAAGTAAATGCCTTCCCTTTGGATTAGAAAGTTTTTTAGAATCTAAGGTAATTGGGATCCCTGTTGTGACAGGGACCTGTACAATTCTTGGACTTCTTTTTGGTACTGGGGATTTGGCCTTCTTAAATTGGTCCTCCTAATTGGACATTGCATATGGGAAAACTTTACTGTGGAATAAGTGGAGATTGTCCAAATTAAAAAGTGTATATATGATTAAGACCTTCTTACTCCCAATTTTTTTGTATTTAGCTGCAGTTTTTAGTCTACCCCCTAAGCTGGAGACCCGGATGTATGGTTGTTTTTTTTCAGGCATTTGGGGTAGTAGACTGAATCCCATTAAACGGTGTTTACTGTTTAGAGAGAAAAAAATTGGGGGTATTAAAATGATTAATCCCATTGTTTTCTGTTTTACAATTTTTGCTAATGTAAACTTGAGACCATTACTATTGAAATCTGAGGGTATTTGGATCCCATGGGTTTTGGATTCCTTGGCAGGGATACTTCCCTTCTGGCTTCCTCATTCATGCATCCCAAAACAGCGTTCTTTGTATAATATTCCAGAAACTTTAAGGGTATGTTTTGGGAAAATAAAACTTTGGTGTTTAGTACCAGAACACTTTTCACAACATGACGGGAAAACACTATATGCACATCTTCTATCTACTTTTTTTCACGATACAGCCTGTTTTGACTTTAAACCTATTTCAGATAAAATATTGATTGGGAAAATGTTGACATCTACCCGTATACCGGTTTATATGTGAGATGTTATGTGGCTTTCCCTACATGGGAAACTCAATGTCAAAGGAAATCTAAAACATAAAAGTGTAGAACATCGTTACTGCCCTAGGGGAGACTTGTGTTGAGGTGGTGGAATCCATGGACCATTTGTTCTTTCTGTGTCCTTTTGTAAAACGGTTTTGGAATTTTTTACGGGGTAAATGGCCTACATCACCCTTTTGTGATTTAACCCCTGAGATTTTATACTTGGGTATTCTTCCATTCAAATGGACTAAACATGATAGGGTTACACTTTGGTTATTTTTGGTGTGTTTTAAATTCTATATATGGCATGTGCGGTGTAGGCTGACACTGCAACAATTAGAATATACAGAGGAGCAATTATTTCATATGATTACTACTACAATTCTTAGTCATAGAAATACTGAAAGGAAGTCAGTGCCATATGAAATCTTCCAGTCTTGGTGGTACAGTATAGATTGGCTATGAGTTGGTAGGGTATATTTTGAGATACATTTCAGTCATTGCATAATTCCACTTTTGCTTATGACTAGTAATATGTGGTACTGAGTGTTTTTCTTTGTAATTTCACTGTTATTTTCTTCTGGTCTTAATTAATGAGAAGTGGCAGTTTCTGGTAGAAATGAATTATTTTCTGGTGAGAGTATTCTTGATTTTGAGTATGGTTTAATTTAAAAATATATATATATATATATATATATATATACACATATATACATACACACACACATACACACACATATATATGTATATATATATATATATATATATATTAGAACATGAAGAATCCATATATTATGGAAGTGTATGTTGTGGATACCAGTTAATTTTAGAAGAGGTGCTTTGAGTTGGGAAAACATACTGCCATATAGTGGTATGCATGTGCGTGGGGGGGGGGTGTTATTTCAGCTTACTATGTATGGGATAATGTTGTGTTTATGTTTTTCATCTTATTTTCACAATTTTTTTCTCCCTTTAGGTTTACAAGGGACAAAAAGTATGCTGTATACTTATTTTTCTTTGTTTTTTTTATTTTGTATGTTGTCATACAATTTTTGGTATTTTGGTTCTCTCATAGAATCCTGCTTCTTTTAAGTAAGGGGAGGACTTTCAGCATTTTCTACTTGGGTTTTAGGACTCTAATGACAGAGTTTTCATTTTTCCATTGCATGTATGATGAAATACATATTTCTGTTTATTATTTGTATTATAATTTAGTATGTAGTAATACTTTTGTATATATAATGTTCTCATATTTTTGTTTTAGAGGAGTTTTGTTTAGCTTTGGTTATTTCTTCTTTCTTTTTTTTTTGTACTTTAAAAATGTTGATATTTGTTTTTGTTCATTTGTATGCTGTATTACCTTTTATATTACTTGTTTAATTTTGTATTATGATTTAGTGTGCTGTAACACCTTGTGTATTTAGTTTGCTTTTCAGTCTTAATAAAAAATTCCCCTACTCTTTTTGATAAGTGCCATGGGATCTTTAACATCCACCTGAACTACCACCAATCCAGGCAGATGGGACCTCGGTTTAACATCTCATCCGAAAGAAGACGGCACCTCAGAAGTGCAGTACCCCTCTCATGATGCACTACAGTGTTGGTACTGGGATATTAACCTAAGTGCCAGATGTGGGAACTGAACCCACAGCCCTCTGATCTCCCGGCCTCAGAGGTGAGTGTGCTACCTACTGAGCCACTGACACTGGCATTTAACTGTGTGCTGTGTCCATGCTATGTACTTGCATCTTAGCTGTGAACTGTGTCAGTGCTATGTAATTGCATTTAACTGTATAGTGTGTCCATGCTGTGTATTTGTCTCCCCTGTTCCCTTCCTCTGGGTGGCACCTGGAAACAAGCCTTGGCTCAGTGTGCCTTTCCTAGTCCTTAATTTTTAAATAAATAAATACATACGTACATACCTACGTATATACTTACATACATACGTACACACATACATAAATAAATAGAATCCAGAATGTGCAATATTATTTTCACAGCAAGTAAAAAATGTCACAGTCACATGACCATAGGACTATGATATACAAGTCAGTAAAGGTCTTGCAGGCAATGTGGTGGCAGGTCAAATGTTGGTACTGTATTTACGAGAATCCTGTTGTTAGGGTGCCATGATTAGGGCACCGTAATGTGGGTGCCACAACAAGGGCGTAAGTGGCAGGGCGATCTGGATTTTAGATCATCCTGCACTCACACCCTGTTGGGCATCACCAGCATTCACCTCCCATTCATGGCATGCCCAGCCTGAAGGTGGTAATATTTAGTTGAGGAGGTGCAGGGGGCAAAGCCTCCCACAAAACCTACATGTTTCAGGGGACAGTTCTTTGCTGCTGCAACTGTTGGGTAGTGCAATGTCACCCGTGATAATTCTGGGCAACATATTTCCTGTGCCCTGAAGTGCATTGCCCACATTTAGGATGGACTCAAAGTAAAATATATAGATTCAAACATTGAATGGGAGACTGTGGACTGAATCCACAGTGAATACGTAGTAGAGAGGATGTAGGGGATTTTGAAACAGTAAGGAAGCATTTGTTTTACGTAGTGCTCCATCCCTGAGGTTCTTGCATTGTACATAAAAAAAACATAAAAACAAATATAAAAAAACAGACAAGTGAAAATATAAAAACATAAACCACTTAGGGAGAATTTAGACAATCAGATGAGTTCATTAAAAGGCCAGATAAATAAGCTGTTTTTTAAAGTCTTTTCGGCCCTGTACACACTAAGGAGCTAAAAACGGTTTAACTGCGTTAAACCATTTTAAGCTCTTGGAACATGGTTCACGTACATACTGTAACATGGCTGAAACCGTGTTACAACCATGTTCTAAAACCATGTTAAAACTCTGCTATGGAGGTAGTCTTGTATTGGTTTAGATAAACACAGTTGCCATAATCTGTGTTAACAGCAGTATGTATGCAAACTGTGCTGTAGCACCGGTTAAAGCAACCCGTCATACGAGAAAATAAATTTTTCAGCTGCAGAATTAAAAAAAAAAGAACTTTACATGCATTGCTGAGCTGCCATAGAAGCACTGATTCGATTGATGTACTTTCCTTGGCGATCTGTTTTAGTTCCCTGTCGCGAGTATCCCATAAGGCATTGTGGCACCTGCAATGCTTTGTGCTTGTGCCATAATCATGCCTGGGAACCCACTCAGGCAAGCACAGTTGTTGGAATGCAGTGTGGATGCTCTGATAACCATGCTAGAGACCGGTTTACGAAACATTTTTTAAAAACATTTTAAAATTGATCCCAAGTGTGTACATAGCCTTAAAAGGCCTCTGCCGAGGAGATGAGCCGAAGATAAAAAGGCAGGTAACTTAACCAGACGGGAAGCAGCAACTGCAAAGGTTCTGTCACCATAAAAGAGTAGATGGGCCCATGGGACCACCAAGAAATTCTCCTCAGTGGAGTAGAGAGGGCAGTCTGGAAAATAGGGATGCAGGATGCCTTTAATGTAATAAGGAGTCAGACTGTGCAGTGACTTGAAAACCAGCAAGCAAATCATAAAGGTGGTACACCATCTAACTGGAAGCCAGTGCAGATCACGCAGCATAAGTGAGCTATAATAAAAAAGTGTTTGTACCAAATTTCAGCCCATCCTCAGCATTCTGCACAAGTTCAATATGGTGCACCAGACCACCAGAGCACCTCAGATATAGAACATTACAGCAGCTGAAGCATGGTGTCACAAAGATATTCACCACAGTCAGCAGGTCCTCATACTGAAGATACTGTAGGGCTTCAGCTGGGCAATATTTCTAACATGGAAAAATCCACAATGGAAAACAGCTGCCACTTATGCCTCAAGTGACAGTTTGTTACAGTACAGCTCTGAGGAAGATGCCACCACATGATATCATTCCTCTTCACTGCCCTTTTCAGAGATCTAGACTCTATGAATAGCAACTTTTTCATACCTGGATTGAGGCACAGCCAGCTGGCAGTCATCCAGTCACTCGGATGTCATTTAATGAAAGCCACAGCATCACCCCAATCCAGTGTGAAAGTGGAGTACAACTGTGTTTCATCTGCACAGCAGTGAAAACCCATGTTATACCATCTCATTACCTTCCCTAAAGACAACATGTACACAGAAAACAGCACCAGGGACAAAACTGAGCCTAGCAGAATGCCACAGGGAAAAGCAGCCACCTTTGAGAAAAATGTCCCCAGTGTGACACTCTGTTCCTTGTCAGACAGAAACCAAAGCAACATTGTACTGGCAAGTCATCCCATATTTCATTTGGCGATCATTAAAAACCTGATGACCCACAGTGTCAAATGTCAATGACAGATCAATGAGAATGACCACTGAGTATTCACCATGATCTCTTGCAAGGAAGAAATAATTCATCACATTCACCTGGACAGTCTCTGTGTTGTGTCAAGATATGAACCCTGATGGGAACCATTTGTAAATATCATAATAAACCAGGTGCACCTCCAGCTCTGTCTCAACCACCATCTTAGTTACCTTTCCTAAAAATAGAAGGTTTGAGACAAGTCTGTAATTATCTAGGACTCCCGGCTCCAAAGATGGTGTGTTAAGGAGAGGAAGCACTACATTCTTCATTTCGCCCAGATTAGAACTCTCACCTATGGAGTTTCGTATGACCCTGGCTACCACAGGAACCAGAGCCTCCTGGCAGTCATTCAACAGATGGATTGCACCAGGGTCTAGGATTCAGTAGGAAGGTAGGTCACAGAAAATACATCACCCTTGATCTCTCCTGATCTGAAACTGACAGAACCTCCATCCAGAGTATAGGTAGTGTGCATACCATTTCTTCCACTGCTGGAAGTCATCACCCACCTGAGAGATCCCTGTTTTGATGGAGGATACTCTGAAAGTGAGAAACCACTTAATTTCTTGCACCTTGATGCAGAAGAACCCCCCCCCGACTGCAGGTAGATCAGATGTAAAAGTCTGTCCACAGTGTGGAGGAACTGGGAAGGTCCATTCCTCCCCATCACAATCAACACTGACAGGAACTCTGTCTTCTTCCATGAAATTGCACTCTGAGAAACCACATAATGGGTTCTCAGAGCAAGCCTGTTCTGCATTGAATCTGAGCTCAACCAGGTAAGCTCTAATCTCTACCCTAAAGTGTTCATTTGCCATAGCTCATCATTGTTCCATGGTGAGCTATGATAAAACAGCAACAGGCAGACATGAACAGGTGAGAGCGCATCAGCAGCAAATAAAAGACCCTTATTATAGCCCTCTACAGCTGCAGTGACATCTCTGTACAGGCAGCCAACTTTCCTGAAATGTCCACCACTTCTAGGAAACTGTCAAAGTCAGGTTCCACTGAGTGGTCCTGAACCATCTCCACCAAAAGGTAAAGCATGCAGGGAGCTCAAACTGGAATTTCAACATGAAGTGATCTGTCCAAGCTATCAGCTCAGTTTTGACATTGATAATTTTGTGTCTCAGTGTAAAGAGCAGATCCATTATGTGGCTATGTTCATGAACTGCACAGGAAATCTGTGAGGTCCAGAGCAGCCATCATTTGGAGGAAATTTGGTAGCAAACCATTAGGTCCCATTGTCCACCCAGGCATTGATGTAGCCAGCTGAAATAAACTGGAGGACTCCAATGACAGGCTGGAGAAGAAGTCTTCAAATTCCTGCACATACCCCCATTGGCCCTCTGATATCAATAGATGAGAAGGATCTTTACACCCCATGCTTGTCTTCTGCTGAACAACCACACATACAAATAACCTGGTCTCCACCACTGGGAACACAGTAATACCCAGCTCTGATGTAAAACAGATAGATCCCCCCCCCCCGGCGTGCTCCTGCCTGGGTAGCACACCATGGAGAATCTATCTGAAATGGAGACCTCCAGCAGAGGGCTGGACATCCCTGAGCCACATCTTCATAATGCACACCAGAGCAGCCAAGGAATTGGTGATAAAATCCCTCAACACAGCTGTTTTATTCATTAGTGACCTGGCATAAAAAAGAATCACCCTAAGGGGAGGAGCATGATTACTTGATCCCCTAGTTGCAACCTCCCTTTCTAGGGAGGAGGGAATTCAAAGACAGTGGAATCTGCAATGCTAGAATCAATTCAATTAAAGAATAGGTGCCTGATATTTAAAGTGCACAAGCCTGCTTTGCCTAGGAAGCATTGTAGTTTTGCGCCCCTAAAATGGGCTTGCTTAAGTAACCCCTACTCAGAAGGGGCTGCATTACTCCCCCCATGTAAGCAACCTGAGTTGTACACACCAGGATAAATGGACAAACATGTCATCATATTTCTGTGTAAGAATAACATTTCGGGAGTGGTAATTGAACAGTCAAAAGCCTGGAAAGCATCTGTTAGCACCCTTTGCAAACTGTGTGAAAGGCCTTTTGGCACCATGCAATTCTGCTTAAAGTTGAACCAGCATAATATTCTGTGGTTATTTGCATATGCAGCCCATGATGCTTTGCATTGTGTGGGCATGTGTGATTTTGTATTTTCTTGAAACTTGGATTCCCAGCCAAATGCCCTTTGGGGTGACCCTTGCCTCAGTGTTTGCGAACAGAGGTTCTTTGTCTTTTAAATAGTTTTTTATTTTAATGGGTTCACCACAACATAACATAGACAGACTGTCTTAGGGTAGCTGGTTCATTCCACTGGGGTGTCAAACAGATAAGGCATACTGATTAGTCCTGGTAGGATGAAACACATGTCTATGTCATCTGTTAGCACCCTTTGCAAACTGTGTGAGAGGCCTTTCAGCACCATGTAATTCTGCTTAAAGTTGAACCAGCATAATATTCTGTGGTGATTTGCATATGCAGCCCATGATGCTTTGCATTGTGTGGGCATGTGTGATTTTGTATTTTTTAAAAACTTGGCTTCCCAGCCAAATGCCCTTTGGGCTAACCCTTGCCTCAGTGTTTGCGAACAGAGGTTCTTTGTCTTTTAAATATTTTTTTATTTTAATGGATTCACCACATCATAACCTAGACAGACTGTCTTAGGGTAGCTGGTTCATTTCACTGGGGTGTCAAACAGATGAGGCATACTGATGAGTCCTGGTAGGATGAAACACATGCCTATGTCATCTGTTAACACCCTTTGCAAACTGTGTGAGAGGCCTTTTGGCACCATGCAATTCTGCTCAAAGTTGAACCAGCATAATATTCTGTGGTAATTTGCATATGCAGCCCATGATGCTTTGCATTGTGTGGGCATGTGCGGTATTATAGTGAAATGTAGTTTTTATCTATAAAAGCTTTAACCATTTTCTTTTAATAGATACCTGCTCTTCAATGACCCTATGTTCATATCACACTTTAACATGTCCAACACAGACCATCCCAAAGTATTACTGTCCCCTTTGTACTAGTCCATTATTAAGACCCACAGTCAGGGTCCACCCCAAGCCACTGTGGAATGATGTAAGTGATGTTGGAATGAAGCTTGGCTCAGCAGCGGAATTTCAATGGGGAAACCCTGCTGCCAGCCTGAGCTGATCCCTAGCAGTCATGTACCCTAGTGAAACGTGGGATATGACAGCATTTCTGCCTAAGCGCCATTTCAGCCTGTAGCTAAAAATAATTGTAAAATCACCCCATGAAAGAAATAGAAAGCTTCTGGAACACATGGCATTGCCTGGGGGTAAGGTGCCCCATGGCTGATGGTGGGTATCAGAAAAATAAGTGATGTATGGAGCCATAGTTCTGCCCCAGGCAGTTCTGCTGCTTTTTTTCATTGAACATGCCAATGATTACTCTAGTGAGTGCATGCACCATAGGTACTATACAGAGCTGCCTGTAGGCTCACATCATTAACCATGGAAATCAGGTGTATACTGTAAGAGTGGGCTGTGGCTATCGAGACTGGAATGGTCATTATACAATATGCAATGCATCATAAAGGAATGGACATTGAAATGAAATAAGAAACCACCTTCACAGCAAAGGGGGGGCCCTCTACATCAGATAAGGTATTAAAGCAACGGCAGTGCAGGGCAGACAGGGGAAGGCCGAGGCACTGTGGGTCACACTTGAGCCAGGAAATGGCACAGCAATTCACACATGAGTTATCTACAGGCCTCCAGCACAGAAGGAGGAGATAGGGCAATAATGGAGGAAATACATGGGATGGAGGCAAAAGGAGAGGTACTGCTGCTGGGTGATTTTAACACGTCAGACGTGGACTGGACCATCCCAGCAGCTACCTCAGCCAGGAGTGAAGACATCATAGAATCCTTGCAGGGCACAGGCCTCAGGAAGTTGGTTCAGGAGCCCACAAGGGATAAGGCATTTTAGACCTTATGCTGAACAATGGAGATAGGATCAAGGAAGTCAGGGTGGATGGACAACTAGGCTCCAGTGACCACCATACAGTGTGGTTCAACATCTGTACATTGTTGCAGGAGAGCCACACAAAGACAAAGGCCCTAGATTTCAAGAGGGAGAACTTTGCTATGACAGGGGAGAGGGATGAAAGAAGCCTTGGCAAGAAGGGATCTGGGGGGGGTTAAGGAGCAGTGGGCACACCTAAAAGAAGCCATAGTGGAAGTGACAAATCAGTGCATTATGCTGAGTAACAAGGGAAAAGGAAGGAACAAACCACTATGGTTCAGAAAGGAGGTGGCAGAGAAAGTGAGGGACAAAAAGGGGGCTTTCAGAAAATACAAGGATACTCAGAAGGATGAGGATAGGCTAGGGCGGTGTACCTAGAGAGACAGATGGAGGCAGAGAAAGCTGTTAGGGATGCGAAGGCACAAACATAGGAGAGATTAGCACAGATGGTAAAGAGGGGGGACAAGACATTTTATAGATAAATTAGTAATAGAAGGAAGGCCAGGGGAAGGGTTGTAAGGCTCAAAGAGGAGGAAGGGGTGTGTGTAGAGGGTGGCCTAGAAAATACATCGATACTGAATGAATACTTCTGTTTGGTATTCACGGTAGAGTGGGAGGGACATGGACAACAACTAGGCAACAGAAACAATGGGAAGAGAACAGAAACACCAATCCATTTACAGAAGAGAGAGTCCTGGAGGAACTCACAAAACTGAGGGTGGACAAAGCAATGGGACCAGATTATATACACCCCAGGATATTAAAGGAATTACAGACAGTGCTAGCAACACAGCTGGTGGCCCTCTTTAGTGAGTCACTTAATACAGGGGTAGTTCCAGAGGACTGAAAGGGGGCAAATGTGGTCCCGCTTCACAAGAATGGTAGCAGGGAGGAGGCAGGAAACTATTGGCTGGTTAGCCTCACCTCAGTTGTGGGTAAGATTATGGAGGTGTTGTTTAAGGAAAGGATTGTGGAACACCTGGAAATCATGGGAGCACATGATCCAAGGCAGTATGATTTCACAGCAGAAAGGTCAAGTAAAACAAATCTGCTTGACTTTTTTGACTGGGTGACAAAGGAGGTGGATCAGGGAGGAGCGGTGGATATTGCATACCTTGACTTCAAAAGGCCTTTGACACAGTGCCACATAGGAGGCTGGTGAACAAGCTTGGTAGCCTGTGGGTGGGCCACAAAGTGGAAAACTGGGTTAGAAACTGGCTGAGGGACAGGAAGCAGAGGGTGGTAGTACTGTAAATGAGGTCAAATCAGAGGAAAGGAGGGTGACCAGTGGGGTGCCTCAAGGATCAGTCCTGGGGACAGTCCTTTTTAATGTCTTCATCCGTGACATTGCCGAAGGGCAGGAGGTGAAGGTTTGCCTATTTGCAGATGATACGAAGATCTGCAACAGGGTAGACATTCCAGAGGGGGTCAAAAGAATTAGGAGGGATCTGGGCAGCTTGAAAATGGTCCAAAGTGTGGCGATTAAAATTTAAAGTAAAGAAGTGCAAAATCATGCACCTGGGGTAAAGAAACTCTGAGGAGAGCTACAGGATGGGGGGAAGTGCTGACAGTCACCAGGGAAGAAAGGGATTTAGGAATAATCATCTCAGATGACCTAAAGGTGGCTAAACAGTGTAACAAAGCTGTGCGGAGGGCCAGTGTGATGTTCAGGTGCATAGGAAGGGTTATCACCTACAGAAGAAGGGAAGTGGTGATGCCATTGTACAAAATGCTGGTGAGGCCTCATCTAGAATACAGTGTTCAGCTCTGGAGGTCACATATTTGCAAGGACATAGACAGGGTATAGGTGGTCCAGAAAAGGGAGACCAAGATGGTGCAGGGTTTGCATCAGAAAACATATGAGGACAGATTAAAAGACCTAAATATGTATACACAAGAAGAGAGGATGGAACAGAGGGATATGATAAAGACCTTCAAGTATCTTAAAGGCTTGAATAAAGTGCAGGTGGGTGATATCAGTACAAAAGTTGTACAAGGAGGGGGCACAATATGAAAATGGAGGGGGATAAGGGTAAGGAGAAATGTGAGGAAGTTTTTTCTTCATGGAAAGGGTGGTAGATGCTTGGAATAGCCTGCCCCAGAAAGTGGTGAGTGCTAACACAGTAGGGGGATTCAAGCATGCATGGGATAGGTATAAAGGAACCCTAGATGTAGGGAGGCGAGGTGAAAGCCAATGACCAAGTATGGTCAGCGGACACTGATTTAGGCAGGGAATACGGGCAGACTGGAGGGGGCCTAGTGGTCCTTATCTCTCATCAACTGCTACAATGTTACTGCAGGAAATACAGTACTGGCAGTAGTTTAATAAGACTATCTGTATCTCCAGATTAGCTGCATCACATAGTATAATAGTACCATCCGATATGCTTCAAGGAACTCGTTTCATACATTTAAGTGAAATGGAGAGAATTGGTGAAAACCAAAAAGAGCAGTCAATCAGTAGATACAGAAAACTGGCACTTCAAGAAAAAATAGACATACAGTCCAAACAGTATGGCCCAAGTCACCTAATGTTTTTTTTTTTTATCTTTGCATAAAATCAACTGACATGTATACAGTATGTGAACTGAAGTTATTATATTCTCCTCTTCCATCTAAAATTTCTTAAAACACATGGATAGAACATAACCACAGTATCAAGTTCCATCTGTGATTCTTCTTAAGAAAGGCTGAGGCAAAATTACTAAAGACCTTATGGTACAGCAAGTGTACTCAAAGGATGTGACCCTGTTGTAATATAGGTCTCTAGTCAGCACTCACTGGAATGTTATGGGCAATTTTAAGCCAATACTACAAAAGATACTGCAGAACTGAAACAGACTAACAGAGGACTACAAACATGATTGTGGGTTGTTGAATAAAACATATGAGGATAGGATCAAGAATCAGGGACTCTTCTCTGGAAAAAAGACTATGTCAGAGCAAATTGCAGTACATAGTTGACACATTCAATTATTTTTTGATTAGATTAGTGTCATGGGTGTTTATCCTAATGCCATATTCAAGTGCAATATATGCACCATGGAAAAGAGACACCTTGGACCCAATTTTCAAACCCCATGCAACCACCGCAAGGGACTTGCGGCAGAGAGTTTTACACAAGTGGCGACTTGTGTCAAATCTGTGCCATGGTGCAATTTTCAAAAGAGGTGTGCTACAACCCCTTTGCCACAAGCCCCTTGCAATGACACAACACAGCTGCGCCAGCTCCCCCCAGCATACCACTGCATCCATGGGGAAGCGTGTTAATGGGGCTTGCGCCACAGCTTTGGTGAAAGCTGCCATAAAATGCAGCACTGTCCCAGCTTGCATCCAAGATTCTAAATTCTAGCACAAGTTCTATCCAACCCTTGGATGCAGGTGCAGCAAACTTTGCGGGGAAAGCAGGGCTTGGTCACGAGCCCTGCATCCCCACTTGAAAACCAGGCCCCTTCAGTTTGCTTGGATTCCGACACCCTGTATTTGGTTTGGCTGTGACAGTTTGGCCAAAGACACTTTCAGTCCTTGATATTGGAGTTTGGCTATCTACAAATAAAGGTATGTGGCATCCTTTGACCACTTCTTTACCCGCAATCACCTCAACCTCTTCAGCCCTCTCCTGGTCCCACAACAATATTTAAAAACAAAATCAGCACATGGTACTCTGCCAGGGGCTGGAAATTTGTTTTACAAAACAAAAAAATGTCTGGGTGAGAGGAGGAGGGTGGTAAATGACCTGGATGGGTAAAAAGGAGTTCATTTGATCAGATCCGGCTTCTTGGGATGGGCTAAAAGATAGATTTTTAATTAAATGGCCAAAGTTTGAAGTGATCCTAAACTAGCCAAAAAGTTTGACTGGGCTTAATTGATTGTAAAAGTGCTGAATTACTGCACATTTGGCATAAGTGCATCCTTACATCACTGCTACATATGCAAGAAGGAAAGAGTTAACAGCTTGCATTTTGAAAAAAGAACAGCTTTGTGCTTTTCAGTATCTCTTGGTACTATTGCTTCAATCTTACAAGACAGAGAACCCCACTTTACACTGACATGCCAAGCTTACTGATGCAAGAAGGGAGAAAAACATGACAATCATATTGAGAGTTCTGTATTACAAACTGTTACAGAACGTGTGTTGCTTTTAAGAGATTCTAGTTAAAACAAGAGACAATGTGCAGTACATTCATTTTGTTGGGAAACTAATTTTCAGCATTCCAACTAACAGGTGTTGAGCGGTAGGGGACAGCTTAGGCATACTGGTTTTGCACCCTGACTCCAAGTCATTATGGAGCAGAGCCCAACAGAGAGGGCACAAAGTGTCTGCATGAATGCTTACCTCCTGGGGTGAAAGGGCTCATGGTGGCACTCACTTAGTGAAACATAGGGGAAAGCCTGGGGATGGTGGCATTGATGCAGGGAGTCACTACAAAGCATTAGGCACCATCACCCAGAGCAGTGAAGCGCATAGGTGAAAGGTACAAAAAAGTGAAAAAATCCTTTCTAATCAGTCACAGAATGAAATGAACCGAGGACCGCCAACATCTGTTAAAGGCAGGAATGAGTCATTTCCTTTTTCTAACACCACACCACCACAGGATTTGTGTCTTCTGTGGAGTAAAAGCTAGTCACTTGGAAACAGGGAGCCCTGACTCTTGTGCTAAGCCAGGGGAGGAAGGTATTCATCAGTAGTGGAATCTGACCAGGATTTGGCAAGGGACTGGCAGTATAGCCTAGAGGTTAGAGGAACGAGATGTGAACGAGCTTGGTACATCCAGCAGAGCAGACCTGAGTTTGATTCTCACAACCTCCACTTGCATTCTGTGTGACTCTGAGCAAGTCACTTAATCACCCAGTGCTCCCGGGTCACCCCTGAAAACAGGCACTTGTGCTAGTGGGCCTTACCCGGTTACCAAAAGACTAAAAAAAAAATTGTACCAGCTCTATTACTGAAGATTTGGGCTGGGCTGCAGACCAAGCCAGGATGGAAGGTACCGTAGCATCAACAATGAAGGAATATAGTGTAAATTAGAAAAGCAATTTATGAACTTGTACTGCATTAACAAGAGAAGCTGTAAAGACATATAACTTTTATCCATGTCTGTGAAGTTTTTGTACCATATACAAACTCAAATGAGAGAGCTTACCCTGCAACAGTAAAATAAATGTATTTATTAAAGTACATTGTGTCTGGAAAAAGATAGTTCTGATTTGAAGAAATCAGTTTTGAACTGAAAGCCGAGATGGTATCAATGGTTATTAGTGGGAAACTCTGCATACCAGCTTTCATACAGAGCCAGTCTGCTGCTTCCTTTAAAGACATTGAGATGAAACTTCTATTTTATGAATGAATATTAAATGTGGAAATTGTTTTGCATGATACCGTTCTGTCACAAAAGGTCTTGTGCACCTATAGGTGCCTTTTTCATACCTGTGAGATGTTTAAGACAGGAATTAAGAGCTTGACTGTGTTTCTTTCCAAGTATTTTACAGAATAAAGTGGCAAAGGCTAGAGCCATCTGAAGAGTTGCTTGTAAAAGGCACAAAATGCTTTTGATATTTATGGTTGTCAATGCTGGAAAGTGATTTGGAGTACAAAAGTTGAACAGACTTTGGCTTTTTAAAATGAGGCAAAACAACCCTGTAAATATCCAGTCTGATACATAGCATATGCAATGTACTTCTCTAAATCAGGGGAAAGTAAGGACATTAGTGATAACTGTAGCTATAGGTTTAGTATATGAGTTCCTGCCGCAAGACAAATGATTTAGGAAACCCATACAAAGAAAGTGTTTAGAATGGATCATATCAAGAGATCACATTGAATGCTTTCTTGGTGCATAAAGATAAAAGAGTTATGCATTATTGGGCATTGCAGTTTTATGAGAAAGTAAGTGCATTTTCCTAGCATTATTAGAAGCTAGTCTCCCCGCCATGACCTCATCTTGTTTAGAACCTATTAGCAAGGGGGTAACAAGTTCTGATCTCTGTGCTGTTGTGTTCTGTAGTTTCAGAGAATTCAAGACTACGTATTCTGGCATCATCATCCCCCATTCAAACGTTGATGGCACTGCAAAAATCATACGTACCTCCATCATGCAAAGCAGAACCATAGGAAGGGCAGAGCGAGAGTGGGGCAGCCGCCCCAGTACAAGCCTACGGGGGAGCACATGCACAAATTAGTGCCAAATCCTAAATAACAATGATAATACTATCACAAGGTATTAAATAGCTGGTATCACATTGCACTTTGCAATGCAACCTGGCTGGTTGCGTGAATAGAACTATGAATAGGATGGGGGATATGACACTCCAGAACGGTTTGAAAAAAATTGTAACAAATTACCATTTGAATTAACTGAGATTGTAGATTTGCACAAATTTAAATTTAAATTGCATAATTATTTGAAGGCTCAATGTCATTGTTTT
The DNA here is from genome assembly GCA_016271365.2 of Neoceratodus forsteri. NCBI lineage: Eukaryota > Metazoa > Chordata > Ceratodontiformes > Ceratodontidae > Neoceratodus > Neoceratodus forsteri. The sequence continues at coordinate 280,890,740 of JADMNL010000024.1, read as the reverse complement.
AGATAACTTGTTCATTTTACTTGATTTTTGTTTTTATGTTCCATGTGTGTAATCATTATTTATCATGTATGAATTTTGTATTGATTTGTCATTAGTAACTTTTAGATAGAAACCACAGGAATTTGTTGTAAATGTTTTTTTTTCTCCAACAAATCTGCCTGTATAAAAATAAAATTTTTATTAATCAATCAATCCGTCTGCTAGATGCATCGTAAAAAAATGCGATCCATTTTACACTGCCTCTGAGTTTTTTTTTTTCTCTCTGATGGCTGCAATCTCTCACAGACATATGCTGGCTACAGTGCTGCTGTCAATCTTGGAAAAATGGGCATCACTTTTACCTCATTGGATGACGTGTCCCTGAAGCACTGCCCATCAGAGAAAAGTACTGGCTGGCCACATCTCGCACTCTCATAGGAGACAGTGTGAGGGAGAAGCTGAAAGCCTGACACTCACAGGACTGTGCAGTGAAAACAAGTGGATTGGGCTCTAATTTTTTGTCAAGGCAACTGTGAAGAAAATAAAAAGGTGGGTAGTACTCATACTGCAGGTGATTTTTAAATAGCATTCTTGACAGAAATGTTATGACACAAAGGGTTCATGTTTATTGTAAGCATTATCTAGCTCCTTTGGGTACCACCAGGTGTCTGTGACTTAGTGTCCCCCCCTAATGTGGCCATCCGACCCTTATTTGCTGTGCTCCCATCTGGAGTACTGCATGCAGTACTGGAGGCCACACCTTCACAAGGAAATTAACCAAATTGAGGCAGTCCAGAGAAGGGCAAGCAAAATGGTGCAGGGACTGCATCAGAAAACATATGAGGACAGATTAATGGAGCTCAATATGTATATCCTAGAGCAAAGGAGGGAGAGAGGTGATATCATCAAAACATTCAAACACCTAAAGGGCATTAACAAGGTGAAAGAGTCTAACATGTTTCAATGTAAGAAAAAAAGCAGGACAAGAGGACACAGCATGAGATTAGAGGGAGGCTGATAAGGGGTAATGTGAGGAAGTTCTTTTTCACGGAAAGGGTGGTGGATACATGAAATGGCCTACCTCTGGAAGAGGTGGATATGAATAAAGTGCAGGGCTTCAAACAGGCATGGGAGAGGCATAAGGGAGCAATACAGATGAGTATGAATAGATAGACCACTGACAGAGCAAAAGCCAATGGCATATTCATAAGGTAAAAAAAGAAATAGGCAAACTGGATGGGCCTTGCGGTCCTTATCTGCCATCAACTTCTATGTTTCTGTTTTGTGCTCACTCCTTGTCCAGACCGACAACAAAGCAAGTTGGTGCTCTGAGCTCATGTGTGCCTAAAATGCACTTGCCTCCCTATTTTGGCTGTTTTGAGCATTTCAGACTTCATACTGGTGGTGGTTGAAGTGACAACAGAGATGCAGATGGGTTAGAACTCTCCCGACTTGCTGAAAACATAATTAATTAGGTATGTGGTGTGGCTGGTGAGTCTGGGGACAGGTCCAGGGCCTGTACTGCTGTTGACACTTCAGCTACTGCCAGCATGAGATCAGCAATGCTTTGAACAGACTGTCTCCTCTTGTGTGAAATGTGGCTGCTTACAAGGGTTGCTTATAGGGGTTTCTTCTCTTTGATGGCTTTGGTTGATGCATGGTGGAATTTCTGTACAGTCAGGCCTTAGTTCACAGTCGGGCTCAATGCACCCACCTCCCAACTTGCATTTTCTGACGCAGACCCAGAGATAGCGCAGTGAGTCTGTTGGGGGGGGGGGGACTATACATAGCTACTATTTTTTTCTGGCTGGGCTGTCTGACTTTAAATTAGTGCATATTCATTGTTGTGGTTTGGAGCAGCAAATACGGTTGTGCTTCAGTTTATGAAAGGGTCCCCCCCCCAACTGTCTTTTCTTTCTAAATCCCGAAACAGTGCAGGGAGTCTGCTGTGTAGTGGGGGTATTACTGAGCTGCACTTTATAATGCATTTCTGGCTGTGTCTTTAGGTTGGGTTAGTTATCATACTAAACACAATTTATCTGGCACCACCCAACTTTTATTTCATCAGGCAGAACTGGGCAGAGGGAGTGGGGTTCCTGTTGCAGTTCACTAGACTCTGGGCCCTGTCACATCACACATAGGCCAGATGACTGTAAAATGATTAATTAAGTTGTATCTCCTGTGGACATGTCAATAACATTTATTGCTTGAAAATATATTATTTTTTTTATCCCTATCTATTTGTTGCATACAAGATGCAAGAAAAGTTTCTTTAGTGTAGAGGATGAGGGTGCGCAAAATGTGTGGCTTGCCTCGGGTGCAAAATGCCTCGCTATGACTCTGATACAAAGCACCATGTGATATATATATATGGAAATCACCATGAAAAATACACACACAGCAGTAGGGTCGTTTTCACTCTAGCATACAATTTAAAAAACTCTGAAATGAAGAAGCTATATATATTACTATGTATCTAGCCCTTTTACCCACTTGGAACAATGGTTACCAGGCAGCCCAGGTTGCTAGGTAATGACATGGCATTTTCTGCATCAGTTGACAACGTCAGTACATCTCCACGGGGGTATAAGAGGGTTGGGCCAGAGTCAGACTCTTGCTGCCACATTCAAGCGAGGAGCAACACACTACATGGATGTGTTGAGTAAGCACAGGTTTTAAAAGATTTTTTCATTTGAAAGAAAGAGAGCTTTTCACTTTGATATAAAAATGAGCAGTAAATGAGTTATTTTTTACAATGTAGGGTGCACTCTGTGACCAAGGTCGAAGAAGCGAACATTCTGTTCATTATGAAAGACCGCTATTGGTCCAGGTAAATGTGCCACTTGATATTGGGAGCTTTAAAAACATGTTGTTGGCTCTTGAGTAACCCTGGATTTGTTTCTTGCTTCTTTTGTAGACAGCGTGATTTAAGACAAGTTTGAATCAGTGAAAGGAGCATTCGTGCTCATACATAAGAACATTTAAGGTACTAAGCGGGCTCTTAAAAATCACATTTGTAAAAATCTTATTTGTGTAATAACATAGTGACAGGTTCACAGGAACAATATATAGAGCATTAATCATATTATGTTAATTTAAAAAGCTTCTGTATTTTGGCATTGACTTTAGATTTGAAAGTGAAAAGAAAGACAACAGGTGGCAGATGAGAGAAAAGCTTTAAGCCAGAAAATAAGTAGATATCCTTTTCGGTGTATATCACTTTCAGTTGGGCTAGTAATTAATAATAATAATAATAATAATAACATTTATTTGATTAAGTGCCTTTCAAATATTTCAAGGCGCTGTACAAACTTCATACATTTATCATAACCAAACAAGCAATAACAATACAACAGATAAATAAATAAAAACGATTTAAAATACAACAGGGAAAGCCTGAATCCATAAGAATGATTTTAAGGCCTTCTTAAACCTATCCACAGTTGTACTTTCTTGGAGCTGGCCGGGCAGAGAATTCCAAAGGAGCCACAAATCCAACCACGGGCTCCAGAGGACTTTGCAAATTCTACCCTCGAATCTCCAGCAACCCCTCGTTAGCCAGCGAAGCTGTCTCAGAGGGTGTAAGGCACCAGAAGCTCTTTCAGATAGTCGGGACCTAACCCGTGTAGAGCTTTGTAGGTCAAAAGACCCACTTTAAAGGTGATCCACCACTGTATCGGCAGCCAGTGCAGAGTGCGCAGCACAGGCGTGATATGAGATCTTCTAGACACCCCAGTCAACAAACATGCTGCCGCATTCTGCACTAGCTGCAAGCAGCGGATTTCAACCCCAGCAAGCCCTAGGTATAGGGAGTTGCAATAATCAAGACGTGATGTCACAAAGGCATGGACCAAAACCGGCAAATCGCCTGGTGGAACCAGATGCCTAATCCTGGAGATGTTTCTGAGATGGAAAACTGAAGTCTTGACTACTGCAGACACCTGGTAACGAAGGGTCAAGCCAGTGTCAAGCTCCACACCCAGGTTACACACCCGTTCAGAGGTGTAATAGGTGTAATCACTTATGGTAATTTATTATCTAATTCAAACATTATAGTAACCATGAGGTCTCACAGAGTGAATAATCAATTTATTAATGTGAATACTGAATTATCCTGTAAAACTTTAATTTTGGTATTGTCTTGTCATGGTAACACTCACCCTAACAAAAATCTCCCTAGCCCTCCCAATCCAGCATGGAATGGACTATTAGCTAATGTCAGAAGTCTGGCTAACAAATTTGATGAATTAAAGCTCAAGCTATATGACCATGATATCCATCTGGCACTAGTTACATACAGAGACTTGGGGCAATGAAATGATACATGGGATAGAAATATATCTGGTCATAATGTTTTTACTAAAAACAGGAAACATAGGAAAGGTGGAGGATTGGCCATATACATTCATGATACAATTAAATGTGAGGAGATGCCTGATGTTATGAAGGGCATCCAAGCCTTATGGGTCAAAATACATCCCCAGAATGGAGCCTCAATAAAATTAGGTTTAGTGTACAGGCCGCCTTCCATATTCTTGGAAAATGATAATAAATTATTAGAGCATATCAGCAGTTTGAATATATTGGATATTATAATTATCATGGGAGACGTTAATTTGCCCAACATTAATTGGACTTCATATAGTGGAAACAGTAAAATTGAACATTCATACCTCGATACCCTTGTACTGATAGAGCTTGATCAAAAAGTAACTTGTGCCACTTGGAATGATAAGATACTAGATATTATATTATCCAATATGGGTACCAGTACAGCCGATGTGTTTACCACAATGATATTGGATAACAGTGACCATATCTGTGTATCGTTTAAGGTTCTGGGTCAAACCAGACAACCTGGGATAGGGGTTACTGAAAAACTAAACTTCAGAAAGACCAATTTTACTCTTATAAAAGGAAATATGGCAAAATAGGACTGGGGAAAAAGACTTTAAGGACCATACAGTCGAGGGGAAATGGGACCTACTGACCTCGAAGATAAAGAGTGGGGTGAGCAAACACATACCAAACTTAAAAAAATATTCCACTAAAAGAATGCCCCCAAGTTGTATGAAGCCCTCTGTTAAGAAACTAATTAGTAAAAAGAATAGAATGTTTAAAAGTATTAGAAATAGTAACCAGCATCTAGCTCCAGCATATTGGGTGTTGACTAAAAAAACTAAACAGACAAAAACACAACAGGAAATATTCATGGCTACAAAAGTCAAAGATATTAACATTTTTTTTCCCATATCAATAAACTAAGAGGATCTACAAACTCAGTGGGACCGTTTACCAATAATTTAGGAACATCTACTAGCAATAAGGAAATGGCTGATGTACAGAACAGTTACTTTTCTACTGTGTTTAATAAATCTACTCCCATTACCTTAGAGGATACGTTAGTATCTATACCAAGACAAGTAAATATTAAACCAAGAGATGTTATGGAGAGGCTCAAAAAATTAGATGTCAATAAATCCCCGGGCCTAGATGATCTCCACCCTAGAGTATTAAAAGAGCTTGTGGATTATATTTACATACCACTGACTCATATGTTCCAGCACTCCCTGGACTTCAGTGTTATATCCTTAGGCTGGAGGGTTGCTACTGTAGTACCCCTTCTAAAACATGGACCTGCATCTAAACCAGAAAACTTTAGACCAATTAGTTTAACTTCTCTAATGGGCAAATTATTAGAAGGTATAATCAAGGACTTTATACAGCAATACCAACTAACATTAGGGGCTACAGATCCTTATCAACATGGATTCATTAAAATCAGATGCTTTTTAACAAACTCGTTAGCCTTTTATGAAAAGGTAAACAGAGAAATTGATAGGAAAAACCCCATTGATATTATATTCTTAGATTTTGCAAAAGTCTTTGATAAGTTGCCTCATTTAGAATTGATGAAATCACTAGGGGACCTAAAATTGTGTACAAATATCATGCACTGGATTGCCAATTGGCTGCGGGAGAGACAACAGAGGGTGGTGGTGAATGGTGTGTTCTCTGAATGGGCTAGGGTTATGAGCAGGGTGCCCCAAGAGTCATTCCTGGGTCATATTTTATTCAATATTTACATTTCTTCCCTAAAAATAGACTTACCTAACATCTGGTTGTCTAAATTTGTGGGTGATTGCAGACTGGGGACTGTGGTTAACACACTAGATAATAACACCGCACTGCAGATTGCACTGAACCATGTTTTTTCCTGGACAAATTACAACACATTAGAATTAAATATTAGTAAATGCAAAGTAATGCATTTGGGTACTAACAACAGACAGTATAACTATACCCTTAAAAATGAACCCTTAACTGTAACATTATGCGAAAAGGATCTAGTAGTGACTATAATCCATGATCTTAAATTCAATACTCATTGCAGGGACCAGGTGAAAAAAGCTAATCAGATGCTGAACTGCATCATTATACTCATATCCAGCAGAGATAGGGAAGTGTTGCTCCCCCTGTACATAGGATTGGCCAGGCCTCACTTGGAGTATTGTATGCAAATATGGTCACCGTGTAGGAAAGAAGATAATAAAAATGTTGAAGCAGTCCAGCAAAGATTCACTAGGCTCATTGTGGGTATAAATCAGACACCTTATGAACAAAGATTAAGAATACTCAACCTATATACATTACAATTTAGGAGGAAAGGGGGAGACTTGTGTATGCTCTACAGAGCAATGGGGGACAACAATCTTATAGTAGAAATTGGTCTAATGCTGAACCACGACAGAGTTAGTGGTAGGAGACATTCTAAACAACTCCATTTTGATACTTGGAATACATTGTCTAGGAAAAACTGATATAGTCAAAGGGCAGTTACATTATGGAACGCTCTTTCAACAGAGGTAATTGAAATTAAAAACATAAATACTTTTAAAGCCAGGCTGGACAATGAAATGAGTATTAAGATAAAATTTGGGGATAGTTAATATTATTTTTGGCAAGCATTAAGGATGAAAGTCTATCATAAGATTGACTGATCTATGAAATCTATGAGAAAGGATATTTAGTTCCCCAGAAGAAGCCACTAGGAGGCAAAACCTTGGGGCATGACTGTCATGGAAATCAATTAAAGCCTTTTAAGCTCACATATGGACTTTTGTGTTTGGTTTTGACCTGAGTGGTTGCAAGTTGATTGTTGTTTATAGAGTTCTTCATACCATAGCAACCAAGCTCCACACATTGAGAACCACATGGAGCGGCAGGATTACCCTTGGACACTAAGCATTGTTTGGACTTATCTAGTTTTGGTGTGGACTAATTCAAACTGCAAGGATGTTCTCACTTTTGAACTCTTATAACCCATTTGGGTATCTTTTTCTATTATTCAGACATGGATTGAGACTGAAAGGATATTTACTTTGATGGAATATTTCATTTATTGAAGGAGTTATTATAACCACAGTTAAAATCACAGGTAAAGTTGGATTTAGCCATTGTATTTACACATATTGTAGACCAGTAGATTAAGTTAATATGGCACAATTCTCAGAAGTGGGCGGCAATGCAGAAGCTGCCTATTCATTTTGCAGTTTCACTGATACAGAGACAGAGACCCTACTGCAGACCTTGAAAGGAGATAAGGATTTAACCACCTCTGAAGTAGATACAGCAAAGAACATTAAGAGAAAATTGGGGAACATAAAATCTACAGATATACATCTGGAATGACATGGATTAACACTGACAAAATATTTAGAGTATAAGTGTATACCCAGGGGCCTGCAAGTGCCTGTCGAGACCAATCTGGGTATTAATGATGATGAATTAGAGAAGAAATGGGATAGGATCCACACAAAGTGTAGTGTGGACTTCATGTATGCCATCATAGAGGCAGTGATTAAAGAGCGAGCGAAAATAGCAGAACAAACAAATGAGCAGGAAGGAACACTCAAAGCACAATTGAAACCTGATGACTTTAATAAATGGCTAGAAGAAACTAAAGAAAAGCAATTTGACTATGAGAAGAGCATAAAGGAAGTAAAAATGAAAATATTTCATTGTGATACAATAGACGTTTAGGACAACAAAATACATAATTACAAGAAAATCAGATACCAACAAATGAGAAGTAAAGGCAACAGCTTTGATAGTTCAGACAGCTACACAAGAAGTACATTTCAACAGAACACAACAAGAGGCCCTTTTTAGGGAAGAGAATACCGCAGGACAGACAGGAGAGGGACACTGAACAACCAGGCACATCCAATATACCCCAATGGAAAGACAGGCACCCACAGGCCCCCCCAGGAGATAACGATTTATGGGACAAAACTACAGGAGAAACGGAAGGAGGAGGTGGAGGGCAAGTAGGGCGGGGGTCAAGAGGGTACAACAAAGGGAACAGAGGGAAGGTGTAGTCTTTAATTTAAACAAAAGACAAAGGGCCCAATTCTAGAAGAGATACATCTGGCGTAACTGCACTTGCACCAAAAAGAATGGCACACGTAGCAAGTTACGCCAGCAGTTGTGACAAACGGTATTCTACAATGTGGCCTGCAACATGCATCAGGCTAATTGTGCCAAAGTGGACTTACACCAGCAGATATACTGGAAACCTCCTGCAACATGACACTAGTAGGTTTGTGGCAGCAGTTGTGCCTTATTCTGGAAGGGCAGCAACAAAGTCCCCAATGGAACTATTCTAGAACAACCCCAGAGGACATCCGTCAAAGTACAGTTACACCAGCTTTTAGCTGGTGTAAGTGTACTTACACCCTCTGGGTGGGTTGTGCAGATCTGCCAATGGCCAGCCTTGGCCACCTGTGGTAGCTCCCTCCATGCCCTATACCTCCTATACTGTGGCAGCTCCACAGGGTTGCAGTGTCCCCCCATCCCTGAACCCCCAAAGTGATAGTGCCCCACAGAGCTGCAGTGCCCCACACCCATGATCCCCTGATGCTTATTGACCCAGAGGGCAGCAGAGGCCCCAACCCCAATCCCTTGACCTGATATTGCCCTACAGGGCATCTGTGTCCCCCCCAAACCCATTCCTGTACCCAACCCCCTGGTCCCTTCTGTGCCACACCATGTACAGTAACCACACACTCCACACTCACTGGTAGTCTAGTGGCCCTGCACCCAGCAGTGTCAGTCTACCTTGCACCCCCCCAGCCATCCTCAGCCAGCGACTGGCACAGCCCACCTCTCACCATCACGGCCAGCCACCGACTGAACTCCATAGGAGTACTACTGCTTATATGCACTCATAAATGACTGTACTGTCAGTCATTTATAAGCACATATATACAGTCCACTGAGGGCTGTGACCTGCGACATGCCCATCAGGTACACCATTCATTTGATGTACCATCTGCATGTTGCAAGTTGCAGGACTTAGCTGTGGAAACCCTGCCCCTTCTTGAATTGGGTGCAGGGTCTTTGTCACAACTGCGATTGGTGCAAGTCACTCTTGGCAGAGGCTTGTGCCAATCTTCTAGAATCGGGCCCATATATCACAACTAGAAATTGACACACTGAGCCTAGGGTTATCATATTCTATAACCAACGATCTAGACAAGTTATCAGTTGGAGGTAGATCTACAAAGATTTTTCAGGAATATCAGACTACAAACAAAATTCACTGACACAGAGATACAAAACCCAGAAAAAGTACAATTAAAATGGATAATGGGAACTAAGTCCATTTATATGCCGCAGGTGGGTGTAAACCATGCAGTGGAAACTTACATCAGCACAGCTCATAAAGAAATTGATGAGATGCTAGCATGGCAGGCTAGCCAAGGTAAAAGAATAGGGAGAGGGAATATTTCAAAAAAAACAGAGAGAAATGTTGGACAAATTAGAACAGGACTCTCAGCCTGTAGTAAAGCCAGCAGGTAAAGGAGGGGTGATTGTTCTGATGGATCTTGACAAATACAGAAGTGTGTATTTGCGGTTATTAAATATTGAAGAGAATTATAAGAAACTTTCGGTAGATCCCACGAATAAAATCAGGCAAAAAAATCAAAGATCTCTTGGAGAAATTTCAATCGTTGGGTTGGCTTTTTCCCTTGGAAACTGAATTACTCATAAATGATCACCCTAGGATACCTGTGTTTTACGCTTTGTCTAAAGTACACACAAATTTATTAGACCCACCTGAGAGGTTCATAGTTTCAGGTATAGGATCTATTCTAGAACCAATTTCTAAGTATGTAGATTTCCACATTCAGGTTCTAATACAGAGCACTTCTACATACATCAGACACCACTCACATTCTTCGTAGGATTGAAAGCATTAATGCATAAGGTTTATTTGATAGTCAAACCATTCTAGTTACCATTGACATCAGGGACCTGTACACTTCGGTTTCTCATATGTCTGGGGTACAGGTCCTGGGTGATCTTCTCAAGAATAGACCACAGGGACAAAGGCCTTGCACTAATCTTATTATGGAATTGGCACATTTAGTTTTGAATCACACCTATTTTAAGTCTGAGGACACTTTTTATGGTCAACAAAAAGAAACAGCAATGGGGAGCACAATGGCTCTGGGGTATGCCAATGCATATCTGTTTCAGTTTGAGACTAAGTTAATTTTGTATATGGCACAGCAAGGTAATACATTTTATAATAATTTAATTTTGCCTTTTGGAAAAGATTTATCAATGACATACTTCTTTTGTGGCAAGGTAATGAAGAATCATTAAAACATTTTTTAAATTACATTAACTCATGTGACCCCAATTTGGAATTTATAGCAGAGTACAGCTCAGAGAAGGTTAACTTCCTGGATATCACAATAATCAAGAGGAGCACTAAATTGGTAATGAAGTTATATAGGAAAGATACTGATCGAAACACCACACTCCACAACAGAAGTTTTCGCCCTAGATGGTTGAAAGACAGTATTCCTTACTCACAACTTCTAAGAACGAAACAGAACTGTAGTGAGTCAAAGGAGCATTTAAAGGAACACGAGGTTACTATGGATAGATTTAAAATGTGGGGACACAATTCAAATTTATTGAAACAGACAAGAAACAGGGTTCTCAGATCCCAAGAGACAGCTTGTTATTAGAGAAACCTAGTGATACAGACCCTGCCAGAGACAGAAACCTAACATTTAGCACTGTACACTGTGATAAAATGTCTAAGTAGAGGCAAGTTATAATCAAACATTGGTGTATTTTACAGGAACATCCGCAGACATCTGGATTCTTCCCCAATAAGCCATTTGGAACTTCCAAAAAAGCTCCTAGCATCAGGGACAGGTTGGTGAAAATAGTTCACCAATATGAGGAACCAACACAAGAACAGCTATTATTAGGCCCTCTATGGAATGGTACGTACCCATGCAGCAGGTGTGTAGCTTGCGGTAATACCTCCAAGAAGGAGATTTTTAAACACCCTTACACTGGTGAGGAATACAGGATCAAAGACCACATTGATTGCAACTCCTCAGGAGTCACAGATGTGTTACAACGCCCTGTGACCATCTTTATGTTGGTCAGACTTCCAGGAAACTTAAGAAGAGAATATCAGAACATAAAAGTAGAATCAGACAGAAGGACAACAACTCATCAGTAACCAGGCATTTTAATGCCTAAAGACACAAAGTGTCCCCTTACCACTCCCACCCTGTGAACTCTATCGCTCTCTAACCTTCCTTCCACTATCTCACATACGCATCTCACACTGTGTCAAACTAACTTCCAAATTCTGGTTTGAAGTGTGCCCCTCCTATTTCTCATCCTCCCTCTCCACTCCACCTCCACCCACCCACTCTCTCAGATCTAATGATGCCCACACCTTGACAGTTCCTCGCCACTCCACCCTCATCGGTCAGACTGGTTTTGCCCATCACTTCCCTAAAATCTGGAATTCCCTCTCCCCTTAAATACGACACTCCTCCTCCAACTACTCCTTTACCCCTGCCCTACACAATTATCTCTCCCTCATCTGTTCCTCCTTTAACCCTCCTTAATACCTATCCCCAGTTTCTGCCTTCCTACTCTGACCCCCATGGCAGGGTTCTCATCATCCTGAAGGGGAAATCAGGAAATGACTACCCCTTCTCCTCATATTCAGTTCTTGCCTCTCCCCCTCTCTTCTCCACCTGCCTTCTGGGTCACCTGTGTGCACCACCTACGCCATCCTTTTTACTCCAGCAGCACCTGTGCACTAGCTACCTCGAGCCTGATCCTGGTACACTCATGCACTATGATGGTTCTGTCACATTATTACTGTGTTGTACTTGTATATGTTCTTTTGTACGATTTTAGATATGTATTGTAATTTACCCAATGTTCCACTACTGATTATTATACAATACCTTGTCTTCCAACTGTTGCATAATCTTACAACGTTGTATTGTTTGTACTACCCACATACCACTGTAACTGATCATCCTTCACAACCCTATGTAACCCCCATCCCCCAGGTTGCACCGTGAGACAAGCAACTTGTTGTTCAGGGTGCCCTCCTGGTGAAACATTTCAGTAAATAAAAAATAAATAAAACACAGTGGTCCAGCTCAGATGTTGGGGTCTCGAACTAGAGCAGGAACCTAAAAGAGGTGGTAACCTTATAAATCTTTTGGAAAGAAAAAAAACTAGGTGGCTATATGAACTAGGCACATTTTATAGCCAGTGTGGTCTGAATGAGGAAATTAATTGGCAGGCATGCTGCTAAAAACTATGCACTCATACTTTTATATTTGAGTAGAAAAGAAACTCCCTATGATATTGCTCATCCCCCCCCATGTACCTTTTAACTTATCCTTTATTATCACTTAGCGGATAGCATAAATACACACACTGCAGTATGGTCATTTTCACTCTAGCATTCAGTGAGGGCTCAAAATGAGACATACAATTTTAAAAAACTCTGAAATGAAGAAGCTATATACTGTATATTACTATGTATCTAGCCCTTTTAATCACATGAAACGATGGTTACCAGGCAGCCCAGGTTGCTAGGTAGTGATGTGGCATGGTCTGCATCTGCTGACAATGTTAGTACATCTCCACGTGGGTATAAGAGGGTTGGGCCAGAGTCAGACTCTTGCTGCCACATTAAAGTGAGGGGAGCAACACACTACATGGACACGTTGAGTAAGCACAGGTTTTAAAATATTTTTTTCATTTGAAAGAAAGAGAGCTTTTCATTTGTACACTCACTTTGATATAAAAATGAGCAGTAAATGAGTTGTTTTTTACAATGTAGGATGCACTCTGTGACCAAGGTCGAAGAAACGAACATTGGCCCAGATATTCAAACTGCTCCCGGCTGTGGCGTAAGCTTGGGCGCAGCTCAACTTGGTTGCGCAGGGGTGTGGACTAAGCGATATTCAAAGGAGGTGCACCATGGCTCAGCAGCTTTGAATATCACACCCTGGCCACCCCCAGTGTGCAGGCGCAGTGGCACTGCACCAGCGCAAGTGGCCAGAGTGGAGCATGGAGATGTGCTAGTGCAAGTTCCATTGCGCCATGCACAGCCCCGCTGATATTCAAAGATTGACATGCAAATGGGGCCATAATTTATGCAAAGGCACACATGGGGCCATTTGCATGTCATTATGGCCCCATTTGCATGCAGGTGCGCTGATCCCCGACGACTTGCACCTGGTGCCCTGCCAGGCAGCAGCTGTCGGGGACCGTGCCCCCTGCAGCTTGATTGCGGGCATCTGTAAAAATAAAAAAACCCGTCCAATATCCCTGGAAGTCCAGTGGACCGCTTTCTACCTGATTGCGGGCAGCTGTATGACTAAAAAGGTCCTATATCCCTGGTGGTCCAGTGGACCGCTTTCTGCCTGATCGCAGGCATCTGTAATAAAAGAAAAACAGTCCTATATCCCTGGTGGTCCAGTGGACTGCACTCTGCCCGATCGCGGGCATCTGTATTAATAAACCACCCCCATCCAATATCCCTGGTGGTCCAGTGGTCCGCACTCTGCCCGATCGTGGGCATCTGTAAAAAAGAAAACCTCCTATTACCCTGGTGGTCTAGGGTACCCCCCTCCCCACCTGCCCACTGAGCCCCACCACCCTACTCCCCCAGTCAGCTGGCGGGTGGCAGCACCCCACCTGCCTACCGCCCCGCTGCCCACCGTACTACACATTCCAGATATGGTAATTGGATGACATCAGACCAGCTGTTTTCCTTTTTGTTCCTGTTCTAAGGTTCCATCTCCGGAGATGACATCACCCAGCAGTTCCCAGATGTGCCCTCCTGTAGTTCCCGGAAGATGTCCGCTCAGCTGTATCAGAAGAAATGCTGCCAGGGAGAGTCTTCGGCTGAGGAGCAGGTCGGTTCAGATTTTTCATTCTACAAAGGGGCTGGTAAGTCTGACCTTTTCTATCTTTATGACATTGCAGTACACACCCTACAATAGCAGACTCCAGAATGTGTGAACTGTCCTCAAAGACTCTCCCCTTTGGGACTTTGGCCTGCTAGAACTGTGTTTCACCGGGCCCCCAGCCCAGGAGAGACTCTTTAATGGACTAGCCTTCAGGCACTGTGGTCACTAGTTGGGACTTTTTAGAGCACTCCATCCCCCCAATGTGTATTGTAAATAATGTCATTGTTTTTCTACTGTTTTCTAGTGTATACTGTTTTCTACCTTTTCTAAAAAAATCTTTTTGGGATTCTTCAGTGTTTTGATGGTAGGGGTTTAGGTAGACTGTGTATGCAGATTAAGAGTGTGTATTGTCTTTCTTTTTCTTGCAGGTGTTCCTGGAGAAGATAGAAGAGAAGACAAGAAGAGAAGGAGGGGCTCATCGGAGTTCCTCACTAGTACTTTAGTGTGTAGTAATTTAAAGCACTGTGGTGTTGTTATTGTTGTTGCTACTGTACTAACCCTTTCCTTCCACAGGTGTGGTTGTGGGGGTAGGGAGGCAGTACAGTGATGTAATGGTGTGATATTAGTTTCTTGGTGTGTGGTTGCAGGTTGCCCAAGGTCGGGGAGGTCCCAGGGTTGTTTTTGTTTTTGGGGTGTTAAATTAGAGGCAGACAGATTTTCCCTAGAGGGCTAGGGGGGGATAGACAAGCTGTGGTCCTGAATAGCCATAGGGACTGCAGTGCTGAGCTACTGTATTAGGGCTATGCTCTGGACAGTTCTACCAGAGCCACTAGGCACCCATAGTAAGTGGGTAGGGTAGAGTAGAGGCTGATATGTCAGCTAAAGGCCTCTAGGCCCTTAGTGTTGCCTGCCTGTGCTCGCACATGGTAGGAGGGGGCCTGATCACCCCCCTCCACAGGTAGCACATAGGGTGGGATGGCCCAAGCCGGGTAAACAATGACTGCGGACAGTCATTTGCCTGGTCAAGGGTGAGTGTAACCCCCTTGTTACCCGGGGTTACTAGAATCCCAGTAAGACCTAGTGGTAGGCAGGGAAGGCAGCTTGTGAAACTCCAGTTAAATGGATTTCACACTGTCTCACTCTGTTCTCAGTCTCAGCTGAGACTGAGGGATGACATCACCATAGAACTATCGCAGCTGCATGAGCCACAATGGAATCTGCAGAAGGGAGTTAGAGTAGAATGCTGGGAGGTTTGAACAGTAGTCTGTAGTCACTTGGAGTTTGGAGCTTGTTGTGAGAGGAGCACAGCAGCTCTGTGCTTAGGCTCTTGGAGCCTCAGCCCTGAAATAGGGCTACAATTGGGGAAAGGTGTGTGTTTCCACCTAAAGAGAGACACAGTGAGCTATTTTTAAAGTGGTAGAGACCACTGATTTGGGTCTATGTGCCCCATCCCTCAGGGGATGGGGCAGGAAGGTTTGCCTGCATTTCCAGGGGCAACCTCCTGGCTACTGCTAGTGAAGAAGCTGCCTTATTTTGTCCAAGAGTCTGGGAAACAAGAAGATTTCATGATTCGCCTGTGGGGCACCTGCAACCAGAGGGTGAGTTCTGCTCTTTCTAAAGGGCCCATGTTTCACCTTGGACTTGTGTTAAAGTGGGGATTGGACTACTGAAGTAGTGGGAGGCCTAGAGTAATAGGCTTAGCCAAAAGTAAAAGTATGTTCAAGTCCAGTACATGGGGCAGTCAAGACATGTAGAGGAGATGTGACATACGTCTACCCAGTAATCTACATTGCCAAGCTTTCAGAAAAGAGTTGTTTAGTTTCCAGAGAAATGTCTGGGTATGGATTGTGGGAGCTGGAGGTGGGAGATCCCCCCCCCATCTTTAGTAACCAGGTCCACCTCTATGGTTTGCTCTGTGGATTTCTACTTTGCCTCATGCACTTGGCCAGTGATGAGGGAAGTACCCAGATGTGGGATTGGAAGGAAATTTCCCTATAGGAGTTGAAGGCTTTAAGGTGGTTTGGGGAGCCACCAGTAGGAAAACTGGTTCATTCCCATAATGGACCATGGATCTAGTGGCCAGCGGGGGAGCTGGGCCAGTGGGGAAAACCCAAGTAGTGTACAAGTCGGGCTGTGTACCCAAAGCTGAGTGCACATCCGGGCTGTGTGCCTGGTGGGTTCAGAGCCTGAGGGATGTAAATAGTGAAGAAGTGTTCTGTTGTCTCTAATTTGCATTACCAGGAATATAGCCCCGTGGGGGTCCATCTGTGCTTTGTTTGTTCAGTTTGGATGTGAATAAAAGCCACACTGTAGAATCCCATTCCTGGTTTTGGACATTACAGTTATTGCTTCCTGTGTTCAGATTTACTTGGGTGCCCCTGTGCAGAGTAGCCAAACCTAGGCCCCCTGTACCAAGTAACCTAATCCTCCCTGAACCCAGTCCCCACCGGGTACTGCTGTCAGCTTCAACAGCATGCCACCTGTCATTTGCAAAAAGGCAGGGGTCCGGGGGTTACATTATATTATTACAAAATGAGCAAACTTTCTTAGTATCAGGAGGAGCTTCAAAATAGAGTTTTGTAACCTTAATGATCTAATCCTATAGAAATAAGAAAGATGTTTCCTACCCATCTATCCAGTTGTGTTACTTTACTACAACAGGTATTCAAAACTGTGAGCTTCATCAATAAATAACATCCATCGGTTCAATTTGAAAACCACACCTGGAAAACTGCACGGGGGAAAAACAGCGTGTAGAAATCAACTAGACCCATAAGGGTGCTTTGCAATACAGCATCAAATGATGAGAGTGAAACCCCCATTAAATGTTAGCTACAGAGGCCTGTGCCCACCCACACCCTCTGCTGGAGGACTTTGCCCCCAAACTCTCTTAACTTAAGTAAACTTCTCCGAGCCGCTAATGTAGAGCAGAAGAGCAATACTCTGACAGTGCTAAATTTAACATGCGCTATAATTACCACTTCGCTGAAATAACCAGTGCTATTCTTCAGTCACTGTTTGTGACTTGCCATCTTGATGTGACTCTGATCCATCAGGGTTATTCGTATTTGGATAAAATGGCTACAGAACAAGGAGGCGTGAAGTTAAAATGAGAGGAAGATTCATTTGGGGTGTATCAAAGCATTAATTTACTGAAAGAATAGTAAATTCTTAGAATACTGATAATAGAATTATATCACTTAGATATCATCAAACGAAAGTTGAAAAACTGCAATACCTTTAGAGGGGAACATCCATGATTGAAAGCCATTGGAGAGTCCCTTAACGTGGAGCTGCCCCTTATTGGCACTTTAAATGTAAAAACATAATTTTGACCGATGTGGTTGTTCTGAAACGTCTTTCTATCTGGTTGAGCCTGCCTTTCTCTCTCTTTCCAATTTTTCAAAGTGCCACATGAAGAGTATCACAGAATCTCATGCAGCTGACATCACAGCTAGGGATCAGCTATTGGGTATTCAAGTTAGTCCTCTGGTTATTGGAGTTATTAATACCTCTGTTTTGCTGGCCACCCATCTTGCTTCCCCTAAGAAGACTAAATATAGCTCACACAAGCTATATTTAGTCTCAGGAGCCCAGACAGACTGGCACCCAGCAAAACAGCAACTTATAGCTCTAATAAACAGGGGACCAAATTGAATATCCTATGGCTGATCTCAGACTATGATTTTGGCCATGGGGAAATTCTGGGAAGTACTCCAAGCAGCACTTACTCTGAAATGTTGGATGGCAGTGGGGTGGGTGACAGGATCAAACAGTCAAAAAAGTTTCTGAACAACCACATCAAGCAAAATGTTACTTCTACATTTAAAGTGCTAAACAGAGGCAGCCCCACATTGAGGTACAGGAATTTCAGTCATGGATATTTCCCTTTAAGAACAACACATTTCCGCGAATACCAATACAAAGAACATTAAAAGAGACAAATTATTTTTTATTAACAGCATCTTTCATACAAACAATACCTCAAACTACTTCACAGTAATGTTAAAACCTCCAAACAGAAATACAGAATACAAAATACAGGTGATACAAAATGTAAAACTGGACAATGTATTGCAGCATGCAGAAATATTTTGATCACTAATAACATACTTATAGCTGCTGTGACAGAAACGTGGTGGGCTATAAATGATGATTGGGGTCAGGCAATTGGTGGATACACTTTATATAAAAAGTCTAGAACATATAGAAAAGGAGGAGGGGTGGCTTTATATATAATAGATAGTATAAATTCAGAAGAAATGATACCCTCTTTGGATATGATGGATCAAGTATGGATCAAATTATTACCGAAACACGCACCCAAAATAATTTTGGGACTTATTTACAGAGCTCCATCATCAACCTCGTAATACAATAAAAGTTTGATTGATCACATGTTGACCCTAAACCCTACAGACAGACTTTTAATTCTAGGGGATTTAAACCTACCTGGAATAAATTGGGGAACATCTTTTGCAGTAACATCTTACGAGAAAGAATTTCAAATTGCATGTGACCAAATTGGGCTAGTTCAGTGCGTTACAGACCAGACTAGGGGAAAACATATACTGGATATAGTTTTAACAAATATGGGAGACACTTTGAGCGAGTGTAAGACTTCTGCAGCTTTAGGAACTAGCGATCACTTTAAAGTGGAATTTAAACTAGCCGAACCAATAATAAATCATAGGGGTCAAACCATTACTTACAACTTTGGAAAAGCAAACTTTGTAAAGATGAATGCTAACCTTTCAAAATGGCAGTGGAGGAAAGAGTTTGATAATAGACCATTAAAAGAAGTATGGAAAATTTTTTCATCAAAAATTAAGCAGCAAGAAATGGAAAATATTCCCACAAAACAGAAGTATACTGGGAGAAATAAAAAAGTACAGTGGTGGACTCCTAAAATTAGATCATTAGTTAACAAGAAACATAAACTTTATAAAAAGTGGAAAACAAATAGATCAAATAAAATTAGAAATCGATACACACAATTAACAAACTACATTAAAAAACAAATTAGTAAGGCTAAAATTGATTATGAAATAAACCTAGTTGATAGGGTGGAAGGAAATCCTAAGGCCTTCTATGCTTATATTAACAACATAAAGGGGAATTCAAATACTATAGGACCATTAAGAAAAATAAATGGTGATAGTACTTCAGATAATAAAGAAATGGCAGACATTGTAAATAAATATTTTTCAACTGTTTTTACTAATGATAAAGTTTCATATCCTATTATAAGACTAGATCCAGACCCAATAGACAGAATATTAATAACTCATATAGAAATCAAAGAGCGTTTGGCTAAATTAGATCTACCAAATCTCCGGGTCCTGATGGGTTTCATCCAAGAGTGCTTAAGGAGCTGGCAGAGACAATCACTCCCCAATTAACATACATTTTTCAGAAGTCATTGGACACAGGTGAGGTCATTGATAGCTGGAGATCGGCGACTGTTGTCCCAATTTATAAAAAGGGAAATAAGATGGATCCTGCAAACTACAGACCTATTAGTCTTACTGCCATACCCTCTAAGATTTTGGAAGGGGTATTGAAGGATAGATTAAATGAATATTTAGAAACAAATCATCTTACAGATAAATTTCAGCATGGTTTTGTAAAGGGTAGGTCATGTCAGACGAATATGTTGGCTTTCTATAACCATGTTATAGATAGATTGGATAAGGGAATCCCTGTTGATGTGTTGTTTCTGGATTTTTCGAAGGCTTTTGATAAGCTCCCTCATTTTGAATTGTTACAACAAATGAGACAGCTGACTATAAATCCTTATATAATAAATTGGGTTCAAAACTGGTTGTACAATAGAAATCAATGTGTGAGTATTAGAGGGGAACAATCCGAAAATTTGGGTGTGACTAGTGGGGTGCCTCAGGGATCGGTACTGGGCCCTTGCTTATTTAATCTTTATGTATCATCACTTCAAATAAAACAAAAAGTCTGTATGGATACAAAAGTTCGCTGATGACTGTAGGATTGGTGCAGAAGTAAATATCAGATCAAATACATCAAATTTACAAGATACAATAGATAATATTGATATATGGGTAAATAAATACAAACTGACATTAAATAAGGATAAATGTTTTGTTATGCATCTGGGCAACAGTAATCCTAAACTACCCTATAAATTAGGAAACACTCCATTAAATACAACTACTGAGGAAAGAGATCTGGGCATAACAGTATCTTGTGATATGTCTTTTTCACCACATTGTCAAAATATAGCCCAAAAAGGGAATAGAATTTTGAATTGTATATTGAGGCATATGTCGTCTAGAAGTAAGACTGTTATTATGCCTCTGTATACAGCTTTGGTTAGGCCTATTATGGAATATGGGGCACAGGTGTGGTCACCCCATAAAAAACAGGACTCAATGATGTTGGAGGGGGTCCAGAGAAGAGCAACAAAAGCTATCCATGATATGGCAGGGAAAAATTATGCAACTAGATTGACAGAGTTGAATATGTATTCCTTGGAGGAGCGACGAAAGCGAGGTGACATGTGTTTAGTGTACAAGGCTTGGCAAAGTGATGATCTTTGGGACATCACTGGTTTAGAACTTTACAGTAGTTTATATAATGCAAGGTCTCACCCAATGCAGCTTACAGCATCAAGAAGGAAGAAAGTGCGAAGTACATGGTGGTTCAATCAAAGGGTGGTGCATGATTGGAATGGACTACCGTTGGAGGTAGTAGCTAGTCAGTCAATTACTGAGTTTAAATCTAAATAGGACAGGCATATGAACCAGATTAGAAATTAGGAGAAGTGGCGAGCATATAGGACGAAAGTCCATTTGGCTCAGTATTCTTCCTATGAATCCTATGAATAAACAGGGAGATGGTTTACGGCAGTTACAGCATCAGTGCTATCACTGCAAGGACAGCAAGAAGGTGGACTTGATGGATTGCTGATGTTTTCCACCCTTACAGTTTCTGTTTCTAGTAACACTGATTACTTAGATTAGAGAGGCATGACTTAAAATGCCTTAACCATAACAAATGTGGGGCAAATAGTGATACCCAAATGTTAAGCAGGTGTCAGTTATTGCTGAGTAACTACAAATCCCCTTTTAGTGCTAACACTATTAAAACATCATACAAAAAGTGAGAATATGGGGTAAAGATTGTTACAATCATTAAAATGTTCCCTTTTGTATCACTCCATACATCATTCATGTTTGAATTGCATCTTGAGGCCTGATTTTGAAACTGGCCTTAGGGCGACACAGGTTGTCTCATTCCAGGGCTGCGGGAAACTCCAGGTACATCAGGGACCCTCTACCCAATTTTATAAAAGTGGGTGTCCCTGTGCCAAAGACCCAGGAGATGCCACAGCTATAGGCTTGCACCAAACATGCGGCACACCTATAAGGTTTGACACAGGGATCTACCCCCCATTCGCACAACAGAAGAGGGTCCACGAGGGTGGTGGATGGTGAATGTGCCTTCCAGGAGGGGGGCAAAAGTAGCATGAGAGAGTGGCTTTGGGTGGTGTGGGGACTACAGCGAATATGATAGGGTTATGAGGTAGCACACCACCGGGGTGCAGTTGGTACTGTCACTGGACTCAGCCTAGGCACCTGTCCCATAAGTGTCCATATGCCACATCATGTAGGTGAGAGGCAGCCAGCCACAGTGGCAGGGGGGCTGGGTACCAAGGAAATGCTGCAATGCTCAGAGAATGTTCCTCTCCACTGTCAGCCTTCACCCTGTAGCCACTGCTTCCCAGCTACAGTGCATGATATGGCATTTGGCCATCATGGTCTGACTGTGGCAACCCCCCACTAAAAGGTCTGAACATCTGTGTGACAACACTAATGGCATCCCAGAGGGTGCCACCTCACCACTCTATTATTTTTCCCTGTAATCCTGACACCCCCTAAGGCACCTACCATGCCCCTTTTGGCCCTGGTCCCTCCTGGCACATCCCTTCCCCCGACTGCTACAGTGTCCAAAAGTGGCACAAGCCCCTTAGACCACCTCCTGGCTGGTCTAACCAGAGCCCACTGTTGCATCTATGACAAAGCTTACAAAATTCCAAAAAAGGGGACTGGTGCAGCCCTGCCATGGCACAAGCCCCCTTGTGACCTGGTGCAAGGGTGCCTTTGCTGCAAGGGTGGTGTAAGGTGGCTTGGGCACATGGCATTCCAATTTCGACACAGTCTGCATTTGAAAATCATGATTGCTACAATCCTTGATGCAAGGTGCCACTTGCATCAAAGCCATTTGGCACAGGCACCTTGCGCCAAAGTTTGCCCCTTTAAAATCAGGCCCTTGTTCTTTATCAGTCATTTAATTTGACATGTTAGCACACTTTAAAAGGGTCCACAACTAATCACCACTGTTTTTACACAAATGTCCTAAAAGCACTGGTCTATATATGCCAAAATATTCAGTTCATTGAATTTAGCTATAGACCTATTCCACCAAACTAATTTTATGTTTGTATAAAATAACTCATTTTAAAATGTTAGCTCTACACACTGTACAGATCACTGGTGAGGCCTCAGCTGGAGTACTGTGTCCAGTTCTGGAGACCATATCTCCAGAAGGACATTGACAAAATAGAGGCAGTCCAGAGAAGGGAAATGAAGATGGTACATGGACTGCACCAGAAGCCCTATGAGGAAAGACTTAAGGACCTTAATATATATTCACTGGAGGAAATATGGGAAAGGGGAGATATGATAGAGACTTTCAAGTACCTTAGGGGAATAAACAGGGTACAGGTGGAAAGCATATTTCAGAGAAAACTCTGCACAAGAACAAGGGGGCATGATATGAGGCTGAAGGGTGGAAGGCTCAGAGGTAATGTTATGAAGTACTTTTTCACTGAAAGTGTGGTGGAGCCATGAAACAGCCTTCCAGCAGAAGTGGTGGGTGCAAAAACAATACAGGGGTTGAAAAGTGCATGGGATAGACATAAAGGTACCCTGGAGATGTGCAGAGCATGACAGTCACAGATCAAATGAGATCTGGGGCTGCAGCAGTGAGTAGGGAAATGGGCAGACTAGGTGGGCCATATGGTCCTATCTGCTGACAGATTCTATGTTTCTATGTTACACAGAAGTGAACAGCAACCTGACCTGTTTCTGCCAGAGAGTTTTGTGCAGCTGATTTCTTAGTACTTTTCCTTACCACCTTTTATCACATCCCTTGATTTATGGTAAGAATATGAGTGAAGAATGAAAGGAACATTTTTCTAAAATCATATGTTTTTGCCCTTTTTGAAAATCTCTGAGAGGGATTTCATGAAGGGACATAATAGTTGGGAAAAATTCTCAGGATATGCTGTAAGAAAGTCCCAGCTAATGGGGTAGTAGGCAGGCACTCACAAATAACAAACTGAAAATAATCCTAACGGATTTATGTTATGATTTTTATTAGTGAAAGAAAATGAACAAAAACCTTCAGCATCTAGCACATCACAAAATACAATCAATCCATAAATTAGGTTTCTCAACTAGAGATTTAAAGCAGCAGTGCAAAGGTAAATGGAGAAAAAGACAAAGGCAGTAAGGACAGGGATGGGGCAAAAAGAGGTAAGGCCATCAAAAAATGGAGGGTAAGGAGTACCAATGCCCATAGTCTAGGTAACAAGCTCCCTGAACTTGTGGCCTTGATGGAAGACGGATGCCTGGAAATCGTGGCAGTCACAGAAACATGGTACACAGAGAACCATGACTGGGATGTCAACATACCAGGGTACTCAATCTACAGGAGGGACAGGGAGGGTAGAAGAGGAGGAGGAGGAGCTCTCTATGTAAAGGAAGGGATCAAAGCAATGGAACTAAAGGGTAAACAGGGAGGATAGGAGGCACTGTGGGTCACCCTGGAGACTGGAAATGGCACCACAATCCGCACAGGGGTTGTATACAGACCCCCATCTCAGGGGAAGGACATGGACAAGGAAATGATAGAAGGCATCCATAGGATGGCAGAGAAAGGGGAGATATTGCTGATGGGGGACCTGAATATGCCAGATGTTAACTGGAGCACCTTTGCTGCAGCCACATCCAAAAGCAGGGCCATTCTCGATGCCCTACAGAGGGCATGCCTCAGACAGCTATTGTTAGAACCCACTCAGGAGGGAGAAATCTTAGACCTGGTACTCTCAAATGGGGATGGAGAGAGGATCTCAGATCTAGAAGTGGGTAGCCATCTGGAAACAAGTGACCACCAAACAGTGTGGTTCACGATACAGTCAGCTGTAGAGTCAAGCCATACAAAAGTGAAGGTACTGGACTACAGGAGGGTTGATTTTGTCAAAATGGTAGAGCGCCTCAGAAAAGCAGTAGCAAACAGGCAAGAAGGAGGGGTGGAACAACAATGGGAAAACATCAAAACTGCCATCACAGAAGCAACAAGCCTTTGTGTGAAGCAAATAAACAAATCAAAATGAAAGAAAAAAACACTATGGTTCTCAAAAGAGGTGGTGGGGAAGGTTAGGGAGAAAATGATAGGCTTCAGGAAGTATAAGGAAACACAGAAGGCGCAGAACAGAGAACTGTACCAGTTAAAGCAGAAGGAAGCAGAGAAGGCAGTCAGAATAGCAAAGGCCCAAACCAAGGAAAAGACCAGTTAAGAAGAGGGATAAAATCTGTTATAGGTACATTAGGGAGTGAAGAAAGACAACAAGAGGGATACTGAGGCTGAATAAAGAGGAGGGCTGGTGGGCAGAGGGGGGACAGTGAAAAAGCAGGGATACTGAACGAATACTTCTGCTCAGTATCCACAAAGGAAAAGGAGAGGGAGCTACCTAATCCAGTCAATAGAAGCACTCTGGATATGGGGGTTGATATCAGTCCTTTTACAGAAGAAAGGATTCTGAAAGAACTCCTAATACTGAAGGTGGACAAAGCAAAGGGGTCTGTTGGGGTTCACCCCAATATTCTAAAAGAACTAAGGGGAGAACTAGTAACTAGGGCTGTGCAAATACCATTTCCTGAATATTCAGCCAAATATTCGGTATTGGGGTCCCAGGTGTTTGGTATTCGGGTATATAATTTTCCTTAATGGAGAATTGCTATCTAACTCCTTAAAATGGCTTCAGGAGGGGGAGGATGAGAGGTAATGGCACTTTGGCTTGTACACTGGTGCCAGAGGCTGTCATCTGCCACTGGTGCTTTACAAGGATGACAAAAAGGTAACACCACTTTGGCTTGTATACTGGTCCCAGAGGCTGTCTTTTGCTGCTGATGCTTCAGGAGTAGAATGAAGAGGTTACAGCACTTTGGCTTGTACATGGATGCCTGATGCTGTCTTGTGCTGCTGGTAGTTTAGGAGGAGAATGTAGAGGTCATGGTGCTTTGCCTTGTACAGTGGTGCCAAAGGCTGTCGTCTGCCACTGGTGCTTCAGGAGTAGGATGAAGAGGTCATGGCACTTTGGCTTGTACACAGGTGCTTAAGGCTGTCATGTGCTGCTGGTACTTCAGGAGGAGAATGTAGAGGTCATGATACTTTGCCTTGTACAGTGGTGCCAGAAGATGTCTTCTGACACTGATGCTTCAGGAGGAGGATGCAGAGGAAAGAAGTTCATCATGGGCATGCAGTTTCCCATAGGATAACACTGGAAGTATAAGATGCCATAACTCTGTCAATATTTGGAGTTAAGTAACAATCTATATATGGTTAGAAAGATCACAGCAGCCACTACCAGAATGTCATATACAAGAGCCTTAAATAATTGTGGCCATGAAGAAAAGCAAGCAATAAGACATAATTAAGCCTATAGAATAACACTGTAACTTCAACAGACCATAATTCTGGCAATATCTGGAGCTAAGTAACAGTCTATATATGGTCTGAAAGGTCTCAGTGGCCTCTAGAAGAATATCATATGCCAGAACCTTAAATAATTGTGGCCATTAAGAAAAGCAAGCAATAAGACATAATTAAGCCTATAGGATAACACTGTAACTTCAACATGCCAACATACACATTCATATCTTACCGTCACAGCTGAGAGGTACAGCTGTGAGGACAGCACTCAAGCATGACACCCATTTGGCCTATGACGAGCTACCCCAAAAAGGTCTTTTGACTGGATGCTACCTGTGAGGGAGACATAGTGAAATGCAATGCTTTTCCAAAATGTCTTACACACAACCAGGCAGTCTCCCTGTTCAGTTTTAATAAGCCCCTGCCCCACACCCCAAAACAGAAAGAAAACAGATTAAATACTTTACTTACCTTTGCTGTTCATACCTGATGTGTTACCAAGAGTTCATCACCCTGGTGGTAAAATACCTGTACACCAAAAAAAAAAAACAGGAGAAAAACATGATTAGAGATACACAATGTGTTCCTCAAAGATGAGAAGCATCAGACTCTGGCTTTGGCGGTAATCGGTCATCAGTAATATATTCCAGATTTCTTCGGAATCACTGCCATCATCAGCAGCAGCAGCAGCAACAACTTATTGCAACAAAACAATGGTGCAAACTGGTGGTAGTCCAGCACCTGGAATATTTCAGGCATGGGAAATACTTGATACTGGTGATGCCACACTGGTAACCGGAATAGTTCAGTCATGTGAAATACTGGATACTGGAGATGCCATACTGGTAACTGGAATATTTCAGGCATGGGAAATACTTGAGAATAGTGGGTAATGAGAACATTTCAATCATGTGAAATACTTGAGACTAGTGATGCCATACTGGTAACCGGAATATTTCAGTCATGTGAGATACTTGAAACTGGAGATGCCACACTTGTAACTGTCATATTTCAGGAATGGGAAACACTGAGACTGGAGATGACACACTATTAACTGCCATATTTCAGGCATGGGAAGCACTGAAACTGGTGATGCCACACTTGTAAGTGCCATATTTCAGGCATGGGAAGCACTGAGACTGGTGATGCCACACTTGTAACTGCCATATTTCAGGCATGGGAAACACTGAGACTGGAGATGACACACTGTTAACTGCCATATTTCCAGGAATGGGAAACGCTAAGACTGGAGATGACGCATTATTAACTGCCATATTTCAAGCATGCGAAACACTGAGACTGGAGAAGACACATTATTAACTGCCATATTTCAGGCATGGGAAACACTGAGACTGGAGATGCCACACTTGTAACTGCCATATTTCAGGAATGGGAAACACTGAGACTGGAGATGACACACTATTACCTGCCATATTTCAGGCATGGGAAACACTGAGACTGGTGATGCTACACTAACTGCTGTATTTTATGCATATGAAATACTTGAGACTGGTGATGACACACTATTAACCGCTGTATTTTATGCACGTGAAATACTTGAGACTGGTGATGCCACACTGGTAACTGGCATCTGGAAAGCTATTAAAGGGATGGATGGATTATGGTCACCAGCAACACTGGGGATGAAAAAGGTAGCAACACCAGTGGAGAATTTTTTATTAGGAATAGCAGTCAACAGGTGGGTGGCAGTTTTAGGTGCTGGGAACTGCAGGGCATGCTCTTTCAAAAGAATACTCCATGAAAGTGGAAGTAATAAAGAAAAAGTATGCTGGCCACAGATTTGTGTTAGTATGACTATGAATATGATGAACATGTTTGACTAAATGTAAACATGTTGTGCTTACTTGCTAACAGAACAATGATGGTTAACACAGAATGGACTGTGTATGGGTACATGCTACAACACTCATATTTTGTATCCGGTACAAGACGATTATTTAATGCAATTGTTAGTGGCCATACATGTACCCAAGGTGAGGTTGATTTGTTTTTGCAAACATAAGTTGTTCCACATGTACTGGGTCAAGTGAGGATTGGTGAGGTTACACCACAGCCCCAGCAGTGCTGAACATTCATTCAGATGATACACTGGTAGGGATACAACAGATATATTTAAGGACCAACTGTGCCAAATGCGGAGATGCTTTCATCCTTTTGATCCAGTACTGCACTGGATTTATGGAGAATGACTCCAGAGGCTCATTGAAATAACTGTTCAGCAGATTGGGTGCTGACTGTGGCTACCTTTCTGTTCTGTTCTGCTGCTCAGCCTGTAGTGATGGGCTGAGTTCAGCCCAACAGCCACCCTCCTTCTCAAGGTTTTCAATGCTGCTTTCAGTTTGTGATTCTGACACTGATTCATTGATAGGGTTACCTGCTGATCTCATTGACCCAAGCATGCAGAAACTAAGTTCTGAGCACATCTGCTTCTGAAAGTCTGTAACCCTGTGAGTGGTCATTATAAGGTGTAGTACCGCATACTCGAAACGTGGATCCAACATAGTGGCAAATATGTGCTTTTTATTGGAACAGAGATCAGAAAATCTAACTTCTAGTTCTGTGGTGATATCTTCCACAAGAGATATCACTGTTCCTGGTGTCCGGTTTGGATCTTTCTCAGCATTTTCACTGAATCTCCTCATGGTTTATTTCAGGATCTGTACAGCAGGAACTACCTGACTTAGCAGTGGAGAATCAGAGCTAAGGTTGCGAGTGCTCCTTTCAAATTGGGCTAAAACCTTTACCAAGCCCTCAATCACAGCCCAGTCCTGATGTCCGGGGATTTCCCCATGTCAGTTTCCATGCTTATCTCATGAAGTGCCCACTTTTGCTCCAGAAGCCTTTGCAGCATGTAGTAGGTGGAATTCCACCAGGTCTGTACATTCTGGACGAGATGATGCTGCAGCATTTGAAGATGCTTTTGTAGCTAATGCAGATGGTTTGTGGCTTTCACAGAGTAATGGAAGTGCCTGCATATGCTTCTGGCTACTTTGACTGTGTGATCTGCCTCTGCTGTGTTTTCCAAAGCCTTTGTCACCATCAAATTTAGTGTATGAGCAAAGCAGCGTATCCCCTCAAAATGGCCATCTCTTACATGCTTTTATCATATTTGTGGCATTGTCTGTGACCACAAACCCTACCTGCAAATTGTTGCCATCAGTCCATTAGCTCAATGTCTCTTGCAGGAATGACAGTATGTTTACAGCATGGTGAACCTTTTCCATAACACTGACATTTAGCAAAGCAGACCTGCAGGGAGAGGGGAAAGAGACAGAACCAGCACCAGTACCACCATCACAACCAGTGACTACCACATCTGCAACACACCAGTGTGCTGTCAGTGACATATATACATGATTTTAATTCATGCTGGTCCATATGTCAGTTGTGCAGTGGAAAACTCCACCAACAGCCTGTGCTAGTAGTCTGGCAATTTCTTTTCTCAAATCATGGTAAATGTTGGGTACTACAGTATGAGAAAATGTTGTCTGTGATGGCATTTTATACCTGGGGTGCAAATGCTGCAGCAGCCTTTGGAAACCTGTGTTTTCCACAATGGAAAATGGCTGAAGATCCAAGGCCACCATCTCACCAATTAAACTGGTGATCTGCTGTGCTGTTGGGTGTGATGCCTGGTATTTGGTGTGGGCATGGAAGGCTTGCATGATGGGTGTAGTCAAAACGGTACAACATTGCATTGATTTTGACTTTGAACCCATGGTGGAGGGTGTTACAGTAATCGACAATTGAGCAGAAGAAGGCAGAATGGGTGATGCTTCTGTACAGGAATGCACTACAAGTGGTGTAGGGTGAGTTGAGGGCACACTGTCTGTCTCAGTAATAGAATCACTTCCAATATTTTGTGCATCTACTGGACCAGTACCAGAAGAGGGGCTGACAGGCACATGTTTTGGAGGGGGAGGAACAGCTGTGGATCTTTGAAGTGCACTGGGATGTTTCATTCAGAGATGGTTCATCATTGATTTTGTTGTGAGATTTGAAAGGTTTTTACCTTGACTTATAGTACAGCCTCACACAGAACATAACGCCTTTGTTGGACCATCTTTCACAACACTAAAGTAGAGCCACACCACACTTTTCCCCTCAACTGACAATGGAAGTACCATCCCCAATAGGGTGACCATGGCCATGTTTTGACCCTTTCTCCTTATCAGACCTGGGTGCAGTGGATGAGGTTGTTCCCCCCCACTTTCTTTCTCTGCAACAGATGTAGTTGGAGAACTACTTTGTGTATCAGATGGAGTTGAACTTGACATGACTCTTTGAAAGGACAGGGTGGACTGTGTGTTTTTTTTAGGAGGAGGAGGAGAAGGAGGGTGACCCTGACTGACCTACTTGCCATGACGAGCATCACTGCATTTTTTGGCAGCTGCACGTTCATGCTTCTCACACAGATATGCTGCATATTTGGCCTCATCGCCAAATTCGCTTACATGGGTATCACTGTCAGATGATGTACTGAGCAAGTCTTGTGGCTCTGGTAAATATTCAGAACAAGACGAATGCTCTTCTTCAGAGTCCTCCACATCAGCAAAAGAAAATGTGGTTAGAGGAAATTTATGAGGCTGAGCAACAGTATGTTTTGGCAATACAGTTGGTGCAGTCATTGTAACAGTCTCGTGTTCAGTACTAGTCACAGTACCTATGGTCATGGGCACAGTTGGCAAGGTAGTAGCACTGTCGACAGTAGTCCTGATGCCAGAATTACTATCAGGAGTTACAGTCAAAGAAATTGGCATCATATTACAGCTAGTTGTGATACTGGCAGCAGCAGTCATGGTGACAGTAGAACACTCAGGACTACTAATGGAGGCAAAGGTTTACATAGATTACATAGATTGTTCAAACTTTATTAGACTTGCATCAATATTTTGCTTGCCTCAGTATTTTATGTCATTTCATATTTTTATTTGATATACACCTATCAAGCCTAGTCTTAAATAGATCTGTGGTTCTACTCATGACCACCTCTGTTGGTAATCTGTTCCATAAGGGGGGAACCCTGAGGCTGAACCAATGCCTTCTCTTTAATAAATTCCATTTCCTTAGGGTTAACTGTAATGGATGGCCTCTAGTTTGGTATGTTCTGTGCTTGAGTGTCAACCCATAACTATTTGCTATTTATTCATTCTGCAGTGCTTTGTGAACCATGCACATGTCCCCCATGCTCTCCTGTATTGGAGAGTATATAGGTCTAATTATTTTAATCTTTCTGAGTACGTAAGTTCTTTACAGCCCGATACTGCCTTTGTAGCCCTTTTTTGCATTTTTTCGAGTTTAATGACATCTCCTTTTTTATACAGTAACCAAAGCTGTGCCCCATATTCAAGATGTGGTCTAACCAGTGATCGGTACAAGGGGAGAATCACCTCCCTGTGTGGTGACAGTAGCTGTGCAAGGAGTACAAATAACAGTGCGCACTGTTATGGAAGTGGTTGGCTCAACAGTACACAAAAGAATTGCTCTGGTAGCTGAAATCACGGCACTGGTGGTGGTGGGGAGGAGCACACTGATAGGCGATGTTACCTCTATGGGAGCGGTTGTGTGAATAGCACTACCACTGGTAGTTGGGGTAAGTTCTTGTTCTTGTATGACTAGAGATGTCAGCTGTAAAGCCCTCCTACTTTTATAAAATGATGGTGCTGCAAATGCAGTACTAGTAGTAGCAGTTGTAGTTATAGTTATAGTAGTACTAATACTACTCCCAATCCTACTGACACCAGAACCTGAATGCTTATCAGGAGAGAAAACTATTTTAGAGTGGCGAACATGAACAGACCTTCTCTCACACTGTTCCTCACCACTTACAACTGGTGGTGAAGATGGCTTACTTGGACTGGACCATGCACAGTCATGGGATTGATGAGACATGGTCTGTAACAAACTGTATTATTTTTTTGGGATTAGTGTTTTTGTTTATGTTGGTGCTTCTTGCAGAAAACAACAATACCCACACCACTCAAGTAGCAGCTAATAAAGACAGGCTGATACTAGAGCGAGATGGAGTCAGCAAACAACTACGTACTTGTACAGTGTCAGTTGTGCAGTCATACAGTACAGTAATTCAAGCTTTGAAGGTGCACCAAACAACTTACAACACACAGAACCCAGTGAGTCTTGCCTGACACACACACAAATACTAAAGCAATTCACAGAAAATGTACCTGTACTCATTTACAGCTTTGCACGTACAGGGGCTGAAGACACGCAAAAAAGAAAAAACTCACATGCACAGTAGGCCACTCAGGTGCAGTGAGCTGTGGAGGGAGGAGTCTCTTGTGACACCCTCCTTACTCAGTTGTACATGGAACTGATCCAAGAACCAGACCACAGACAGCAACAATTCAATGGGCCAAGCCTGACCCAATGAGAAAAAAATATGTTGCTTTATAAATCATAAAACAAAATGCATACAGACAACTGTGCGTGCACTTGAAGGACACAGATTACAAGAACAACAATACAATGCACACACAGACTGCAACACAGACAAGACGGAGTCAGATAACAATCACACCTCACTCATGCAGGGAACCGAGCCTGGAACCTGATGACAGCATACCTCTCAAATGTACCACATTATGAGGAACGTTTCTCATTTTACTTCACAAAAGCTCCCTGTTCCACATTGTGAGGACTTGTTCCACATTCAAAGTCAACATTTTAAAGCAAAAATCCATAGTAAATTATGCAAAAATATATTATTCAGTTAATAAGAGACTTTCTGAACATAAATGCAACATGTTAACAGTGTTTTGAACTTCTTAGGTAAAGGTTTAACTAAGTGTTCCACATTTTGCCCATTTGTCCCACATTCACAGGCAATGTTCCACATTTGGGGGACAAAAGGTTGAGAGGTATGGATGACAGTAACATACCAATTTACTTCACAAAAGAAACAGAAAATACCACAGGGCCTGTGTGTGTGGATTTGGAAAAAAAGCTAAGCAAGCACTGCAGTGGGGATGGGACAGTCTGCAAAAACTTGAACCAGTCACCGTCACTGAGCCCAGTAACAGTTACTCACTACATGCAAAAGTCAAGCTGGACTTTGTTGACAAAAAAAAATCCTGCTAAGAACTAATTGGTTCTTAAGCAAAAAAGCAAATCACACTGCTTCAGCTGAGCTGTGAAACTGTAAGCAGTGGGGGAGGGAAGTCAGCATGCAGCAACGCACACAGATTCACTCACACACAGACTTTCCTTTTCCTTTTCCTTGAAACTGAGCCCAGTTTCAAGGATGAAAAACAAAACTGCAGTCAGATGCAGTCACAAGGTAATCAGATGTCAAAACTGGATCACACACAAAATGTTTTTCAAACAGTTATAAAAGTCACAAGTGGCAAACTAAACAGAGTTAGCTCTCTCAGAAATGACTGTTTCCTCTCATCTACACACTCAGTGAGGAGATCACATGGCGTTCCTGCCTGTGAGCTCCAAAAACAGCCTCTGATTGGCCAGTGAAGCTCTGTGAGATTTTGAAATCTAACCCACCGAATAGTACCTCCCGAATTTTGACCAAATAGTGAACTATTCAGGACGTCCATCTGAATATTCAGCAAGCCTACTATTCGTGGTATTTGGGAAATAATATTCAGACCATGTACAGTCCTACTAGTAACACCACTGACTACACTTTATAACAAATCATGTGAAGATGGTGTGGTACCTAAGGACTGGAAGAGGGCAGATGTGATTCCCCTTCACAAAAGTGGGAGCAAGACAGATGCAGGAAACTACAGACCTGTCAGTTTGATCTCAGTGGTAGGGAAAATGATGGAATCACTTCTGAAGGAAAGAATTGTTGAGTACCTAGCGGCCAGTGAGGCACAGGACCCAAGACAGCATGGATTCACAGTGGGAAGGTCATGTCAGATGAATCTAATCAATTTCTTTGACTGGGTGACCAAAGTAGTAGACCAGGGAGGGGCTATGGACATGGCCTACCTAGACTTTAGCAAGGCATTTGACACAGTCCCATGCAAAAGATTAATAAACAAATTAGCCAGCTTGTGAGTGGGTCCCAGGGTGGTAGCCTAGGTAAAACATTGGCAGGACAACAGGACACAGAGGGTAAAAGTAAACAGAGTCCACAGTAAAGAAAGGGGGGTTACTAGTGGGGTACTGCATAGTTCAGTACTGGGTCCGGTCCTTTTTAATGTCTTTATAAGTGACATTGCAGAGGGATTGGAAGGAAAAATATGTCTCTTTGCAGATGACACAAAGATCAGCAACAGGTTTGATACACAAGGTTGGGTGGAAAGGATGAGAAGGGACTTGGCAAGGTTGGAGGAATGGTCAAATGTATGGCAGCTTAGATTCAATTCAAAGAAGTGCAAAGTAAGGCGCCTGGGAAACAAAAACCCAGGGGAAGAGTACACAATGGGGGGTGAGATACTGACAACAAAAAAATGGAAAGGGACCTGGGGTAGTTATATCAGATGACCTAAAGGTGGGCAAGCAATGTGAGAAGACAGTAAGGAAGGCTGGGGGGATAATGGGATGCATAGAAAGACTCTTTCTTTAAGAGGCATCACCAGTAGAAAACAGGAAGTTGTTATCCCTCTATGCAGACAGTTGGTGAGACCTCATCTGGAGTACTGCATGCAGTTCTGGAGATCCCATCGCAGCAAACACATAGACAGGGTGGAGGCTGCCCAGAGAAGGGCAACCTAAATGGTGCAGGGTCTGCACCAGAAGACATACGAAGAGAGACTAAAGGAGCTTAATATGTATACTCTTGAGGAAAGGAGGGAGAGGGGGGACATGATAGAACTTTCAAGTACCTCAAGGGAATCAACAAAGTCCAAGAGGATAGCATCTTTCAGAAAAAGAGATGTGCAAGATGAAGGGGGCACAATTTGAAGATGGGGGGACAGCTCAGAGGTAGTGTGAGGAAGTATTTTTTCACGGAGAGGGTTGTGGATGCATGGAACAGCTTTCCTGAGGAGGTCATGGAGTCAAAAACTGTGGGGAAATTCAAAAATGCATGGGACAAACATTAGACAATTCTAGTGGGGGGTAGGAGGAAGTAGGCTGTTGGTAAACTAGGATCTGCAGCTTATCCATTAGGTAGGGAAATGGGCAGGCTAGGTGGGTCAAGTGGTCCTTATCTGGCATCGAAGACTATGTTTCTATGTTTCTATTGGGCAAAATATTTGACCCTATGTGTTTTTAACTGTAAAAAAGTCCTGTCATCTTCCAGTTTTATTTGGTGGTACAATTTTCTAATTCCACCAAAATTTGAGTATTTCATAAATGTTTAAATTGATTTTTTTCTCAAGAAAAAAAGATGTCCGCCATATTTTATAAAGAATTAGCATTGTAGACCTGGCAAGGGTAATGATCAAAAGAAATTAAAAAAAGACTCAAGGTGCACAGCATAGGAGGTACCCAGACAAGTACATTTGACAGGCATGCTGTCAGGCTCTACCTCACTTTGTGACTGCCTCCCCTAAGCCATGGTCATCACCCTCTACCCTAGTTGTAACTGTAACCTGAAATTCAAGCCATACATCATTGGCACCAGCCCCCTCCCTCTCGCCCTTTGCCCCCCCTCACCCACCCATTCCCCCTGTACAGACTCATCCATATTAAAGGCCATCTGGTGCCTATCCCCCTCGCTCCTCTCATCCTTATCTGACAATAGCACCTATCTGCCAACTTCCTCCTGACCTCTTCCTACCAAGTATACTGTTTTTACCATGAACTCTGATAGAAGCTAGCTTGGTTGGTTCTACTGCAATGTATTTGTCTGAACACTTTATGTACAAGTAATCTATTTTGTTATTATTGTTACCATTGTTTACCATTGTTGTATGTTTCCCCCATCCTCTTATGTGGACCTTTGTAAATGAGCAGTTCCTGCTCAAAGCTACTTGTAATCCTAGAGTTTAATAAACAAAATAAATAAATAAAATATTTTTCTTTATTTTTGCTGTAACTAGCTTTTATAGGAAAAACATTTTTTACTGCACTGCTGCATTAAAATGATAACTCTCAAAAACGTGTCTTGTTAAATGTGTCTCCAATCCAGATCTCAAACAGTATAAGCTCATGGGATGCAGAGAATTGCAAACATCCTATGAAAAATAATTCAGTTTGTTAAGTTGAAGATCTAAAAAAATCCAAAGCATTCAGAGCAGTTAGCCCAAATATCCCAGCACTAAATGTCTACATCCATATACTCCTGAGTTCAACAAACATTTTGTCTCCAATCATTACTGAAAGCAGAAGCATGTTGCCATGGTAACTCAATTTTAACTCCTAAATACTAGAAGTACTGTGGTTTACTCATGTTCTTGCCTTTTTTCCCCTGAAATCAATGGCTACAGGAGCTGTCCAAGTCCTTGTGTAAAGTTCTATAAAATCCAGTCAGAAAAAATGGATGATAATTTCATGAGCTGACTGGCAAAGACATGGGGGGAGAAATCAATCAATTTGTACTGTAAGCAGTTTTTGTAACTGTTTATAGATAATTGTACCACTTGTGTTAACTTTTAAAACAAATTGGACATCCTTTTACAATATTCATAAGAGAAACACTTTATTGCTGAAAAAGGTAATTATGGTCAGGCAGGATGAGTGATGTTCAGTTCTTGATTTCATACCTTGTAACAGCCACCCTGGGATTAATAATAAACCTGGCTTCTCATACTGTAGATCAAACAAAGCATATGATTTGGGAATCCAACTCTTTTTTTTTTTTTTTAATTCTTTATTGTAGTTTTCTTCCATCAATTATAAGACAGACACACACATACCCGAAATAATCCTGGACTCACACTCCAAAACTGAGCGTGATCATTATGTACAACCAATAACTATGTACATACACAGCTGCAAACATATACTCCTTTAACATTTAGTTCACATCTACACTTATACTATATTGACTAGCTCTAACCTTGACAAGGAGATGTGTTCATACATCAAGTCTGGAACCCTACATGTCATTTGTAGCTATATAGCCCTCTTACCCTTATGGGGTCCTCATGATAGTATCCTGCAGCCGCGTCCCAAGGGAAAAGAGAGAGCCACCCCCACCCCACCCTGACAGACTCCGTGGCATCTAACTGTATATCCAACATGTAGGATTGTATTCAGGTCTTATAGCATGCCGTATACCATCTGAGACTTAATAATCCCCTTATTGCTAAAACAACTTATCCATATCATCCTAATATTGATTACGTACTTTCTGACAGACAGACCCTTGTCTGGGGCACTTTATATTGCAAAGTGCATAATGCCTCTAAAGTCCTCCACCTTTTATCATAAATTACTTTTTGTCCGTCCCTGAGCATTTGTCTTTTAAGTCTAGACAACATTAAAAGTAGATCACCCACCAATTGATCGTATGTGTATACCAAATCACTTTTCCAGTTCCTTAAGACAAATGCCTTAATCAGGGAAGACATCAACGCAATATGTCCTTTAATGATCACATTAGGGATGTTTACCATATCCCCCAATATACAAATCTTGGGTGTAATGAATTCTTTGTAATTCATCAAGGGATCCATATTACACTTAATGTGCTCCCAAATGGGGGAAACTTTAGAACAATACCATAGAACATGGAGCAAATCCCCTGGGGTTGTATTACACCTGAAACAGAGGTCTGTCTGTTCAAGGCCCTAGCACACAGCTTGGTAGGGTGTAGTATATATTAGAAGCTATAAAAACTGCATGATTCTGTATTTCAGAGTAGGAATATATTTACTGCTTCTCCATATTTCTTCCCATTCAGGTCTCTGAGAGGCAAATTCACCCTGTTTGTCCCAATATAAGATCTTAATCACAGATCCCTCACTTAAGAAATCTAGTAGTAGTCTATAGATCTTGGACAGGGATTTCTGTCACAGTTTATCTCCTTAAGAGCACTCCAAGTAAGCGCCTTGTCCTGTAAGCTATCCTTCTTCCTTCCATTTTCTCATCAAGTTGGTGAGTTGTAATTTCTTAAAGAAATTCAAGTTCTTACAGATGTCAGGGAGGCCACCCTATCCCCTCTTATAAAGTCCACCCACTTTAAAGTAAGTATATACGAAGCCCACTGTCTCTTGATTATTTGTTTTCCAATAAGCATATTTGGGTTGCCCCAAAGGGGCTGGTCTCTAGAAACTCTTTGAGAGTTCCTCTGGCTAGGGGACAAAATTGTCCACCAGGCCAAGATTGCTTTATATATTGGTGTTCGTGCTCCACCGTCCCCTATCTTCTCTGGGTTAAAAAAGAGTACTGCTTCTGGGGAAAGTCCCATATCCGATAGGGTTTGCTTCTCCACCTGGAGCCAAGTTGGAATATATTCATATTCAGTCACCTGTTTACACCATCGACTCATTAGCGCAAGCTGCCTAGCTACATAATATACTTGTAAGTCCGGGATTCTAAGGCCACCTTTGTTATGTGGTAACCTTAACACATTATATTTTCTTCTAGGAGGTTTGGTATTCCACAAAAAGTTGGAGATTAGTTTTTGTATTTTAGTAAACCAACATTTGGGGATAATGTATGGGGATAGATGTATTGGATACAAGAGCCTAGGCAGTAGATTCATTTTAACCAAGCTCAATTTAGCTGCCCAATTTAAAGGGAGTTTATTCCACCTAGTTAAGTCCATTGTAATTGTGGATATCAGTCCTCCCAAGTTTGTTTCAAGGCCTACGGTCTCATTGGGTGTGATCCAAATGCCAAGATATTTGAGTTTACTAGGGCACCACCTTACTTGAAGTGGTTCAAAGTCAGCCTTGTGAGTAAATGGGGTAAGCGGGAGAACCTGCGTCTTACTCAGATTCAACTTATAGTTTGAGACTCCAGAAAACCTTTCCACTATGTTCAAAACCCATTTAAAGTTCTCTGCCGGGTCTTGAAGGTGTAGTAGAATATCATCTGCGAAAACAGATGGTTTCATTTCTATTCCCCCAATAACAATCACTTGTACCTCCGAATCACTTTGTATCGCCCCTAATAAAGGTTCCAGGTATATGTTAAAGAGTATTGGCGAAAGGGGGCAACCCTGTCTAGTACCATTCTCTAAATGAATTTCCTTCAATAAATAGCCATTACATAATACCTTGGCGGTAGGAGCAGCATACAGATTTTTAATACCTTTTATAAAACTTTCCGGAAAACCCATGTGAGCCATGGTGGCAAATAAGAAATCGTGTGAGACCCTAGCAAAGGCCTTCTCAGCATCAAGAGCAATTACCGCCATAGTCAGTTTAGAGGTAGAGGCCCTATGCAATATATAATGGAGTTTCCGGAGTGCATCATGTGCTCCTCTACCCGGAATAAACCCAGCTGCTCTTGGGTAATTAAAATAGGGGCAACTCTCAACATTCTATTGGCCAATACTTTTGTCAACAACTTCAAGTCTTGGTTTATCAGAGCAATTGGCCTATAACTCTCAGGGAGTTCCTTGGGTTTCTCTGGCTTTGGGATGAGTGTTATATACGCTTGATAAAGCTGTTGATGCAGGACCCCATCAAGCATTATATTTGTAAATAAGTCTTTCAATAATGGGAGTATGACTGTAGCATGTGATTTATAGAATTGGGCCGTGAGGCCATCAGGTCCCCGTGATTTCCCCTTCGGAAGTGACTTGATCACCTCCAGTATTTCGGAATCTGAAATGGGTGCCACCAGCCCCTGAGCTTGCTCCTGATCTAGTCTCGAAAGAGCTACATTTTCTAGGAAGTCTTGTACCTCCACTCTACTCGCCAAGACCCCTCCTTGATAAATTCCATCATAGTAAGTTGCAAAAGTATCAGCCATTCTCTGGGGTTCTGTTATTATTTCTCCCTGATATTTTATTATGGGAATTACCCTGGCTGCCTCCCACTCTTTTATTCTATTGGCTAGGAGCTTACCTGGAGCATCCCCCTGAAGTACATAATTTGCCTGTATCCTTTCCGCCCACCTCTCCATTTTGTCATAGAGGATAGTTGCCAGCTCCTCTCTTAGTTCCTTGAGCTCTGAGCCCCTTTCCTCTGTAGTGCCCTCAAGAGGCTCCAGGGAGTTTATAGCACCTAAGATAAACTACTCTCTTGCCCTTCTCATATGAGCTCTCCTAGCTATAATCCTCTGGGCTATGCCCGAATATAACACTTTACATGTGGGCCATTTTAGTCTGCTATCTGACAGTGTGGGCAATTGAGTCTGAATAATTTCCTCCAGTATTTGTTTTGATTTAGCTAACAAATTTTGGTCGAATAATAAGGAATCATCAAACCTCCATCGATACGGCTTCATTGGAAGAGATTCTATCCCCCAGTTCAGCTGAACAGGAGAGTGATCAGATAGAACCCTAGTGTGGGTAACCACTTCCCTTATCCCCTAAATTACCTCTTTGTTAATTAAAAAGAAGTCTATTCTAGAGTGGGTTTTATGTGCCCCAGAATAAAAAGTCATAGCATGTCCCCCTTTACTGCAAATTGCAATGGGATCAACAAGCGTCGCCACTTCTAAAAGCTTGGTTAGAGCTGCCTGTGCCATAAAAGGTGGATGATAAGATGGAGTTTTTTTGTCAACCCTATTATTAAGACAAAGGTTCCAATCCTGCAAGGATCAGAGGGTGTGTTGGAAGCAGAGCTAGATCAACCTCTATTGATGCAAAAATCAGGTTTAGGTGGTGTAGGAGCATATATCAAACAATCGTTAATGTTTTCCCATAATGGCACCGTGACATAAATCCCTCTGCAGTCTTCTCTAGTTTTAGTCTGTGTAACTGTAAATGGGCAATCTCGCCCAATCAAGACTGCAACTCCCTGAGGCCTTAGCATTTCCATCTCCTAGAACCTGTCCTGCCCACTGTTTTTGAGAAGACCCAGCTCCTCCTAGCAAGTGAGTCTCCTGGAGGCCGCAATATGGGCTCCCAACTGATTAATGTATTTTAGTATCACCATCCTCTTTCTCCACCCTCTGAGGCCTTTAACATTCCAAGTGATAATTTTAATGTTAGTCATACAGTCTTCTATAACCCCAGCTTTCAAACCCACAAAGTCTGCCAGTGAAGAGTAAGGAACTTTGGGCTCTCTCTTCTCCCTTTTCCCATAAACCCACCCCCCATTCAACCCCCGATCTTTAGATCGTCCTCCACTTCCTACTGAGTACGTGATTAAGCTATCCGGTGAGCAGGCACCCGGACCCTCTAGAGTCTTCTTATTACCCATGTATCTGATTATCTTCTGTTGTGAAGAATAGCTACAGCTTATCGCTCGACCCCTATAGGTTTCTTATACACAGTATATGTCGTACCCTAGAACAAGAACCATTCAGCCTATAATTCTAAGAAGTAATATAGCAACCACTATTAGATCAATGAATCATGTCTCAGCGAGGTCCTATCCTTATACTCTATATTCTTTAAATTCCATGCTGACTTCAAGGCATAACAAAAACCCACTATACCCTTACGGTATATTGTTCCTAATCCATAAGTTCTCATTTCTAAAAGAAAAGGGAAGAAAAAAAGGGGGGTGGCATGGGGCAGGGGAAGGGAAAGAGGGAAAAAAGGGGGTAGACGGATCATAAGGGGGTGATAGGGTGGGTAGGGAAAAAAAGCAGAAGGGAAACAGTCTCATTTTGTCAGCCTTTTTCCTTTTTGTCTTCCTCCTTTTCAACCTTCTAATCTTCCTCTCTTCTTCTGTTCCTTGTATCTCATTTTCTTCCTCCGATTTTAACTATTAAATTGAATACTGGGTTGTTTCACACTCGTCTGTCATATAACTAAAACCTCTTGGGAAGCCATCCACTCATAGCATCTTCCTAGAAGTCTTGATCAGGTTTTAGCCTTAAACAAGTCAGGGAGTTCCAGTCTCAGTCCCTCGACTGCCTCCTTCGCTGTTAGGTATCTTCGATCTCCAGATTGCAGTTTCACCACCAGGGTAGCAGGATGTTGGATTCTAAACTTTACACCCGCCAAGTAAAGCTTTTCTTTAATGTCCCCATATTCCTTTTGTTTCTCTCGAATTATTGGAGTTTGATCTTGAAACAATAACAGGGGCGCTCTGTTCCATTGCAAATTTCTAAGAGCCCTGGCCTTGCTCAAAACATATGTCTTTTCTTTAAAATTTAGAAATCGCATAATGATAACCCTTGGCCTGGCTCCTGGTGGAGGCATCTCTCTAAGAGAGCGGTGAGCTCTTTCCAGGTTGTAGGAGTCGCCATATGGTGTGGGACCTAAAAGTTTCAACAGCATCTCCTGAGTAAATGTAATACAGTCCGCACCTTCAGCCCTCTCTGGAAGTCCCACCATGATTAGATTATTCCTTCGGCTTCTGGACTCCTGATCCTCGACCCGATCTTCCAATTTTTTAACTTGTCTACGGAGCGTTATCAATTCCTGCTCCTGAGTGGAAGTTTTATGCTCCTGCGAGGCCACACGTGCTTCCACATCCCCCATTCTTTGGGCCAGGGCTTGAAGGGTGGGTTTGACCGAGGAAAAATCTGCCACTAATCCCCGAAGCAAAAGCTTGATCTCTGCAATGTCCTCCGGTGGTGTTTGTGCTCCCCCTGTACTTTCAGTGTTTGGATCTGGTTCTCCCGGCACCAGGGATGGGGGTTTCGGGTGTTTCATTGCCGGCGCTTTAGCCTCCAAGCCTTCCGGCATTTTAAACTCCATCTCGAGCATCACGTCGGGCCTACTGCGACCCTACAGTAGCACAGGTGTAAGGGTAGGATTTCTCGTGCAGAAGGAGGATTCGGATTAATTTCTTTTTTTTTTGAAGGTAAGAGAGTCTTCTCCGATGTTGTTTTTTCACTACTTGACTGTCGCCACCTAGTTCAGATCAATTTAATGCCAAAAATAATGCAATCGGGCCCAGGGGTTCCGCTCAGCACTGCCTTCCCCGATCAGCTCATCACATGACCCCGGGAATCCAACTCTTATTATCAGAAAAGATGAAATGTTTGTTAGACTGGTAAACAATTATTCAAAGCATCCAGCTGTAACATTGCACTCTCCCTCTGACACATCTATATATTAAAGGGGTCAAGACACAGAGAAATTAACTCTCCTGCTAATTAGGATACCTTTGTTAATTACCACAGATCTGACTGATAGCTAGTGGTGACCATTACAGGAAACCAACTCTTCATGATAGTTTAATATTATTAGGGATTTGCGAACTGGTTCATCAAAAGTATGAACCAGCCCAAACATGCCAAAGTGTTCTTAAACGAATGACTTCCAAACACTTTTGGCTGTTTGGATCAGTTCAGAAGGCCATAGTATCATGGGAAATGGAGCACAAGAAGCAGCAGATCAGGAGGAAAACACCTGCGGAACCAGCGACAAGACTCTGGTTCCTCATTGGATGGCTGAGCTGTTCATCTTCCTAAGGTGGCACATGATTGGCCTTGCTCTAGCAACCCACATGGTCCACCTTAGGAGCTACACAGAGGAATACAGGATGGAAAAGGAGCAGCAGCTTCTAGAGGCTGCTTTGTGATTCTGTACTTGTGCCTGCTGCTTGCATTTGCCCATTGGGCAAGAAAGAAGTCGACTCGTGGACTCAGAAAAAAAACTAATAATTACATTTTTTTTATATTTATTTAAAAAAAAAAAGAACTAAAAAGAAAACTTGGGGGTGGGGATTTGGGCACTCAGCATAGAGAGGGGATTAGAGCCAAGGACTGGGTTTGGTGTGGGTGTGGGTGTCGGGGATTGGGGAGTTGGGGTGTTGGGAGAGAAGACTCAGGGAGGAGAGTAGAAATGTGGAGACTGGGGGCAAGTGAGTGAGTGAGTCAAGAAAGAAAAGA
Organism: Neoceratodus forsteri; assembly: GCA_016271365.2. NCBI lineage: Eukaryota > Metazoa > Chordata > Ceratodontiformes > Ceratodontidae > Neoceratodus > Neoceratodus forsteri. The sequence goes on along the minus strand of JADMNL010000024.1, from coordinate 280,846,941 downwards.
AGAGAAAAGACTGAAGTGCCAGAGCTAGACTGCCAGTTTTTTGGGGGGAGAAGCAGAGGTGGTGAACTGTGCCACCCATACCACACTAGTCCAAGTTAGCCTTCTTGCTGGTTGCCCAATTGCTCCCCAACAACAAGTCAGCTCTCAGTTCTCCTGCCTGTGCTCACTGCTCAGTCACTTCAGTGGGGATTTATTATTATTATTACTTTTTTTTAATTTTTATTATACAACTTTAGCTCAGTGGGCATTCCGTCACATCATGTGGAATAAATAAAAATAAAAATCCTTGAAGGGAAAGTATTGTGTCAGAGAGGGTTAGGCCAGGCAGAGTCCCTGATTCCATACTGTCTGTGTGCACCCCCCAGAAGCCAGTGATGTCATTTTCCTCCCTGTGCTCGCTTGCTGGAGTAAAAGCTTTGGCTCAGTGGGCAGGGCATTCTGTCACATCACATGGAATAAGTAACAAAATAAAATAAAACCATTGTAGGGAAAGTACTGTATCAGAGAGGGTTAGGCCAGGCAGGGTTCATGATTCTCTGTTGGCAGCAGCAGTTCCTGCAGCATCAGCCCATAGCCTAGGTGGTGTGTGAAATAAATTCTGTGCGTGTGAAATAAAATCTGCCAGCCCATCACCAGTGCCATTTCTTGCATACTGTTTGTGTGACCCCCAAGAAGCCAGTGATCTGTCATCTTCCTCCCTGTGCTCACTCAGTAGGGTATAAGCTTTGGATCAGTGGGCAGGGCATTCCATCCCATCATGTGAAATAAATAAAAAAATTCCTTGAAGGGGAAAAAGTACAGTGTCAGAGAGGGTTAGGCCAGGCAGGGTCCTTGAATCTGTGTGGGTAGCAGCAGTGCATGCAGCATCACCCTTAGCACAGGTAGAGTGTGTGTGTGTGTGTGTGTGTGTGTGTGTGTGTGTGTAAAAAATTTGCCAGATAGTCATCAGTAGACCAGTTCCACTTCTTGCATACTATGCCCCCAAGAGGTCAGTCATATGTCATCTGCCTCCCTGTGCTCACTCGGTGGGGTATAACCTTTGGATCAATGGGCAGGGCATTCTGACACATCCCATGGAATAAATGATAAAATAAAATAAATTCCTTGAAGGGAAAGTACTGTGTCATACAGGGTTAGGCTAGGCAGGGTCCTTGATTCTCTGTTGGTAGCAGCAGTGAATGTAGAATCAGCCCATAGCCTAGGTGGTGTGTGAAATTAATTTTGTGTGTGAAATAAAATCTGCCAGCCCATCACCAGTGCCACTTCTTGCACATTGTCTTTGTGACCCCCCCCAAGAAGCCAGTGATCTGTCATCTTCCTTCCTGTGCTTGCTTGGTGGGGTACAAACTTTGGCTCAGTGGGTAGGGCATTCCATCACATCACATGGAATAAATAGAAAAAAAATCCTTGAAGGGAAAAAGTACTGCATCAGAGAGGGTTAGGCCAGGCAGAGTCCCTGAATTTGTGTGGGTAGCAGCAGCGCATGCAGCATCGCCCTTAATGTAGATGGTGTGTGAAATATTTCTGTGTGTGTGTGAAATATAAAATCTGCCAGCCAGTCGTCAGTGCATCAGCACCACTACTTGCCTACCGTCACATCATGTGGAATAAAAGAAAAGAGTAATACCCACTTTTTGACCTTGAAAAAGCGACAGACTGGCATTATGAGTTCTCCAGAAAATGGTAAAGCAAAAGCTGGGGGAGAAGGAAGTAATAAACGTAAAACAAAGTTTATTCAAGAGGCCAGAAAGAAATGGATCAAAAGGTAAAGTACAACAACAATAAGCACCACAGTCTCTTGAAGGGGCTGAACTAAATGCTGCTACTATCCATGTACAGGCTAACTCTCAAAATACTGAAAACCCAGCAAGGGTTGGTGGACTATCTATGTCAGAAGGGCTCAGTAGTACAGCCAACAAAGTGTCAAAAGGCAGTGACAATAGCAAGTCATCTGAGAAAAAAAGTGTAAAAACAAAGAGTTTTCTTGTACATAACGTTAAAGCACTTACAGATACAACTCGCAGTGGAGTTGCTCGATTTGCAACACATGCATATCAAATAACTCAGTCAGTGACTGCAAAGCTCTACTGAATCTGATAATGATGATGTGGTGATGACGATGGTCACGGTGAGACTGATGATGATGGTGATGACGATGGTTATGGTGAGACTGATGATGATGGTGATGATGATGGTCACGGTGAGACTGATGATGATGGTGATGACGATGGTCACGGTGAGACTGATGATGTGGTGATGACGATGGTTATGGTGAGACTGATGATGGTGATGACGATGGTCATGGTGAGACTGATGATGATGATGGTGATGACGATGGTCATGGTGAGACTGATGATGTGGTGATGACGATGGTCACGGTGAGACTGATGATGATGGTGATGACGATGGTCACGGTGAGACTGATGATGATGGTGATGACGATGGTCACGGTGAGACTGATGATGATGGTGATGACGATGGTCACGGTGAGACTGATGATGATGGTAATGACGATGGTCACGGTGAGACTGATGATGATGGTGATGACGATGGTCACGGTGAGACAGATGATGATGGTGATGACGATGGTCACGGTGAGACTGATTATGATGGTGATGACGATGGTCACGGTGAGACTGATGATGATGGTGATGACGATGGTTATGGTGAGACTGATGATGATGAGTTTGTGACTTTCCCTTTAGCTATGTCTCATTCTGGTTCTGACAGTGACAATGCGGATAAAAATAATGATAGTAGTAGATTGTCACAAGGGAAAGAAAAAAAAGTCAAAGGCACAAGCCACACAAAGTGAAACAAAATCCAACAGTAGTGATGATGATGATGGCAATGGTGCTGCAGAGGATTCTATAATTGCCTTACCTGATGAACCTGAATCCTCCACTGATATGTCTTCCCCACTTAAACCCAATCTCTCGACTCCTAGTCCTACTGTGGTCGTTACTAGACATAGACAGTCCACCTCTATTGTTTGGAATCATTTTTACATAAACCCCAAGGATGCTTGCCAAGCTATATGTGTGCCTTGCAACACATGTGTTAGTAGGGGAAAAAACCAGGGGCATATTGGAACCACAACAATGATGCAACATCTTTTGCGAATTCACCCTATTGCTGTATATGGTTAAAAAAAACAGTCTAACATTGGTGGCTGGAAATCTAGCAGGGCACTCGGTGAACAGGAACATTCCGCTGAAACAGTACGAAACCATCCCATAGCACTGGCAATAAATCGTAAAATAGCAGAAATGATAGTACCTGATTTACAGCCATACTCTATTGTGGAAGATGTGGGTTTCAGAAAATGTATGGAATACTTAGAGCCACGATATTTAATGCCAAGTTGAAAATACTTCTCAGTAACCACTGTGCCCAGGATGTATGACAGCTTAGTATGACAGCTTTTATGTTTTTATATCATTGTAAAGACCAAACTTTAAAATATAAGGATGGTCGATCAATAAATTTTTGACTGACTGGCAGCTTAGTAGTTCAAGTAAGGCATACTCTCCGAGAGGCTGAGGACAAGGTAGTTCACTTCACTACTGAAATGTGGTCCAGCAGCCAAACCATTGCTTGTCTTTCTCTTACTGCACACTGAGTCAGTTTTGTGGGCAATTCATCATCATCCTCACGTACTACTAGTCTGTCTGCTACCACTTCAACCAGTACTGCTACAATCACTACTATCTCTCAGAGCTCAATAAAACCCATCATGTTTCAGAAAATGGCAGTTCTCTATGTATAAGCAAAAAAGCAAAAACTAGGCACCACAGAAGCTCAAGCACACAGAAATAAGTAATAATTAAAAAATATTTATTTCATGAACAGACTGTACTGCCCGGGGATCTGAGCAGCTCCCCTCGACCAATTTCAGGCCTGCTGACGATGCACTGTGTGCTTGAGTTCCTGTGGTGCCTGGTTTTTGCTTTTTTGCTGATCAGTTTAGTGCCTTGGCACACAGTATTGGAAGGGTGCGGGAATTGTTGTTGAACTAGTTGTTGAACTAGTTCTCCATGTATGTCACTTTCAAGACACACACACAGCACAACACATTCAGCAAGAACTTGAAAGACTAGTTACTGCTTGAGTCACTTCACAGGGTTTGAAAGTTGTTTTTATGTTGTCGACAATGTTTCAAATATTAAAAAAGCACTTCACAATGGCACCTATGTACATATACACTGTTTTGCCCATTGTCTTAATCTAATCATTCGAAGTTTCCTTTAAACTGACCGGCAGGTATCAATCACTGTGGATATAACACACAAAGTGTGTGGCCACTTCAACCATTCAGTAAAAGCCTGTGACATTCTTGCTGATATCCAGAAAGACAAAGGTCTTCCTCATTTCCAGCTTGTTCAGAATGTGCAACAAGGTGGAATTCAACTTACTTTATGATTGAATGCATCCTTAAACAAAAGGTAGCTATCACTGAGTATATCATGTACAATGATATCAGGGAGCATTGTACTCAATTCTACTCAATGGTCTCTGCTGGAACAGCTGTGTCACATTCTGAAACCATTCATGAGTGCTACAAAAGAGGTCAGTGCAGAAAAGGCATCCCTTAGCCAAGTTATTCTACTCATTCTACTTCTCAAAAGAAGGTTGGAGAAAATGAGGAGCAACTTGGATATGAACCAATCTCCAGTCAATAACATGCTTACCAGACTTACAAATGATGAGAAATTATCAGCCATGACACGGAGCAAGGAGCATCTCTTAGCAACATTGCTTGATCCACGTTTCTGGAAGAGACACTTTCCTGATGTGGTTTCTAATGATATGAAGGAGTTGAACTACAGGCAACTTTTGACTGATGCAGTAGGTGAGGTTTCATTAAAAGGATTGTCAAACATTACTACAATGACACCACCACAAATTCAAAAGACTGCTCCAAAAACCAGTACAGAAGCAGACAATGAGGAGGATGACATTTGGGGCCAGTTGCAGGACATTGAAATTCCACAAGGAGAAAAGCATACTCAGTAGTAAGTATGGTAGATGCATAGCTGTCTGAGCCCAACATTAATATTAAGGACAATCCTTTAGCTTACTGGCAACAGAAAAAATCATGCTGGCCAAACCTGGCTGCCCTGGCTTGTAAGTATATTGGATGTCCACCCTCCAGTGTCTGTTCCAATCATTTATTTAGCTCTGCTGGGGATGTTGTGACTGATAAACAAACAAGATTAACACCAGACAATGTGGAGAAACTAACGTTCTCAAAGATTAACTTGCCAAACTTTGGCTGCATATGTGCTGCTGATCCTGAAGAAGATGACACTGACAGCAATACTTCAGCTTTCATTTTTGAGACTCACTGGACTGCTTAAAAGTACAGATCTGGAACTTGCCTGCCTTTCAACTGCATCATCATCATACCCGGGGTAGGTGGGAGGTGCAGCCAGTACATCATGTTCATGTCCTCACATATTGGTAGCAACTGTGGCAGACAAGTCCCTGATCTCACACACAATCGCTTTCTCATTCTGACAAGATCATTTATTTTATTACCTAATGCACCTAAAAATAATTATTTCTTATATAACCATAGCTCTGTTTTTTCCCCCGATAGTAGTGACAGTAATAGTAGTGGTGAAGTCACTTTGGACTGTTTGGTGCTCTTATTCTTTCACATTGCTTCATGTTGTATTCCATACTGAAACCCATTGCTATGCTAAAATAATTGGTGATATACAAAGAAAACACTGACACCTTCTACAAAAAGTCAGACTCAGGAGACTTGTTTAAAAAAACAGACATCTGGGACTAGCCTGCCTTTCGACTGCATCATCATCATCCTGGGGTTGGGTTGGAGGTGCAACCAGTACATCACATTCATGTCATCACGTACTGGTAGCACTTGTGGCAGGCAAGTCCCTGTTCTCACACACACACAGTCGCTTTCTCATTCTAAGGAGATCATTTGAGGATTTATAACTGGAGTTGTTTGTGGTCTCTGTCTGCTGAGCCTGAGACAGGGAGAGTGAGAAAGCAGCCACAGCTTCCTTGAATCAAGGAGGTTATTTTCTAGACTACACTGAACTGACTTATTACTTTTTGGTCCTGTGTAAATAACTAATATTGATTCTGTTTTTGGGTGGACTTTTCTTAGTTTTTAGTTTTAAGTTTTAACTTTAATTTGCCAGAGAGGAACTGTAGCTGGGAGATATTTGCAGTCAGTTGTGAGTAGATCTGTTACTTAGCCTTTGTGAAATAGCAAAACAGAATGGTTATATTAAATGCATGCTGAAAATAGAAAATAGAGTTAAAAATCTACGTTTCAACCTTAGGTCTTCTTCAGGAAATATCTAAAAGAGAAAAAAAAACAAAAAAAACATTGTTTATTTTGTGTTTTTTTTTTTTTTGGTTTTGTTTGTTTTTTTCTCTTTTAGATATTTCCTGAAGAAGACCTAAGGTTGAAACGTAGATTTTTAACTCTATTTTCTATTTTCAGCGTGCATTTAATATAACCATTTTGTTTTGCTTTTAGACCACATGCTGAAGCAGTGCCTTGTTTTTGTTTTTTACATCTTTGTGAAATAGGCGTCTGAAAGGAAGGAAGGCACTCCCCAGAGTGGAGCGTAAGAGTTGTAGGTGACTGTTTCTAGACAGCATAGGTTCAATGGCAAGCATTTAAACTAGCCAAGGAGGAGGCACTGAAGAGGAGAAGGGAAATCCTAGCCCCCCAAAAAAATCAGGGTAATTAGTGAAGTAAACACCAAGATAGAGCAGTCGATAGGGAGAAGGGCAGGGGTAAATGGAAAAAAAGACAATGGCAATAGGGACAGGGATGGGGCAAAAAGAAATAAAGACATAAAAAATGGAAGGTAATGAGTACCAATGCCTGTAGTCTAGGTAAAAAAGCTTCCTGAAATGGTGGCTTTGATGGAAGAGGGATCCCTGGATATTGTGGCAGTCAAAGAAACACGGTACACAGAGAACCATGACTGGGATGTCAACATACTGGGGTACACAATCTACAGGCAGGACAGGGAGGGAAGAAGAGGAGGAGGAGGAGTAGCTCTCTATGTAAGGGAAGGGATCAAAGCAACAGAGCTAAAGGGTAAACAGGGAGGAGAGGAGGTACTGTGGGTCACCCTGGAGACTGGAAATGGCTCCACAATCTGCACAGGGGTTGCATACAGACCCCCATCTCAGGGGGAGGAAATGGACATGGAATGATATAAGGCATCCTTGGGATGGCAGAGAAAGGGGAGATATTGCTGATGGGGGACCTGAATATGCCAGATGTTGACTGGAACACCTTTGCTGCAGCCACATCCAAGAGCAGGGCCATTCTCGATGCCCTACAGGGGCATGCCTCAGACAGCTAGTTCTGAACCCACTCGGGAGAGAGCAATCTTAGACCTAGTACTCTCAAATGGGGATGGAGAGAGGATCTCTGATCTTGAAGAGGGTAGCCATCTGGGAACAAGCAACCACCAAATGGTGTGGTTCACGATAAACTTAGCTGTAGAGTCAAGTCACACAAAAGTGAAGGTACTGGACTTCAGGAGGGCTGATTTTGTCAAAATGGGAAAGTGTCTCAGAAAAGCACTAGCAAACAGGCAAGAAGGTGGGGTTGAGCAACAATGGGGAAACATCAAAACTGCTGTCACAGAGACAACAAGCCTTTGTGTGAAGCAAATAAACAAATCAAAACAAAAGAAAAAAACCACTATGGTTCTCAAAAGAAGTGGCAGGGAGGGTGAGGGAGAAAAAGATGGCATTCAGGAAGTATAAGGAAACACAGAAGGAGCAGGACAGAGAACTGTACCAGTTAAAACAGAAGGAAGCTGGTAAGGCAGTCAGAATAGCAAAGGCCCAAACCGAGGAAAAGGTAGCCAACTCAGTTAAGAAGGGGGATAAAACCTTTTATAGGTATATTAGGGAGCAAAGAAAGACTAAGGCAGAGATACTGAGGCTGAACAAAGAGGAAGGTGGTTGGGCAGAGAGCAACAGTGAAAAAGCAGGGATACTGAATGAATACTTCTGCTTAGTATTCACAATGAAAAAGCAGGGGGAAATACCTAATCTGGTCAACAGAAGCACTCTGGATAGGGGGGTTGATATTAGTCCTTTCACAGAAGAAAGGGTTCTGAAAGAACTCTTAAAAATGAAGGTGGATAAAGCAATGGGGCCTGATGGGATTCACCCCAGAATTCTAAAAGAACTAAGGGAAGAACTAGTAACACCACTGACTACCCTTTTTAATAAATCATGGGAGGATGGTGTGGTACCTGAGGACTGGAGGAGGACAGATGTGATTCCCCTTCACAAAAGTGGGAGCAAGACAGAGGCAGGAAGCTATAGACCTGTCAGTTTGACCTCAGTGATAGGAAAAATGATGGAATCACTTCTGAAGGAAAGAATTGTTGAGTACCTAGAGGCCAGTGGGGTACAGGACCCAAGGCAGCATGGATTCACGTGGGAAGGTCATGTCAGACAAATCTAATTGATTTCTTTGACTGGGTGACCAAAGCAGTAGACCAGGGAAGGGCTGTGGACATGACCTATCTAGACTTTAGCAGGGCATTTGACACAGTCCCGTACAAAAGATTAATAAACAAATTAGCCAACCTGGGAATCAGTTCCAGGGTGGTAGCCTGGGTAAAACACTGGTTGGACGACAGGACAAAGAGAGAAGTAGTAAATGGAGTCCACAGTGAAGAAATGAGGGTTACTAGTGGGGTACCGCAGGATTCAGTACTGGGGCCGGTCCTTTTAATGTCTTTATAAGTGACATTGCAGAGGGACTGGAAGGGAAAGTATGTCTCTTTGCAGATGACACAAAGATCTACAACAGGGTTGATACACAAAGTGGGGTGGAAAGGATGAAAAGGGACTTGGCAAGGTTGGTGGAATGGTTAAATGTATGGCAGCTTAGATTAAATGCAAAGAACTGCAAAGTAATGCACATGGGAAACAAAAACCCAGGGGAAGAGTACACAGTGGGGGGTGAGACACTGACAACAACAAAAATGGAAAGGGACCTGGGGGTAGTCATATCAGACAACCTAAAGGTGGGCTAGCAATGTGAGAAGGCAGTAAGGAAGTTGTTGGCCCTCTGGACAGACAGTAGGCAAGACCACATTTGGAGTACTGTGTATGGTTCTGGAGACCCCAGCTCCACAAAGACATAGACAGGGTGGAGGCTGTCCAGAGGAGGGCAACCAAAATGATGCAGGGTCTACATCAGAAGACATATGAAGAAAGACTAAAGGAACTAAAGATGCATAGCCTCGTGGAAAGGGGGGGACATGATAGAAACTTTCAAATACCTCAAAGGAATCAATAAAGTCCAAGAGGGTAGCATCTTTCAGAAAAAGAGATGTGCCAAAACAAGGGAGCACAATTTGAAGATAGAGGGGGGATGGCTCAGAGGTAATGTGAGGAAGTATTTCTTCACAGAGAGGGTTGTGGATGCATGGAACAGCCTTCCTGAGGAGGTCATAGAGTCAAAAACAGTGGGGGAATTCAAGAATGCATGGGACAGACATAAGGCAATTCTAATGGGGAGTAGGAGGAAGTAGGCTGTTGGTTAACTAGGATCTATAGCTTATCTGTTAGGTAGGGAAATGGGCAGACTAGGTGGGCCAAGCGGTCCTTATCTGCCGTCAGATTCTATGTTTCTATGTTTACCTAAATGCACACAATTAAATAATCACATTGATAAATGCTGCTAGCTCTGTTCTCTCCCGATAGTAGTGGTAGTACTACACGAAGTACAATTATTTAAACACACTAATATCCCCCTCTAAAAAATCAGACTCAGGAGGAGGCCATTTATTTACAAACTAGAAATTTGGTCTGGGACTTTCTTGTCATCACAGTCACTTTCTCATTCTTTTCTAAGTAATCATTTTTGGTAACTGTCCCTTAACCATATTAATTTGAGTGCTGGTGGACTGCTTCTGGTTTTCCCCTGATTTAGTAGGTGGGGGCAGTAGCACACTGCAGTCTTGAAGTGGTAGTTGGCTGATTGCCTCTCTCTAATTGGCTGCCCTCTGGTCTGACCTGATGCTGTTTTTATGTTCCTGGCTTCTTCGTCTTCACTTAACTGTCTAAAACATACCTGGTGCCTGCCTGTACCTGTTGAGAAATAGAAATCACTGCTATTAATAATATAACTTATACACAGTATTATTATCACTTTCTTAAATGTCAGAAATAGAAGAGTTATTAGAGAACATTCTCTACTACTAAACAGCGGTTTAATTGTTTTTTTTCTACAGATATGTTGATTAAAAGCAGTTTAAATGATTTTTTAACATACAGTTACCATAAAACAAAAAAGGTCATAAAAGGTTCTGATAAGGTTTGGATAACGATCCAAACCTTTTTTTGCTTATCAGAATCTTTTAGAACCTCATAACCCATCCCTAAATATTATACTGTGAAAAATAGCTCCCTTTTTTGTAAATTCCCACAACAAGGTTACATTTAATCTTACTGCATATCTAAGGCTTAGAGGCACAGAAAAAAAAACATCCCCCCTGCTGCTTAAGGTATACCATTTGCATGTCGTAAAGCTGCTGATCCTTTATTTCAAAAGTTGAAGCCTATGAAGTCTATAATGTGAATTAAAGTGCATTTAAATACTTCATGTCACAGAATTTGTATGGTATAACAAATTCTTTGCTTAAGATGTTTCTTCTTCTTGTTTGTTTGCTTATTTTTATACTGTATGACCAGTGAGCATAAAATGCCCATTTTCACTGGTGCCCAGTCACAACATAATTACAACACCATATATAATACAAAAACATACAAAATCATACAATAAATGTATCCATTAAAACAACACCATTTTGCTTCATTTGTCATAAGTTTTGCTAGAATACTCTTAAATAGTGAAATGGTAACAGACTTTGTAATATTACAAAGCAAATCATTGTATAATTTCACTGCATAATATTGAAGTGAATTTTGAGCCATTGTACTTTTGTAAAAAGGAATTTGAAATTTATAGCTAACCTGTGACCTTGTCCTAACAGAATTTAACTTGTAATTATGTTACCTCACAGGAAACAGTTTAGGAGCAGTCAAGTATCTGTAAAGTCCTGAATATAAAACAGCAAGGACATCTATGCAGAACAAAAAAAACAAGGTGTGCATAATATGTAACTTGCAAACCATATTTCTTAGTCACCTTAGTCTGCCATGACATTTGCATTCATTCAGAGCAAAGGTGCTAATAGAGGCTGGAACTTTATTGAAAGAGTGGGGATCAGGGATATAAAAGAGCATTTAACAGTCAAAATAGAACAGCTAGGGACAGCTATTTAAAAGGTTTGTACCTGGTGCTAATCATTAGCACTTGCGCTGTGCTGCAATAGTGCTTATCTCCTATGTTCAGAAGATAGTGCTATGCTTATTATTAGCACTAGTTATGAGTGCAAAGTTAATATATGTAGTGTCCAAACAGGGGGTGTGCATATTGTACACAGTGCAATATTCAGGGATGTAGTGCTGCACTAAAGGAATAGCTCAGCAGGCTAGCACAGCATAAATGTCACCTATAAGAAGCAGGTCTTAGCCTGGGGCAAACCCCAGAGGCATGGAGAAGCACAGCAGAACACACACACACACTGCTGAAAGCAAAATGGCTCACACTGTGTACCTGATGCAGCTGGTCATGCAAGATAAGCAGAGGGTCAATACCCCTCCCCCCCGGCCTAGGTGCAGACCCCAGATGCACTATGCTGCAACAGACAGTGTCATCCATAAGTCACATTCGAAGTCCTCAATGACAAACAAATTGTGGGCGGTACAGACTCAACAGAACAGCTCTGAAGAGACAACCAGCACAGCTATGTAATGTCTGTACACCTCAAGATGGCAGCAACACTGTGCTTCCTGGCCACCAGAACCTTCCAGACATCAGTGGGGGACAGCAAGTCTCCCAGCTTGTGCCTGTTGGGCCAGTTCCTAGATGCCCTGTTGGTCCATGCTGGGGAGTTCTTCATATTCATCACCACACCAGCAGAACAAACAGCAACTATGCAGCAATAGTGTATGGTGGAACGTCGTTCTCCACCGAAATCCGTCGTTGTCGAAACCTTGTAGTCACACACTAGTGGCGTTTGCAGTGCAGCAGAACATTTTTTTCTACTGCACTGTGAATGTCACAATGTGTCCTCGAGCAGCATTTGACAGTTAGGGCTCACTCCATAGACAGGACACATAGCGAAAGCAGCAATGTCCGCGGCAGTACCAATGTTTAGTGTTAAAACATTCAAAATGTAAAGTTATTAAACATTTAAAATGTCAAGCGTGAAAACGTTCACAATGTGAAGTTCTTTTTTCCTTCTAGTAACCCAGTAAAAATGTTTTGAAGCAAAAACATGCTGTAGTGATTTCCCCACCAAAAAGCAACGTTCCACCATACACTATAAAGAAAAGTGCATGGGGAACAGTTGACAACAGGGCATCTTTCACCTCGTTGGCACTATGACAACGGATTACCTCTTGAGCTGCGCTCTCGAGGTAATCCGTTGTCATAGTGCCAACTCAGTGAAAGAATAGCCCTGTTGTCAACTGTTCCCCATGCACTATCCTATATATTCTATTGAATCAAGCACCTACCAGCTGTACTTAGTGCCATTGACTGCACCCATGTTGCCATCCAGGCAGCTACGAGTGATGGAGTGGAGGTCTATGTGAATAGGAATGGGTACCACTCCATCAACTGCTGGATGATGTGATGCAACAGAGCACATCACCAATGTCCTAGCATGTTTCCCTGGCAGTACCCATGACATTTTCATCTGGCACAACTCTATCCTGTGCCAGAGGTGTGAAAGTGGAGACTTTTTTTTTTTTTTAGTTGTTTAACCAGGAATAGCACACTAAGCTGAAAGCTTTTTTACAGGAGCAACCTGAGAGCACAAGGAAGTTAAGTGACTTGCTCAGGGTCACACACTATGCAAGTGGAGACTGTGGGATTCAAATCCAGGTCTGGTCTGTTGGATGTCACCAGATTTGCAGCTCGGACATCCCTAGTGAGTACCTCATGTGTGAGCATACCCCAAAGACATCTCCCCCCATGTTGCAGATAATGTCACTAACACATGCACTTTACCTGCACAAGGGACAGTGAATATCCCCTACGTCCCTGGCTCCTCATTCCTGTGCTATGACTTAAATCTGTTGCAGAGGACAGGTATAATGCAGCACACATTGCTACACCCAACATCATCAAGTGTGTCTTTGGCATACTAAAGATGCAGTTCAGGTGGCTTGACCATTTCAGAGGTTCTCTACAATATACCCCTCATAAGATCTGTTCCATATTCCTTGCCTGTTGTATACTACACAACTTCATGCCTAACTGTGGGGTATGCATGCTGGCCACAGAGGAATATGCTATTGCAAATACCAAGCCAGAGGACCAGGGAATGCAGAAGTAGCTTCACAGGCCATAGTAGACACGTCATTGCCTGGTCCCATGCCACCCCCGCCTCCTGTCTGCTTACAGGCATTACTGCTCAGCTCCACTCACCTGCCTGCATACAAAATGACTATCCCATAATTCTAGAGTTTTCTTATATCTTTATACAGCCACTACCACAGCTGTCCTCCAAAAGCAAACAGCAGACTTATTTTTTTCCCAAGGCATGGTCTGGCTGGGCACAAACTGTTGAACTGCAAGACTTCCACTCACACGCTCGCTACTACTCCAACAGCATACAAAACAGTACCTCAGTTTCAAAACACTGCAACTTTGCCTTTTCACACTTTAACGTCCAGCACCATTTCTACCTTTCTTGCTCTCTCTTCCCTTATGCTCCGAGCAAGTCTGCTCCTACAGCTACAAAAATGAGCTTCTTCTGATGCCAATAAACCATGCAAAACGTATTATTTCTTGCAACTTGTAACCACTTGCAGCAAGTCATTTTCTGATGCCAGTAAACTACACTTCACTTTAATTTCCCCACCTGTACGTTGGCCTGCCATCCACCCGCATCACAAAATAAAATGCTGTCTCCAAATAAAATAGACTGCTAAACTTCACAGGGCATTTGAACGGATTTCTTTTCCCCACACAAAATGGATCCATGACTGGTGGTCAACAAAATGTTTGTCGAACGACCGTGCAACAAAACCATCATGTCGACCACATTTGCGGTCGCAATGGTTTCTTACTGAGAAGCATGTTTTCTTCGGGGGCTTCATCCCTGAACCACCCATGTGGGGGGCTATGCCCCCGCACCCTCACCCACTAAATATAATCAACACCGAGTCAGAGCTGATTGGGGAGGGGGTGCAAGACCCCCTAGAATACAGTGCTGGGGTCCAGCGCTGACACTACAGTGCCCTGGCACTGTAGTTGCTGTAGTGATGGTCGCTGTTGAATTGTCACTGTCAGCAGTGTATACCCACACAACTTCTGCAACCTGGTGCTCTTGCTAGCAGTGGTCGCTATTTTGTTCTGCATTTTCTTCAGGATCTGAACTCTAACCAGTCATCAGGGGTGTTAACATAATAATACAGCATGCCAATGCCACCTCCATGACAACAGCCCTAGCAACGTATGTATCAAAAAGTGCAAAACCACTAGTACAGGAAGTAAACCCAACAAAATATAAAAGCAACTTAAAAATAACAAATTTTATGCCAGCCAGTGGCACTGAGGGTTGAGGCACTGGACACCACTCCTCGCACCACACCAGTGATCTTGGTTCAGGAAAGAGTCTAGGATGTTGAAGGTTGGTGGTGGGGTGGGGAGAGGGATAGAGCAGTTGTAGGCTGTTCTCCTAACCTGGGTGGGGATCCAGTCACTCCTGCTGCAAGGCTGCAGCTGGGTGGAGGCCCGAAGGTAGTACAGATGGGAGCAGCTAGCATAAGGAGTGTGCCATGGATCATTGCGTGTGCATGCCTCCACACACACACACAAGCAACCGTGGCAAGGGAAGGGGCAGAAAAGTGGAAAATGGAGCTGACAGGCTCCTTGATGGCCCCTCAGTGCCTGCGCTGGCCTCTCTAAGTCTGGATGTTGGTCTCCGGGGAAGGGGATGTTGATGCCCTTCGCCCTTGGCCCTGTCATGAGGGAACAACCTGTGGGGATTGCTGGGAGGTTCAAGCACGGGAGAGATGGGGACCAGAGAGCAAGCCTCTCTGAGGGAGGGACTGGAGCCTCCTACCAGCTCCACGGTGAACATAAAATGAATATATATATATAAAAAAAAGTAAATAAAAATACCAAATCTTTTAAAGATACAAAGCTCAAACACAAGATCCTGCTTATTACATAAATGAAATATGCAACAGGGATCTTTAAGAATAAATTATTTATTTTCACTTGAGTTGTCTGATGTTGGATAACCTCACTCATGGGTTACGCCTCTCGTGAGGTTACTCAAGGTCAGACAGCTCTTATGAAAATAAATAATTTATTCCACGGGTCCCTGTTGCATATTCTTTATATATGATATGGCTTAGGCCAATAATTCACATTGAGGAAGCACTTTTCAAACCTGATAATTCACAGAATTTGATTGACAGGCTAGTCATAGATTATCACCACTTGTCAATCAAATTCCATGAATTAACACAAGCTGTCAATCAAATCTCTGCTAGTAAGTGTAACAGCTTGCCATATAATTTTGTAGTGTAGTCTATTTATTTATTTCCTTCCAGCTTGAATGGATCTGAGAGGGGGAAATAAGGTAAAGTTAGTTGTCAGAGGCATGTCAGAGGACTCTGGAGAGTGATTACAATCTCTTTGCCCTGTACTACAGGACTCCGATCAGTTAAAGAGACAACTGAAAGTCAAAAGATCCTTTTCATGATTCAAGTCAAAAACAACCCTATCATGTTATGTGAGAGGCCCTAGGCTAACAGCTCATTTAGCCACCTCTGCTGGGGCAAACAAGTCTCAGAACAAAAGTTTCTGAATCCAAAAACATCCGGGGGCCCAATTCCAAGTCACGTTACACATGGCGCAAGGTGATTTATGCCAAACTCTATGGTGCAAATCGTACCTTGTGCCACACGTTACGCAAGTTGCAATTACAAGATGTGGCTTGCACCATGCCACATACGGGTTGCGCCAAAGGTGGGCTATGCCACCCTCTATGCCTGCAACCCACTGCAGCATGGTGCAAGGGTGGGTTATGGCAGCACCTGTGCCCTATTCTGAAAGGTGGCTGCCATAACATAGGTACACAATTACAAGACCCACAATGGCGCTGTGGGTTAGACCAGCATGGAGGTGGTCTAAGGGGCATCCATCCTGGCAAAACGATGGATGCCCACCCCGCAGCACCATGTAACACACATTGCCATGCTCCACAGACCCCCCAGCACAGTGATGCCTCCACCCCCAATTTCAGGGTGCCATCTGGGTCAGTATTGCACCATGCTCCCCCTTGCCCCTGTGCCACCCAGCCTACTCCCCAGACCCCCAGGGGATTATGGCCATGTTACAGAGCAGGGGGGAAGTTGATTGGGGTCTGCAACTTTCAGCACCCAGGTCCATTGTGCCATTCCCGTGGCACAATCCTGCTTCTGCAGAAAGTCACAGTTCATAGGTGCCAGGGACCCTGCCCATCCTGGACTATGGTGCAGGGTCCCCGACATAATGGCGCATGGCACAACTCCCATATGTCCACAAGTTGTGCCATGCATTCTGGAATTGGGCCCCAAGAGTCCAGTTTGTGCCAATTTTCCTGATGATAGGTTTTTCAGGACACCAAGAAAGTGCAGAATCTATGATGTTAAAGCAACATTCTGGATGATGTGTCATGGGGCCTGACAGGTGAAGGGTTTCAAGGACTTCCCAGAACCTTAAAAAAGTCAGTCAGTCAGGTTTCAGGACCTAACATCTAAGGTTCAAGTCTGCCCTGATTCACCAAGGTGCCCTATGTGTTAAATTCTACTTTCAGAAAGCTAGAAAATGTAGTAAGATATTTCTGTGTTTTTTTCTCTACTGTACAAAACATTTTTGTTTAGTCTGGTTTAGTTTGTTTATTTGTTAGAGCGCTCAATGTCATTCTGACTCTGGGCACTTTACAAAATGCCTTAATAAGATAAGCAGAAATTACAGTAAAATTTACAAAAAGATGTAAAACTAAGTATAATAAATTAGAAGGAGGAAAAAACTTTATTAAATAATAAGGTTTTCAAATCCCTCTTGAAGGCACCCACTGAGGGGGCCTCCCTAAACAACCATGGCAGTGAATTCCATTGGGTATACTCAGCAACTAAAAAAGCCCCAGCACCAGATGACTGTAAATGAACCCTGGGAATTACAAGGAGGCTCTCCTCGGATGACCGGAAAGGATGAGAAGGGTGGTAGGGCTGTAGGAAGTCTGCAGGTAACTGGGTCCCAGACCATGTACAGCTTTATAGGTCAGCAAACTGACCTTGAAGGTGGTCCACCACCTAATGGGAAGCCAGTGCAGAAAGTGCAGCACAGGTGTAATATGACATGACCTTGGAAGGTCGGTCAACAGCCTGGCCACTGCATTCTGCACCAGCTGCAGGTGGTAAAGATGAACCCCAGATAGCCCTAGGTAAGGACATTGCAGTAATCAAGCCATGATGTCACAAGGGCATGAACTAGTGATGTGAGATCACCCAAGAGAATCAGGATTTAATCTTTTTATTTCTGTAGAAGTACTGTTCCCCATAATCTTAGTATAGTATTCTGTATTATATGTGTACGTATTTTGAAGTGTTACATATTACTTTTATATAGTTTGTTCTTCTATGATGGAGTACTTTGCGGTACAGGTAACTGGGTTATAACTGACAAAAACTGTTTTTCCATCTCTGAAGAAAAGGCTACAGTTATCATATTTTGTTTCTAAAGTGACGTGCTCTCAAATGTGACAGAGAGTGGTAGGTCATTTGCCTTTTGGTAAGGAGCTCTGTGCTGTATGGAGAGTGTCTCTGGTGGGATTCAGACCTAGAGGTATCCTGAGAGAGTGTCTATGCAGAGTGGCTGCAGCTGTTGAAGTACCCCTGCAGGTGTCTTAAGGGCTTGAGATAGCTAGTAACAATGAACAGGCTGACTCTAGGAGACCAGTCTGCCACAAACTGGAGGTAGTGGTTGGGACCTGAAATATTTTTGTCACTATAAATGTTATCTATCTAGTCACAAAACATGCCATACAAAAGGGAACTGTATATTTTCCCATTTTATTTTGTTATTAGCATGAGACAGACAATATTATGTCTGGGTCATATGAGAAATGCACAGTGCCAAACTTGATGGAGCTGTGCAGAAGATGAGAAACTGGTACTCAGGAAGGCCAAACATGGGCAGAACTCAAAGACAGCCTTGAGAAAAGTCCCTAGGAAAGCCATGCGAAAGTGGTCACTGCTAGCCAAAGTCATGAGATGGAGGCTAGGGAGAATGCAGATGAGCCAGAGCCTTTGACTGGGGTGGCTGTGCAAGCATACCAGGTACAAACGTTGGTGCTGGAGCTTGCCCTGGTTAAGGCAAAGGCAGATATTGAGAGGCAAAAGGCAGATGTAGATCTGCAGGGGAAAAATCTGGAAGCTGAGGAGCCAGAAAAGCAATGCAAGCATGAGCTAGAGCAGCAAGAAAGGCAGCACCAGAAAGAGCAAGAGGAGAGAGAGGAGCAAAAAAGGTAGCACCACCATGAGATCCAGATGAGGGAACTTGAGCATGATACACTGATGGAGATCCCGCTGCAGAGGACTACACCAGAACATGTGAGTAATGGCACGAGGGGTTCAATCTAGGAAGACAAAATTAATTCTAAAATATTTCCCAGATTTTAGGAGGGGAATGATCTTGGTTTGTTTTTAAGATTTTTTGAGAGAATCTGTGGGCAATTTATATTGGGCAGGGCTGCTTGGGTGACTCACCTATTGCCACTGCTTAAAGGCACGGCATTAGTAGCTTTTGCTAGAATGGACAAAGAGGACTGCATGGATGATGATAAAGTGAAAAATGCCTTGCTAAAGAATTGTGAGTTACTCTTGAGGCCTGTAGGCAAATATTTGGAGGGTTAAGAAAGACACCAGGGGATAGCTCTGCTGAAATATGTGTGCTGCTAAGTAATTTGCTAGGACACTCGGCAGACAGTACAAAACCTTGTTGTGTAGAGGAAATAAAAGATTTATTTATTCTGGAACAGTTCCTAAAATCTGTACTTGAAGAAGTGAGAATATGGTTGTTGAATAGAACTCAGAGCTCCCTGAGGGAGGCAGCTGAGAGGCATGATTAGTTCAAGTACCCCTTGCGACGCTCTGCCCCTTGCTTATGATTATTGTATGATATTGTTATTACAAATACATGGTCTGTGTATGACAGTTCAGTGTGTGAGGAATTTGGCCTGTAACTTCAAGGTGTCAGTGGCTGAGAACTACAGGATGTAATTAATCTGACCAGAAGAACCATTGAATTGACGTCCTTGCAAAATGGCATTTTATTACCTTTTTATGACCTGCCCAGGCTTTTGAAGTTGAAACCAAATGTGACTTTATGAAATCAGAAAAAGGACATCATTAGTCTGATTCCTGTTGGCTTTTTAACACCTTGGTGCTAGTGTGGGATTATTAAGTTCAAAGAGAATTGTTTAATTAAAGACTCATATTTGGGAAATGACTAGTTTCAGATTTTTCAAGGAAATGACTCATATCCTCAGAGACACTTATGTCAGAGAATTAAAATGTAAGAGAGGATCCTGCTGACCTCATTCAAAAGGGAGTGGGGGAAGATAGAGTTATACATGTAACATTGTAGATGAAGTATCATTATCATCTTGGGCTCTGAAAACAGAAAGTTCTCTCTAACTAAAATCAGAACTTACAAAAAGGTCATACTTAGATAGTAAAGATCTAAAATATTGTGGTAGGAGTTTTGTTCTGTAATTTTTCCCATTTTCTTTTGTGACTGTGAGCTCATACTATTTGTTCTGTATTTTATTTTACTTATTTTACAATTTTTAGTAAGCATTTTCTTTAAGATACTGCCTGTGTCTCCTCGGTCATTTTTGCATGTCATTGTTGAACTGATATTAAGTCTGACAGCTGTAAGAGCTTGCATGGTGTTACTAAACTGGAAAATATAAGAACATCCTAGGACTCTTGTAGAGTTAAAAAGGGTTCATTTTGGATACCTGGTTAGGTGCCCCGGCGAAGGATTGTACTGCATTCCACGAAGAGGGTACATATCTGAGCCTGTTAATTGGGTATGCTAGCATAAGGTTCACAGTTTGAATCCCTCCAGAACTCAAGATTAAAGGTGATTTGTACCCAAAGCAGACAGGAGGGTTGCCCTGTCTGTTACCTGTTCATACTACTGCACTCTGAGGTTGGCACTGTGGGAGCAGAGGGCCTGGCCTGCGGAGTGCGTTTGTGACACCTCTGACCCCTGAAGCTAGAAAGAGGTTGGCATTCATCACCCCATTTGGAGCATTCAGGTTAAGGGTAATGCCATTTGGTATAAAGTATGTGCCAGCCACCTATTAACAGCTGATCGACCACATTCTGAAAGTGGCAGCAGACTTTGCTCTGGCATACATGAATGGTATCGCCATCTATAGCCAGACTTGGAAGGATCACATTAGGCACATGACCAAGGTGTTCACCAACTGCAGACTGCTAGGCTGACAGACAAAGCAGAGAAGTGACAGATAGTGATAGTAGAAGTGACATACCTTGGACACAGGGTGGGGAGTGATTACATCTGGTCTCAGACATTGAAAATTTAAGTTATACAGGGATGAACCATGGTGACAACCAACAGAAAAGTATGGGCCTTCATAGGGATGACAGAGTACTATCATACATTTGTGCCAAATTTCAGCAGGATGACCAATCCCCAGTCTGATCTCACCAGGAAGAAAATGACAGAAAAGGGTCAGTGAATGTAAAACTGTGATACCACATTTCATCAGCTCAATGGAGGCACTGTATCAGGCACCTGTGCTTGCCAGCCTGGACTATTTTCTTATGTTTATTGTGCTTGTAGATGTATCTAATCATGGGCTATGCACAGTTCTGAGTCAGGTTACATACTCGGGAGAAGAACACCCAGTCATGTACCTGAGCAGGAAGTTACAGCCCAGAAGGCAGCATATGTCGCAATAAAGAAGGAGTGTCTCTGTATTGTCAGGCCTTGAAAAGCTGTAACCTTATTTATATGGGAGGGAGTTCACCCTCAACACTAACCACAACCCCTTTACATGGCTGCATAGGAGCAGCAGACGGAACCCAAAATTGCTAAGGTGGAGCCAGTTTCTGCAGCCCTATAATATGAACATTAGACATCACAGCGGGTCACAGCATAGCAACATGGATGGGGTGTACAGACAATAGTTAGTACCCCCCTTTTTAGTAGGAGAGGTGCTTGAACAACTAATGTGGGGTTCACACAAAGAGTGAACTGAGGGCATAACAGTGGCAGCCAGCTGGCATATTCCCCCAGGAAGAGGAAGGTGTGCCAGCTTCCCATATAATATTGTACTGTACTTTTAGTTTTAATTTCCTAATACTGTAGCTCTATTGATAAGTCTAAATGGATCTCTGAGAGGATATGAGATTAAGCTAGTTACCAGAAGCATGCCAGATGACTCTGGAGAGTGATTAAAATCTCATTGCCCTGTACTACAGGGCCCTCTGGCCAGTCAATGGGAGAGTTGAAAGCCAAAACAGCCCTTTCATGCTTCAAAGCCAGAAACAATCCTTTCATGTTATGTGAGAGTCCATAACTAATGACTGATGTAACCACCTCTGCTGGGGCAAAAAGGGCTCAGAACAAAGAGAAGGTTTCTGAATCCACAAAAATCTAAAAGTCCAGTTTGGACCAGTTTTCCAGATGGAAGGTTTTCCAAGACACAAAGGAATTGTTGAATCTATGATGTCAGAGTGACATACTTGATGATGATGTGCCATGAAGGGCTGGCAGTTGAAGGGTTTTGAGGATCTGCCAGAACCTTAAAAAAGTCCCCTCCCTCTATCCCTTTGTGGGTGAATTAGCTTAATAAAAATGAATATACTGCCCAGGTTATTCTAGCTGATTAACATGTTAAATGTTTGGTTACCCCATCTTGGTTCAAAAGGCTACATACTATTATTTCCAACTTCATCTGGTTGGTTAAAATCCCGAGAAGAGCGTACCACAAACTGGCAGTGCCCAAGATTAAAGGTGGACTCCATTTGCCCCACTTCGGGCTATATTATTGGACCAGCCATGCCAGCAAATATTTGCGTTGGCTCTCACCCTCTATTGATGAAGGCTTCCCTTCATATGTGCTGGTTTGGCTCTCCTTGGAACAAGACCTAATTGATTCAGCTGGAGTATCGCCCAGGTCATTGTTACACACATTGTGCACACCTCAGTGATTGCTGTCTCCATTAAGGTTCACACCCAGTTATGCACATTCTTGAAATATGAGCACAAAAGAGCCATATCCCAACCGATCTTTGGTAATCCTAATTTCAGAATAGAGGGTAGTCCTCCCTCTCCCCTTGGTTACCCCAGTTTGCAGAGGCCAGAACCTGTAACCTGATCAAAGATGGAGAATTTCTTCCCATGGCAGATATTATGCAGGAATATAGGTTGGAAGCGACCTCTGTTTTTAAAGTCTATCAGCTATGTCACGTAGTGATGAGAGGCTTCAAGGAGTCTTCCAGTCACACTAATGCCAATGAATTCTTACAGACCCTCATGGATCTGTCTAGCTTACCCCACTCTGTATCTAAAATATATGTTTGTCTCTATTCTAAGGCCTACCCATATATTAATGGAGCTTCTGAATACTGGGATACTCAATTTCCACAATGTCAGTTTGACCGGAGTAAACTGTCGAAGGACACCTACATATACATTACTCAGGATCAACTACATCTCACACAGTTCCAAGTCTAAATAACCTATACTACACTACTGTTAAATTATTTAAAATGGGCAGGGCTCCATCCCATTTGTGTGAGATGTGGGCAAGCAGAAGGAACTGTTTATCATATTTTCTGGGAATGCAACAAAGTGCAACATTGTGGGAGCTTATCAGACACAAGGCAGACTCAATACTAGGTATCTGTGAACTCCTCTCTCCAGAGACTTGTGTTGTGGGTGATTATTCCAAAGTGAGGGTGAAAAAGAGGAGATATTTTCTTGCCTTGATGGCTTTAACTGTTAAAAAGCGAGTTCTGCGCCACTGGAGAGATTCAATAAGAATTAACTATGTGGAGTGGTTGCAGGAACTACCTACTAATCTCAGACTTGAGTGAATGATTGCTGGACTCCATAATCATCTATCAGATTTCAATAAAATTTGGGGCAAATTGCACACACCGTACACCCTACAGACTAGTCCCAGTCCTTCCTAGTATGGGGGCCACATTCTTCATCCATCCTTAATATTACTAGAAGGGTAACAACATGTTAATTTTTACCCATGGGCCCAGGTCTAAGGAAGAAATAGATGCCACTCTGCAGGTGGGAGGGATATATAAAAGAGGGAGGTAAGGGAAGGGGGGGCATTAGAATAGGTATATAGGTGTTAGTATTGTGTTGTTATTGTTATTGGTAATGTTAAATATGAAAATCAATAAAGTTCAACAAATTTCAAAAAAAAAAGTCAGTAAGGTTTCGGGACCTTGAGCAGCTAATATCTAAGGTTCAAGTTTGTCCTTATTCACAAAAGTGCCCTGTGTGGTAAGCGATCTCTACTTTGGGAAAGTTGGGAAATGTAGTAAGATTTTTCTGTATGTTTTTTCTCTGTTGTTCAAAACATTTTCTTTTTATCTCTGTAAAAGTACTGTTCCACATTGTCTTTGTGTGGTAGTCTCTATTCTACTTGATAATATCTTGAAGTATTAAAACATTATTTTTTACACACTTCATGCTTTTGTGTCTCAGTCCTTTGAGGTACAGGTAACTGGGTTGTAACTGACAAAAACTGTGTTTTTGTCTCTGAATGGAAGTCTACAGTTATCATATTTTTTCTAAAGTGAGGTGTTCTCAGCTGTGGCAGAGGGGATGGGTTAGTTACCCATTGGTAAAGAGCAATGTACAGTGTGGACAGTGGTTCTGGTGGGATTCAGACCTAGAGCTACCCCAAGAAACTGTCTCTGCTGACTGGTGTTGGCTACTGAAATACCCTTGAAGGCATCTGAAGGGATGGAGAAAGCTGGTAACAGTGTACAGGCTGAGTCAGGGAGAGACCAGTCTGCCACAATAAGTTTTTCAGGAGTCACTCACACTGCCCATTTTCCTTGTGAGTTTTGTTTCTCTCACTGACCTCTTGACTCCAACAGCTTCTTCAGACTAAGCCACAAAAATGGTATTGTGATTTCTGTTTACTGCTAAATAAAAAATTAATCAATATACACGTGTAAGTTACTAGTTAATTCAATCACGGGTTTTATGGAACTTCACAACCACTTAGCCTTCGGCCTCATGGATTAGTATGTTCTATAAACTCCTAGATTGAATTATTGCCTTGTAACTCACACTTTCCCATTACTTATTCTATACTTCTTGGGACTACATTTCTCATAAATCTCTCCTGGAACAACTTGTTAGATAGCTGTTTAAAGAAATCCAAATAGTCAGTGGAGGCCCTCCTAAAGTTTAATAAAATATTTTTTGGCAGCACCATAATAGTGCCAAGACCTGAGGATATGTGAAAATGGCTTGCTTAGAATCAACTCAAAATTGTACCTATAAAAGACTTCTCCAGGTCCCAACCTTGGCATCATATGGGGTGGTGAGAGCCAGATTTGCCCAACAGAGCACTGAAAAGTTTGTAATTAAAAGAATACTGGCATTCTGGATAAGGCTTAATAGATTACCAGACACAAGGCTATCTAAGCTTTGTATGGAAAAAATTAAAAAGTATGTTGATTCAAGTTATAAAATTGGTTGGCAGTGTTCTGTGTCCTGACTGTCTGAGAGGTGCCTTTTGCTGCATCTTTATCAGTGCATATTGTGGCAACCAATACCTCTTCAGCCAGTCAGAACTGTAGCAAAATGGCACCTAAGTATGATAAACATGACAACTGGAACCTGGGATGTCCCATGTCTCAGCTGGGACTTGAACCCAGGCCACACAGAATACCATTCCAGTCATGCTAACCAGCTGTGCCACCAAGGCAACTGGAACCTGGGCTGTCCCAGAGCACACATTATCTTTTCTCCAATGCACAAGCTGGTGCTGCACAAATAATTACTACATTTTCAATTACATGAGTGTGGTGTGCATATTTTATGGAACACATACAAACAGAGGGGAAAAAGATGTAAGTGCCTCAGCCTGGGTTCAAGTACCAGCTTAGGCACTTACTTCTTTCTCCCCTCTGTTTGTATGTGTTCCATAAAATATGCACATTGCACCCATGTGATTTAAAATGTAGCAATTATTTGTGCAGCACCAGGTTGTGCATTGGAGAATGAGTAATGTGTGCTCCGGGATGGCTCAGGTTCCAGTTGCCTTGGTGGAACAGCTGTTAGCGTGACTGGAATGGTATTCTAAGCAGCCTGGGTTCAAGTCCGAGCTGCAGCACTTACTTCTTTCTCTCCCCTGTTTGTATGTGTATGATAAACAAGTCACTGGTTTGAATCTGGCCCAGGCTGGTAGTGGCCAAAAGCCATTATCATCTGATGAATGTTCAGTGGCCTGTGTAAAATGAGTTTTGGTGGGCTCAGTCATGTTTCTAGTGGGACAGGTATTTCCATCACAAAATCACCAATGCGACTGATGCTAATTGGCACTGTTGTTGGCAGTCTCTAATGAGAAGCCACAGTTGGAATGGGCATGCAGTTGAACTACCCTTTCCCCAGTGGGATGGTCCCTTCACGACAGGGCCGAGGCCCGTTGGTGAAGCAGTGTAGGGAAGATTGCATTGCATTTACTATTGCTGTACTTATTATGTGGGTAATCATAGGGCTTCATTCTTCAATGTTGTCAACTTGGCCTTTCCAAATCACAAAAATAAGTTCACCAAAAGGAACGAATGATAAACAAGGATGAATATCTAATATAAACTGACAACAATACAAGCCTAATGCGTATAACAGCTAAACCAAATACCACGTAGAACAGCGAGTAGTCCAGATTAGGTAATATGTAAGGTAGTAAGTATCAGTTATCTGTTATTACACCTAATGGAAGTGTGCTTGACTTATCACATTCCTGGAAAACTAGGTGATTATTGTTGTTGTTAAACTGTGGTAAAATCAATAAAACCAAGCAGCTCACCAAATAAGAAATTAGTTTACTGTTAATGGTACAGCTTAGTATAGATCATTCATGATGCTTTGCATTAGTGGATAGGAGGGTATACTGTAATTCTATTAATTACGGCCATATCCTAATGCTTTTACATTGAGTTTTTTTATTTGAAGGCGGCACATCGTGTTGTCAACTGGAAGGTAGGGGTTCGTGTTTAAGGCCTGAAGCCCAGGCTGGAGCTGACGGGAGGGTCAGGCGCTTTGTGGAGGTGAGAGCTAACCTCCCAAGGAGAGAGATATTCAAACCCCAAGCATTTGCACACATCCTGCCTGCTGATCATGGATGAGTATTGTCATCAGCTGTGAAGGCCAGTTGCCTTCACACCCTCCTAGCTGCAGTAATGGTGCAGGTGCAGCATCCATGTTAGGGCGGTGGACAGGGGAAGACAGAGGGGAATAATCTGAATAAATAGAATAATAACTAAATAAATAAATAAATAATTCCTTTGTGCTCACAGTGACTGAACAACTTTGATCATCAGCCTCCTGACTTCTTTTACAGAGTTATAATGACAAATTATGCCACCCCCAGCAGCTTTAAACAAGGTGAAGCACATATCTGTGTCTTTGCAGATTGTTTCCCAAGCCATTGGTGCCTTTCAGTCCTGCCAACAGCCAAGCAAGTCAATGTTTCATTCTGTTAACTGACGCACTTTATATTGCCCTAGATGCACTGCATTTGTAAGATATGCATAATTCTGTGAATTTTTTTTTTTTTTGCAATAGGTTGGCTTTACTGCCAGTGGGCTTTATGTGCAACATTTTTGCTTTTGAAAGAATTTATTCCTTTGAGCTCACCAAGACCCAAACTATTATCATTATTGGCTGCCTGGTTACCTGTGCTAAGCTGACGCAATGGTTCCAGCACACAGGTCCTTTTGCACCTAACAGTCCTGCTTAATGCCTGTCAGTGTATATCCTTCAATGACAATTTACTGTCTTACCAACAGTACATTGCACTTGAGGATACTGTATCTATGATTCTATGATTGTTTTTAAAGCTTGGCTCTGCCGCCAGTATACATAACACATAATTATTCCATGCAATTTATGTATGCATTTAGCTGCACAGAGTTTCTTTAAATTAAAGAAAAGCCTTTATTACATTTACATGAAAAAGGCTCATATAAAGTAGCAGTGATGTTACGGTGAACATTTCTGTTTTATTCCACTTTAGATTTGCCTTTTCCTTCTACCATGTAAGTTGCTATTTTTCTCCATATTAGGTCTACTTGATCATTTTTTTAACTTTGAAATAATGAAAGGGAGCACTCCTTTCAATATGGCAATGTTCAGGTTTTTATCAGTATTCTCAGCTGTTTTTGAACATACAGTGAAGAATTCTCAAAAGGCATGACGCAGGTGCAGCATCTGGTCTGCAATGCAGCCTGCGTCATGCCAATTTCATCTATAAATGTGAGTATATTTTCAATCGTTCAGATGGATTTGTATCATGTTTCACAGTTTACAGCTTGTGTCCCTTGTCTGATACTCGTGTCATTTTGGGAGGGGGGGTCAGTTTGCATTGATCTGGACAGTGGGTAGACCACTATTTAGGGATGTGTGCTAGAATCATGACTGTGACTAGAGTGAACTAACATACAGTACTCATAAAATAAAAGGGGCCTCTTCAATGTAAGACTGTTCCAGTTTTTGTACTGAATGTAATTAATCTGTGTTGCTTCTAAAAAAGGGACACATGTCTCAGCAAGCCTATCTGGTTAACAAACTCCAATGAATAAATAAATGAAAGCATGTCAGTACCAAAGAAAAAATAATACCAGTAGCAAACACCACTGAAAGCCATTAAATGTGTGCAAACATCCTTATCTGTAGATGAAACTTGTGAAATTAAACAACTCATAATATAGCAGCTACAAAAATATCTTTAGAAAACTTGATTGGGCTGGCCTGGTGGCGTGGAGGGCTGAGGCATCCTGCCTTACCTCCTGCCATACTGGTGACCTGTGTTCATGGTGCGAGCGGGTTGCCAGGGGTCAGCCAGAAAGGAGGAGGATTGAGCATCCCAGGGACAGCACTTCTTCTCCAGGGAGGGGGGTGATCAGTGGTCGGTGCATGCCTGACCCCAGCAGAGGCTAGGGGCTGGCACACCGATGCTGTCCATGGTGGGCAGAGGGGGGGCAGATGCCTGATGGGATATGCACATAAGTGTGCACAGCACCATCATTGGCATCATTGTACACCCTACCTCTAGTGGGAGGCAAAATGAGAAAAAGATCTCTGGCAGCTGGATGAAGGAGGGGCTCACAGGTCCTGCTCCTCAACCAGCTGCGGTGCCGACCAGAACTGGATCCGACCTTTGGTGGGGCCTGAGGTACCCCCACTGACCCAGCCGGGGGGCAAGCCCTGGAGGAAGATGGTCGGTATCAGCCGGTGGACGTCAGGGGGATGGGTCTGGGGCTCCTACCCAAACATGGGCCATCGGAGAAGGGAAGTAAAAAAGAATATAAAAAAAAAAATTTTAAACTTGATTGTAGACAGCCCCAATAATGAATCAATATTTCACACCTGCCCTTTGTGCTTTTTGAATGTACCTGTGGTATGTAAAACTGTACTACTGTAGTTCTCTGATGTAGTTATACAGGGTCATTTAAAAAAAAACACACACAAACCACAAGTCAAGTGGAAACTGACAAGTAGCATAAGTACATGTTATTTATTTATTTAAGAAGTTTAACCAGGAAATACATAATGAACTCCTAACAGCTCATTTCCAGATGTGTCCTGGGGAGAGGGAAGAGGAGGTAAGAAATCAATATAATAATAAAGCACAGGCATCAGATACAATGATACAGACAAACATACAGAATTGCAAATATTGGAAGCAATTTAGGACTGAATGTAATTAAAAAATATAACAATAACTTTTATGAAAAGAAGGGAAAAGTAGTGAAACAGCATGAAACAGGGAAACTAGAGAGGGCAAGAAGGAGGACAAACAGTAACAAGTAGGGAGGGAGGATAAAAGGAAAAGGGTCATGTAAAATTGCAGGAAGGATAACTATGGATATAAAGAAGAGACCTTAGAAAGGAAGGATAAGAGACAGAATAAATAGAAAGGGGAAGAGAGGACCAATGCTTAAGAAAACAGCAGGAAAAAGCAGACTGACCAACAGAAGATTTTCTAGAGGGAAGAAAGAGAGAGAGAAGTGGTGTTGTGGAGAGGGTAGGAGGAAGAAGGAGGAGAAGGAGATAGGCGGGATCTGAGGTAAGAGGGAAGGGAGCCAAAACAGAATTTGGATACAAAAGAGACACAATGGGAAAGGTGCCTAGCTCTGAGAGAGGGGAGAGAAAGGGCTGAGTAAAGAGAGCAGTGGTGTTGTTACCCCTGTAAACTGTTACTAATGTAAATTTGTGTACCTATTGTAACTATTGTAATTACTGTAAATAATGCTATTATGTGTCCTTTTCTGTAATTAACTCCAGGTCGCCCCTGGAAAAGGGACCTCTGGTCTCAGTGGGCTTATCCAGTTACCAAAATCCAAATAAATAAATAAATAGAGTACGAGGTGAGCAATCTAAAGCAAAGTGACAGAAAGAATGAAAAAGGGGGCCCAGTCTGGCAAGGGTGGATTTAGGGGCACTACTGTAGACTAAGTCACCATAGTCAAAGATTAGAAGGATAATTTTTAGTACAATTTCTCAGCGGGCAGATAGCGGGATACACGCTCTATTCCTGTATAAAGCATCTAGCTTAGGGTGAAGCTTACAGTGAATTGCATCAATATGCACTGAGAAATCAAGATGCCGGTCAAGACAGACCCCAAGGTACTTAAAGGAGCAAGTATCTTCAATCTTAGCACCATCAAGGGTATAAAACAGAGGGACAGAAGTATGTTTGGAAAGCCTCTGATGAGTGCCAAAAGTTATTGAAACTGTTTTTTTGGCATTAAAGGACAGAAGGTTAGACTTGAACCAGCGCTGCATGTTGTCAAAATCTAACTGTAGCCGAGAGGTAAGATCAAGTGGAGAGGATCCAGATGCAGAAAGAAGTGTGTCATCAGCATACATATGAATGAACGTGGAACAGATAGAAGGTAGGTCATTTAGGAATATAGAAAAGAGAAGAGTACCAAGGACAGACTCTTGAGGGACTCCTGAGCTAATGGGGAGTGAGGATGAAATGGATTTACCTATACAGACAGCTTTGGACCTGCCTTCAATGTAAGAAGCAAACTAACTTACAGAAGACTCAGAGAGGCCCACAGCTTTATGTTTGTCCAGAAGGAGGGAATGTGCCACAGTGTCAAAAGCTTTAGAGAGATCAACAAAGATGGCAGAAGTAATCAGACCTTGATCCATAACTGTAAGTATGGAGTCAGTGAGCCAAAGGAGAGAAGTGAAAGTGGAGTGGAATTTCCTAAAACCAGACTGGAAGGGAGTGAAGAAGTAGGAATTATCAAGAAAGGAAGTGAGATGAGCTAGAACAATGTGCTTCTGTAACTTCCACCATAGAAACTACAACTCGCTTACCTGTAGCTCAGTGGTGCACTGAATGTGTGTTTGTTTAGCAGGAAAAGGATCAGTGGTTCAAATCCTGTCAGGTACTCCAACATTTGTTTTTGTAAGATGGACACTCACTTGACTGGTCATTTATCGGTGGCCCACTTGTGAGCGAAACCAGGAGAGCAAAACCTGAAAGTGGACCATTACAGTGACAGTCACTGTAATGGTCTGTTTTCAGTGACATGGCTTCTCCCAGTGTTCTATTCTCTTCCCAAAACAACTCTGACCTGGAGTTGATTATAAATAAATGCAGGGGGTGTAGGGGGCAGAGGCCCCTGCATAGGGGGTGCAGGGGGCAAAGCCCCCCTACAAAAAATACTTCCTTTTGTGATGGCACAACACCAGTGTTGGTATTGTGCCATTGCTGTGTGGGACATTGAGGAATTTGTTGATGAGCACAAGTGGTGCTTCCATGATTCATGGTGGTGTGGAGTTGGAATAGTAAATTATATGAGAAGAAAATTTAGCTAAGAACAACAGTTTGTGAATGTAATTCACCTGCTGGGATAAGATCCCCAGCTTCCTGTTTTGCAGGTTGTGTCATAATTTCTATATTATACGGACTGCAACCTGCTTACCTGCAGCTCAGTGGCATACTGAATGTGTCTTCACCTAGCGGGCAAAAAAATCAATAGTTCAAATCCTGGCAAGAACTTAAACATTTGTTTAAATTCTTTTCTCCTAAATGGAAACTTACTTGAGTGGAAATTCATGGGTATATCACCTGCTGAGATTAGATCCTCATGTCATCTGTTTTGCAGGTTGTGACATGCTCTACAGCATAGGAATTGTAGCTCACTTACTTGCAGCTCAGTGGCATACATTAAATGTGTGTATGCAGTACTCCAGATGGGGGGGTCTCACCAACCGTCTGTACAGAGGGATAACAACTTCCTGTTTTCTACTGTTGATTCCTCTTCCTATGCATCCCAATAACCCCCAGCCCTCCTTTTTGCCTTCTCACATTGTTTTCCCACCTTAAGGTCATCTGATATAATTACTCCCAGGTTCCTTTTGATTTTTGTTGTTAGTATATCACCCCCCATTGTATACTCTTCCCCAGGGTTTTTGTTTCCCAGGTGCATTAACTTGCACTTCTTTGCATTGAATCTGAGCTGCCATACATTTGACCATTCCTCCAACCTTGAAAAGTCCCTTTTCATCTTTTTCACCCCACTTTGTGCATCAACCCTGTTACAGATCTTTGTGTCGTCTGCAAAGAGACATACGTTTCCTTCCAGGTGCGCTCCAATGTCATTTATAAAGACATTAAAGAGGACCGGTCCTAGTACTGAACCCTGCAGTACTCCACTAGTTACCCTCCTTTCTTCACTGTGAACTCTGTTTACTATTACCCTTTTTGTCCTGTTGTCCAAACAATTTTTATCCAGGCTACCACCTTGGAACCCACTCCAAGGCTGGCTAATTTGTATATTAATCTTTTGTGTGGGATGTGTCAACTGCCTTGCTAAAATCTAGGTAGGCCATATCCACAGCCCTTCCCTGGTCTACTAATTTGGTCACCCAGTCAAAGAAGTCTATTAGATTCATCTGACACAACCTTCCCATTGTGAATCCATGCTGCCTTGGGACCTATGCTCCACTGACCACTAGGTACTCAACAGTTCTTTCCTTTAGAAGTGATTCCATCATTTTCCCTACCACTGAGGTCAAACTAACCGGCCTGTAGTTTCTTGCCTGTGCCCTGCTCCCCCTTTCCCTAAGTCTTTCCTTGTAGAACGTATACTGCAGACCCTGAATCATTTTTGTCTCCTTTCTCTATACTGTTTCCACCCAGTTAATGTCCTTCCTGAGGTGAGGTCTCCAGAACTGGACTCTGTATTCCAGGTGAGGCCTGACCAGTGATCTATACAGTGGTAGTACCACCTCTCCCCTCCTGCTCATGATTCCCCTCCCAATGCAGCCCAGCATTCTGTTGGCCTTCAATGTTGCCTTCTCACACTGCTTACTAACCTTCAAGTTGTTATGATTCCCAGATCTTGTTCCTGGTTTGAGGCTGCTAGTCTTTTGTCTCCTAGGTAATACTCCTTTCTTGGATGTTGTTATTTCTTAAGGCCTTTAAGCTCTTCCCACCGGACTTCATGGGCTTATTGTATTATAAAAAATCCAGCATGTGGTATTTTCTATCTTTCAACAGCATAGGTCACTTAAACTGATGGATCTGGCTGCTTGATTGATTAATTGATTGATTGATTGTAAAACACTGAACTCAATAACTGGTCATTCTGTTTTGGTGCTTCAGGATATGTATCTGTTTAAGCTGGCTTTTATTTATATTCCTGTGAATAACTATGGCATTTTTTCTTTATCTTTTTAGAGAAAAAACAGACATTCATACTTAGGCATGGAACATCAGAAAAGCCAAGATCCAAAATGTGACAGGCATGTTGCTGTGTCTGTTTTTGTACCTGGGATTAAATAAATAGGCAGAGTTCTAGCTGGAAGTCTACTGATACTTTTTTTGAGTGACGTCCTTAACCAAAGAGGTGGTGAGCACTGTTTTTTTTGTTGTGGTTGTTTTGTTTGTAATGCTTATTTAGTGCACCACCAGCCTGGTGTGACTTTTTTCAATTGTAATACTTAGGCACTTTTTGTGTCCAGTGTTATTTATTTTTATACAAACGTTTTCACTTTGTTTCTGCACTTTTGCACTTAGCTTTTAGTAGTATTCCATTATAGCTGTCATTTCTACTTGCAATTGAATGCCATGTATATTCATTTTTTTTATTATTTAATGAGCTTTATTACATTTTCATTTTTACAATTATAACCAAAAACATAAAATATAGTCACACACCAAATCTAAACCAAAGAAAACAAAAAACTATGCACATAAAAAAACACTAAACATTCCCTCCCCACACAATCCACCCCATTCCCCTCCCAGAGCATGAGTCCCAAAACACAGACGTCCCATATAAAATCACAAAGGGGAGAAATTTATAACCTGAGGTAATCTCAGAGTACAGTTGAGCCCCAGGCTTTGTGTATCATCCCACTGCCATTTCAGCAGCCAAGAACTAACAAGAGAACACAACACCCTTATGTTGGAGAAAAGACATTCATCTGTATCCAGTATGATCCCATCTACGAATCTCACGACACCGACAAGAGCATGTACAGAATCTCCCACCTTTGTCGATAATTGTCTGCCCTCTGTTCTAATCTAGCAATTTGATTTTTTACCATGAAGGCCTGTATTATTTCGTTATGTCATTCCCTATTGGATGGCGTAGAGTCCTCCAACCAGTGAGGCAATACTATTACCTTAGCCGTAATTGATATTAAGGCCATATAGCTTTACGCTATCAAAGAAGGCTGGCAGAAAAGTCCCCCACAAAACAAATTTCTCGGGTGAAATGTATATTCATTTTATGAATATTGTATGGCCATTTAGCTGTACTATACACAGATATGTGGCTAACAAAGACAGGTACCTCTGAAGAAGCATTGGTCATTTCATGTGAAGTGTCAGGCCTTAGTCAGGCATCAGTTCTATTATGGGCATCCTGTATGTGGGGACTGATTTTTTGGAAGCATGTTAAAATCACAATATATGAGTGAAATACAAGCTTTTCTCACATTTTGCATCTGAGTGTTTCCCTTTGGCATGAGGGGTAGCCTTTCTTTTTGTGGGTGCTCCTCATTTGTTCTCCAGTTTCGTGTTAGCTTATCATGAGCTACCTTGTCAATTGCTTTCCAGAAACCAAGTGCACCACTTCTGCAGCCTAGTAGTAGTCACAGACATTGCCAGCTATTTCCAGATATTTCATGAAATTTCTAAAGAGTTTCTCTCTGCTACCCTTACTGTGGAAATACAGAAAGCAGGAGATTTCTCTAGAAATATCACAGAAATGTCAGAAATAGCTGGCAATGTCTGTGGCTACTACTATACCTTTTCAAGAAAGTCACCTTGGCTGGCCCAGTGGCACTGAGGGTTGAAGTGCTGGATGCTACACCTTGCACCACGCTGGCGACCCAGGTTCGGGAGTGAGCACTGGTCGACGGGGGCTGGCAGGGAAGGAGAGGAATTGAGCATCCAATGGACTGCTCTCCCTCCGGGGTGGGGGTTCACAACGGTCGGCGCCCGACTGCCCCCTGGTGGAGGCTGGGGGTTGGGGACACACGCTGTACAAGGGGGTAGAGTTGGGGGCAGAAGCCTGGGAGAGACGCATGCAGATGCGTGTGCGCTTACGCCTGCTGGTGTCATGGCACGCTGCCAACACAGGGGGAAATAGTACAGGGGAAAATGGTGGCACCCGATGCAGCTTGATGGCCGTCCGAGAGTTTGTGGGTGCTGGCACCTGAACTGGATCCATTGGGGTGAGGAGTTAGGGGGCTCTCTGCCACCCCACTGCAGGGAGTAAGCCACAGGGGTTACTGGGTGCCAGCGGTCCCGATAGAGACGGACAGCAGACGGATCCCTATAGGTAGGGCTGCGAGGCTACGAGGAAGCATCTGGGTGGCCACAGGAGAATAAATAACTAATAAAAGAAAAAAAAAAAAAGAAAAGCCACCATGTTTGTTTGACACAACCTATACACCCTGAACACATGTTGGCTATCTTTATTTAATTCAGTCTCCTCTACAAAAGTGTTTGGGTAATCCCTTAGTAATTTCTCAAGTAATTTACATACCACTGATGTCGAGCTCACCAGTCTGCACAGCAGATTTCTGCTTCATCCCTCCTGCCACCCTTGTGAATTGGAACCACATTTACTCTTCTCCAATCCTATCCTGTCAGGTGAGGATCCTCCATTGTTCCTGATCCTCAGTTCAGTTCCCACTCCCCTCCCTGGTCTCTTATAATTTTATAAGTATAGAAAGAATTTATTTGTATTGTCCCTTTATCATTTGCTATATTTAGTCCTGTCTGAGATTTTGCCCTGCTAATCCTCCTGTTGCACCTGTCCTGCAATATTTTATATACCTTTATCTTTTCCTTACTTTCATTCCACTCCTTGTATATACGCCTCTTCCTTATAATTCCCTTTATTTTCTCCCATTTCCATTGCTCCTGGCTGGCTTCTAATATTGAGATTTTGAGACATGGTTGATGGCACTGGAGACTGCATAAGTAGGGTGATTGTACCGGGCAACTATGAATTAAAACAGTCGGGGTCTCTTTCTTTGGCTATACTTACCTTTCTATCCAAATTTAGCAGGATTGATACCTGTAAAATTAAAATCTAACATCTGAGTGAAGTCTTCCTTTCTAAGTAGGGGATCAGCATGTATGCATAGACCACACATCATACATTTAATGAACTATTGTAGATTGTTGAATTTTATTTGTGCAATAATTTTGTAATAATATCAATGTTTTTTGGTGGTGGTAAAGAAAGCACCTGTGCATTTTGATATGAGACAACACTTATAAATTAGCATATCATGTATAACTAATTTGTTGAAGCTGTTAGTCAAATGATGTCATAACATGATGTAACAATGTGCTGATTGTAAAATCATGTGTATCTCTCTGTATCTCCATGCCCTCACAAAGTCTTTGGTGGAAAGTGCTGGTGTGTTGTTTACAAGGTGACTAGGTCCCACTTGGGGCATTTTGTAATGCAGCAGCTTTAAAATAAAAACACTATTTAATACACAGTTGTGGTAGGCTCCAAGTGAAGTTTTGCATGAGAAAGTAGTGTGGTATCTTCTGGAAAAGAGTTGGTAGCAATGGAGACTGCATATTGTTTCTCTCCTGCAGTCCCATAGCTGTGAGGTTGCTGCAGACAGTCATAGCTAACAGATGATCAGCAAGTATACTTAGATGGTGGAGTCTACTGTGACTATGGTGACAGTGCCTTGGTGTTCAGATTCTGTAGTGATGACATCTTTAGATGTTGAAAGACACCATGGTGATGATGGGGACAGTGCCTGAAGGTTCAGAAACCATAGTGATGGCCTGTGCTTTGCCATTAACCTTTTACTGCCATGCAGAACACAAGCCCTCTGCACTGATATCAATGTCTCCATAAACCCTCACCACATTGTCAGTGCAGTTTGACCAATCAGCTTTTTCTTCAATCAACTTTCCCTATCATTAGCCTCATTCTAGCAAAATTAGCCATTCTAGAGCTCCATATATTGATGTCCCTTCACTGGCTTCATGCATTGACTGACACACTAAATGCCTCTATGATCGCTTCCAACAAGTTGCTTATATTTTTCCATATCATTTCTTTATTATTATTACCTATTAGCTAGGACCCAATCCAGCAGTGTCTCTGGTCTAGTTGCTTCTCTTACCTCCTGAATTAAAAAAATGTCTCCTACTACTTGTAGAATTTACTTCCATTATTACAGTTTTCTGTGTTATCGTGTTAGTTTATTGTGGTGTAGTCACCTAAAATTAATATGGTACTGTTTCCCATTTTTTTCTTATTATGTTATAATATCATTTACCCTCCTGTATCTCCTGATTTGAATATCTGTAAATAACCCCTATCTATGTCACTGGTGTACTAGTTCCCACCACAGCCCAGTAAGACTTTAAGCACCCTTCACAATCCTCTAAAACAACTGAATCAATATCTTTCTTTACAGTACATACAATTCCACCTACCCCTTCCACTAATTCTGTCCTTTCAGTAAAACTTATATCCCTCTCTCCATGTGTTTTCTACCCCCCCACCTAGATAACCACAACAATGTCATTTAACTCATCTATCTTTACAAGTGCTGCTGCAATTGCCCCGTTTTGTTAGTTAGACTTCTAGCATTAGTGTACACATATTGTGTTTTCTGTTTATGCATGTGGTTGGTGGAGATGGTGAAGGGGAACTTTCGTAGACTGGGGGATAGATTGGCCGCACACTCAGCCTCCCTGGCTTTTTATGAAGTTCTCCCTGTGAGAGGCAGGGAGGGGAGGCAGGATAGGATAAGAAGTGCTGAAATAGTGGAATATAACAGTTGGCTTAAGGGTTGGTGTCGAGACAGGGATTACCTCTTTTTAGGGGACTGGGGGGGAATTTTTGGACAGAAGATTCTTCAAGGGGCCAGCACGCTGGGGCAGAAGTTTGACATCCATATCAGACATATAAACTGACTGCAGAGGAGTCAGGGTCTAAGGAAACCATGGTGGATTTTGAGCAGAAGGGGATCCTAGATAGTATACATCCACATGCAGGGAACTGTAGCAGCAAAGAAGGTACAGGGAACACAGTAGTGTTTACAGGACCAAGGGAACGGATAAAAGTGAGGGGGAAACAAAATGCAAAAGCACTAATGGGGGGGGGAGAAACATGGAAAACAAGGATGATAGCAAAGCTAGAGCAGGGGTTAGATGGAAGTGGGGTGTGCCTTAACCCCAGAAGCCTAGGCAACAAACTCAGTGAGCTCCAGGAGCTGATGGCAAACACTGAGGTGGACCATGTAGCCATCACAGAAACAAGCCACAGAGAACAATGACTGGGAGATGACAGTGATAGTCCCTAGATATTCACTGTTTCTATCTCTTGCTACTGGTACAACCTCACAGTAGATGAGTGTCCCATTTGTCTGCTTCACCTTGTCCAGAATAACCACAGTGTCTCTTCAACCAGTTTGCATTTGCTCACCCCATGTTGATGGATCCCCTGTGGATAGTCACCACAGACTTGTCTTCTGCTCCCCTGAGAATGGATCAATGTTTTCCTTTGCTACTCTGGCTCATGGCAGGCATGTTCCCTTAGGTTTCTCTCTTTCCCTTAAGAATAGTTTTCTATTGGTTTCCCTGACGACTGAATCTCTGATCGCTGTGGCACGGCTCCCTATACTTGTTCCTTTCAGTTTCTTGTCCATATTGTTGTTTATCCATTGATGTTCACTGTTCCTCTCATTCCTTTTCTGTTCTCTGCTGTCAAAGAACAGTAACACTGTTAAATAATTCTAATGACCCCCCCCTCACATTTCTGCAGATTCTTATACTGTCACATAGTGTACACGCTACAAGATGTCAACAAGAATCGGAAACACGTTGAACATTTTTATTTCTGCATACTTCATTTCATTTTATTGATTGCAGCCATGACAACAGAGTGACATTTGTACACAATATAACCAGAATATATACAGACACAAAAGGTAATAACATGGGACATAATGAAATGCCTTTCAAAAAAAGGAAAAGACATAAAAACCATGATTCATAAAACATACAAGGTGCATTTTACAGTAATTATACTATACTGTGCTGTGCTGTCCTATACTAACTATACTATACTATACTATACTATACTATACTATACTATACTATACTATACTATACTATATATTATTATTTGCAACTTGTTCATATTAACTCTTAAAAACCTCTAACCAGCCTGATATGTTTTTAAGGGAGACTAAATATATGCAGAAACACATGACAGGATGACAGAAAAAGAATCATTTACAAACCAGTCTAATGATTTAATTGATTCACAGAGCTTTGGCATTCAACAGAAACCTGATTTCTCATCCTATACATATATTACTGTCATCAATACAGATAAATACATTTAAAGATGTAGCCATCACTCTGTTTCTACTACCCAAAATGTTTTTACTGTCTATGGAACAAACCTTTTGTCAAACCTTTTAGTTTTTCAGATTAGTTGCCCAGGTGCTATGGATTCTTGTTTGGTACCTTATTTCATTGTATAACCAAAAAATGGTGGGGCTTCTTTTCTGGGTTAGTCATGGTTAAGAAGTATTTTTTACTTAGTACTTGTCATCTTTTATGAAGAGACTGAAGTCCCTCTATTTCACACATAGCAGTAGCATAAATCTTCATCTACAAAATTTCTAATACTCTTATCAGAATTTTTTTAATGTCTTTTAGCTACTTTCCCAAATATGGCCTAGAGGAGTCACATGATGCAGGAGTTGGGGTAGGAGCTGGTGAGAAGCACTCCATCCAAACCTTGGGTTTTCTAATATAAAACTGCCTCAATTTATTTTAAAATCAGCTCCAGTTCACACATTTACCTTGCTAGTGTGTCGGTGTGCAGTTTTGAAGAGCCGGCAATGGAAATCATGGTTCTGCAAGACAGTTTTTACCATGATCAAACTGCAGTGGAGGAAGAACCGCTTCTAACCCTAGAAATCCACTAATATTATTACTGCTTGCAGTGCTCCTTTAAGCCAGCACTGCCCTGGAGCCAAATGGAATGTTAGGCTAATGATAGAATCTCTAGCTCGTGCATTCAATTCAAAAACTGCCCAGTGTAACTGTCCACATTCTAACCTCAGAGTTCTTCTCTCCGCTGCAAAGTTTAGACACCCTGGAGATCTTCTCTCTATCAAGAGTGATTCCTGAAGTGCATGAACAAGAAAAGTAAGTATTTTTGTTTAATTTTTCATTTACTGCCTAGTCTAAATTGTTATTTTAGTTTTTTACCTCATTGTTTAAATTTAACATTATTTTTCCGGTTCCCAGCGATTCCTGTGAACCGAGAGGCAGCTGATTTCTTTTCTCTTCTGAATTGGAATCTTTTTTAAAGGGTTCTGATTATATTTTTCTGTGTGTTCTGCAAATTTATCACTTTTTAACAAATTTTTCTTGGTTCTCTGAGCTGTTTCTTGGTTCCGGATCCAATCGGAACCGATAGATTTGGAGTTTTCTCACTTACTGAACCAACCGCAAATATTTAAGATTACTTTATTTTTGTCGGTTCCCAGTTGCTGTTTTCTTTAAAATGTCAGATAAACCTAAAAAGAAAACAGGACATCCTGGGTTAAAAAATTGTTTGAAGTGATCTGAAGTGTTTGCTAAGACAGACAAACGTGATTTATGTTTGCTCTGCCTTGGTCAACAGCATTTTTCTGCTGACTGTGAGATACGCAAGTCTGGTAAAAGTCATGGGCCCATGTCCAAATAGTTCTATGTTATTGAAGGGCTCACCAGGCCCTGCGAGCTAAGCCAGCCCCTGGGGAGCCCCCCCCACCCATCATTTTCAAGCTGCTGAACTTCTGAGATCAGGAGTACATTTTAAAGGAGGTCAAGAAAATAGCAGGTCTGCAATGGGCTGGGAAGAAGTTACGCCTGGTACCAGATATGACTCTCAACGTCAGTCAGGTAAGAGCTACTCTCAGGCCTTTAACCTCTAAGCTTTGGGCTGCACAGATCAAACATCAATTGTTATACCCAGCTAGACTGGAGGTGGTTTCTACATCTGGCACTCATCAATATGAAATGGCAGAACAAGCTAAGATGGAGTTAAAGAAGATTTTTCTGGACCTTTTCAGTAAAAAAACTGTTTGAGGTTGGAAGCTCCTACCGGACCAGAGTTGTCTGGGTGACTGCTTCCTAGAGACATGTTTTTCTGTGGCAACGCAATAAAAAGACATTAGAATATCCTTTAAGTAGCCTGTTCAGACACTCTTAGAAACATAGAAACATAGATTTTGACGGCAGATAAGGACCACTTGACCCACCTAGTCTTGGTTGAGTAGATAGAGATTTTCTGTTAACATTTAACACAACCTGTAATGGCATGGTCTAAATCAGCAAATGAACAGCTATTGCATTTACTAGCTCAATGCTTTGGCTTTCTAGCTGTCGGGGGTCCAAACTTCAGTGGTTTATTCTAGTTGAAACAGGACAACTATTACTTGAGGTCTTTTTTTGATTGTTGTGAGATTTCACATAGTAGCATTCTATATATTTTTTTAGGATAAAACTTCAAGTTTCTGGATCTTTCTACTTTTCCCACAAATCCAGCTAAGGGCTGCTCCAGCAGCTTGGATGGTATGGAGATGCCATCTAGTGGTGGCTGTTTCCCCTTGCTTGAGCAGGGATCTTTTCTTCTGGATAGCATTTACTGGAGATAGAATGTTTGTAATATTGCTACCTAAATCCTTAGTCAAATATGATGTTGTAACTTTATTGTATTAAGAGTTCTAATTTAGAAGAGATTGGTTATCCAGATCAGATGTTCAGGTTGTGAACTGTGGAAGTGAAGTCCGATCTTTTGGGTGGACTAGGGCTCTCCTCTGCATAGGTTGATTACAGACTGTAAGTTTTAAACCCGTTTTGGGGACAAGCTATGTCTGAATTATCCCCCCTATTGTGTTTTTCTCCTGAGTATTAAAGTTGGCAGTTCTGGGTTAGACATTTCTCACTGTTTAAATTTGGTATCAAGAAGGGAGAGGTCCCTCGACAGCCACTTAAAACATGGCTAAGATGTTTATTACTACTATATTTTTCTGTGTATTTCAGGGGGTCCTTCAGTAATGTTTTAAGGGGTCTGAGATGACTATTAGGTCTCAAACTGGCCTGCATGGTAAGGGTTTACCTATTTTTTTTTTTTTTGCACAAATGGAGAGCAATAGCTTCTAACTCACTTCCTCAGTTTCCCACTGGCAGTCCTGCAATTCTGAAGTTACTTGGTATATAGATGTAGTAACAAAGGGCACAGCTGCAGGGACCTATGGGTGGGGGGTATGGGGTGTGGGGGTCTTAACATGCAGAGGTTTCTTTTCTTGAAGTCCTTAGTCAGTGAATCGGGGGGGAGGGGGTTGGATGAACTCCCTCAGATCTCGTCACAGGCCAGATACTTAGAAGTGGGCACATGGCCTGGGGAAGATGTCTTTTTTTCTCTTCACAAGAGACTACATTAGCTTTTTTTGTTTATACTTGGAGAAAGTAGTCTGGGGGCTTATTTTGAGGAATGGGGTGAGGGGGGAAGGACGCACACATGCACCACAGTTTTACATTAGAGAGGGAATAAATCTTATGTTTTCTATTTATGTCCGATAGAATTAATGTTATTTCTTGGAACATTAAAGGAGGAAGGGATAACAGGAAGAAATATATGATTTTAAAACATCTAAGCAAGTTTTCACCTCTCTTGGCCTTTTTGCAAGAAACTCATCTCCTAGAGGGGCAGCTTTACCAGCTTAGTAAACTGTGGGTGGGCCAAGCTATTGGAGTGGACAATAGTCCTAGAAGCGGGGGGGGGCACTTCTAATGGGGAAAGCTTTTCCCTTTAAAACTATACAGGATGTAAAGGGTCAGGAAGGTACATTTGAGTTTGGGAAAGGCATGATAAGCCAATTCGAGTTGGTATTGGGAGTAGTATATGAACCCAACTTGGAGTCTCTCTCTTTTTTCCCCACTTAGCTTCTGTTCTGGCACCCTTTAGCCATCTCCCCATGCTAACTGGCAGAGACTGAAATCCAGTATTTGCTAATGACTTGGATAGGTCCTACAGAAATAAAAAGGGATTGTCTCTGGCTCAGCGGTCCCGATGTGAATTTATTGATCAATTCAGACTTGTTGATCCTTGGTGACTGGCGACTCCCACCTTCAAGGAATTTACATTTTATTCAGCTGCCCTATGGAGTTTACTCAAGATTGGACTATTTTTTAGTTAGTAAAGTTTTTCCCATTTATCACAGAATGTCGGTTTCTAGCAAGGGTATTATTGGATCACTCTCCAGTGGTATTAGCTATGGAAT
Source organism: Neoceratodus forsteri (assembly GCA_016271365.2). Taxonomy (NCBI): domain Eukaryota; kingdom Metazoa; phylum Chordata; order Ceratodontiformes; family Ceratodontidae; genus Neoceratodus; species Neoceratodus forsteri. The sequence continues at coordinate 280,803,719 of JADMNL010000024.1, read as the reverse complement.
TTCCACATCTAACCTTAAGATCACACTTGTGGTCCTTAAATACCTTACTACTAAAAGATTCCACATTAGTAGCTCATTTCAAAGAATTTTTAACAGAGTCTATACAAATTATTTGGGCATCTATCTCAGCTGGTGACACCCTATGGGCAACACTTAAGGCCACTTGGAGAGGGGAGTTCATTCATTTGGCTACCACAAGGAAAAAGAAACAACAATCCCAGGTGACTAGCTGGCTCCAAGAGATCTGGATATTAGAAAATAATTTATATGCTTCTTCACTGGAGGAGGATCAAGTCAAGCTAGCATGCCTGAGGGCTGATTACTTGGTCTACCTCTTAGAGAAAGTCAAAAAGGCAGATTTAAGGCTTAAAGCCACTTATAGTGGTCAGGGTGACAAGGCTGGCAGGCTTTTGGTCCTTCACTTGAAACAGCAGAAGGAGTCTAAATGGATCTCTGCATTGAGGGACCCAATTAACAACACCATGATTAGTAATGCAAAAGACATGTTAAACATTTAAAACCTTTTACCAACAGTTGTATTCCTCCGCTGCCTTGTCACCCTCCTAGGAGACTGCAATGGAAGAATTTGTGACTTAAGCCAGTCTCCCAACATTAACTGTAGAGCAAAAGGCTCAGCTGGAGGGTCCCAGTACAGAGGCTGAAGTGGATCAAGCCATTAGCTCCCTTCCCTTAGACAAAGCCCCGGGGCCAGATGGGTTCCTGTCCTTGTTTTATAAAACTTATAGAGAAGAACTTGTCCCACTTCTTATGGCACTTTTCAGTTCTTGGACTTCTTTTCCCTTAGTGTAGAAGTCTTTATTTGAGGCAAGGATACTGTAGTTCTTCTCCTGAAAATTAGAATGGATCCTACACAGGTGAGAAATTACCACCCTATTTCTTTTTTAAATACTGATGTTAAATGTATGCCAAAAGTCTGGCTGTTTGGTTTTTAAAATGTATGGGCCTCCCTCCTGAGGCTGGAGCAATCAGGGTTTGTGTCGGGGAGGAATGTCAGTGACCATTTTCGCAAGTTATTTTATCTTTTCTCTGCATCCAGGAATTCAGACGCCAATGCAGTGTTGGTATCCCTGGATGTAGAGAAAGCTTTTGATCAAGTGGCATGGTCTTATTTATTTGAAGTTCTTGACCACTACTGAATCCCCATGGACTTCATCAAAAAAATACAAATTTTATACCACTGTCCCTCTGCTCGGATGCTGTGTAATAATGAGCTCTCGGACTTGTTCTGTCTGGCCAGTGGAACTCGGCAGGGTTGCCCCCTGCCCCCCCTATTTAATTTGTATAAAGAATCCCTGGCCTGCAGATTAAACAAAGCCAAGGAAGTAGAGGGTATCTGAGTGGCCAGGGCAGAATATAAATTGTCATCTTTTGTAGATGATACACTATTACATTTCTCTAATTGGAAACCGTCGTTGCAAGCTGCATTGAGAATTATATCCCAGTTTAGTTCTTTTTCAGGTTATCAGCTGAAGAGTCATAAGACATTGGTTTATCCGCTTTCCCCCTTATGCACAAAATCTGAAGTATCTGATCTGGGATTACAATGGGAGGCACATTCCTTATCATATCTAGGGAACAAAATCTCAAAAGATTTGTCACATATGAAACCCCTGAATCTAGATTCCCTCATTAAACATTTAGAGGAAGACATAGCCCACTGGAGGCAACTACCTTTGTCAGTGCGGGGAAGAGCTAATGTGATCAAAATGATGGTTTTGCCAAGATTGTTATATCCACTGAATATGCTTGGCACATTTCTTCCTAAAGTATGGTTCAGTAAAATCCATTCAATGTGCTCAACATTTTTGTAGAAGGGAAAATCTCCTAGGAGAACTATATTTATTTATTTAAATGTTTCACCAGGAAGGCACACTGAGTGACAAGTTGCTCTTCTCCCAGAGTGACCTGGGAGGGAAGGGGTATAATAGGAATGAGACATTAAACATTCAAGTTACAAGATCAACACTAACATAAAGTTGTAAAGCAGGTGTTATAAACAGTGCTACAACAGTGTTGCGCATAATAGGTAGAAAGAGTGGACAATTATAAGTGCCAGGTTAACAAGCAAACAAGTGCTTACATGAAAGAAAACTGGGAAAGAAGAGGGAGGGATGAGGTGGGGAGAGGGGGAAGGGGGGAGAGTCGTGTCCCTGGAGACCCCTTCAGGATGTGAGGAACCCTGCAAGGGGACTAGGGGGACCAGAGAGAAGAGGATAAGACAGTGTCCCACAGAGACCAGTTCAGGATGTGGGGAACCTTGCAAGGAGGCTGTGGGGCTAGACAGAAAGGCGGCTATGGCTGTAGAGATTTAAAGAGGGAGGAGAGAGAAGGAGGAGATGTGATTTAATGCTAGGAGGGGGAATAGGATCTAACCCAAGAGAGGACCCTTCAGGATGTGGGGTAGGTCAGTAGATAGGGATTAAGAGAGTGATAGGAGAGGAATGGAGTGAGAATTGAACCCTTGAGGGGAAGAGAATTTGCACTTTTGGAGGAGATGGGGACTAATCAGAACCCTGCAAGGGGACTGCGAAGGCTAGGGGGACAGGTAGATTTATTTAGTTTTTGTTTACCGGGTAGGTAGGACCCCTTCAGGATGTTAAGAACCTGCAAGAGGACTGCAAGCTTAGAGAGATAGTAGGGATGGTGGGGAAAGGGAGTAGCTGAGAGATACAAGTCCCATGGGGAGTAGGAGAAGGACCCATGAAGACGATTTGGGGTCTTTTACATTCTGTTAGAGATCAAGGGAGGCCAGTAAGGGGGAGCAATTTGGGGGAAGGGGAAGGGGAAGAGAGCTAGAAATATGGGGTGTGGGGGTACACAGGGTAAAATGAAGGTGATGGTAGAGGGGTAGGGTTTGTCCAGGGCTTAGAGAAGGGAATTAGGGAAGGACATGGCAGGAGCAGCTAGGTGCAAGGTAATTATTGAGGGCAGAGCTGATGGAGTAGGTGGAGGATGAGTGCCAGATTTGAGGGGGGAAGGCATTCCAAATTTTTGTGAGGAGGTGAGAGTAACTGGATTGGCCAATTTGGGTGGATCTGCGGGGGCACTACCAGGGTGTGGGAGTCAGTTGATCTAAGGGAATGGGAGGATGGGGGGTGTTATAAAGGAGGAGGTGAGGTAGGAACCACCTCCCAACTTCGGTGCGCTCGATGTTCACTGGTTTAGTGGTTTCCCTACTGAAGATGCAGAACATCCACCTGATCATTTTCATCAAAAGTCCCATCTCAAAAAAAATTCCAGCAAGTCCAAACAGATGAGCTCTCTGATCCCTCTCAGTCTGCTCAGCCCTTGGCTAGCCACCCCTGATGGTCCAGTCGCCAACAATGCACACAGCAGGTATAGGTAGAGGCTTCTGCCACCCTCTGCAGAGGGCTACACTAAAACAAGGGCAAATCCCCAAAATGTCCCATTGGCTGGCAAAGTCCCCTCACTCTCCCACACACACCACAGCCCAAACAGACAAATGATTAGCTGTGGTCAAGTCCTCCCATCTGATTAGGAAAACCTGGGATCAGTAAGCTAATTGGCTGTTCACTCTCCCCCGTTGGCCCCCTTAAGACAATTGACACCACTTGATCATAAATGAACTTGAGCTCCTGTTTTGGAAGACAATTTGCACCCAGCCTCTAATTTCCTGATGGACAGGGCCTCAAACTGACCAACCCTTTCTTCCCAAAATGCATGCGTAAAGTTATGGGAAACTGTGTAGGTCTCGGGGTTTAGGGGGCCTTCTGCTTCCGGACATGTACTATTATTATTTAGCTATTCATTCAGCCAAATATTTTTGATGGTTTAAACTCAACAGGATGAGTAGGCCTTTACCAAACTGGTGTGTAATAGAGAGTGGCCTAGCAGACAAGCATGGGGTTTCATTGCCCTCCCTATCATACGTGTCTGGGACTACTTTGCTTAAGGACCTTAGGGAGACTCCCATGGAATGGGTTGTAAAAGTTCATTCCAAACTGTGTAAAGAACTCCACTTTCTTTGCTTTAGAGATATTAGTCCACCCTTGTGTAGAAATTATAATCTCAGAATCTCCGCTCGCCCAGTCACCAAGTAAATGGATGAATTTATCCATCGATTCATTGACGGAAATTTTGGACAAAGGGCAAATTCTGTCAGTATTAGAAATTATGCATCAATTTTCTCTTAGGCCCCAAGACCATTTTAAAGTAGTGCAAGTAAGGCATTTGTGTGGCCCAGTTCTTGGGCCCCTCCCCATGGGCAAATTCTGTGGGTGACACCTTTGAAAAGCTCCATTCACTAGCACTTAAGAACAGACCTATTTCCAAATTATATAAAGAGATATGCCTGCTATCCTGGGAAAAAGTTCTCTCCAGTGGCATACTAGTGGATGAATCTATTAGAGATTTAAACAACCGAATGAGTATTACTGGAGAATTTGGCTAGATTCCTACAGGGTAGCGAAACAAGATGGATTAAGGCTTTTAAGGTTTAATATTTTACATGAGTTGTACTACTCTTCCTTAAGATTATTTAAAATGGATAAAGCTCCATCACCTTTGTGTGAGGTGTGTGGGTTAGAAGATGGCACACTATACCATAAGCTATGGTCCTGCCCCAAGGTAAAAGCCTTCTGGCAATTAATTAAGAGGGAGATATCTGCCTTTTTGATTTCACCAGGTTCTTTACGGTAGAGGTGTGCTTACTGGGAGATTATTCAGTCCATTCCCACTTCTAAGTTAAGGAACCATATGGCAATGATTGCGTTGGTTACTAAACTGATAATATTACGTCACTGTAGAGGAGATGGAGTGTTTTCTTATTCAGAGTGGCTCCAGGAATTTTTAACCACTCTGAATGCTGAACGAGTAGTGGCACTCTCCAATGTAATTTGGCATACAATCCAGGATTGCTGGCAGCCTTTTTACTCCATTCTCAGGGCACCTGTTATTCCGTGGTCCCCCCACCACCACCACCACCACTAAGTTTGATTTAGCTGTTCTTTTAGCCAATGAAAGATGAAAGGGTGTAATCCTCCTTGGTAGTCAGTTCAGTCTTTCCAGAATTGGTGCATGTGGTGCATTGGGATGGGTAGGGGTTTGGAAGGAGGTTTCTTTTTTGTTGTAAATTGATTATATCCTGTTTGAGCAATGTTTTTGTTTCTCTGTCTTTGGTTCATTCATGATGGTTGTGTTGCTTCTTTTTTTATGATATCAATAAAGTCAATTCAATTGCAAATATGGCCTAGAACCTTATATAATCAGATGGCTATTTGAATTTCTACCATCCCTAGTGCATATGTAACTTCAAATGTGACTGCATGTACAAACCAGATTTAAAATCCTTATATGCAATTTGACCTTCCAGTGATGGTTATTGTTCAAGTGCAGTTTTATTCATGAATGTATACCTCTGGGCATTTAATCACAGCTGATTTAAGGGAGATTGCATAAAATTGTAAGTATAGCCCAAAGACAGTATAGCCTAGAGGTTAGAGTAATGAGCCATGAATGAGCTTGGTACAGTACATACAAAAGACCTGGGTTTGATTACCACAACTTCCACTTGCATATTCTGTGACTCTGAGCAAGTCACTTAACTACCCTAGTGCTCCCGGGTAACCCCTAAACACAGGCACTTGTGCCTAGTGGGCCTTATGCAGTTACCAAAGAATAAAAAAATCTATAGATACTGAAAAAAAACTATGTTCAGGCAGACATTAGGGTTTAATAATGCAAAGTGCACAAAGAAAGGAAGTGTAAAAACATTAAGGTTTTGGGTCTTTGGAGTCTTGGCGGATCAGTGGTAGGGTGATCCTTGAGGTTGTCAACCCTAATGCCCACCCCTCCCCTGAGCAAACAAGGTCAGGCGAGATCTCTTTCTTCACGCAGGGCACTGCATGAATAAAGCGCTGACTGATTCTGTTGGCAACATGTGTCAAGCCATACTTTTCTACCTCTGATGCACTGCTTGGAGCTATACCTTGTGCTTTAGCCAGGAGGCTGTGGGCTGGTGGGCAAATGGGTGGGCATCACAGTTGGCAACCCAAAGGAACACCCACCACTGATTCACCAAGATTCTGGAGACCCAAAACCCTAATGTTTTTTTTTAATTTCCCTACTTTGGGCATTTTGCATTCCTTAACCATAATGTATGCATTAATGTAGTTTTTAGCAATGCATATACATAGCCTGTGGTCATTCTCTGAAATGCGCATGCCTTGGTATGTGTTATAAGGCATGAGGCTGCAGGCCAAGTGCTTTCAACCACCATAGGCATGCGTTTATCAGAGCACAACCACACAGCCTGTAGTGGATTATTTGTTTTATAAAATGGCCAAAATTGTTTTGGAGGAGGGTAAAAGATAGAAAGAACTGCGGATGTGCGGTCATTGTGGGATAATGCATGCATATGTGCTGTGTTTCATCCAATCAGAAGACAGCATTTTTACAGATTTTTCTTACAGATATTATATATACAGTATATATATATATACACACACATAAACATACATACATATATATATATATATATATATATATATATATATATATATATATATATATATACAAGTGCTGTTTAACCTGGGATAACCTCACGAGTGGCATGAGCCACAGGTGATTTACCCCAAGTCAAACAGCTTGCATGAAAATGAATTGTTTATTCCACAAAGTCCCTGTTGTGTAGTAGATTTGAGTGAGCTTTTCCACCCCCAGTGCAAGGTGACAGGTCTTGTTTAACATCGCTTTGACTCTGTTCAAAACAATGTCACAAGCAGCACCATAGACAGGGAGGCCATAGCCAATGAGTGACAGGATGGTGCTGGACACAACAAGATGTCTGGCTTCAACTGTAAGCTTTAGATGGTGCCTATACAGAGTGCCCAGTCATCTGTTAGCCATACTAACAAGGTTGTCCACATGTGGGGCAAAATATAGGGTGTCATCCAGACTAACACCAAAGTACTTAAAAGTTTCAACCTGTTCTAGACTTTGGCCCTTGGCATTGATGATGACCAGAGGGGGACCTATTTTTTCATTTGTGAGCCAGCAAATTTTTGTTTGTAATTCAGCACTAGTTTGTCATAGGTGAACCATTTTTCTAGTGTCTCAAGGTTGACCTGGAGGTCAGCTGAAATAAGACCATTGTCCGCATTGCTAGTGAAAATGATGGCATCATCAGCATGTCGGAGTGCCCTTGCAGATCGGCAGATCTCAGATAGGCTGTTGATAAACAGGCCAAATAGGAATGGGCCAAGTATTGACCCATGGGGTAACCCTATGGAGACACTCCTGTCATCAGGTAGAAAGTCCATCAATCTTTACACTCTGGGATCAGTTGGAGAAGTAGCTACAAAACCAGGCAACTGTGTCCTGGGACAGGCCAAAGAGAGAAATTTGTCAAGCAGAAAGTTGTGGTTGACAAGGCCGAAGGCTTTAGTCAGGTCAATGTATATGACTCCAATCAGGTTACCATTATCCAAGATCTCATGCAGGTGGCTAGTGTATTCTACCAGGGCCGTACAGGTGCTATTTAGCTTTCTGAATCCATGCTGCTGTATTCACTGGATATTATATTTATCTAGGTGTAATCCTGGTGCCATAATTTTTTTATTTATTTATTTAGTTTTTGTTAACCGGGTAAGTGCACTAGACAAATCCTGCCTATTTTCAGGCACGACCCGTGGGAGGGGGATACAGGTGAATGCCAACTGACCTTGAACCAGATTAAGCTGTTGGTGGTATTTTTAGTGAATGAGGGAAATGGCCAGGACACCGGGGAAATTCCCCTACTCTGACAGAGGGGAATACTCTGTCCGATCATGGCGGACGCTTCTGGTAACTCATGGCAGAGCTAGCTGGTGAGGCAGGGGACTTGGTCTCGCTCCTGTCTCTGATTTACTAGAGACCGTTTCAGACGGAATTTTGTATGAACGTGTACTTACTGTGACTGAAGCTGCTCCCATGGATTGTGCTGTTCTTCCCCCTGCTCAATGCAGTAGCCCTGACGGAGATCGTAGAGATGCCTCTGCTGCTGTGTCCAGTGAATTGGAGGTGCTGCAGCCCGCTGTGCACGGTGGACTGGTGGAGGTTGTGAATGTTATGTGCCTGGTGGACAACGGAGCACAGTTGTCTGTGCGGATGTCGCAACAAGATGCAACGCCTTTTGCGAAGACGGCCATGGAGGGGGATCGCCCCCTGGCAGTTCCTGGATCCCATCCTACTTTTGGACCTTCTGTTGACCCGCTGTTGCCCCAGACTGAGTCACCGCTCTTTTTGTTCACTGCTGCGGCAGGGCCGCCCACGCAGCAGAGGGTGCACAGCTCAGGGATCGCATCGCAGGATTCCTCACCTACTATGTTGGAAACTGGAAGCCTGACGTCCTTTTCTGAGATATTGCCCCAACCTAAGCCTGTGTGGTCAGTGGAGCAGGCTTTGCAAGGGGCTGGCTGGATACAGAAACCCACGAAGGGACAGTGGATCTCTGGTCCGTCCCCTATTCGGTCCCCTAAACTTGAAGACTTCCTGGAGGAACAACCGAAGGGACTGGAATTGAAGGACTCTCCTGACCCCTTGAGCTTGCCAGGGGAATTGTCACCACCCAAAACCCTGTATTATCTCTCTTACAGGATACGACTCTAAGGCATCAACTATGATGGAATCCATGGATTTTACAGCCGCTGGACCCTGATCTACCTCCTCCTGATCAGGGTAGGACTCATGTTCCTTTTCTTCCCTCTTCAAGGCACCTGTTGTAGCTGCTAAGCGGCATAATGCTGTCCGTCTTATTTATAGAGGTGGACTATCTGACCCCCCGGATCGTGTCTTTGTGGCTAGATCCCTGATAAAAGACTCTTTGAAATTTTTCGCTCATGAGATATATGCCTTGATACATGTGTCTGGAGAATCTTCCTTTGATGTCAGTTTTCAGACATCTCGTGGACTTGAATGATTTTGGTCTAGATACCATGCTTTGAAGAGTACCCCCTTATGGACCCCCTTCCAGGCCATCCCCCTGTTGAAGCCTGCCTTTAAATTTATTACGGTTATGTTCCGTAATGAAGGTGTTGATGTATCTGATGTGATGTAGTGGCTGAAACAACACTGCACAGTACAGGGCCAGCCTGAAGCCATTCTAGACACTGAAAATATTTGGACTGGGGGTTGGAGGTTTTGGGTGCTGTTACACACAAATGACTCAGGTCCTGTGCACCTGCCCAATTCCTTTTTTTTAGGATGAGACAGGGGAGTTTTGTTTTATCCTGGCCAACCCAAGGCCTGTTATAGATGTGGGGATCCCTCACATCTCAGTAGCGTCTGTGATAAAATTAAATGTAATAACTGTGGGGAAATGGGTCATGTGAGGGGTTCACTGTCGGAATGCTAGTAAATGTAACCTATGTGAAGAATTAGGGCATCTATTCCAGAATTGTCGATGGGCTGCTCATGCTCAGGAAGACCATGATGGTGGGGCTGATCAACGCTTTGTGATCACACAAGCACAAAAAGCACGGTTACGTGCATCTGTGGCTAAGCACCCTCTGTTACGGAGACTCCAGTGAGCAGCCCCTACTGCTAGCACTCCCAGAACACTGTTCCTCAACCTGACAAGATTGTACCACCCTTATCGGTACCTGAACCCCCCTGAATGGAGGAAGTCAGACCTGTTGCTCCTGATGTGGACTCTGTCCCAGGTCCTAGTAAAATGCTACCTCCCCGTGAACCTACTACAGGTACACGCCGTAGGTCTCTGAGAACTGCTTCTCGGCCCTTGCCACCTCCTGTGGCATCCTTGTCACCTACTCCCATACCCCTGTCGAATCCTTTTGAATTACTCCAGCCGACTTTGGATGACGCAGGTGGTGAGTCTGACTCATCCTCGGTGGCGTCCTCCCTCCCTGATGGTCCTGCTGACACTGGACCTCCAGTGGGCATTGGACTTTCACAGAAATGTAAGGCCAAAGTTAGGCTAAAAGGGAAGAATATAGTTGGGAAGCGGAAACTGTGATGTTTTATACTTTCCTGTTGTCTCCATGGCACAGTTCACTTGTCACACTATTAACGTTAATAGTATGAAACGTGCTCTTAAGAGACGCTTAGTATTTTCTTTTTTAAGACTTTTACCATTGGGTATTTTCTTATTGCAGGATATCAGACTCCATACGACTCAAGAGATCAGACAAGCGAAAAATGATTGGCTCTTAGGCCCCTCATTCTGGTCCATAGGTCACGACCCCTGTTCAGGCCTTGGCAATTTGATAAATATGCCTGACTTTCATCTTTTGAAACTATTTGATTTGGTACCCGGTAGAGCTCTGGTTTTGGACTTCACCATAGGTAATTGCCCTTATCGAGTTATCAATATTTATGCGCCACAACTTAAATCAGCACGCATAGCCCTTTTTACTGAGATTCGCCTTACTTGCACACTTCATTCCAAGTTTTATTTTCTGGTGACTTCAACTGTGGCTTGAGTCTTGGGATAAAAGTTCCTTTGCCACTGCTAAAAAACTGTACTGTGACTCACAGGAACTGAGCAAGCTAATACATACTGCCCATTTAGTTGATGCTTATTTTTCTTTTCGGCAACAACATACCCCTACGTTTCATAAAGGTAAATTGGCTACCGGCATTGATTCTGTTTTCTTGTCCCGTACTTTACCAATTGTTTCAGCTATGGTGCAGGCAGTGGCCTTTTCGGATCATAGCTTGCTTTCTGTTGGTGTTGGTACTGCAAACCCTTTTTCAAAAGGGCTGGGGTTGTGGAAATTTAACACCTCCCTATTGCAGGATAAGGTGTTTTTGTCGACCCTTCGGTTCTTCCTTTTTGCACACAAATCTGAGTTTCTCTGTTATGACGAATTCGATACAGTGGTGGTTTGATACAAAACATGCGTGATATCACTCCTGAAACAGTATAGTCGTGAAAGTAGAAGCCAATATTTGACTACTTACAAAGAAGAGCGACTTCAATCGCTTCTTTCTTTGTCATATACCACGGGTCATGACCTTTCCTCTCAAATTCAATTGATGCGGGCGGCTATGTTGCACTTCCAATCTCGACAATCACGGCAACTGTACCACCAACATAAATTTCAGGTTACTGGACCACGAGAGATCATTTGTCCCTTTGAGTCTAACTCTCGTCGGACTGCTCAAAAGACGATATTATGTCTTGCAGATTCCACGGGGGACTATATGCTCTACTCAAACAGAGATTCAGCAGATAGTTGCTAACCATACGACTGCTTTGTTTTCCCCCCTTCCTGCTGACCTACCTGACCCTACCGCCCTGTATGAGAATTTAGAGATCCCACTCCCTTCTGCAACAGCGGTGGAGATGGCATGCCAGTCCATTACGACCTTGGAGTTGTTAACGACAATTTCCTCTCTGCCGTTACATAAAACTCCTGGCCCAGATGGTCTTCCGGCAGCTCTCTATAAAGTTCTGGGTGACCACTTACTTATTGAACTTACCTCTGTCTTTAATTCTTTGTTAAACAGTGAGTCTGTCCCTTTAGAATTTACAACTGGTGTTTTGCTTTATATCTATAAACAAAAGGGGGAAGCCCACTCTCTTGAGAATTGGCGCCCTCTTTGTATGCTAAACACCGACTTTAAAATATTGATGAAAATAATAGCAAAATGTTTAACAGGTATTGCAGAAACTGTTCTGCATCCTGCTCAATCTTGTTCTGTCCCCAACAGGAACATCTCGGATCATTTGATTCTGATCCGTGAATTGTTCTCTCACGGGTACTCAGCTTCGACTTCTGGCTTTGTAGTTTCTGTGGATCAATGAGCAGCATTTGATTCGGTGAATCATGATTTTTTTATGGCAAGCACTCAGTTTTTTGAATATACCGGCTATCATTATCCAATGGTTACGTAATTTTTATAGGACGGCTACAGTCATGCCAGTAGTGAACTGCTGGGTGGGACCTTTGATACCTGTTTGAAGGGGAGTCCGACAGGGGTGTCCCGCGAGTCCATTACTATATGTACTGTTTTTGGATGTTTTGCTTCGCCGTGTGAATATGCTCCCACAGATACATGCTGTATCGTGTCCTGTAACAACAGCACCATACAAAGCCATTGCATATGCAGATGATATCTGCTTCTTGGTGGCGGACGAGGATTCGGTGATAGCCTCCTTGCAGGAATGTTCTTTATTTGGGACATATTCGGGAGCAACTCTGAATTTTGAGAAAAGTGTTGGTATACAGCTGGGGTCCGCTATTGCACCGATTAGGAACATCGGACCATTGCAGATTGTAGATGGCCCAGTTCGTATTTTAGGGATTTATTTTGGTACTCGAGCCCGATGACGTTTATAATTGGACTTCTAAACTACAACAAGGTCACATAAAGGTAGCCTCATGGAACAGGAGTCAGATTGGGAAAAAGAAAAGAGTCTATTTAATTAAGACATATTTACTTTCCCTCTTTCTCTATGTTAGCTATATCTTTCCTATTCCAAAACAATTGGAAGCGGCGATTCTTAGCCTTTTTTTTCAGGCATTATGGGGGAGCAGGCTGAACCCGATAAAACAGGATGTCACCTATCTCCCTCTCACGGATGGTGGTGTTGGCATGAATAACCCCCTTTTGTTTTTCTCCAGTATTTTTTTTCATGGCGAACATTAGACCGCTTTTGATCAACTCGCAGAAAGGATGGGAAGCGTGGTTCTATGATTCTTGTAAAATATGGTTTCACCAATGGGAACATAACTCCCTGCGTATTCTGCGTGCCTCGGGAAACACGCCACCTTATGTGAGGTATACATTTCTACGTCTGAAGCAATGGTGGGTCACCCCACAAATGCTTCTCACGAATGCGCACAAATCCCTGTATAGATTGTTTCTTTCCTCTGTGTGTGCAGTTCAGTCTCCTTTTTTTAAATGTCCTGCCCAATATTGTCCTTCTCTGCTTACTTTGCTACGTTGTGTGCGAATCCCAATACATATGTGGGACTTCCATTGGTTATCCTGCCATGAGAGAATTAATGTTAAATCGAACCATAAACATAAACAGCTTCAAGACAGGTTGTGTTCTAGGCCCTCCTGCATTGATGAATTGGAAACTATTTCTCATTTATTTTTTGATTGCCCCTTTATACAATGTTGGTGGGTTTTTCTGGCCCAAAAATGGGGTATGCCATTGCTTCAATTTGTCTCTTACCCAATGATTATGTATGGAGCATTCCCCCCCTCAATGGTCTCTGTGGAACACTGATACTTTAAATCTTATTTTTGTTGTAATTAAATGGCATATTTGGATGGCAAGATGCCAGTTCACCCTACAGCAGAAAATCTGTACGTATTTAGAAATTGAACAAAAGATTGTTCAGGATTTGAAAACTGTTTATGCATGTGAACTCGTATCTCATTCCAGGCCTGGTCTGTTCAGCCTTTGGAAAGCCCTACCTTGATTACAGACTCGGATGCACCGGTGACTTGAAGGACTTTTGTTCTCTCAGTGTAGTTTCCTTAGTTTTCTTTCTTTGTTTTCTCCCATACCTTTTGATATGAACAATGTTGTATACTGTCTTGAGTTTTACCTGGTTTGTTCTTATTGTGTTTTCTTTACTGTATATTGCTGATTTCTTGTTTCAATAAAGCTTTCCCCTACTCTTTTCGATAAGTGCCATGGGATCTTTAACATCCACCTGAACTATCACCAGTCCAGGCAGATGTGACCTCAGTTTAATGTCGCATCCAAAAGACGGCACCTCAGAAGTGTAGCACCCCTCTCATGCTGCACTACGGTGTCAGTACTGGGATATTAACCCAAGTGCCAGATGTGGGAACTGAACCCACTGTCCTCTGATCTCCAGGCCTCAGAGGAGGGTGTGCTACCTACTGAACAACTGGCACTGCTATACCAAGAGCTACTACCCCTGCCTTGTGGGCCCGATATAAGGCTGAGGGGCCTGGGTTCCTAAGATTAGCTTTAAACTGGTTCTTTCCCAACATAAAAAAAATTGCATAGTGCCTCCACCCAGAGTATACCTTTTCAGTAGGCTAGCTTTTACCTGGTACAACTCTCTGGGATGCTGTACCCACTCACATCACTATAATGCCACCCCAAGCATGACCCAATAACATTTCCCCACAATTAAGACATTTTATAATTATTGTCTTACTACCAATAATATGTTCACAAGACAGATTTATGCAAAAAACAAACAACAGCAAGTTTATTTACATGGGGAAGGGCTAGGAAGAGCACAATGGAATAGAGGTTATGCGATTTACAATTGATAATCAGTAGAATAAATTAGATTAGTTTAAGTTAAAACAAGTACAGTAATCACTTTGCATTCAGATTCCTATCTTAAATCACAGTGGCACCCACCACCCTTCTCAGACAGTCTATGTTTCAATGATAAGGTAGTCCTAGTGGGGGGTAGGAGGAAGTAAGCTGTTGGTTAACTAGGATCTGCAGCTGATCTGTTAGGTAGGAAAATGGGCAGACTAGGTGGGCCAAGCGGTCCTTACCTGCCATCAAATTCTATGTTTCTATGTAGTCAGAGCCCTGGCTATCTAACTAGCTACCTTTCATAGACGAACATATTTACAAATGCCCACCTTGGTACTGGTTCCCAAAAATGCATAAGACCCAGCAGTCCTACACATAACCTGGGTACTCAATACTTTCAAGTTCTCACAAGTTGCAGGCCTGATGCACAGAGCCACTGTACATTGGCCAGATAGTTGAGGCCCTTAAAGAAAACAAGCAGATTAACATATGCACACATTGGTGAAACCCAAACAATTGTATCTGTGGCTGGATGGCCCAGTCTACAAAAACACTTCAACTATGTACATGTCCTCTCCTTGGATGTAGGGCATGAGTCCTGCATTACTTACAGTTAGTAGTCACAATTAGCTAGATGTAATCAGCTTGTAGCCAAAAAATGAAGGTAATTACAGCAGGCGGAAACTCTGACTCTGGAAACAAGGAGATGGGCAAAAGCTTACAGCCAGGAACCAGAAACTGACTGCAGGATGGTGCAGCATTTGCAGATGGAGAACAACTGTCTTTGCTTCTCCCGGCAGTGCCCCTCTCTGGGTTGGAATCACTTTAATGGATAGACCAGGCTGGGACCTGGGCTGGCATGTTTTAACCCCACATCTGGGCTATACAAACACATATGGGAGTTCCAAGGTGGCATACTCCCAGGCTGTGTCCCAAACCTGATCTAATGAACACATTGCATTCAGCACACTTATTAAATCAGCACATTCATATTCTTGAAAGGTGCAATAAGTATTCGCAGTTCCTTTTCCATGTGCCCCACATGGCAGACATAGACCCTTTTCCAGTCGGCTAGAACTTCCCAATGATTTTAGGAACAAGCACCCACACTCCTGCACAGGGTGTGCAACTAGAGCTCAGGTAATGGCTTCCAAAACAGATTACAGGGCACAGTCTCTTAGGCAAGCTCTCATCTTCATTGATAGCTGAAGTTGAAGCTTAAAGAACAACGGTCATTATCGCACTAGACTGAGCTTCAGGCTTTGGCTCACTACCCTTTCAAAGACTTTGCTTGTTAGCAAACAGATGCAGTAGACTCTTTCGACACAAACACTTGCACTTGGCAGCAAACTTGTTTACTATGGCTTTCTCAGGCTCAACAATACAACATGCAGTCCCATGTGGCCTTTTCTGGCACTTGCAGCTCCCACAGACAAAGTACTGGACCTCCCAGGCAATGTCAGGAAGAGCCACGCTCTCTGAGTACTCCCCTTCCAGTCCTATAGGCACATAACAAATCAGATGCATTTATATACTTTACTGGACCCTTCTCTGGTCACTAGGCAATGTCCACCCTTTCTGCGCTTTAGTTAAAACTTAGGGTGCAGACAAACAGTCGCTATCAGTACATTCTAGACTTTGCTGCTTCTTCAAAGGTTCCTCACATTTGCACTTGGCACATCAGACACATTCATATACGTTACTGACCCTTTCTTGGTCACAAGGTATTGTACACCCTTCTGGCACTTTAGTTAAAGCTTAGGGTGCAGACAGACGGTCACATCTTAAACTTGATAGGATTTTCTGCCCCTTGCAGATTCTTAAACTTGTGCTTGTTAGACACAGATTTACTCACTCAGGCAGCTTGCAAAAATGGCTTTCTCTTCCCTGAGGTTTCAGGCTTGCTTCAGCACTGTCACTGCTGAGGTCAGACATTTGTGCAGCTCTCTCACAGCTGAAGAATCAGGTTGCCCACATTTTCCCCAAAACGTGAAAAGGTGCTGGCCAACCCTGGAGGACAATCTGGCAACCCCCAGGTTAGTGACTTCTGTTGCTTGCAGCCACTTGGCCTCTCTGGCAAAAAAAAGCACCCTTCCCTGTGGAGGGGCTCGTACTGGATTACTAGGCCCATTCTGGAGCAAAGGGCCTGAGCCTCTACCCCTGTAGGGGCTCCCACTCAAACACACACTGCTCACACAGCTCAAAATACTGTCTTTTATGGAGACCTTCTGGAACTCCCTATTGGCTGAAGCTAGTTGCTGCTCCAACTGTAATTGGCTGATCCTGCTTGTCAGTCCAGAAAATGAATATTCATTAGACTCACTCGATGTGCAATAGACTCTATTTTGGTGCCTGAAATTAGGTCCCTGCAGTTTCCCCATAAGCCTTTTGTAATGTCCCATGGGCTCTGGTACAAGTCCTACAAATCTTGGCTGAAAATCCTTGCTTTCCGATTGGCTGATGCTGCACTAAAATGGCTGCTAATCTTACAGTCCCCTTTGCAGATTCACACAGTCCCAAATAAAAGTCCTGGTGCAGCCAGAATATTTATTAATTTCTCTTTCTTGACCCACAGGCCAATAATTGCTTCTGTGCCCTAGTCATCGCTGCCCAGATTAATCACTTTGCTTCTGTCCTTTGCCTGTCACTTCTGCCAAAATTAAGTGCCCCCAGGTGCAGCAGACAGGCAATTCATCTGAGTCCCAAGATCTAGCCCTCTGGTGCAGCCAGTAACACCTATTTTGTTTTGCCCCATTATTTATTAGCCCCTCACATGCTCCTTCATATCCTTATAAGCGTTCACAACCTTTATATTTACATTTATTTGCATTGTGATGCCTATTGCTAGCACTAATATTTAAGATCTAGGCACTCGGACAGGCAAGCTCATTAACATTTATAATCCCGGTGCTCTCCTCATTAATATTTATGAGCCCTGGACTTGTAGCACTTCATGGTGCTCCCTATTTACATAAAGAAGAGGGCTGTCCTAGCCGTTGCTGAGGTCACCAGTCCCCACACTACACCAAACAGGGACCGGGACCACCAAACTGTCTCCTGATTGACTGCAAGGTTAGCAGTTGGGAGATGAAAGGCGCAACTTGCGCATGCATGATCCCCATGGACACCAGAGTGCTGAAACAACCAGCGGAAAATCCCAGGTCAGCTCCTGAGCCTGAAATGGGCCAGAACATCCACTGGGGCTGCATGGGGAAAACCTGAGACACAATTCTTGAACTGGGCAGTGGCGGTGAAAATAGGGACACACTTCGGGGGACCTGCAGGCATTCAGGAGCAGAAATGGGAGAGCTGGGACACCAGGTAAGCTCCCTTTTTCTTGGAGGGCTACATAGGTAGTGGGCAGACTAGATGGGCCAGGTGGTCCTTATCTGCTGACAGTTTCTATGTTTCTATGTTTCTATAGGTATTTGACAAGTTGATCTGATACGACTGTGTCCAGAGCCTTTGAACAGAGGGGAGAGGATTGAAACAGGCCTGTAGTTAGTCAGGTTGGAGCAATCACAATTTTTAAATACCAGTGTCACCAGCATGGTTTTCCATACCCCAGGGACCTGCTAGTACCACAGGGAAAAGTTGTATATTTTGGTGATGGGGTGGGCTAGCTCCTCAAGGGCCAGGGCTGGCAGCTTCATATCAAGCACATTGCTTCCCAACCAAGTTTCATCTAGCACCCTTTTGACATACTTTATGGTATCATTGGTGGTGACAGGCTTGAAGTAGAATTTTGGATGTCCATTATCAGGGTCATGTCTGCAAGAAGCACATATCCCGCTGCATGGCACTGGCCTTTAAAATGAGGAGCAAATGGCAAAAACTCATAGCATATTTTTATTTTAAAGAATAATAAGTTTAGGAATAGTGAGCACCATATATTTAGTGTTTATGGACTATTTATATCAGGTTAGTTTAAATTTGTTGCAGTTTGCATGTCTAGAAATAGCTTTAAAGAGCAGCTTCCTAGTAGCTGCCTTCCCTAGCGTGGTTGATAACTGACCTGGCCAGGACTTAACTGCCAAAATCCTGCACTGAAATTCTGCTTGCATAAAAAGTTATATCCCTCGTAAAGTTGTTTTGTGCCATAGCCACAACAAAATGACCGACTTCCTGAACTGAAAGCCATGCCCCTACAACGGCCCATGCAGCCCTGTTTTGCGATGTCACAAAATGAAGGCTGCATGTGCGCACCCCATTGACTGCTATGGGGGTCATAATTCCATGCATTATTATGCCACTTACAGTTGCGATTGTAATAAATCAAAGCAACTAATAGGGTCCCTATTAGTCGATCGGTCGCTTTTTTTTGTCGACCAACGTTACAGTGACACCCTTATGTTGACCGCATTATGAAGTCGGCATGAGGGTTTCACAGGAGAGACCCCCCCCACCTAATATAATCAACTCCAAGTTGGAGTTGTAGCGGGGAGGGGGTGCAATACCCCTGAGAGCAGTTGTGGGGTCCCGCGCCGACACTACAGTGACCTGGCACTGTTGTCGCTGTAGTGTCAATCGCTGTTGGAAAGTCGTGGTAGCAACGGTATACTTCTGCTATAACTCCATTTACCTGTACCTGTTGTTTTCTGTTTGCCTAGTAACTATGAATCCAGTTTATTACTGGATCCCCAACCAATATTAAATAGCTTAGTTTTCAGGAGGAAATGATCTACTAGGTCAAATGCCTTGGTCAGGTCTATGAACACCACCCCCGTATACAGCCCTGCATCCGCATTTTCCTGCGGGTTGTTTGTGAACCTAAGCAAGGCAGTTGGGCTGCTGCACCCCCTCTTGAAACCATGCTGGCTATATCACAAGCTGCTGCAGCATACTGCAGGGAATAGTGTAATTCAATGGTAATCCCTTTTGTTGTGCAGTATTCTGTGACATGCCATTAACTGCAGATTACTCTGTTGCATCAAGGCTGGCTTCACTGTAATTAACACAAGCTCTGTTTCTGCTTACTAGTTTTGCAAAGGGCGGGATAAGGTAGAACTGCAGAACATACTGTTATAGAAGCAAGTTGCTTTATTTAAACATGTGGGTTTGGTGGGTGGGTGTAGCCATTTGGAGGGACCAGAATAACCATGAAGGCAAAGCATTTTTTCAGCAAAGTCTGTGCCTGAGGTGATAGCAAACCAGCACTGGAGATTTTAAGGGCTGCTTAGTTTGTGAAGCAAAAATAAATAAATAAAATAAGAGGGATGTAGAATTCTATGTGTTACCTATTTTAACTAGTTATGTGCTGCTTTGATTAGTTGGTGGATGTTTGTTTACAAGAAAAAAATTTGATTTTTGCAGTACTGGCAAGTGGATTTGCCTACATGTTTTAGTTAACAAGGATGGCTACCAGAAGTTTAAATAAAAAAAAATATATTTCTGGTAGGCATTAATGCCTAACATTGCTGTATCCTGGTTGCCAGAAGAAGGGCAAGGCCATTGGTTTCTATTTCTAAACCACATTGCCTCAGAACCGTTTCAGTCAATCAGTACACAGGAAATTCCCTACCCATTTTATAAAAACACAGAAACTTGCAACTGCTAAAAACATTTTTTTTCACCAAGTCACTAGAGCTAAAAGTAAGCCCCCACCCCTCAATTTACACTAACTTTAGTTTTGCTATACACCCACCAACAGAAAAGGAATGCAAACACCTCAAAATGCCTGCTTTTCAAAGTGACTGGCGTGGATAAGAGGCTAAGCCCCTGTGCGCAACGTCTTGATATGAGGAAAAATCCCAGCACCTGCAGAAATGCTGTTTTCAGCACTTTGCGTGCATGGGCGGAATTTCCCTTTTTCCCCACAGCTGCAGAAAAAAAAATGTTACATTTAGTAATACCAGGCATAGCATTTTTCCACAGTCCCACAATTATGTACACAAGCTGCCATAAATTGTGGAAATGGTTTCAAAATGGGAACTCTAGATTGAGTGCACGAGGTCAAAATTGTGGTTGCCCAAGGAAATTCTCCCTTGCTTACTTTTTTCCCCTGCATGTATGCAATTTTTTTCCATTTGAAAATCTGGCCCCTGAAATCATTGGGCAGGATTTTCAAAAGTAGTAGATGGCCACAAGCCCCGGCGCACCAACGGTACACTCTAATGGGATTTTCCATCCCATATGGTAATTGCCACAAGTTAGACAAACTTCTTCTGGTTTAACTTCCGGCAATCATGGGGGCCGTTATTACTGAGCTTGCACCAGATATTTGCCATGAGATGCCATAATCCATGGAAACTGTCACAACTGGGCCCAAGATTGTAAAATCAGGTGCAGTTGTGGTGAAGGGTTTGGCATACCACCAAAACCTAAGCACCATGGCGCAGGGCTGGATGCAAGCCATGCGCCATGGTTGGAAAATCCAGCCCATTATTTTTACCAGCTCCACAGGTTTTCCACACCCTTTTAAGGCTGTTTCCCTTTTAACTGTCTCCATCTAAAACATTTCCTTAAACTCCACCCCTAAACTGGTCTGCCACCCTGTAGCCCCAATAGATCACTCACCGCTCTAACTTCTCTTCCAGTCAACTGTAATCCCCCCCCCAATGGCTCACTCACCCTGAATAGCCATTTCATTTTCATGTTCCCACTCCCAGGAGCCTCTTCTTCCAATCTATAAGTCAGTATTTAAACAATTTGCCCCTATGGGCATGTTCAATGCTTTCTTTGGCCACCTCAGCTGCCTCTTTGATCTACCCCTCGTTTCATCTAAGCCCCTCATGGTATCTAAATAAAAAACAATCCATCTTGGATTTTTCCTGCCATGGAAGCGGTATGGTAGCATGACAAAGCAGCGAAGTCTATTCAGTAAGTTAATTTGGGTGACTCCAATACAGTGACTGTCTTTTCAGTGACTGTGTCTATACAGCGACGGCTAAGAGATGCAACTGTGTGTTTTCAGCAATACTCTGAGTCAATGTGCGATTCGGAGTTAGAATATAAGAGATGGGGGGGTTGGGGGCACAGCCGCCCTCTGCAAAACAATAGAACAAATGTTGCCCACCAGTAATAAGCCCACCAGTCCTACCTTTCATGGGTGCCTACAGGAGGAACAGAGGATGTCAAAGGTGCAGTTGGAGCAGATTGTTTCGGGAGCTGCTGCAGGTACTAGCCGATACTGCTACCAGGATCTGACAGAGCGACTGGAGCAGGTAGTCACTGAATATGCATCTAGATCTTGTTTAGACTATCTAAGGGGTTTGGCATATAATTTTCAGCTACAGCAGTGATTTTAGTAGCTGAATAGACTTGAGCTGAAATAACCCGTCGCTATAAATGCATGTGCTATTACTGATGCACTCTAATTGCATTCACTGCAATGGAGTCACTGAAATGACAGGGAACCAGTGGAGCCATTTTTGCAGCTACTTCCCCCATCCTCTGTAGCAGTCCCAGATGAACTATTGCTGCCCTCCGCCCCCCAGACTGAGCTCTACAGGAAAAGAAGTTTGCAGCAATGGAGAAAATCCCACTCTAGGTGTGGCTGCACCTTCAGAAACTGGGTGCAATAGTGCTCAGTCCCAATCTAGGACTCCAACAAAGCAAGATACTGGGGATGTAGATATGAAAGGCAGCAACCTGGGAAGGACATGACTCTTGCCATGCCAACTTTACAACCAAAAATGTATTTTAAAAAAGAGTAAAATTGGTTCACATGGAATACCAGGGCCTCTAAACATATCTTGGTCCCACAAAACCACAGGGACCAAAACCACACCCACTGAGTCACCAGGGACACCAACTGCCAGCCCACTGGATGGTCAGGCACCCAGTTTAAGAAGGCACCCATAAGGGTTAAAGAGGACTTAGCTGAACCCCTCCCTAAACTGACCTTACTACCCTTCTCCTTCTCTCTCTTTCTGTTCTATCTTTATCTTATTGGCTGCATTTTTCCTGCTACCCATTTTTATTTACTTCTCCACTCCTTGTCACTCTTATCTATTGTCTTTAACTGTTTTCTGTGCTATCTTCCTGACTGAAACTATCCTGACTTAGAAAAATGGGCTTTTTATTTCTTGGCATTTGATTGGCTGGTACCCTTGCCAGAGAGGTACCATAACTTTCAATAGATGCCCAGTAAATAAAAAGTGCCAGCCTATAGTGTCCCTTAACCCACTGTAGTACAATATCCTAGTGCCCACCTCTCCTGCTAATTGGGTAAAATACCTCCTTTCTAATTCAAATCACTGCCATTTTTTTTACCCTCGCTTAGTGAGAGCGCCCCCCCCCCTTCATTCCTCAACACAGACAGTCTAACTGACTCTCTACTCAGTAACCAAAAAAAAGCAGCACTGGTATTAACAGAAATAAAAATGTGTTCCTGCTCTTCCACTCACTGACAGAGTGATAGAGCGAGAGTGCCAGTTCCTTACTACAGTCCTTCCCAACTGTACTATGCTCATGATCTCACAGACTGTTAAAAGAAAAAAAAACCTTCTCAGCAACTGATTATTACAGCCCTTTCCAGAGATATCCAGAACAACAGTACCTGTTGTGTCCACTAGCAGGGCTGTTGTTCTCTACGCCTCCAGTTTCGGCATAACCGCTCCACCGAACAGCACTGATAGGGCTGTTGTTTGCTCCTCAGTTCCAGCACAATCGCTCCACCGAACGGGCTCCTCTTCATACTCCCGGTCCTCAGAGCAGGCAGCGAGGACTGGGAAGCAGTAGCAAAACAATAAATTAAACAGTAAGAACTGACTCCTGGTCCTCAGGGTAGGCAGCGAGGCCAAGAAATTGCTTAAAAAACATATTAAGTAAAAGTCCCTAGGATAAGCAGCAGAGATTGAAACGCACTTCCTGCTTTGTGCAGGGTCAAACAAGGTTGTACTTCTAACAGCGTCAAATTTCAAGGCTGAAAAAAGAAAAAACCTATTTAAAAAATGGCTCAAAACCTTTGAATTTTTACTTTTATTTGTACAGCAATGATGACAACAGATGCTCTGGGTGGGAAAACTTCTTCAAGAGGAGTTGCTCGGGGAAGAGCAAAACTACAACAAAATGGCTCTATGAAAGGGGAAAACAGGATATGAAATGCCACAGAAAGGAGGGCTACTTTACAACTAAAAAATGACTTAACTTCATTCTTTTTAATTTGTCATTGTTTAAATTTTTTTAAATCCGACATAAAACTGCCACAGGTAGCCCATTTTCTAAACGCAATAATACCCTTCAGGGTGGGAGGTATTGGGAAATACCGGACCTTCCAGGGGCTATAAGGCCCTCTGCCTGTGGTGTCAGGCCTCATTACACCCCTGGGTGGTCTGATATTTCCCAATACCGCCCACCCTGAAGGGTATTATTGCTTACTTAAAGCAGTAGTATAGTCAACATTTGCAAAACAAAATATGTTGTGCAGAATGTTTTGATTTAAGGGTTAGTCCTGGTGTGTCCTTCCCTTTGTCTACTATTAGGAGTTTTTTCTAAATTAGCCTGGTAGTTTTACAGTACTTGTATAGTCCCTGGGAATCTCCATCTCAGCAAGATTTATTGCTCTTCTTTTTCCTGCAGTTCCTACTGTTCCCCATAACAGTGATGCGTCCAGGACCACTGATTCCTCTAGTACTAGAGATAGGAGCCCAGTGTTCTGGCCTCCAATAAATAGCTCTAATTCAATATTTTTGTTTCGTGTGTGTGTGTGTGTGTGTGTGTGTGAGGTCTAACCAGCAGGAGTAAATGTTTTGCTTTTAAAACTTACCATTTCATTAAATTACACACAGCCATAAAAAGCACACAAATCACCCCAGATCATCAATGCTAGAATTAATAAAGCCTCTATCTGTTTTCTTACATAATAACCCACTCAGTTAGCCCTGAAGTATTTGCTAAACTGTAAATGTAGCCATTAATGCTCACTGGATAAGGAACGTTACTTAATATCACAGTTCTGCTGTTATGAAATTGACCCTAAACCAGTGCTTGCTGAATCCATGTTCCCAGATACAAAACTGTAACATGGGGCAAGATGCATTGTAGTAACAAGAACAGCAATAACTCTTGTTGAGATTGAGATCCCCAGGGGCTATAAAACTAGCAGGCTAATTTAGAAAAAACTCCGAATAGCAGGCAAAGGGAAGGACTACACACACACAAATTGAACAACATATGTTTTTGCAAATTCTGACGGTACTACCTTTAACCAAACTAACCAGTTTCTCTTTTTATTTTGTAGGTCTAAATGGATGATGTCAGTTTCCCTATCAGATAATTATTTTATTTTCCCGATGCTTCACTAAGCAAATTTAAAAATAAAAGAGCTGCAGAGCCTCTGTGACTTCTCTACCTTACTTTTTCCTTTTAGTGCCTCCCCTGCACCCCGGCCATCTTCTCCCTCAGGCCTGCCTAGGTGCATCTTGCCGCCCTCCTCCCCTGTCACCAACTACCACCTCATATGGCAGCCCCCTGGGAAAACCGATGTTTCTCTTCATGGGATGGGCCCTCCCCTTACGGGGAGAGAGCACCGGTAGGTGCATTTTACCATTGACCCGAGTGATGCTGAGGTCAGTCTGGGCTATCTGGGGCTTCATTGTGGTGAGGGACTGGTGACTGTCTTCCGACTGGTCTAGGGCCATTTTTCTGGTTTTCTTGGGAGAGAGTGGCATACTACATGATATCAAGGTGTAAGCCGACGTCCGTCACTCTCCCTCCTGCAGTGGAGTCCGATGTGTTGCCAGGCCCCCCAGCCTTCACCAGGGGTCAGCAAATGCCACACCATGAGCCCCTCCTCCGTCCCAGAAAAAGGCGAGCAGTAGTCAGAGGCTCAAGCCTTCTCCCCCGGATGGCCTTCTAAAACCCGAGTCCATTCCCAAACCCGGATCATCGGCGTTGCAGGTGGAAATCTAACCACTGCGCTGGTGGGCCAGACCTATCTTATTTTATTTTATGGGTTCCTCCTCTCCATTCAGGATAAGAATCCTCACAAAGGAACCCTCTCCAGAACAGGTAAGCATAAGATTTCATTTTTTAGAGACTTGCCCCTATTAGATCTACAGTATAATGGCGTGACAGGACTCATTATACTATGCATCCTTAATGCTTTGTGTTGGTGTGACATAAACTTTTGATGCAGCTGTGAAAAATCTATCTGAAGGCTAAAGACTACAGATTTCTGTTTATTCTATATTAATCTGCTTGTGCCTGGATTGTGCTTGTAATTAGGACAGAAGGCTCATATTTTTTAAGTTACAGTAATATAAATATAAACATCTATAATATTAGGCAATTGATAATTTTGGTTAACAGGAAAAAGCAACATAAAATGTATATTTTTTTCTCATCCTTTGTTGTCACTGCAAACTTAATTATGAACTGCAGAACCATGTGATTTTTCTTTTGACCCTTGTTTTGGAGATTTTTTTATTAAGGGAGATACCTGTATTATGTTTCAAATCCTTTTTCTTGTTTTTAGTAACACATTGTTTTTGTTTTTAACATAAATGGGTTTGAATTGGTTAGAACTGTTGCTGTTTAATGCTTAATAGTGTTTTTGTTAATATAATTAATGTTCAGATTGTGTCTTCTTGTACTGCTCTGGGGATGTCATGCACTTTCATTTTGCGATATTTTTCTATTTAATACTCTTGCATTTGAAAAGTCTAAGGTATAAGTATAAAAAACTATATAAAATAATAGACTGTTTAATGAAAACATCTAGAATTACCCTGTATGTGTCCTCAATACAAGAACGCAACCTCACAGATAATGAAGAGATCTCCTTTCATTAGGCTGCAATTTTGTCACGTTTTCATCTGCCCCAGTCTTAACCACTGGAGGGAGCCCAACACACAGCTTTCCTATATTTTCACAGCATGTATGTAAACAACAGTGGCCTTCATCAATCCATAGGAAACTAACCAGATATGATTATATGTATATGTATATATTAGTATATGAAAGTATGCTATAAGTATATGTTAAAAGTATACTTATAGACACTACCTTATACCACAATAATATAATAATATCTCCAATTCAAAAGTTTGAGCACACATATTATACCTTGGGACTCTAACCAAATGGCAACATTAGCAGAGATTTGTTTTTGAATAAAAATGAGGTTTCAAATAACTAAAGTTAGCAACTTTGAAAACTGGATGGTGTTAGGCAAAATGTGTGTATCAACAAAGAAAGGAGAATTTGCAGATTTGGATAAATCTGTAATATTATTTATGCTGAATTTTAAACTGGATGATCACAAACAAATTCTTTGAATTACAAAAGCTTGAAATAATGCATATTACGAGCCATTTATTATTTCTGCCAAGGCTTTCATTTCTTAATTATTGCTACATCTGAACAGCAGTATTGTGTTAAAGTATATATAGATAGATAGATGGATAGATATAGATAGATAGATGGATAGATATAGATAGACAGATAGATAGATAGATATATTGCTCTATACTCAGTACACGTGATCATTATTTTGTATAAGCCACAGAGACGTGTTAACTTGATGCTAAGCAGAGAAGGGGAATCCTACCATTCTCCTATTCAGTTCAGGGGTTCCACATTTGGCCAAAGATAAAAATAACTGAAAGCAATTTCTTTTAAAGAACAGCCAGTGATCTGGCTGAAAGATTTTATTGTAAAGCATCCTAAATATTTACAGTATTAACTTTTTTTGTTTTCTTTATTACAAGACTTCACAGGCAACATACTGTACTGTTACAGTTCATGCATGTAACCCCTTGTTACCAGGGGTTACTAGAATCCCAGTAAGACCTAGTGGTAGGCAGGGAAGACAGCTTGTGAAACTCCAGTTAAATGGGTTTCACACTGTCTCACTCTGTTCTCAGTCTCAGCTGAGACTGAGAGATGACATCACCAATAGAACTGTCGCAGCTGCATAAGCCACATTGGAATCTGCAGCAGAGGGAGTGAGATAGAACGTTGGGAGTTTTCAAAGTCAGTCTCCTGTTTGTTTTGAAGCAAGAAGGTCAGTGCCCAGTGTTCAAGTGGTGGAGACCGCTGTCTGGGTCTCAGTGCCCCCCTCCCTCCGGGGGGGGTTAAGTATCCCCATGTAGATTCCAGGGACAATCCCCTAATTTCTGCTGAAGAAAGAAAGCTGCCTTTTACAGTTTCAGTTTGCGTTTGAAAAGTGGAAAGAGTTGTACTTCGCCTGTGGGGCACCTGCAACAAAAGGGTGAGTGTTTTGCTCTAATTTGAGAGGGCAAAAACTGTGTTTCTTCAGCCTGGGAAATGTGAAGAAATCTGGGATTTGAACTACTATTTGGGAGGCCTATAGTACTAGGACAAACAAATGGAGCAGTGTCAAAAGCTAAAGTGCTGTGTGAATTCAAGTAATCTTGTAGAGGGGGTGCGACAGTTCATCCACCGTTTAATCTAAATTTTGAAGTTTCAGTTTTTCCAGAGAAATGGCCGGGTATGGGCTGTGGGAGCTGGAGGTGGGAACACCCCCCATCTTTAGTAACCAGGTCCACCTCTACGGATTTCTGCTGTGATTGCTACTTGCCTCATGCGCCTGGGCAGTGATGAGGGAAGTACCCAGACGTGGGTCGCAAATTGGAAAATCTCTCTAGGAGTCGCAGACTCTAAGTGATGTAGGTAGCCACAACAAGTAAATTGGGTTTATTCTTCCAGTGGACCGTCAGTCAAGTGGCCGGCAGGGGAGCCGGGCCAGTCGGGCTGTGTACCCAAAGCGCGTGCAAGTCCGGGCTGTGTGCCTGGTGGGTCCAGAGCCTGAAAACAGTAGAAATGGTTCATTCTTCCAGTGGACCGCCTTGTAGTCTCTAATCTGCATTATCAGTAAATGTAGCCCCATGGGGGTCCATCTATGCTTTGTTGTGTTCAGCTAGTTGTGAATAAAAGCCACACTGAAAAATCCCATTCCTGGTTCTGGACATTACAGTTATTGCTTCCTGTGTTCGGATTTACTTGGGTGCCCCTGTGCAGAGTAGCCAAACCTAGGTCCCCTTGTGCCAGGTAACCTCATCCTCCCCGAACCCAGGTCCCCACCAGGTATTGCTGCCAGCGCCAACAGCATGCCACCTGTCATTTGGTAAAAAGACAGGGGTGAGGGGTTACAAAAATGGAGGCACCGCTTTGGATTTGATCAGGAAGGAAGGTGCTTGGGCAAGGGGGCTAGCGTTTTGGCTATCTGGCAGTGGGTAGCCCAAAAAGCTGAAGCAATTTCCCTAGTGTGTTGCTGTGTGCTGTGAATCTTGTACTGCTGTTTAAAAATGCCAACTGTTTACCAAGGAGCTGTAAAGCCAAAGAGTGTGCCCTTGTCCTGCATCAAAATTGTTTACAGCGTTTTTGTCAGTTTTAAAAATTAACTGTGGTAAAAAAAAGTGTGGAAAACTAGGGGTAGCAACAGAGAAATTATGCCCTGGACATTTGAAATGCTTTTAAAATGAATTCTTGTGAAGGAAAGTGTGGAAAACTAGGGGTAGCAACAGAGAAATTATGCCCTGGACATTTGAAGTGCTTTTAGAGTGAATTCTTGAGAAGGAAAGTGTGGAAAACTAGGGGTAGCAACAGAGGAATGATGCCCTGGATGTTGGAAATGCTTTCTGTGTAAATGGAGAGACTGCAGAGTTAATGGCAATGTTACATGGTTGAAATGGGCTCCTGCCGTGGAGTCAGTTAAAAAAAAAAGTGCATTTTACAGTTTAAATTTGCCTGCTCGACGATCGCCGTGAGGAGAGGAGCCCTCATGAGGAAGAAGAGGCTCATTTGCATGGTGTCATGTGGTTGGTCAGATTGCCATCAGTCCTGCCCCTCAGCCGGCTCTTCAGAGACTGCCTCAGCATTCGAGAGGGAGACAGAGTGTAGTGCGTGTACTGGCAGTGGAGGAGCATCGCAGAGTACTCAAAGCACTGTAAACATCCTAAAAATAGACTTGTTTGTTTAAAATCGGGCTCAACCCACAAATCGATCGTGGAAATAACGAGTTTGGTGGTTAAAACGATGATCGCTAAGACTGCCCGCCTGTTTGTGTTCCAAGGCCTTCAAGAACTGGCTGCAGGCCATTTTACCCCATCGCAGCAAGCTGCTACTGATAACAGTAAGTAAACCTTCCAAAAACTGCTCAAACAGTGATTTTCAGCTATGCCATATAAAATGTGTGTGCAGCAGTGTAGTTGCTTTGCAAGTAACGACTGTGTGAAGTCCTGCCAGCAAGTGCAAGTCTGTTAAGCCATTGAATGTGTGCATGGAAGTGAAAATAGACTCAGTTTAAAGTCTGCAGCCAGTGAGAGACTGTGGGTTGTAGCAAAATGCAACACTAGTAAAAGCAGGCAATCCTGTGCTAAAACCTGAAGCTTTTAATGGACTGTGAATTAAATGAATGTTACCAGCTTGTAAAAAGTCCAAGGAAAATCCTGTAAATGTGTGTAAAGCCAGATCAGAGTAAGTTGTGCAGTTTGAGTAAAAGTCATCAGTAGGTGGTGTAAATCGGGTGCACAGTGGCTTGACCCAGATTCTAAATGTTGATGCACAGGAGTGCTGCCGCCACCATTACAGGGTGGGGTAGTAAAGTAAACACAGCAGCAGAGGAGCCATTTTAAAGCTACAGAGTGTGTTCATTAAAGTGGGACTTTCAGTTACAGTGAACTTTTGTTTATTTTCTGCAGTTATGGCCTCAGGACCAGCTCGTTACCGGATCATGCCGGGTTGCAGTAACAACAGCAGTAAATAGACTGAGAGATATTGAAAAGTGGTGCTATGGAGGGCAACTGCCTCCTGATGTGGCAATTCCTAATTATCCAGTGCGTGTATGCCAAATATGCTTGAGTGCTGGAAGGGACATCTTCATGATTTCTCACTGTGCTGGATGCCTACAAAAATATGGCTTGTATAAAATGCCTCAAATTCGTTTGGCTCCCACATGGACATAAATTCAGGAATCTGCAGCTGGCAGCACACAGCACCAGGCAGAGCCTGTGCAGGAAGGTCCCTCGGGGGAGTGTGGCACAAAGCTAGAGGGTGCAGAGTTAGAGACAGAATCAGAAGTTGAAGTTTTGGATGCTGGATTTCAGAAAGAAAGTTTGGATAAAGCATCAATAGACCCCTGGGTGGGGGGGCCTAGCCCAAGTCTCTTAGGTGAAGATGAGATGCGGAAGGCCTTTGAATGGGAGGTGTCGAGCTCCGCGCCTAGCGATGAATGGATAGTCTCAGGGGTGAGAACGACTGCTCACTCCTGGGTGAAAATCCTCAGTGAAGAGGAAGATGAGGGGGAACCTATGTGGCCTTGTGAGAAAGGAACGGGTTCACAGCCTCAAGATCTTGCCTCGGAGGAATGTGTTGAAGAAGGTGGTGATGCCACTGCCCTGGCTTTACAGGAGGAAGTAGTCAGGGATTTGTTTCTAATTTCCTTGAGGATGCGAAGCTGGCAGAACCAGGACTGGCCACCCCCAAGCCAGGCCAGCGGTCTCAGATTGACCAAAGCAAGTAAAGAGGAGAGACTGGTTCGTAGAAAGGCAAATGAGATCTATGGTATGACCTTTCCTACCTTTCCTCGGAAAGTCTGGGAGGAGATTGAGGACTGCAGGAAATCCTGGATCTGGGATGAAACAATGAAAAATGTGCATCCTGGGGCCAACCAGCCTGTAAAGAATAGACTGTTCCATGAAAAGTATACCCAGTGGAAGAGAGGCAGGACACTGTTTATGGACAGAGTGAGAATAGTGAATGGAGAGGGATGTGAAGTCTCCCACTGTGTGAATTATGTGCGTCCAGACGGGGTAATAATTCAAGCCCCTGACCCCCGGTACTATTGGCCTCAGTGCAAGGACCTCCCAGCAATTAAGCCCGTGCCTACAAAATGGAGAGCCGAGCAGTGGTAGTCAATACTGCCACACTAGACTGTGAAGTGCCCTTATTGATCCACCAATATTAATAACCAGGACTCGGGTGCCCCACATTCATCAGTCTACAGTGTACTGTCCTGTCCAGCAACCATCGACTGGTCTACCAGATGACTTCAGATCCAGAGAGGACACCAGCCCAGCTGTTTCCTGTTCATCGCCTGGTAATCGGATGACGTCGGACCAGCTGTTTTCTTTTTGTTCCTGTTCTAAGGTTCCGTCTCCAGAGATCACATCAGCCCAGCTGTTTCCAGATGTGCCCTCCTGTGGTTCCCAGAAGATGTCCGCCCAGCTGTATCAGAAGAAATGCTGCCAGGGAGAGTCTCCGGCTGCGGTGCAGGTTAGGTGCCTAGTCTTGTACTACAAGTGGCTGGTAAGTCCAAACTTTCCTATCTTTATGACATTGCAGTACACACCCTACACCACAGACTTCAAAAATGTGTGAACTGTCCGTAAAGACTCTCCCCTTTGGGACTTTGGCCGTTAGAACTGTGCTTCACTGGGCTCCGGCCCAGGACAGACTCTTTATTGGACTAGCCTTCAGGCCTTGTGGTCACTAGTTGGGACTTTTAGGGCATTCCATCCACCCAAATGTGTATTGTAAATAATGTCATTATTGTACTCTAATGTAAATACTGTTTTTCTACCTTTTTCTAAAAAAAAAAACTCTTTTTCGGATTGTTCAGTGTTTTGTATGGTAGGGGTTTTAGATAGACTGTGTATGCAGATTAGGAGAGTGTGTTTTGTCTTTCTGTTTCTTACAGGTATTCCTGGAAAGACAGAAAAGAAGACAAGAAGAGGAGGAGGGGCTCATCAGAGTTCCTTGTTCAGTGCTTTATTGTTTAGAAATTTAAAGTACTGTGGTGTTATTGTTATGGTTATTGCTGTATTAACCCTTTCCTTCCACAGGTGTGGTTGTGGGGGTAGGGAGGAGGCAGTAATGTGGTATTTTTAATGGTTGTGGTTGCAGGCTGCCCAAGGTCGGGGAGGTCCCCAGGTTTTTTTTTGTTTTGGAATATTATGTTAGAGGCAGATAGGTTTTCCCTAGAGGGTTAGGGGGGATAGACAGGCTGTGGTCCTGAACAGCCATAGGGACTGCAGTGCTGATCTATCAGGGCTATGCTCTGGATGGTTCTACCAGAGCCACTAGGTGTCCATAGTAAGTGGATAGTGTAGAGGCTGACATGTCAGCTACAGGCCTTTAGCCCCTTAATGTTGCCTGCCTGTGCTTGCACATGGTAGGAGGGGGCCTGATCACCCCCCTCCACAGGTAGCACATAGGGTGGGATGGCCTAAGGCCGGATGCATAATGACTGGGGACAGTCATTTTTCTGGTCAAGGGCGAATGTAACCCCTTGTTACCAGGGGTTACTAGAATCCCAGTAAGACCTAGTGGTAGGCAGGGAAGACAGCTTGTGAAACTCTAGTTAAATGGGTTTCACACTGTCTCACTCTGTTCTCAGTCTCAGCTGAGACTGAGAGATGACATCATCAACAGAACTGTCGCAGCTGCATAAGCCACATTGGAATCTGCAGCAGAGGGAGTGAGATAGAACGTTGGGAGTTTTCAAAGTCAGTCTCCTGTTTGTTTTGAAGCAAGAAGGTCAGTGTTCAGTGTTCAAGTGGTGGAGACCGCTGTCCGGGTCTCAGTGCCCCCCTCCCTCCGGGGGGCGGTAAAGTATCCCCATGTAGATTCCAAGGGCAATCCCCTAATTTCTGCTGAAGAAAGAAAGCTGCCTTTTACAGTTTTGGTTTGCGTTTGAAAAGTGGGAAGAGTTGTACTTCGCCTGTGGGGCACCTGCAACAAAAGGGTGAGTATTTTGCTCTAATTTGAGAGGGCAAAAACTGTGTTTCTTCAGCCTGGGAAATGTGAAGAAATCTGGGATTTGAACTACTATTTGGGAGGCCTATAGTACTAGGACAAACAAATGGAGCAGTGTCAAAAGCTGAAGTGCTGTGTGAATTCAAGTAATCTTGTAGAGGGGGTGCGACAGTTCATCCACCGTTTAATCTACATTTCGAAGTTTCAGTTTTCCAGAGAAATGGCGGGTATGGGCTGTGGGAGCTGGAGGTGAACACCCCATCTTTAGTAACCAGGTCCACCTCTACGGATTTCTGCTGTGATTGCTACTTGCCTCATGCGCCTGGGCAGTGATGAGGGAAGTACCCAGACGTGGGTCGCAAATGGGAAAATCTCTCTAGGAGTCGCAGACTCTAAGTGGTGTGGGGAGCCACAAAAAGGGTAAAAATTCTCTTTGTGAGATGGGAGTCAGAAGAAGTAAGAAGGAAATCTCTCTAGGAGTCGCAGACTCTAAGTGGTGTGGGTAGCCACAACAAGTAAATTGGGTTCATTCTTCCAGTGGACCGTCAGTCAAGTGGCCGACAGGGGAGCCGGAC
This sequence comes from Neoceratodus forsteri, assembly GCA_016271365.2. Taxonomy (NCBI): domain Eukaryota; kingdom Metazoa; phylum Chordata; order Ceratodontiformes; family Ceratodontidae; genus Neoceratodus; species Neoceratodus forsteri. Next base: position 280,770,233 of record JADMNL010000024.1, on the reverse strand, counting down.
CAGTCGGGCTGTGTACCCAAAGCGCGTGCAAGTCCGGGCTGTGTGCCTGGTGGGTCCAGAGCCTGAAAACAGTAGAAATGGTTCATTCTTCCAGTGGACCGCCTTGTAGTCTCTAATCTGCATTATCAGTAAACGTAGCCCCATGGGGGTCCATCTATGCTTTGTTGTGTTCAGCTAGTTGTGAATAAAAGCCACACTGAAAATCCCATTCCTGGTTCTGGACATTACAGTTATTGCTTCCTGTGTTCGGATTTACTTGGGTGCCCCTGTGCAGAGTAGCCAAACCTAGGTCCCCTTGTGCCAGGTAACCTCATCCTCCCCGGACCCAGGTCCCCACCAGGTATTGCTGCCAGCGCCAACAGCATGCCACCTGTCGTTTGGTAAAAAGGCAGGGCTGAGGGGTTACATACATACAGCACGATATTACTTTGATTCAGTACAAGTCGGAGATATCGGCGTTCTCACTCCAGGGACAGAACGCACTACAAAAAGAGACAGCAAGGGAAGAAACACATGCAGTTATACATTCCACCTGTAAATATGAACCTTAAAGACACTCTCCAACCCAAGTTACCCAAGCCCCTTGCACATCCTTTTCTAGGGGATAAAGTTGTCGTCTCTCTCTGTCCCTCAAGAAGGATCCAACTGAGCCACTTAACTAAAATATGCTGGGACATTTAGTTAATCCTGAAAATTACCTGTTGCAATTTGTAAATTTCCCCTATCAACTCCTACCAATTCTGTAGCACTGGAGGATCCTGTGTCAATCAGTATCTAGTTGTTGCATTACAGTTACAGTACATGCTGGTGACAACAGAATTCTCTAAAGAATGATCAAATCCATGCCCTCTACATCTTCCAAGTGCAGGCCCAAGACTTCCTGTTGTAAATTCAGCAGGATTACAATCCCATATAGGATGCACATGCTAAGTACCAATACAAATGCTTATATCTACATATAGTGGAAATATCCAACATTTAAAAGCAGTGCCCATAGATTTCAATGTAGGAATTGGAGCAGAGTTGTTCCGATGACATCATCACGTACGGCACGTCCTCGCCATTTTGAGAGTTTAGCTGCGGCTCGGATGAGAGAGAATCAGGGGTTTGTTTACATTTCTGTGAACTTTTGCTCACTCAGGAAAACTACTTAAATGAGAAAATAACAGGTAAGAAATACCTTTAGGAAAATCAGTGTCCCTTATTGTGATAGTAGATTGGAGCATTTGCCATTTGGTTTACCCAAAAAAAAATTACTTTTTTAATTGTCCTTTAATTGGCTGTGCTTGCCTGTGCTATTGGATGGCTAGATGTATTAGCATAGAGTGTGCAGTGGAAGTGAGAGCTGCTTTCAAGACAGTGGTGGCTACTGTTCACATTGGAAGTTACAGAGCACAATTAAAAACAGCAACGATGGACTGGATTTTCAGCCAGCTGTAGCACGATTCAGATGCACTTGCAGTATTTGCAAAAATACTTTTAGACCACAGAAAGTGTGGTCTAGCCTCGTGTTACACATGCAGCAGAATGCATAAAATAATACATGCACCAAAATAATGATGTTGCCACTTAGCCACCTTCTTCTCAATGACTAAGTGCCTCCAGAGTTCCCTCCTGAGTCTTCCCCACAGCAGCTTGAGGCAGTTCCCCCTAGTGGTCCTGTTCCCACAAAGCTTGAAGAGACCCGCAGAGCTAACTCTGTTGCAAACTTTAAGGTATTCAAAGGTTTTGATCATGTCACCCCTCTCCCTTCTATCCTCCAGGGAGTGGAGTACAGTACACGTTGAGATCTCTGAGTCTCTCCTTACATGTTCCACCTTGCTGTTCCTGTATCATTTTATTGCCCTTCTCTGAACCATTTCCAGCTGGTTGATGTCTTTTGTTAGGTAATGATACCAGTACTGTTTGTTGTACTCAAGATGTTGTCGAACTAGAGATCTGCAGTGTGGCAGAATGAATTCCACTTTCCTGCTGGTTATACCCCTGGCTATGCATTCCAGCATCAGATTTACTTTGGTTGCGTCATTTCTTCAGTGTACTAAGTGCTTCATCAGCCCCAAGTACTTCTTCTCTGACCTGATAATGCACACCACACAACCAGTGTTTGGTCTCTGGGTTCTTCTTCCCCAAGTGCATTACCTTAAACTTCTTGACATTGCATCCCAGTTGCCAAATACTTGACCATTTTTCTAGCTTGGCCAGGTCTCTCCTGTGGTTCTGTCTCCCCTCCTCCACATCTACTCTGCCACAGAGCTTTGTTGTCATCCACAAACAGGCATATTTTACCCGTTATCCTGTCTGCAGTATCGCTGATGAAGATGTTAAACAACTGAGCACCAAGCCCTGTGAGACCCCACTAGTGACTGGCCTAGCCTCTGAAAACTTCCCCCAACTACCACCCTCTGATTTCTATCCAGCAGTCAGTTTCTAACCCACATGGCCAGTTTGCCCCTACCCCAAGTCCTAGAGCTTCCCAATTAATCTCCTGTTGGGAACAGAGTCAAAGGCCTTACTGAAATCCGGATCTAAGAAGTTCACCGCTTGGCACCTGTCCACTATCCTGGTTACCCAGTCAAAGAAATCAAGCAGGTTAGTCTGGCAGGACTGCCCTGACACCAGCCCATGTTGCCTCTCTCCCTGGAGCCCATTTTCTTGTAGAAAGCTTACCAGTCTTTCTTTCATTGCGGAGGTCAGTAGACTCCATCTTGAGTTGTCTAGGATTCAGAGGACCTCTCCCCCCACCCACTGTCCACCAAGTCTGCTACAGTTACCTCAGGGGATGCCAGTGAGGAGGAACGGCTGGACTATGGTGGGCTCTGGGAAGGTGGAAGTGGTGGGACAGAGGCACATTCCTCAACCGGTACCACTACAAAATTCCTACACCACTCTGGTGAGGCGGGACTGCCAGGAGGAACCACCCAACCAAGGGGAATGTGGGGGTTCCCTTTAGTGGAGATCCCAAGGAGGGTGGCAGAAGACCCCAGAAGAGGAGGAAGCAACTTCTGGTTGGGGACTCAAATGTGAGAAGTATAGAACTGGGAATAGGAAAGGTGGGGAAGAGGCAGGTTAGGTGCCTGCCTGGTGCCATGGCCTAGAGGGATGGGAAGCGAATCATGCTGATCGCTATGGCAGCAGGATGGGAGGAAGAACTGGATATCATTGTCCACCTGGGGACTGATGACCTGGCTAGGGATGGGGTTGGGATAGTGCAGGAGAGTTTAGGGAGCTGGGGAGGGGACTGAGGTAGTTTGCTCAGTGGCTTTCACTGAGGTGCTGCCTGCCTATGACAGGGGACAGGAGAGAGAACTCTGCACCAGAAGCTTCAACTCATGGCTGAAGAAATGGTGCAGAGAGGAAGAGTTTGGCTACATTGGGGACTGGGGACTCACCTGGGCAGATAAGGGCCTATACAGGGGTGATGGTCTGCATCCACCCAGGAGGGGAACTGCTGTCCTCAGTGGATGGTTTAAATATTACTTTGATGAACATTTAAATTAGACAAGGAGGGTGGCAGAAGGAATTGGGGAGTCAGAAACTGCCTCCCCCACAAGCTGAAGTAGAGAGTAGGGAGAACCTGAGGGGCGAAGAATCCCCCAGAGTGCAAATTGATAAGGGAGCAGGGTGGTAGAGAAAAAGGGTGAAAGGAACAGGAACATTAGAAAGAGAGGAGGAAATGAGGGATGGCAAAATGGAAAAAATTGGGGCAACAAGCAGAGTGGAATCAAAACCTGGAAGGCCATGTGTGTGAATGCTAGAAGTCTAGGAAATAGGATTCTGGACATAAAGGCCATCATGGCAGAGGCCAACCTGGATATTGTGGCCAATACTGAGTCATGGTGCACTGAAAACCATGACTGGGACATGTCCATACCAAGCTATACTCTGTTCAGGAAGGACTGGGTTGGAAGGAAAGGAGGAGGTGTGGTACTTTATGTGAGGGAAAGTATAAAAGCCATGGAGATACAGGGAATACAGGGGGAGGCAGAGGGATGGGGAATGGAGTCACTATTCACACTGGAGTGATCTACAGACCTCCAGCACAGAGGGAGGAATTAGATAAGGTACTGGTGGAAGCCATTAGCAAGATGGCAGATAAGGGAGAGGTGTCGCTGATGAGGGACTTCAACCTGCCAAATATGGACTGGAGCCTCCCAGCAGCTGCTTCAGCTAGCAGCAGGGACATCCTGGACTCTCTGCATGGGCATTCCTCAGGCAATTATTCAGTGAGCCCACTCATGATGGAGCAATACTGTACTTGGTGCTAACTAACAGTGACAGTGTTGCAGCCATCAAGGTGAGAGGCCACTTGTGGACCAGTGATCACCGTATGGTGTGGTTCAATATAAGGACAGCTGCAGAATCGAACCACAGAAGGGTGAGGTCCTGGACTTCAGGAGTGCAGATTTTAAAAAGATGGGTGAATGCTTTAGGGATGACCTAGCAGAGATGGGTGGGGTAGGGCTAGAGTGGATGAAGATAAATGGGAGCATAGTAAAAGCAACAAACCTCTGCATCAAACAAGTGAGCAAAAGCAAGAAGAAAATGAGTTGGCTATGGTTCTCGAAAGAGATGGCTGAAAATGTAAAAGCTAAACGTAGAAGGTATAAGGAGACACAGAGGGAAGAGGATAGGGAGGTGTATCAGGGAAAACAGAGGGAAGCAGGAAAAGCAGTAAGGAGTGCAAAGGCACAAACTGAAGAGAGAACAGTCCAGGAGATAACGAAAGGGGACAAGACATTTTTCAGATATGTAAGTGAAAAGAAGACCAAGGGTGGGTTTGTAAGGTTAAAAGGAAGAGGGAACAGTGCAGAAGGGAACGAGGAAAAGGCAGACAGCCTGAACAAATACTTTTGTTCAGTGTTCACAGAGAAAGGAGATGGGGAGGGGCCACAAAAAAGTAACAAACGCTTTGGAGGGAGGCAGGGATGGAAGGTGGTGGACACTAGTCCTTTTCTGGAGGCGAGAGTCCTGAAGGGACTTGCTAATTTGAAGGTGGACAAAGCAATGGGGCCAGATGGGGTGCATCCAAGGGTACTGGGGAGCTCAGGAAAATACTGGCTGTACCTCTGACAGTTCTATTTAACAGCTCACTAGAAACAGGAGTGGTTCTGGAGGACTGCATGAGGGTGGATGCAGTCCTCCTACACAAAGTGATAGCAGGGAGGAGGCTGGCAATTATAGGCCAGTCAGCCTGAGATCAGTGGTGGGAAAGGTAATGGAATCACTGCTGAAGGAAAGGATTGTGGAATATCTTGAATCTAGTGGGATACAAGACCCAAGGCAGCATGGTTTCACAAAGGGCAGGTCATGTCAAATGAATCTGATAGATTTCTTTGACTGGGTGATCATGGGACTAGATCAAGGTGGAGCGGTGGATGTGGCCTACCTAAATTTCAGTGAGGCATTTGACACCATTCCACATAGGAGGCTAGTAAGCAAGCTGGGTAGCTTAAGAGCAGGTCCAACGGTGGTAAATTCGATAAGAAATTGGTTAGGAGAAGGGAGACAGTGGGTGGTGGTAAATGGAGCTCACTCCAAGGAAGAAAGGGTGACCAATGGGGTACTTCAGGGATCAGTGTTGAGACTGGTCCTCTTTAATGTCTTTATAAGTGACATTGCAGAGGAGCTGGAAGGGAAGATCTGCCTCTTTGCAGATAACACCAAAATCTGCAATAGGGTGGATGCTCCAGGGGGCTGGAAAGGATGAGCAAAGACCTGAAAAAACTAGAGGAGTGGTCAAGGGTATGGCAGATGGGTTTCAATGTGAAAAAGTGCAAAATAATGCATTTAGGGCACCGAAACCCAAGGGTGGAGTACAAAATGGATGGAGTGGAAATGAAGAGCACCAAACAGGAAAGAGACCTGGGGGTAATCATATCAGAAGACTTAAAGGTGGCCAGCAGTGCAACAAGGCAGTAGGGAGGGCAAGTGAGATGCTGCGGTGCATAGGGAGGGGTATCACCAGCAGAAAGGGGGAGGTGGTGTTGCCTCTCTATAGATTGCTGGTAAGACCTCACCTAGAATATTGTGTCCGGTTCTGGAGACTATATCTCTGGAAGGACATAGGCAGAGTAGAGACGGTCCAGAGGAGAGCAACTAAAATAGTGCAGGGTCTGCATCAAAAGCCTTATGAAGAGAGACTAAAGGATCTTAATATGTACACCCTGGAAGAGAGGAGGGAGACGGGAGCTATGATAGACACCATTAAATATTTCACGGGGGTAAATAAGGTACAGGAGGGGAGTATTTTTCAGAAGTGTAGGTGCTCAAGAACAAGGGGACATGCTATAAAGATGGAAGTGGGTTAGATTCAGGAGAGGTGTGAGGAAGTACTTCCTCACAGAAAGGGTGGTGGATTCCTGGAACAGCCTTCCAGTGGAGGCGGAGGGGACAAAAACAGAGGTGGGGTTCAAGAATGCATGGGATAAGCACAAAGGATTCATAGTGGAAAGGAAGGGGGGAAGGAGAAATAGCTGTAGATCAGGCACGGTCTGATGCAATAGTGTAGGTAGGGAGAAATGGGCAGACAGGATGGGCCAAGCTGTCCTTATCTGCCATTAAATTCTATGTTTCTAGGTTACGTTATGGTTTCCATGAGTTTCCCACTATTGAGGTCAGACTGACTGATCAAAAGTTAGCAGGGTCACAACTCAGCCTGCTTTTGTGTAGCAGCACTACATGTGCTGTACTCCAGTCCAGGGATACTTTCCCTGACTCTAGTGAGGTGTTAAACAGATTCGCCAGAGGACCTGCCAGTACATCTTCCAGCACATCCTCCAACTCTATCAACACCTTCAGGTGCAAGCCATCCTGTCCCAGGGATTTGTCTACCTTCGTGGTCTTTAAATCTTTTCTCACCCTGTCAGCTTCAATCTCCCCATCTGTGACCCCACCCACCCTGTCCATCCCCCTTCCCCTGAGGTACTGGACCATCTTTCTCCTTAGTGAACTGAACAGAAGTACTTACTGGACCCGATTCACAAAGGTGGATGCATTGCTTGTGTCAAGCCTGCATCCACCCTGGTGCTGCACCTTCCACTTCAGCACAGAGTACACCCAATTCTTGAAGGTTGCATGCGTTTACAACACTTCAACCCATTTACAGTGGCTTGCGCCAGGCGTATGGTACAAACCCCATAATACGGTCGGCAGGCTGGGGGCGCACCAGCTGTGAATCCCAACTTTCAGCTGGGGACCACCGCAAGCCCCATGAGCCCTGTGTTTGGCACACCTGGGGCTTGCACCGGTCCAAATGTTCTGTGAATCGGGCCCATTAAGTACCTTTCTTTCTCTTCATTTCCCTCCACCCACCCTCTCACTTCTCAACCTGACTATCCCATCCTTCATATCCTGCTTCTCCCTGATATACTGGAATAAAAGACTTCTCCCCAGTTTTCACCCTCTTTGCCAGCTGCAGCTCTCTCTTCGCCTTGGCCAATCAGACTGCCCTGTCTGCCTCTTTGGCCTTGGCCAGTACTTCTCTCTGTCCTCATCCTTCTGGGTGCACTCGTACTCCCTGAAGGCTGACTTCTTACTCCTTAACTCATGGGCTACCTCCCTCTCATACCAGCTGAGCTTTTTGGCTTTAGATATTTTGCTCTTGAGTTTAGCTCACATGTTAGTGGCTGTCTGCAATTCCTCCTTGATCATGGCCTTTTTCTGGTCCACCTCCATCTCCTTTCTAATCTGAGCAAGGAGCACTCCCAGAATCTCCCCATCCTACTATAGTCTGCCTTCCTAAAGTCTAGTCATAATCTTCTCCTTATCCAAGTCCTGGTGGAACCACACAGTGTGGTAGTCATGTCCTGCAAGCGGAGCCTCCACTTTCAGCTCTTGGACATGCACACCATTACCACCACCCACCCACCCCCACTGGCCATTTCCAGAGTTTCAGACCCCTGTTCCTGGTATAATTTCTCATCCTGTTTTGGTGGACTGTACGCCACTCCTGTCCTAAGTTTTCTACATTTTGTGAATTGCACCTGTACCCATTTAAGCTCTGTCATTCCATCTGCCTCCTCCTCCTCCTTCTACCTAGTACAGGTTATCCCCTCCTTTACATGCAGAGCCACTGTCTCCACTTCCACCCCTCATCTCTCCAATATAGTTTATACACTGGGATGGAGAGGTCCCAGTCATGATTCGGCATGGCCCATGTTTCTGTGATGGTAGCCATGTTCCCCCTCTTCCTCAGCCATCAGTGATTGCAGCTCAGCCATTTTGTTCCCCAAGCTCCTTGCATTCAGAGACACAACCTTCCACCATGACTTGAGTCCCCCTCCCCCCCAGGCCTACCCACCCCCAGACCCTGCTTCCAGTCCCACTCGCCTACTCCAATCACTCTGCCTCTCATCTAAGCCCTCTTCCTTCTGGCCTGATTGGGAGGGGTCCATTTGGCCTCGTCCACCAGGTGACTAGGGGTATTTTGACCCCTTCTGCACCCCCCCATCAGTTTAAATTCCGATCCTTGTCTATAATACTCAAATCTGATTTTTAGCACTCTTGTGCCCACTTTACTGAGGTGCAGCCTAATCAGTGCATAAAGGGTCTTATTGTCCCATGTACCCCCTAGTCTCTAATTATCTCACAGCCCTCATTTCTGCACCACTCCCTCAGCCAAACATTAAATTCCTTGATCCTTTTCTTTCTCACAGTGTTGGCCCTTGATACCTGTAGCACCTCCAAGAAGGCTACCAACCTACCTACCCCACTACAGAGCTGCCCCAATATCCTTGAACCTTTCCTTAACCACTCCACCTCACATTCGACTAAGTCATTCATTCTCAAATGAACAATGATGTAAGGTTTCCCCTTTCCCACCATCCCTGTGGTCATCCCTGGCATACACTTCACCCTTCTACAGTTTGCACTGGCTCCTGTATCTCTACATCTCATTCCCTTAACTATAGAGTCCTCCAAGGTCACTACTCCCCCCTTTCCATCTGCATCCTGAGTCCCTCCCCGCTTTCCCAGCTGTCCCACCTTGCCTGTCCCCACCTCCCCTTCTGTTTGTCCTAAGATCCCCACAATACTTCCATACAGGTACTGGACATACTTTCAGAATGGCTTACAAAATCAATCTTGAACCTTTAGTTGTTTATTACACTGAAGCAGATATTTATAAAGCACATACTTTTGTGCAAAGCAGTGCAAGACAAAAATACTGCAGTGACTAAATACATACACTGAGGGGATCAGGAGAATAAAATAGCCAGGTGCTTCACCTTACCAAAAAGACTTCATCAGGGAGTGCTCTTCTGATCCAATGCCGATGCTTAGATATTTGAACCAACAAATGGGGCATGTAGGACTTGTGAATATCAACCCAATTTAAAATTTATTTAACAATTTTCTCATTTAAAAGACCCATAGCCACAAAGGTGATTTCACTTATTTACATAGGTGCTTTCAATTTCAGGCTACTTAAATCTAAATTAAATGAATTAATTTTGATTTGGGGGTTCAAAGAATTTACATAAGCTTTGTACAACAAATGCAAAGCACTCACTTCAGTAATAGAGACATGGTTCATTATTAAACTGGCACTAGATTTACAAAAAAACAATGAAGAGCCCACATACAAATTGACAAGAAACAATATTAAAAACAATTTTTTTTTATTCTTTTGGTAACTGGGTAAAGCCCACTAGGCACAAGTGCCTGTTTTCAGGAATGACTCAGGAGCACTGGGGTAGTTAATTAACTTGCTCACAGTCATACAGTATGCAACTGGAGGTTGTGGGACTCAAATCCAGGTCTGCTGGATGTACCAAGCTTATTCACAGCTCATTAATCTAACCTCTAGGCTATACTGCCAGCCCCAAATAGAACAAACTAACAGCACATTTAATTAAATTATCAGTAATATTCACTATCTATCTAGTTAATAAACCCAAATTAGCATATCAATCTTGACCTTTATTTCTACTCAACAAACAAGAATTAAATATTACAGATTTAGTACATAATGCTAAATTATTGCACATTCAATTGAATGCTAACTTCTATAACAAATTACAGCAATATACTGACCTTGTCACGGACTATACATCCTAACACTAGCTTTGAAAACAAAATCTGGTCAGAGCCACTACAGCTGCTAATGCATTAACTTGATAAGAGCGTTTCATGGGCTTAAATGTAAAGATGAATTGCCATAGTCAACTCCATGTGTAAATTTCATTTTTGGTAAGATTAGATCATTTATCTGGTTGACCCCATGTTTCCCCAAGTGTTTAAAATGTGAGCGGTGAGTGTGTCTTGTACTATGTGGGAAAAGAGAGGGAGCTCCACACCAAGGCTTTCAAGTAATGGTAGAAGGAATGGTGCAGAGAGGAGGGGTATGGCTACATTGGGGACTGTGGGTCAACCTGGAAGGATAACAGTCTATACTGAGGTGATGGCCTGCTTCTTTGCAGGAGGGAACCATAGTCCTCAGTGGATTGTTTAAATGTTAGTTTGAAGGACATTTAAAGTAGCCAAGGGGGGTGATGGAAGAAATGAGGGGGCAGAAAGTGGGCCACAATAGGCTGAGATAGAGAGTAGGGAGATCCCGGGGGGAGAGAGTCCCACCAGGATGCAAATTATTCTAGGAAGCAGGAGATTAGTAAATGAAAGGGGAAAAGGTGCAGTCAAAGGAGAAAGGTGAGGAAGGGGGAACAATTGGAAAAAGAAGAAAGTGACAAGAAGAGGGCTGAGGGCTGTCAAAATGGTGCTACATCTACATCAGAAGCCCAATGAAGAGAGACAAAGAGTTCAATATGTACACCCTGGAGGAGAGGAGGGAAAATGGGGATATTGATGGAGATCTTTAAATGCCTCATGGGGGTTAATAAGGTACAGGGGGTGATATGTTTCAGAGCAAAAGGTGCTGTAGAACAAGGGGTCATGCATGATATGAAGCTGGAAGTAGGTAGATTCAGGAGACATGAGGAAGTACTTCTTCACAGAAACGGTGGAGGATTCCTGGAACAGCCTTCCATGGAGGCAGTGGGGGTGAAACCAGCGGTAGGTTTCAAAAATTCCTGGGATAGACACAAAGAAATCTTAGGAGGAAGGAAGTGGTGGAAGAGACAGTGCTTTAGATCAAGTAGGGTCTGCAGCAAAAGTGATCATAATTAAAACTGGGCAGACTAGATGGTACCAGCGATCATTATCTGCTGTCAGTTTCTATGTATAACAGGTTATATGATTCAAATGGATACAGTGTAAAATTATTAATATGCACAATACTGGTACTGTAAACTGTGTGGCACACATAATTCATGTTGCACTATACTACACAGACACGATAATCAAATGGGTAATAATATATGCATTGAGCAAGGGAAAAACAATTAAGGGGAACACGTGTGAAGCAATATACTACTCATACAGTGGTGACACCATGATAGGTAGATAGGTACATACTGTATGGAGTTACTGTGTTATGATGGTACCCAGCCATATACTGTACCCATGTTGAGTTAGCTACAATATGGGATTTTATTTATTTATTTGTTTTAATAATCCACAATTGACTACATAGTAATAACACATAGCCATAGCTCCAATTTGTGACTTTTTTCCTTTTTTACCACTTTGTTCATTTTGGGAAAATCATTTGCAACATGGCAAATAATAATGAAATGTACAGACAACAACCTTGCGAGAACGATTTCACCTGCATTTTCGAGTGACAAGAAGACATTAGACCAGCAGAGGCTTCAGGCCTTAATGTTGGCAATATTCCTTAAAACTACTGAGGTGGCTTCAGGGTGATTTGTCCCCTGAGGTGGAGGCCCCCTTCTAGAAATTTTTATCCATGAGTGTAGTCAGAGTACCTGAGATCATCATTCTGAGAATCAGAAAGCAGATTCCATTCAGTGCTGAAGGCCAATTTAATATATCCTTTTTAAAATATAAAGAAAGGCATTCACTTCATGTTGCAGGGCCTGGGTCAGTATAAAAAAAAAATGCATAGAATAAAGTCATCAGAGTTCCACCTTGTAAATATTTCCAATCTTCCAACTACATTCTTAGACTACAATATGGTATTTATTGCATCAAATTGAAAGCCACACAGCAGAAAATATTAACATTTAAAAAGGCTGGGAAATTCAGTTTTCAGCATTTCCCTGTATAATGCAGTCTGGTTCCTAACCCTCTCACTTCCCCCTAGAAGGACACTAGTGAATAATTATGTAAATAATTAAAGTCTGAAATAAACTAAATAGAATGCAATTAACAGGTCCTGAAAGAGTTAACAAAAAACAAACCCTCCAGCACACACACACACACACTGCTCAAGGAATGCAGTCAAATAGGTATGCTATGGTGTGGAGCTGAGTTTATCAACAGTGTAGCTATAAAACACCCAATAGTAATCTGAGAAGGCACTGCACTAATTAAGTTATCTGAGAACTATGCTAACTAATTAGTAGTTTAAGAATGCAGCAGTTTTACAACTGTTCAGAATTTGTCCATTTACAGCCTGAGGTCAGCTTTTCCCCTTCCTGCTGGCTGAACCAGAAGTCATCCCAGAGCAAGACCAGAGACGAAACAGTGCTGGAACTGGTCTACTGAACAGAGACAGTGGAATGCTTCAGTCAACTGGTGGAGTGACAGTGCTGTAACTCTAAAATTGCTGTTTGGTCAGATCCAATGAGTTGAGTTGCTTTTCTGATAGCAAGACGTCTGCAGGCTCCATCCTGCAGCCGTAAAAATCTGCATAAAAGTGTACATGTACAATGCAGGCATAATTATTCTATGTGCAACATGAAAGCTATTTACATGTATTAAAGATACACTGTCATCCTTATTTTAAAGAGGATACTTTCCATTCTTACAGCTAAATAACAATGATCAGAACCTTTGCAAAACAATGTACAGTATAGCATGATCTTTCTGGAGTTATACTTCTTCCAACCCATCATATTTTCTTCAGGTATTTTCAATAGGGAGAACCGGCTGCCATATTTCTTCCTTTAAAATGAAAATCAAGTAGAATGCATTGGTATTACATAGAAACATAGAATCTGATGGCAGATAAGGACCGCTTGGCCCACCCAGTCTGCTCATTTCCCTACCTGATGGATAAGCTGCAGATTTTAGTTAATCAACAGCTTACTTCCTCCTACCCCCCACTCTTGAATGTTGCTGGTATATTGAAAAGGAGAATAGAAAAAAGATTAAAAAAAAATTATTAAGAACTCATGGTGTATTTATATTTGCAAAAACAGACTCATATTCAGTACTTCATGCATGCCTTTCAGGCTCAGTAAGGTCATTCCGTATAATATCACTCACACTCCCTTCGTTCCAGAATTAGCTCTCTGTTCCCACCTCTAGGATGTTTTGGAACATGGTCCACAACCATAAATACCATGGTGCATGAATCACCATTATGGGCAGTGGATTCCCGCTGCCCTGTCAGAACGCTCAACATTCAACCAGTCATGGTACAGTCAGACCTGGACATTGTGGCCATCACTGAAACCTGGTGTAATGATAACCATGACTGGGAGATGGCCATACCTGGCTACAACATATTCAGAAGAGACAGAGCAGGCAGGAAGGGAGGAGGAGTGGCACTGTATGTGAAAAATTACATAAGGGCCACACAGATCCAGGAGGAACAAAATGGGGGAGAGATACTGTGGGTTAAGCTGGAAAGGAAAATGGGGCCAGCCATCCGCTGGGTGTGGTCTATAGACCACCAGCCCAGAGGAAGAAACAGATAGGAGCTGATGCTAGCCATCCAAAGGATGGCAGACAAGAGTGAGGTAGTACTGGTTGGAGACTTCAATACCAGGCGTGGACTGGAGCATCCCAGCAGCAGCATCAACTAGGAGCAGATTTATCCTGGACTCCTTCAGGGTGCCTTCCTCAAGCAACTGGTCATGGAACCAACTCGGCAGAAGGCAATACTGGACCTTGTGCTCACAAACAGGGACAGTGTGATGGGGGTAACAGTGGGGAGCACCTGGGTAACAGTGACCACCAGTCATTGTGGTTTGAAATCACAGAAAAAGAACCAAACCACACAAAACACGTATCCTGGATTTTAGGGGCAGACTTTGGGAAAATGGGAGATGCTTGAAAGAGGCATTAAGGAATGGGACAGGAATCAGGGATTGAGGAACAGTGGGCAGTATTTAAAATGGGGATTATAAGAACAACAAATTATGCATTAAGCAAGTTAGCAAGAGGAAAGAAAGAGGAGACCATTATGGTTTTCCAAAGATGTAGCAAAGAAAGTGAAAGCCAAAAAGATTGCATTCAGGCAATACAAAAAGACACAGGCAGAAGGGGATAGGGAGAAGTACCAGGAGAAACAAAGGGAGGCAGGGAAGTCAGTAAGGGAAGCCAAAGCTCAGACAGAAGAACACATTGCAAAATCAGTGGTTAAAGGGGACAAAACCTTTTACAGGTACATAAGTGAAAAAAGAAGGACAAATGGAGGGATAGTGAGACTGAAGGGGGAGGATGGGAGCCGCGTGGAGGATGACAACAGTAAAGCTGACATATTGAACAGGTATTTCTGCTCAGTCTTTACTAAGGAAGAGGGGGGTAATGGGTCTGAAGGGAGTACAAGGGGTGAGAATGGTGCAGAAATGGACACAAGTCCTTTACATGAGAAAGGGTCCTGAAGGAACTGGAAGTAATAAGAGCTGATAAAGCAATGGGGCCAGATGGGAACCCAGGGTCCTTAAAGAACTAAGAGAGGTGGTGGCTGAACCTCTGGCTATCCTGTTCAGCCAATCACTGGAAACAGGGGAGGTACCCAAAGACTGGAGGACAGCAGATGTAGTCCCCTTATACAAAAGTGGGAACAAAGAGGAAGCAGGGAACTACAGACCAGTCAGCCTCACCTCGGTAGTGGGAAAGATCATGGAAGCACTACTGAAGGAGAGATTGGTGGAACATCTGGTTGTCAATGGACTACAGGACCCAAGGCAGCATGGTTTCATCAGGGGAGGTCATGTCAGACCAATCTCATTGAATTTTTGACTGGGTGACTAGGGAGGTGGATCGGGAGGGCAGTGGACATGGCCTATCTGGACTTCAGCAAGGCCTTTGACACTGTGCCACATAGAAGACTATTACACAAACTGGGAATATGGGTGTGGGCAGGACAGTAGTGTGGTGGGTAGGTAACTGGCTGGGTGGCAGGACACAGAGGGTGGTGGTAAATGGCTGTCACTCCACAGAGGGAAGAGTGACTAGTGGGGTCCCACAGGGATCAGTGCTAGGACGGTCCTATTCAACATCTTCAGCAGTGACATTGCACAGGATCTAGAAGGCAGAATTTCACTGTTCGCTGATGACACAAAGCTTTGTAACAGAGTAGACACACCAGAGGGTGTAGACAGAATGAGAAGGGACCTGCAGAAACTTGAAGAATGGTCAAGGGTTTGGCAGTTGAAATTCAATGCAAGAAGTGCAAGATAATGCATATGGGGCAAACCCTGGCACAATATATCAGTTGGGGGTGAGGATATAGCATGCACCAAGCAGGAAAGGGATCTTGGGGTTGTCATCTCTGATGACCTCAAGGTAGAAACAGTGTGACAAGGCATCAGGTAAAGCAAATAGGATGCTGGGATGTATAGGCAGGCATCACCAGCAGGAAAAGGGAGGTCATAATTCCGCTATACAAGACACTAGTGAGGCCCCACCTGAAGTACAGTGTACAGTTCTGGAGACCATACCACGTAAGGACATAGACAGGGTAGAGAAGGTTCAGAGGAGGGCAACAAAGATTGTGCATGGGTTGCATCACAAGTCCTATGAAGACAGGTTGAAGGAACTGAACATGTACTCCCTGGAGGAGAGGAGGAGAGAGGGATATGATAGAGACATACAAGTATCTTACAGGGAGGAACAGGGTGCAGGAAAACACTATTTTAAGCGAAAAAGATGTTTCAGGACTAGAGGGCATGGGATGAAGTTGGAGGAGGGACGATTCAGAGGAAACATGAGAAAGAATTTCTTCACAGAGCGGATGGTGGACAAGTGGAACACCCTGCCAGAGGAAGTGGTGGGAGCTGAAACAATCACGGGATTTAAGAATGCATGGGATAGACATAAAGGAATTCTAGAGGTCAGGGGTAAGGGGAAATAGACTTCTAGGAAAACAAACTGAACTCACAAGCTCAAATGGGCAGACTAGGTGGGCCATAGGCCCTTATCTGCCGACACTGTCTATGTATCTATGTATGTAACGCTCAATGCTCAATGCTGTATATGGGGGATTGGGAGGAGATCAACATCTACAATAAAGTGCAAAACCCATATAGAAAAAATATTGTGGGGTGGATGCGCTATATTGATGATATTCTCTGTATCTGGGATGGTACCGTGGAAGAGGTGAATGATTTTCTACAATATTTAAATACAAACAGTTTCAATCTCACAGTCACCTCTGTGACTGATAATGAGAAGATTAACTTCTTAGACATCACCCTTCACAGCATCCCAGAACAGAGAATATCTACATGTGACTACAGAAATCCAATGGCAGCAAATACCATTTTGCATTACAAAAGCGCACACTTTAAGAAAGTTAAGGATCCTATACCATATTCTCAATATATGAGAATCCGAAGGACCTGTTTAGATTAACACAGATTTGAGGTACGGGCTGAGGAATTAACCAATATACTTTTACGCAGGGGTTGCCAACATTCTGTATTAGAACAAGCACTTGACAAAGTTTGTTTGCTAAACAGAACTGATCTACTGGTCCCCAAACAAAAAGAGATGCAAGAAACCATACCCAGTATGTTGGTTTGGGATTTTAACCTTGTAGCAGGCCAGGTTGGCAATATTATTCACAGATATTGGTACATCCTACAGTTGGATGAAGAACTAGGGGATGTGTAGGAAAAAAATACCTGGGTTACATTTCACAATGGAAAAGCGCTAGGAGATATCTTTACATGAAGTAATTTCTCTCAGCCTCAGACACAAACCACTTTGGCTAACCCCACAGTCGAAAGGATTCCACAAATGTGGTTTCTGTAATGTGTGCACTTATGCATCTGAGGGCAATCTTTATATATACACCCACACTGAAGAGACCTGAATATAGAAATTAAACAGTTTTTAAACTGCAGGAGTATCTACATGGTGTATATAGTATGGTGCCCATGTGTCATTCAATATGTAGGCAGAATTAAGAGATTCCTAAAAACTGAAATCCAAGAACATGCTTATGCCATTTACAACAAAAACTATGAAAATGCAATTGGGGCACACTTTGAGGCTGCACACAATTCAGATCCATGTGACCTGAAATTCATGGCCTTGGAATGTGTACCACCCCTACCGTGAGGTGGAGGTAGACTTAATGTCCTTTTACAAAAGAAAAGCAGATGGATTTTCCATCTGAAAGCATTGAGCCCACATGGTATTAATGAAGAACTGGTCTTAACACCTTATCTCAAATAGATACTATAGGCTATTAGTATATCTGACTTTGTGAATTGTTGAATTAATATATTGACATTCTACTTGTTTTTTTTCCAGCTTAATATACTAATATTCCTGTTTTTGGTTTTGTCCTTTTGTAGCCATGCTGTGTGAAAAATGTTACCATCTGTAAATCATATAAATTCCCTGATCTTGCTGTGGATCCATTATTTTGGAATTTTAACATTGGACTCACCATAGGTTTTCTTTTCTCATTCTCTCTTTTCTATTTTTTTCCAATTCCCCTTCCCCAAACCATTCTTTCTCTGTCACATCTCTGCTTCATCATTCTCACACTCTCTCGATCTCTTACCTTTTCAGATCGATGTATATTAGCAATCAGATTATTTGCACATTATAATCTGTAAAGAAATAGGTCATTTTTCATTTGAAACCCTAAAACAAGTCACTGTGCTGTAACGGTCACTGGATGGGTTTCCTCACATGAGTATGTATTCAGTTCTAAAATCCTTATGTTTAAAATAAATAAGGCAATGATTCAATTGTTGATCAAAAAATGTAAAGAGATTTAATAATTGTTTGTGTCTTATTTCTGTACATAATGAGAATTGGCAACATATTATTTGCTTGCTAGGACAAACAATCAGAATGAGAATTACCCTTATCCTTACAAATGGAGCACAGTTGTACAAGGAGCGTATGGTAGTGAGAATTTACCAGTCAGATACACATTTATTTTTAAATATTAAACATTTTGTGAACTCAGTGAATGATGTCACTACCTCCATCTTCCCTCCCTCTACCATTTACTAAATACCACCCCCCCCCCATTTACTGCCTTCCTTGGTCATGCACTTTTAAACCAAAATGTATTTGTTAAAGTGAATATGTAGAAGATAATTATATCCAAGGAAAGGGTTACATTTGAAAATAAATTCAAACACCAACAGGAACAAATAATATGAATTAACAAACACAATTATCATTTGAATTTATTTAAAAATAATATTCTCTAATTTTTTTCCCATCATATGGGGGTAGGTCTTTATTTCAATCCACTACTCTACGGTAAGATGCCATATATATTGAATATTAAGTTATTTTTGTTGTTTGTTTTTTTAACCAGGAGAGACACACTACACTGAAAGTTTGTTAACAGGTGTGACCTAGGAGCACAAGGAAGTTAAGTGACTTGCTCAGGGTCACACAGTATGCAAGTGGGGGCTGTGGAATTCAAACACATGTGTCCAGGTTTGCAGCTCAGAGCCTTAAACCACTGCGCTATACTACCTCCTTGAATATTAAGTATTTGTACTTTGTGGATATCATGAGAAATAATAATAATGATTGAGCATCTGTTTGTATTGTTGGTACTTTTTACAGATCATGGCCCAGATATTCAGACTGTGCCAGGCTGTGGCACAAGTCTGGGTACAGCGCAACTTAGCTGCGCTGGGGCGTTGACAGGGTGATATTCAATGGAGCTGCGCCATGGCACAGCATCATTGAATATCGCACCCTGGCCACCCGCAGTGCACAAGATGCAGTGGCACTGTGCCAGCACAAGTGGCCAGAGTGGAACAGGGGATGCGCTAGTGCAAGTTCCGTTGCACTATGTGCAACAACTGCGATATTCAAAAGTGCACATGCAAATGGGGCCATAATGTATGCAAGGCACAAATGGGGCCATTTGCATGTCATTATGGCCCCATTTGCATGCAGGTGCGCCCATCCCCGGTGACTTGCACCTGAGCCCTGCCAGGCAGCAGCCATCGGGGACTGACACCCCCTGCACAGCGCGGCAATGTGCCCCACTGCCCGATCGTGGGCATATGTAGATTTAAATAATGTCCAATATCCCTGGTGTTCCAGTGGACTGCTTGCAGCCCGATCGTGGGCATATGTTAAAATAATAATAAAGTCCAATATCCCTGGTGGGTCCAGTGGACCGCTCGCAGCCCGATTGTGGGTATATGTTAAATTAAAAGTACAGTCCAATATCCCTGGTGGTCCAGTGGACCGCTCGCAGCCCGATCACAGGCTTCAGTATGAAAATAATCAATCCAATAACCCTGGTGGTCCAATGGACCGCTCGCAGCCCGATCGCGGGCTCCAGTATGAAAGGAAACCATCCAATATCCCTGGTGGTCAGCAGTACCCCCTCCCCACCCGCACACTGGGCCCCGCCTCCCCGGTCACGGCGGGTGGCAGCACCGATCTGCCTGCCGCCCGCCGCCTGCGACTGACACCATACAGTAGGTCTGTGCCCATTGGCCCTGGCGTGAGCCAATGGGTGTGCAACCCGTACTGTACTACACACTCAGATATGTGAATGGATCCATTCACATATCTGGTATATGTTATGAGATGGGCTGCATGCCCATTCTGGCTCACACTGTGGACGAATGGGAGTACAGCCCACTGTACGGTGTCAGTCAGCGGCGTGGGGGTGGCAGGCGGGTGGGGTGCTGCCACCCGCCGCTGACTGGGGGGGAGTGAGGCGGTGGGGCTCAGTGGGTGGGTGGAAAGGGGGTACTGCTGGACCACCAGGGTTATTGGATTAATTATTTTCATACTGAAGCCCACGATCAGGCTGCAAGCAGTCCACTGGACCACCAGGGATATTGGACCTGTATTTCCTTCTACAGATGCCTACGATCGATCATGGGGGGGTGCCGCCACGAAGTTGCAGCCAGAGCTCGGGTGGCCACCCATAGGTGGCAGTTGCTGTGTTGTGCCTGCAATCGGCAGCTCACCTGTTGGTGGCCAGCTGTTGTTCTTTTTTTGGCTCACCTGTGTGCGGGCGCAAGTAGGGTTTACATGCATGGACTCAGCACATCCCGGACTGAATATCGGGATGTGCGGAGTATGCATGGGCATGCCCCCCATACCTGCGCCGCATACATTACTGATGTGCTCTGGCTCATCGGGATTTGTGCCAGGCTCAACCCCAGTTTGAATATTGTGCCGGGGCGTATTAGTGGGTTGCGCGTGGCACAACACTGTTGCACCATGCGCAACCCTTCTGAATATCTGGGCCCTTGTGTTTTACCATCCTTTTTCTGATGTAACAAAACTCAGAGTATGTTTTTAAGTTACTGTCACTTTAAGATCACCTGTTTAAATGGGAGGTCTTTAACAATGCGCAGACGCACCCCCTGAGGAAGACCTAACAGTTGAAGATATGGGGCTGCGGTTTGGTGTGTTTTCCACGACTTACCTTCTTTTGAATCTACAATAAATTGCACAAAGTATACTCCTGAAGTTCTGGTCATTTTTCTACTGTGGATCTTTTGCTACTTCTTATCACGCACCCCGTGCCTGTCTTCAGTGTGCAATTGACTCTTTTCAAACATATTTCTTCCTTTCCAGTGGAAATCAAGTAGAATACATTGGTATTTCTGAACTTTGCTGGCATATTGAAAAGGAGAATAGAAAAAAGATTAAAAAAAAAACACAAAATTGTTAAGAACTCATGATGTATTTATATTTACAAAAACAGACTCGTATTCAGTACTTCATGCATGCCTTTCGGGTTCAGTGAAATCATTCCATATAACCTGTTATCCCTCCCCCCAGCACTTACCTACTAGTTGTTGGTCCTAAGAATGCTAGTTATTTGCACTTGTATCCTATATTTTGTTTACATATTGTTCTTGCAACTGTACTGTCATTACTGTATAGGTTGTGTAGCTGAAATGTGACTGATCTCTAGCCTATTTCTGTACCGATTCTTGCTCACTTGATTTTTCCCTATATGTACTGTTGTCTAATGCCCTCTGTTGTAACCTCCTGGGTTATACCTGAAAATAGGTAGCACTACTGTCTAGTGTGCCTACCCAGTCAACAAAAACTAAATAAATAAAAAAATATCACTCACACTCCCTTCGTTCCTGAATTAGCTCTCTGTTCCCATCTCTATGATGTTTAGGAACATGGTCCACAACTATAAATCTCATGGTGCCTGAATCACCATTATGGGCAGTTTTGAAATGGATTCCCACTGCACTGTCAGAATGCTCATAGTTCACAGACATTAACTGTTCCTGAATGCTAGATTTTGCTGCATGTATTGTCTTTTCTATACGGTATAGCCCACACTCACACCACATAACATAAATCACAAAGTTACTGGAGCAGATTAACAGAAATCTGATGCCATATCTCCCACCACCAGCTTCATGTAAACTTTACCCAAATGTACATATTTACAAGCTAAACATTACTCCCATCTCAATCCCTCAACTATAGAGTCCCTGAAGATCTCTACTCTCCCCTCTCCATCCCCAACCTGGGTCCCTTCCTCCTGCTGTTTTCTCGGCTATCCTGCCTTGCCTGTTTCACCCTCCCCTCCTGTCTGTCCTAAGATCCCCCCTGACCCCTTCCACTCCCCAGCCTAATTCCCTTCCTGAGTACCTGCCCAACCCTTGCATCCACCCAATCTCCCTGTTTGTCCACCTCCCCTTGCCCTTCTTCTTGTCTGCCTCCATTTCTTCCCTTCCCTGCCACCACTTCCCCTGCCCCGCCACTCTCTTTCCCTCCCCTCTGTGTTCTCCCCCTTGTATTCATATCCTCCTCCTACATATGCCCCTCTCCTTCTCATTGAGTTTCTCTGTACCATTCCCCCAGTCCATGTGAGGAATCCATTCCACACTACCAGACCCCCCCCCTTGTCCTCCTCATTCCTCTTACTAATGTCCAGCTCCCTTCCTTGGCCTTTTCTGCTGGGGAGAGGGACCCAGCTAACCTGCCTTAGCTCCCCCTTCATTTCCCCACCACCACCACCTGATTCAATTTTTAGCCTGGGCTCCATCACAACTCCCCCACTTGCACCAGTCCCCATTACCCACTCTTACAACACCCTTCTCGGATATCCCCCCACCTCCACCAATGATCCTAACTCCCTTCTGAACTGCCATACTTCTGCCCTCAGCTGACCTAGGCTCATACAGACCAGACACCCCCTATCTCCCAAAGAGTACCCCCCTAAACAAATGAGGCCCTACACCCTCTGCAAGTCACTACTCTACCCACCCCATCCTGCCCCTTTGGCAACCTGCCTCTCCACATTTCAATGTTCCAACCCCTCCTGCCTACACTTATACCTGTATAGCTCTTGTACATAGCTGTACCCTATATAGGGATTTGCTACAGCCCCCTGGGAAACCTTTCAGTTGCAACCTGTAACTGAACCTAGATGGGGATGGCTATAAAGCTGCAACCCCTTGTTTACCCCGAATGCTGACCCAAGATAGGCACTTACTAAGCTGAACCCACATGGGGATGGCTGTAAAGCTGCAACTACTTAATTACACTGTTAGCTGACCCTAGATAAGGACTAGCTCCTTTCACTTTGAGTTTCTCATCTGCAGTCCCACTATAAGCTGACCCAAGACAGCAATTAGCTGCTATCCTTTAGCTGAAACCTAGATGAGGGTGGCTGTAAAGCTGCAACCCCTTAAATTTCCCTGTTAGATAACTCTAGATAGGAACCAGTTACATTCCCTTGGAGTTCCTTGCTGGCCAACTTGCCTGTAAGCTGACCCTAGATAGGGACTAGCTACAACCTTTCAGTGACATTTGACTGCTAACTCTTTGCTCCCACGTTATCTTGCCTGTCCTCTGATAATTAACCAAAAGGCTCTAAGTATGCACTATTATAAAGAACAATTAAACTATTAGCTGATAGAACAATGTGTCAAATGTGCATCATGCAAAGCAAGGTTTTACAAATGAGAACCAGAGGCTAAAGTTACTGATGTCTTTGGGACAGATCTACTACAGAATACTGACAGTCACTCGTCCGCCTTGCAATAGCCCAACACTGTTTACCCAAAAATCACCTCCCCAACAATAGAAAGTTAGGCCGGCCTGGTGGTGCTGAGGGTTGAGGCGCTGGATGCCACACCTCGCACCATGCCGGTGACCCAAGTTCAGGAGTGAGCTCAGGCACTGGGGGTCTGCAGGGGAGAGACAGGATTGAGCACCCGCTGGGCTTTCCTCCTCTCCCAGGGGGAGGGTGTGGGACTGTCAGATGCTCCAGTGGCTCCCGGTGGAGACCAGGAGTGCTGCAGAAGTGCTGGACCACATGTACACCACGTGGCTGAAGCAGGCAGGGTTGCCTTGTGCCACAGCGTCAGGAGTGCACCAAGTACTGGGGGGGTGGGATAGGGGAGGGCTCTTGGGGGACTGTACAAGAAAAACACTCCCAACCCGGGTAGGTGATGGCCCTTCCAGTGCCACCGCCACAGGCCCAATGCCAGTTCACTGACACTGCCCCTTTGGTCTCCCCGGATCGTTAGCCACCCAGGCCCGGTGAGGATTTGTAATGTCCTTGAAGATGGCAGGGAACACGGTGTGCAGCAGAGCAAGATAGTGAGAGAAAAGGCCTGAGAGAGTTCAGGTGTTGGGGGTGATAAATAGAGTGGGGGAAAAAAAAAACAATAGAAAGTTGCCCACTGCAGAGGTGATTTTATATTTCAGGGGGATTTGCCCCCGCACCTCCCCATACTTAAATATGATCACCTCCACCACAAGTGAATTTCTACTGTCAGGCAAATGGTGTCGGGCTATTGTATGTCGGGTGAGTGACTGTCAGTATTTCATAGGACTTCCCTTTGGGACTCCATAGATTTTTGATCTTTTTATTTTTTATTGAATATACATTATTTTATTTTTAAAAAGTTAACAACAAACAAACAATTAACAAGACAAAATCAACATGACGTGTTGTGACAGACCCTCCCCTCCCAAGGGGTACTATTAATGTTATCTAACCCCTGGCCCGGGCCCTGTAATTGCAACATGCCTCACCTGAGCCTGCTATACCCTCGGGTAGTATGGTCCCCATTGGCACTTGTACTCTGTTTAGATCTACTGTCTGGCGTAGGTCAGTCTCCCCATGCACTGCACTGCACTGTGTGGTATATCCAAACTTTGTTTCCCGTGTACTTACCTCGGGGAACTGTATCTCTGTTATTTTGCACTATAGGTTCTCCTGCACTGTATTGTCTCCACATGTTAGCTTTCCACGACAGCCCTGTTCAAGCTGTCAAGTATACTGTTGTAAACCTTAGCTTAAGACTTACTGTTTGTTGCACTCAACCCTCTCTCCCCTGTGTATGCTCATCCCACTTCTCGATGTAAACTTCACTCATGATTGTATGTAAGCTCTCTGTAACCTGTTTTGTAACCCTCCCGGGTCTCACCTGAAAATAGGCACTTAGATGTCTAGTGTGACCTACCCGGTTAACAAAAGAAAATAAATAAAATAAATAAACATACAATACAGCTACAAAAACAGAACACATCAACAAACCCAACCCACCCAACCTTCCCCTCACCCCACAAGGCACAGCAGCTAAATAAAGGAACATATTTATGTGAATATCAGTGAGATCAGAAAAAAAACAACACAATAATAGGGGTTTCAAAAGGAGCTCAAGCAGTAATACAGATGATGATCGACAACAAATGTGGTTCCCTCACTATGGCTGCTTAGCGACAGATAATAATGCATAAAGTTTTTCCCACCTGGCCCGGCAAGCCTCTAGCTGGAGATGAAGGGAAGCAAGCTGCTTTTCCACTGTTAAGGGCTGTAGGATTTCCTGGTGCCATTCCCCATAAGATGGTACAATATCATCTAGCCAATGATGTAATATTATTAGTTTAGCTGTTATAGAAATCAACACCATATAGGCCTTCCTTAGACCAAAATGAGTGGGCGGGTAAAGACCAACCAAACAAATCTCTGAAACTAAAAAGGATTCTAACCCCAAAAAGGGATCCAAGAAAGATTGAATAGCCATCCAGAAGGGCACCACCTTAGCACAATCCCATAATATATGTTTAAGATGGCCGTATGCAGATTTACATCTAGTGCACATCAGGGAGGGAAGATTGCCCATCTCACACAAGTGCACGGGGTATAGTACATATTGGGCAACACCTAAAATTGAATCTGATGATAATGATCTTGCTTGCTATATTTATACAGGGACCTCTAGACAGACAACCAGGTCCTGGGACATTCTGAGAGATTAAGAGATTGCAACCAATAATAACAAATTCCTGAAGGTTGGACTGGATCAATAGATTGAAAGTGCTTATAGAATTTTGACACAGAGTGGGCTTGTGTTACAAGAGACATATTAAAATATTGAATCATATCAGGCTCTAATGGAGAAGGTGTTGGATTCAGGTGAGTGGAAATGGCTCATCTGAGTTGAAGATATTTAAAAAAGCCCATATGAGGTATGCAGAAGCATTCCTGAAAAACCGGGAAGGAAACTCTACATTGTCCAGCAGAGCTTCGCAGACTGCACTCTGAAGTTGTGGGCAGAAGCCCATTGGTATGGGACGATGGTCGATACATATGTTTGGGTTACACAAAATAGGTTGACTAGGAGTCTTTGTCCAATCTTTGCCAAAATATGAGCATAGTTGCCAAAAGGCTTTCAGAGACTAAAATAACAGCATGGTCATCAAAGTATTAGGTAAAGAAAACAGGCGTAGAAAGAGCAGACTCAGTAACTGTATACTGGACTACTGACATAATCCCCTTTCAATAGCCAGCAAGAGTGGGGAAAAAAGTAGGAAGGGGGGGGCCTGATAGAAATATTTAAGTACCTCAGTGGAATCAACAAAGTCCAAGAGGGTAGCATCTTTCAGAAAAAGAGATGTGCAAGAACAAGGGGACACAATTTGAAGATAGAGCGGGGACGGCTCAGGGTCAATGTGAGGAAGTATTTTTTCACAGAGAAGGTGGTGGATGCATGGAACAGCCTTCCTGAGGAGGTTGGTGGGGTCTAAAACTGTGGGAGAATTCAAGAATGCATGGGACAGACATAAGGCAATTTTTGTGTGGGGTAGGAAGAAATAGGCTGTTGGTTAAATAGGATCTGCAGCTTATCCTTTAGGTAGGGAAATGGGCAGACTAGGTGGGCCAAGTGATCCTTATCTGCAATCAAAGTCTATGTTTCTATGTTCTATGTTTCTATGGAATATACTGGACATCTGTTTGGGTTACCATATGGCTCCACTGAAAAACGTAAGAGGCATGAAGGGCACAATAATGAAAGAAAAAGTTAGGGAGACACAGGCCACCCTGATCTTTCGTAATAGTTAAATTATAGTAAGCGTGCCTAATTGCCTGTCCTTTCCACAAAAATGTGTTTATTAAGTGCTGTGAGTGTTGAAACCAGGATTCAGAGAGGTATATACAAAACACACTGAGTGAATATAAAATACAGGCCAAAATTTTCATCTTAACCATGCTAATTGTGCCCCATAGAGATAGAGACACAGGGATGCCCAGCATTGAAGATCAGACTTGACCACTTGCAAGACAGGTGTAAAGTTTTCTTTAATTAATGCTGTGGGAGATCGAGTTAGATGAATTCCTAAATATGTGAGCCCTTTAGGTCCCCACATTAAACCCATTTCCAATATGTCCAGCTTTATTAACGTATATATAAAGGGGTAAAACTTCAGTTTTTTCTAAATTTAATTTATAACCATCTAGGACAGAAAACCTGTGACTATCAGACAGAACAGCTGGAATCGAATTTAAGGGGTCCTCGATATGTAGCAAGAGGTCATCTGCATAAGCCAATAGCTTATATTGTTCTCCTCCAAATAAAATGCTCTGTACAGCTGGATTAGTCTGAAGATAAGTGAACCAAATTTTTCTAGGACTAAAAATAAAAAAGGCCAGAAGACTCAGTCAAATGCTTTTTCCACACCCAAGGAGACCAGGGCAAAAGGAGTTTTGCTCTCCCTGGATACGGACATCAAATGATGAAGCTTATATAAGTGATCACTAGACAGGCAACCAGCCATAAACCCCACTTGAGTTGGGCCGACCAGTCTGTCCCAGACCAGTTGCATTCCATTGGCGAGTACTTTAGCCAGGATTTTAATGTCACTATTAAGGAGGGAAATAGGACAATAGTTATCTGGTAACAGCTCATCCCTACCTGACTTTTTAATAAGCGTAATCCATGCTCTCATAAATGTGAGGTCAGTGAGACCTGTAGAAACTATGCTGTTAAACAAGCAAGTTAGGAAGGGAGCAAGATCTGTGAAAAAGGCCTTGTAAGAAATATTAGTGAACCCATCGGGACCTGGTGTTATAGCGAGCGGCAATTGCTGTGTTGCTTTGTGAACTTCAGATACAGTGACAGGGTTCTTCAAAAATTCCTGATGTTGTGGGGGTTAATTGAGGAAGGGAAAGAGAATCCAAATAAAAATGCATGGAAAAGGTCGACCTTGATGAGGTGGGGGGGCTCTTCGGCATAAGGGGAGCTATAACAGGACTGAAAAACCTCCGCCACTTCATGTGGGTGAGTAACAATGATATTCTCAGGACTACATCAGACACTGGGATAACCCTCGAGGACTCCAGCTATCTAAGGCATAGGGCTAGCAGTTTGCCATCTCTTTCAGCTGACCCAAGATATCTTACTTTAGTTCACAAAAGAGCCAGTTACACCCTTTCTGACAGAAGACTTGAATACTGAGCTCTTAAAGAGTTAAGCTGAATCCAAACAGTGTCAGGCGTAGAAGGGGAGAGCCAATATTCTGTTGAATTTCCTGAAGCAAGGAGTCCAATTTAGCCATACAAGTCTTACTCTTCTTTGAGGCAAGCCTAAGGCACTCCCCTCGAACTGAACATTTGGCTGCACTCCAAAGAATGTCCAAGTGAGGAACCGAAGTCTCATTTGTCAAAAAAATAAAAAAAAGGATTTAATGTAATCCTGTATAGTCGAACAAATAGCAGGATCTTGAAGAAGTTGCAAATTTAGGCACCAGACCATGTCTCAAGCCTCCAACCCATGGAGAGAATGAGTCCTGGTTAGCAAAGCATGATCAGAGATAACCATAGATTGGATATTGCAGGAAGCAAGACCAGAAAGTGACTCAGCACTAATAAGTAAATAATCAAGCTGGGAAAATGACCCATGTGGAGGAGAATAAAAAGTGAACTGACTGTCCGTGGGGTGGAGAACCTACCAAGGATCCAGCAAACCAAGCAAAACTAACATCTCTCTAAGGCCACGTTGTCCAGCGGAAATACCTTTTTGGGCTGAACCAGATCGGTCTAGGTCAGATTGATAAACAAGATTTCAGTCTCCTCCTAGAAATATGGGGACATGGACATAAGGAGCTAATTGAGTAGATAGGTCCACAAAATAATTATAGGGCTAAATGTTAGGGCCATAGATCGAACCCAGCAAAACATGCGGTATGCCTAAATGACCACTCACAAAAACGAATCTGCCCTCAGTGTCCCATATTTCTTGGATAAGCTAAAAAGCTAGCCACCGAGCTATAAGTATAGCTACACCTCCTTTCTTGTTACTAATACCAGCACCAAAAGCGTGGCCAACTCATTCTCACCTGAAATAGTGGACATCCTCCTGGTGGAGGTGTGTCTTCTGCAAAAAGGCAATACCCATCCAGTGTTGCTTAAGATGTTGTAGCACCATATGTCTCTTCCGCTTTTCTTGAGCTCCCTTAATATTCCAAGTAGCGAAATAAAATAAGCTACCCATTAGTACTGACAGCCAATAAAAAGAAGTGACCAATCAGTATCCAGGAAATATATGGAGTCATATGACAAGATTGCTATACCTCATCCTGCGAGAAAAAAAACATACCCCTCCCCTCCCCCCAGCACCTTAACAGGCAGACAGTAAATTCAGAACATTATCCCCCCCCACAAAACCACCCTGTAAATAACCAACCCAACCCTGGTCCCAGAGACTGTAACACCACCAAATAATGGCCTGTGAGACTATGTACTGTCACAACCCTACTCAGCAGATCAGGCCCTCTGCTCCCACAGTGCCAACCTCCGAGCACAGTATTGTGAACAGGAACAGAACAGGGTAACCCTCCTGTCTGTTTTGTAGGTTTGAATCACCTTTGGTCTTAAGTTCTGGAGGGATTCAAACTGTGAACCTCTTGCTAGCATACCCAATGTACAGGCTCAGATAATTCTGCTCTTCAGGGGATGCCAGATACCTTTTGCCTATGGGCACTTAACCAGGTGTACAAAATGAACCCTTAAAAACTCTGTGAAAGACCTCAGATAAACTCTTACCTTTTGTCAGTTTGGTATCACCATTCAAGCTTATGCACAGTATCTGCTTTAACTATATATACTTCACTTGTTAAAGAAAAGAAATTCAGAGACAGACCAAGTAGGGTCTAAAAATAGAGTTTTTACTAAAATAGATAAAAATATGTAAAACATAAAACACAGAACCATATACCACAAGAACCATACAATCTTTTGAAAGAACAAGGTTTTAGCAGTGCACTTCCTACTACAGTACTTAGATTTTGTCTCTCTCTACCTGTATACTTGCTTAAAGTGCTCAAAGATGTTTCTTTGTCAGAGTGTAGATAAAAGTGTCTCTGAAGGAAAATAGAATCTGTTTAAAAAACTGTCTTTGCCAGCCCCTTTGTGTGAGGTCACCTAACTCCTCCTCTGTTTATGAAAAATCATACACCCAGGATATTTTATCATATTAGAAGGTAAGATAATTAAGGTTACATCAGCAGAAACACCTTTCCCCATGTGACCTCCCCAATCAAGTCTGTAAATTTCCTTTCATCTATAAGCAGTATCCTCTCTCACACAGACATCAAAGCATTTATGATTTCACACCAGTGTGCCGTAATCTGGTTTCCTCCTCTAAAATCATAAAATGGATAGTGATTTCCCTTTTAGCAGTTGAAGCTATATTTAACTTAGAAAAACAGGAGATTCTTGATTAAGGCCTGTTCTAGTCTGTAATCGCTTCTGGCCTTCCAGGTAATACCTTGTATCTAAAACCTGTGTGTGTGTGTGTCAACTCACATGCTGTCTCAGCATCTCTCATGAGAGACAGTCCATAACACATTTTTATATTACAAAAAATCATAGGGTACTCAGAACTGGCTGTCCATGTGTCACAGACTGGGGATTTCAGGTGGGTGGAAACAGGTCTTTTGAGTGTCCCACTGTAGAAAGTTTGGGGCTCCTGTAAGTGCTGAGTAAAAAAGAGTCTATAAACAAAAAAATCCACTGTCTCAATTAATCCACAGTTGCTCTTGTAGTACCATGAGCAGCCACAGCTCAGTAGCTGAGTCCTTGAAACTGTGTGTGATTCTGTGTCTCTCTGGATTGTATTCCCTCCCCACCCAACCACCCACCCTATGGATCTCTTGGCACCAAGCCCACATTTGACCAACTGATATCTGTAGCTCCTTTGTCTGCATGTTATCAATATGATCATCACCACTTGAAATAACCATTAACCCCCATGTCTCTCCCTGGTAATGCCTCCCGTGTCCCTTTCAGATCAACCAATGCAGTTGTGTATCCCTTGCAGATCAGTGATCACCACCACTCCAGAAAGGCATTAACCCTTGTCTTGTGCCTGCTTCTGATGCATGTCAATGCTGTGAGTCATCAGTGTGTATGCTACTCAGTTATTCTGTTCTCTTGAGCTGTTCACATATTCCGTGATCACCCCATAACTGTAAATCTTTCCTCTGCATCTCTCCATGTCAGCCGTCAGCAGGTATTTAGCATAGTATTTCTTTTCTTACAGATATTGTTGTCCTGTTTTGTAAGCTTAATGCTTTGTCAGACAGTTCATGAGAGACAACATGTGAGAGCGGGCATCATGCACTGTTTTCTTCTACATTCAGCAAAGTAGTGCCCGTTGTTGTCAGTTTTATTCATAAACAGAAGTGTTGTACGATCCATGGAGTCTCGTCTGTGTCTGTTGTGGGTGCTGGCCATTTTATAAGTGGCTTAACCTACGAGGGAGCCCTGAGTTACTGGGGCTTTCAACTCAGCCTGCAGCTTCGTTCAACAGCCCCCCCAGCCATTGATTAATTTCCCAATAACCCATGGCCCCCTCGTGGGTTAATCCTTACTTGAAAGCCTCAGTGTCCATTGGACCTAGGATGATACAACAGCCTCTGTCATTTGGTGATGCTGCTTTCTGCTGCCACATTTTATTCCTGGGGCGATGCACCGATCCATACCAGGGGTCACAGAGCGATGCTTATCACTGGCTACTGGCCATTCTCATTTCTGTGATATGGTGCAGTGTACCAGTCTCTGCCCTGGGGTGAGACTTCTCCCTGCTGACTGACCCCTTTCCCATGACCTAGCAAGATTTACCCATCTCTGTGCCTGGAGGATGTGATCCCTAATGCCTGATGTTGGTCCCTGGACAATGCTATCATGTCGGTTGCAAAGTAGTGTCCTCAGTCCTGAGCAGATTCTCCCAGCTGATCCGATCTCAGTCCCAGAGAGAGATGTTCCCTGCTGCTGTTCATTTCTTTCCTGGGATGTGGATAGTGAAGTCCTGAAGTTTCAGCCTTATACCCTGCATGTCTAGGAATGTCATTGCAAAGCCACATTTTAGTCCTGAAGACAGTCCCTGAGAGAAACAACTACTACCATCTGTTGCTGGTGCAGTGGAAGAGTCACCACCTGTGTCACTGGTGATTGGGGTTGGAGAACAGATCTCGGTCCCTGGATGGCAGTCCATGGAAAGGACGACTGAGTGTCCTATGAGCTGCTCTTCTTCTCAGGGGAGTGAGTGTTGCATCACCTGCTACTAGATGACCACCTGGTGAACAAGGTTGGAAGTGCACTTATGGTGCCTTGCGGGAGCGGAAGTTCTTTGCTGGAGTCTGGAGCGGTGGCCTATTCTTCTGTGTGCTTGTCTCCATGTACTCCCTTACATGATGATGTCCTCATGGGCTTGGCTCTGTACTGTGGCTTAAGTGAAAATCACCTGAGCATTATGAACCCCGGGGTCATTGGTCACCCTAGTGCTCGCAGCCAATAGGGCCAAGCCATGGGTCAGAACTGTCCCTTGGTGTGGCCCCATTGTGGAGGGATGAATCCATAGTATTGATGTCCCCTGGTCAATCGACAGGAGGAGCACCATGATGTTGTAACCACTCCTTGGGATGACCCCACTGCGGAGTTGTAAATCTATAAGATTGATGTCCCCCGGTCAGCAAGATGTTTGAGGCGGGCGACCTCAGGGGACAGTGGTGGACTCTACAGAATTAATGGAAAAAAAACAAAGAAAAGAACTACTATCTGACAGGTATGTGTCATATAAATTTATAGCCAGTCATAATGCCGTCATGCAAGCCCAGATACTAATATTCATAGCAAACTTCACCCGGTTAATAAAATAATAAAATAAAAATAAACACAAACCATTACCTTTTTTGGCCATGCTAGAGGTGAAGGCCCTGCAAACCCCCCCCCACTCCACAGTGCAAATGCCACCACTGTGAACATGTCTGCCTGTGAGGCTGCCCTCAACTCCCATAGTTCCCTTACTGTTCTAGTATATAGCCCATCACGTCCCATTGTCTTGTTCAATTCAGTTTTGTGAGTTCATTCAGAATAGTCCCTGTTCCATAGATGGACTAGTGTCCACCTCCCTACCATATTTACTCATGTTGCCTACCTGTGTTCCCCTCACCTTCTTCTTCTATTAAGACAAAAAATACTTTTTCAGTATTGAGGATCCCTGATACAATTACCCCAACACACAGAAAGAGTTTTATTATGGTGCATGGGGCTGAGTAATCAGGATGTCAAAAGTTAGTACCAGCACCCGCTACTTGCAGGTAATCATGTTTATGTGACATGCTTTCCAGCATGGTATGCTGACATAGCGTATGTCATGACATGTTTCCTGACTCAATATGAAACGGGACCCACTGGTGAAAATATCTTCTTGTACATACATGGCACTGGCTGTGAACACAGACATCTTAGCTGACTCATACTGAAATCAGCAAAGTACATATGTCCCAGTGTTTGTGATCAACACCAGTGCTGCACATGCTGTCTGCCAGAAAAAGGTGTACGGACTGACGGTACTGCAGCACATCATGTCTCAATCATTCTGATTAACAGCTGATAACTATAGGTGTATACAAAGCTCTGCCATAAGTGGGACGCATACTGCAGAAAGTTATACTACTGCAAAATACTTTATTGAAGACTTGCAAAGAATGATAGCTTCCTCTATTACTGTGTGTCACTGTTAATGTCACAGTACAAGAAGGTAACGAGCACCGGGATGAGGTGGTGCTACAAAAGACTCAACAGGCATTCTAGAAAAAAATTAGAGCACCCACCAAAAACACACGAGGCCATCAGGCAACTTCAATTTAAGTTCAGTTTTGCAGTGATAGTTTATTTAGTAAATATCCATTGACATAGTCACTTAACCAAAACTCCAGTTACAAGTGTCACTGTTAATGAAGCAATTTCTGTAATGGGTGTAACATTGGTTGAACAGGAAGACTTACAAACGATTTCTATTCACAGCATTGTTTTACTGTACATGCTGTCAATGGTACAGTGTTAATGCTATCATAAAAGCAAGCAGGTATCATAAAATCAAACAGAGAGGAAGTGGTAATTGTTGCAGCTGGAATGGAGCTCGGTGCCAGAAGAGAGAGAGAGAGAGAGATCTTTGCCACAGCTGGATAGGCACACAGTGCCATGAGGAAGGGGCTGTGTGCAGCCGTAGCCACAGGAGAGGACTGACAGTCATTGATGCCTGCACAAGGAAGCTGTGGGAGAGAACCAATCAGGGTGTTTTGTACCAAGTTTGAAAGCAGGGGCTCGGCTATAAAACAGCTGCAGCCCACTGCTTTAGTAGAGGAAGCAGCATTGCCACAGCTGAAATGGTGCTCGGCACCAGCAGAGGGACAGGTCATTGCTGCAGCTGGATGGGTGCACAACGCAATGAGGAAGGGGACTGTGTGTGGCTGTAGCCATGGGAGACTACCGGCGGTCATTGCTACCGGCACAAGGAAGACATGGGAGAGGACCAATCAGGCCACTCTGTGCCAAGTTTGAAAAGCAGGGGCTTGGCTATAAAACAGCCACAGACCACTACTTTAGTAGAGGAACCAGTCATTGTCGCAGCTGGAAGGTCGCTCGGTGCCAGCAGAGGGACAGGTTGTTGCCTCAACTGAATGATCACTTGGTGCCATGAGAAAGGAGACTGTGTGCGGCCGTAGCCGTGGGAGAGTATCTACACACAATCTCCCAACTCCCACTACCAAGACTTCTCTAATGCTCAAAATGAGTTACTCAGGGCCATGAGTTTTCATGGAGGAGGAGGAGGAGGAGGAGGAGGAGGAGGAGGGCACTGGAGTAAGGCAGGGGAATGGAGGGGGCAGCTGCAAGAAAACAGGGACAGGGGTCTTCTTGGATGAGGAGGGGGCTGGGGGTCATGGTCAGGATAGTGGGGTGCAACAGATGTGAGGCAGTGGAGTTTATGTAAACTGTGGAGGATGGGGTGCTGCCCAATATGTACTAGAGTGGTGCAACTGGAGGCAGAGATCAGATCACTGAGGGAGGAAATAGTAAGAGCATGGAAGGTGGAGGGGGAATGTGGGAGGCTGCAAAATAAAGAAAGGCAGTGCAAAAGGACTAGCTGGGGACATGGTGACATGGGGCAGGATGGGTGAGACGGCGAGGAAAGGGTCCAGGATCAGTAGGTTAGGGGAAATATGCCTGGCAAGAAGTAAAGACTAGGGGAAAGGGGCCTCAAGGAAGGCAACATACCTCAGCACTAGGGGGAAGGGAACCACAAAGATGGGAAGGGTCTTACAGTGCCCAACAGGTACACTCCTCTAGCAGGCAAACTTGGGGAGGGAGTGCTAAATGGTCCAAGTGGAGCAACAGGGATGGCCCAGGAAAAAGGGGAAACAGAGGGGAAGGGAGTGAGGGAAACATGGGAGGAATGGTGACAGCAGGGGAAGGGGTAGAACTGAGCATGAAAAGGATTCTGAGATTGCAGAAGGAGAGAGACCACATAAAGGAGGATAAGAGACAGGGGGAAGCTGAAGGGAAGACAAGAGGTAATGGTGAGGCTCAAGTTAGCAAGTGCTAGAGGGCAAAACAGAGGAGGTGAATGAAAGGGTTACCAACTCAAAGAGAAAAGCTGAGAGAGCACTGGCAACAGAAGGACAAGGGGGGGAGTGTTCATCAATGTAAGAGAGGCAAGGGGGAGTAGAGAGGCAGGGAACACCAGTGGGGACAGAAGGGGGAGTGACTCAAGGGGGGACAGAGCTCAGGGGGAGGAGGGAATAAAAGGAGTTGAGATAAGGCAGATAAAAGGGATGCCTAGAATTAGGAGAAGAGAAAAGTAAACTAATAATAAGCAAAAGGTAAATGGGGGCCAGGTCCTACTCATTGGGGACTCGATTTTAAGAGTAATTAAATGGGGCACAGGGTAGTGCGGTTTGGGTGGAGTGTTTGCTGGGTATGACAGTATCAGAGGTAATTTACCATATTCCATCATGGGGCAAACCACAGGATGAGAAAACACACCTGATTTTCCACCTATGGGACAACTGATTTGGATGGAAGTAGCCTGTCTGAAGCACAAGTGAGATTCACAGTGCTTGCTAGGTTTCATAGAAGCCTGTGCTTCCGATCTATAGCTTTTTTGGAGGTGTTACCTGTGCATAAAGTGAGCACTGAAAGGAAACAAAGGATCAGGGAGTTCAACCAATGGCTAGAGGGGTGGTGCAGGCAGAGGGGGCATAGGTTAGTGGGTGACTGAGGAACAACATGGAAGGATAAAAGCCTATATGCCCAGGATAGACTGCACCTAAATTGACAGGGAAAGGCAATACTGAAGATCAAATTGAAGGAATTCATAGAGCAAATATATGGTTTCAATGAAATTGGGGGGCATGACACACCAAAGGACATGCCAAAAGACAGGAGTGGCAATCATCTCCCCCCAGAAAAGTGAAGAAATATTAAGCAAAAACATGCCTAAGTATAGGGGGGAGGAGGGAAATTCATGGAAAGGACTTTCCACAAATGCCAGAAGCCTGGGGAATAGGATGGTAGATTTAGAAGCATTAATGGTGGGGGAGAGATTCAATATTGTGGCAGTAATGGAGACCTGGTGGTCCAAGCACCATGACTGGGAAGTGGATGTTCCAGGTACAGGTTATTCAGTAGGGATAGGATTGCTACAAAGGGTGGAAGAGTAGCACTATACATCAGGGAAGGAATCAAGATCACAGAAGGGATGGAAGAGCAGGGAGAAGTGGAAAGCATATGGGTCACGCTGGAGATGAACGCTGGGACAGCAATAACAGTAGGGGTGGTAAACACATCCCCTATGCAGAGTGAGGAAATGGACACTCAGATGCTGTGGGAGGTTCAAAGAATGGCTCTGAAGGGGGAGATTCTGCTAATGGGAGACCTAAATCTCCCAGATATAGACAGGGATGTCCCATCGGCAAGGTCAGCTGAGAGCAGTGAGATCCTAGGGATGCTTCAGGGTGCCTTCCCACAGCAGCTGGTCAGAGAGTCCACAAGGAAGGGAACTGTACTTGATGTGGTTCTAACCAATGGAGATAGCGTGGTGGGGGTGGGAGCCAGCATGGGAGATAGTGACCATAGCACAGTGGGCTTCAACGTTAGAGCAGGATATGAGGCTAGTCAGACCACCACGAAGTTCATAGACTTCAGGCATGCAGATTTTCCCAGTATGAGATAGATATTGCATGAGGAAGTGAGAGGGTGGGAGGGGATGGAGAGGGATTTCTTAAATATAGAAGCATAGATATTGATGGCAGATAAGGACCGCTTGGCCCACCCAGTCTGCACATTTCTTACCTACTAGATAAGCTGCAGATTCTAGTTAACCACCAGCCTACTTCTTCCTACTCCCACAGTATAGTTGCCTAATGGCTGTCACATGTATTCTTGAATTCCCCCACTTTTTTGACCCCACAACCTCCTCAGGAAGGTGGTTCCATGTGTCCACCACTCTCTCTGTAAAAAAATATTTCCTCACCTTGCCCCTGAGCATCACCCGTCTATTTTCAAATTGTGTCAACTTGTTCTTGCACATCTCTTTTTCTGAAAGATGCTACCCTCTTGGACTTTGTTGATTCCCTTGAGGTACTTGAAAGATTCTATCATGTCCCCCCCTTCCTCAAGGGTATACATATTAAGCTCTTTTTGTCTCTCTTTGTATGGCTTCTGTTGCAGACCCTGCACCATTTTAGCTGCCCTCCTCTGGACGCCTCATCCTGTCTATGTCCTTGCGGAGATGGGGTTTTCAGAACTGCACACAGTACTCCAAATGGGCTCTCACCAACTGTCTGTACAGAGGGATAATAACTTCCTGTTTTCTACTGGTGATGCCTCTCCCTATGCATCCTAGTATCCCCCCAGCTCTCCTTACTGCATTCTCACATTGCTTGCCTACCTTAAGGTTATCTGATATTACTGACCCCAGGTCCCTTTCCATTTTTGTTGTTGTTAGTACCCCCCATATTGTGTATTCTTCCCCTGGGTTTTTGTTTCCCATGTGCATTACTTTGCACTTCTTTGCATTGAATCTAAGCTGCCATACTTTTGACCATTCCACCAACCTTGCCAAGTCTCTTCTCATCCTTTCCACCCCACCTTATTTATCAATCCTATTGCAGATCTTTGTGTTGTCTGCAAAAAGGCATACTTTTCCTTCCAGTCCCTCTGCAATGTCACTTATAAAGACATTAAAGAGGACTGGTCCCAGTACTCAACCCTGTGGTACCCCACTAGTGACCCCCCTTTCTTCAGAGTGTACTCTGGTTACTATTACTGTCTGTGTACTGTTGTCCAGCCAATTTGTTACCCAGGCTACCACCCTAAGACCCACTCCCAGGCTGGTTAACTTGTTTATTAATCTTGTGTGGGACTGTGTCAAATGCCTTGCAAAAGTCTAGGTAGGCCATATCCACAGCCCCTCCCTGGTCCACTTCTTTGGTTACCCAGTCAAAGAAATCAATTAGATTCATCTGACATGACCTTCCCACTGTGACTCCATGCTACCTTGGGTACTGTGCCCCGCTGGCCTCTAGGTACTCAACAATTCTTTCTTTCAGAAGTGATTCCATCATTTTCCCTACCACTGAGGTCAAACTAACAGGTCTGTAGTTTCCTGCCTCTGCCTTGCTCCCACGTTTGTGAAGGGGAATCACATCTGCCCTCCTCCAGGCCTAGAGTACCTCCCCATCCTCCCATGATGTGTTAAAAAGGGTAGTCAGTGGTGTCACTAGGTCTCACACTAACGTGCTAACATACTAGAAGGCCAGCAGAGTAGGCCTAATGGTCTTTCATATCTACTCGTTAGTCAGCCCCCATACTGGGTGCCAACTTTGCTGTCCCCCCAACCCATTGGGTTTTTCTATCCCCAGTTCAAGATATTCCCCTTGTATTGGACTTCCTCAGCTCAACCCTCCCCTATACCTGTCCCAGCCTCCCCCTGAGCCCCTCTACAGTCTCTGCCTCCACCAGTCCCTTGGGCAGCACATTCCTTGGTTCCAACACCCTCTCAGTAAAGTAGCACCTCCTCCTCTTCCCCTCAGTCCCCCCCCCAGCATCCACCTGTACCCTCCAGTTGCACCCCCTTTCCTTTGGAACACCCCAGCTCAGCCTCCCTTATTACTCCCCTTCATAGACTTGAAGACCTCTATCATGTCCCCCTATCCCTCCTCTCCTCCAGAGTGTACATGCTGAGCTCCTCAAGCCTCTCGCCATAGGTCCTTTGCCCCAAGCCCCAGATCATTTTGGTTGCCCTCCTCTGGACCCTCTCCAGGAGTGCAATGTCCCTTTTTAAGTGTGGTCTCCAAAACTGCAGACAGTACTTGAGGTGCAGCCTAACTAAGCAGTTATATGGAGGGAGGATCACTTCCCTCCTGCTAGAGGTAATCCTCCTAGCAGTGCATCCCAGCATCCTATTGGCTTTAGCTGCTGCCCCACTACAAGTTTCAGAGTTGTTCATGTTGACATCCACCACCACCCCAGGTCTCTCTAGCCCATCAAGACTTGTAGTATTTCTCCCACCAGGGTATACACTTGGTTCAGATTTCTAGCCTCCAGGTGCAGAACCATGCATTTCCCTGTGTTGAACTTCAGTGTCCACTTCCTCGACCAGCTCTCCAGAGCCTCCAGGTCCTCCTGCAGGGCCACTCTCCCCTCCTCCCCATCCACCACCACTCCCAGCTTTGAGTCATCCACAAAGAGACTCATTTCACTCCTGATACCCCTTCTTATGTCAGAGACATAGGTGTTAAACAGGAGGGGGCCCTAGGACTGATCCCTGAAGAACCCACTAATGACACTCCTTGGAGATGAGACTAGCCCTCCAACCATCACCCTCTGAGCACACTCCGAGAGCTAATTTCCTATCTATCTGATCATCTGCTTCTGCACCCCTATTTCCCTCAGCTTCACCAGTAGGCCACCGTAGGGTACAGAATCAAACGTCTTGCTGAAGTCGAGAAAGAGGACGTCCACTGACCTACCGTGGTCCAGGGCACTCGTCACCCAATCGTAGAACTTTACAAGGTTTGTCTGACAGGATCTTCCTGGGATGAAGCCATGCTGTCTGTCAACAACATACCCCAATTTCTCTAGTACCCCCCAACTTTTCCATGATAATACCCTCCATCATCTTGCCCACCACCAACATAAGGCTAACGGGCCTGTAGTTTCCCACCTCCTCTCTTGTTCCTTCCTTGTAGATAGGCATGATATGGGCCACCCTCCAGTCTTGGGGTACCCACCTTGTCTTCAGAGAGATGTAGAAAAGTTCCACCAGGGGGGCCACCAGGACATCCGCCAGTTCTATCAGGACCCTGGGATGTATTTCATCTGACCCTGGTACTTTCTGCATCCTAAGGAACTTGAGGGCTTCCCTCACTCTCTCTACTGGGATTTCCACCTCCATGTCCTCCCCCTTAGCCCCCTGATCTGCCTTCCCCCTACCTGATGATGCTGGCCCTCCTCCTTCCCTAGACCTGTCAGGGCTCCCAATCTGTAATGGTCCCGCCCCCTCCACAGGTTCGCCATATTTCCCCCTGAATGACATGTTCCTCCCCATCCTCCCTGGTAAAAACTTAGGCAATGTATTCATTTAGTACCTCAGCCTGCTCCCCCACATCCTGTACCCATCCTTCCCCATCCTAATCCTGCTACTCTGCCCCCTCATTTTCCTCTTTGTCCCAATATATCTAAAGAACCCCTTGTTCTCCCTCCTGATTTCCTTGGACAAGTTCTGCACCTTCCTCGCCTTAGCCGATCTCACCACCCTGGTGACCCTCCTGGCCATCAGTTCATACTCCCCCTGATCACTTTCACTTCTTGAGCGCTTGAAGCGCCTATAGGCAGCTTTCTTTTCCCTCACTGCCTCCTGAACCTCCCAGGTCCACCAACAGGGTTTTCACCTTACCAAATTTGCACCTCACTGTTGCACAGGACTTGGTAGCCTCCTGCACCCCCAATGATCTCCCACTTACTGTCAGCATCCATGTCTGGCCTTATCACATTCAAATGACCCTTAAGGATCCCTCCCATCATACTGAAATCTGCACCCCTAAAGTCAATTACCTATGTTTTGTGTGGCTTCTCCCCGGGTCCAGGAAAAAAACAGACTGTGGCGCAATCTCTCCCTGCCAACGGGTCCCTCATCTCTAGTCCCCTAATCTGGTCACTGTCCGCCAAGACAACATTCAGTATCCAGGCCTCTCTAATCAGCTCCCCCACCTGCTAAGTTAGGAATGCATCCTGGAAGACATCCAGCAACCTCTGCTCTCTGGCCACTGGGGACATCATAGTCCCCCAGTCTGTCACTGGAATGTTTAGGTCCCCCATCACCACTGCCTTTCCCATGTCCAATCTACAGTGTCCCATAACATTTGCCATTAGACTCTCTTCCAGATCACCCGCCAACATGGAGAGGGGTCTGTATATCACCCCTATGTCTACTCTCTTACTCCCCTACAGTTGCAGAGTGACCCAAATTGCTCCCTTCCACTGTCTCCTCCATTCCTCCTATACCAGTGCCATTTCTGACTATCATTGCCACCCCCCCCTTCCCTCCCTGTCCTTCCTGAATATAGTGTAGCTTTCCAGGTTTAGGTCCCAGTCATGCCCTTGGGTGGCCCAGATCTCAGTGACAGCTGCCACGTCCACTGCCCCCTCAGTTAGTATCACCTGGAACTCAGGCATCTTATTTCCCAAGCTTCTGGCATTTATCAGGACCACCCACCACCCATTTCCCCTCCTCCCATTCCCTACCCTTGTGCTTCCATGTGGTCGCATGCTTCCCCTCCCGCACCCTACCTGTTGGCCTCTTCCCATATCCCACCAGCTGCTTAGGGGATGGAGACCGAGTCCCTCTTTCATCAGACTCCCTGCAACAGCCCATTTTTCCATGCCTCCTCCTTCACAAGTTTAAACCCACCTGTCACTGATGAACCCCGCTGTTTTCAGCTTTAGGATTTCACCCTCTTCCAAATTGAGGTGGAGCCTGTCCCTAGTGTACAGCACCTTATCCTCCCTGGTTGCACCCCAATCCCCCACCAGCCCATACCCCCTAGCCTCACACCATTCCCTGAGCCACTGATCACCACCCTAATTTTGTGCTTGTTTTCCCCACTAGTTGTCAGCACCAGCAGGATTTTTGAGAAGGAGACAGAGCATCCTCTGGAATGGCAAACCCTGGCTAGCTCCAAAAACCTGGCCTGTATTGATAGTTCACTATTCCCCTGTATGTCATTTGTACCCAGGTGCACCAGTATGTCCGGGGAACCCCCACATTCCCTTGCTAATGAATATACCTCATGCTTGGCCTTGTGCACCGTCAGGCCAGGGAGACATTTGGTTCTTACCAGACAGACCCTCCCCCTGCCCCTCCCATTGGATACCCCTGATCATGGAATCCCCCAACAGGAGCACTCTAACCTCTCCCTTGCCTCCATGCTCACCCCTCATGTTTCCCCTCATTCCATGCCCTTCCTTGTCCTTGTTTCCGGCCTCTTGCCCCAGCCGGCTCCTTGTACCTCTCATGGTCTGGGTG
This sequence comes from Neoceratodus forsteri, assembly GCA_016271365.2. Classification (NCBI taxonomy): domain Eukaryota; kingdom Metazoa; phylum Chordata; order Ceratodontiformes; family Ceratodontidae; genus Neoceratodus; species Neoceratodus forsteri. The sequence goes on along the minus strand of JADMNL010000024.1, from coordinate 280,727,883 downwards.
TCATATGCTGCCCTCTCCCTATGGTCTCTGGCCACCTCCTCTATTCTGGTCCTGGGCATCCCCCCCATCCGAATATCCTTTTTTGCATTGCTATCCCCCCCGACCCCACACTTGACTGGTCCTTCTGCCCTACCTGTTGGCCTAGCCTGGTTCTTACTCCCTTCCATCCTGTCTGTGTTCAGCGCCCCCTGCCTCGATGCCCCCGGCCCAAACCCTCAGTCCCATTAGCTGCAGCCTCCCCTTGTTCACCTGATCCTCCTCTTGCCCTTCCCCATCCCCATAGCCTGTCTGGAGCCCCCGTCTCCTGCTTTCTCACTCCATCCCCCGACTCTTCCTGATTTCTGGGCCCTGTCTCTTGTCTCTCCTCCTTCTCCTCCCTATCTGCCCCTGCTATAGCTGCATCCTTCCCCCAACACTCCCCTCTTCTGCTACCAGACATAGAGGTCGAAGCAGTTACTGAGCCTAATGCCAGACCCTAAGACTCCCCGCCCAACCCACCCCCCATCTTGGGTCCCTCTGTACAACCCAGATGCCTGCCTGCTTTTGGAAGCTTCTCCTTTTGGACCCCTCAGTCAGGATCCCCATGAGCCCCTGAGACCTTCACTTCTCTCCCTATGCCAGAAGCTTTAATACCTGATGCAGCTACATGGGTGACCCCTTCCCCCTACTAACCCACCCCTCCATAACCCCCAAAACCCCAGCTGTCTCCTAATCCCCTCAACCTCCCCTCTAAGCTGTGGCAGCTGGTAGCACACTGGGCAACCACTGAACTTCCAAGCCCAGTCAAGTACCATGGCCGCCCCACACCCTGTGCACCCAACTACCCTCCCAAAGATGCCCGCTCTAGTGACGTGTGGTCCTGTCACCATCATAGCAGACTTTTTAGACTCCCTAAAATACCTTGGAGAGTGACACTCGATCCTGCTCTTGATTTCTTTTCTCATTTAAATGAGGTTTGTAGATCCGTCAACATTAAGATTGGTGCCGCATACCGGGTGTGTCACTCCCTAACCCCTGCTGCTAGGATCTCAGTGACCAGAGGCATCGTGCTTCCTAGGCTTCTGTATGCCCTCCCCATCTTTTCTCACTCTAACGCTGGTATTCTATATAAGTGGGACACCACCTATAACAGCATTTGCAGATTTGCCCTGTCGGACCCTCGTCTTACTTACCACTGTCTTCTGTATTCCTACCTACACTGATCGTCCCCCAAGAATATGTGCTTATACACTCTGGGCTGCTTCACAGACACCATGACCCAACCCCCACCGATAGCATTGAAGGGCTATGACTTACCCTGGTGTCTCACTCCTGCCTTCTGATATCCTCTAATTCCTCTTCACTCTCTGTCCCGCACTGTTCTACAAAAATGTGGGAGCAACCTTTCGCTCACTTCCCCCCAAATTCTGGAACTCCCTACCTCCCAGTCTTAAATGCTCTTCTTCTCACTCCTCCTTCAAGTCTGCACTTTTCTCCTACCTACTTGCACTTGATTCCTGTGACTGTACCTAACACCCCCTTCTGCTGCTTTCTATAGGCTAGCTTACCGCTTGTCACTGTAATAATTGATTGTTTGTCTTGTTTCCCATTCCTCCTTCCTTCCATCCCTGCGTGGATGGCTACCGCTTAATGTATGTTTTCTGTTTCTCTGACTATCCCTGCAAGGATATCAACTGGTTTTGTATTTATTTGCTGCTTAGTACTTTACCATTGTCCTGCTTTTTTTGTAAACTGTATATTGTACTCTCCCGAGTCATGCTTGAAAATAGGCAGGGTTTTTGCCTAATGCACCTACCTGGTCAACAAAAGCTAATAAATAAATAAATAAGCCCCCCAAGTCAACACAAAAACAATCCCACCGGGTTCCCCAGTGATCAGCACTACAAGTGCCTATACAATGATCAGCTGCAGTGGTTTCACTTAAAACAATCCCCCACACAGCATGCAAGGTGCCAGTCAAGAACTGGATTTCCCAAGAGCCAAGGCTAAAAGTTCAGTACTAGTCCTGCCCACTCCTATCCCCTGACTCCTCCCCCGCCAACTATTTAATAGAAGTCAGGGCCGGGATGGCGGGGTGGGAATCAATTACAGCTCCTCCAGTACAGTATGAGTGAAAGCAGCTGGGCCTGTCCCTTTATAGCCCAGCCGTGAGTTCAAATGTGGTATTCTGTGCACTGACTGGTCCGCTCACTGTAGCCACCACAGATGCTCTGTTGGTCACTGCCCTGACTTGCTGCCGATGCAGACGAGCTGGGAAATGCCTATCTTGGAGTCTTCCCACTGCCAATGCAACCGAGCGACCCTCCGCAGTTCTCCTGGCTGCTCTCACCGCCGAATGCAGCCCCTGGTCTCTCTCCACACCGCTGATGCAGCCAGCAAACAGGAAAATGATGGAATTACTTCTGAAAGAAAGAATTGTTGACTCTTCTTAGTTTTTTTAGAATTCTGGGGTGAATCCCATCAGGCACCATTGCTTTGTCTACCTTGAGTTTTAGGAGTTTTTTCAGGACCCTTTCTTCTGTGAATGGACTGTGTTGACTCCTCTCCCCGGCCAGTGTGCTTCTATTATTTGGTTAGGTATCTCCGCCTCTTCTTTTGTGAATACTGAGTAAAAGTATTCATTCAGTATCTCTGCCTTTTCACTGTCATCCTCTGCCCACATCCCCTCTCCTCCCCTTTATTAAGCCTCAGTATCCCTCCCTTGGTCTTCTTTCTCTCCCTGATGTACCTATAAAAAGTTTTATCCTTCTTAACTGAGTTGGCTGTCTTTTCCTCGGTTTTGGCCTTTGCTAGTCTGACTGTCTTCCCTGCTTCCTTCTGCTTTAACTGATACAGCTCTCTGTCCTCCTCATTCTGTGATTCTTTATACTTCCTGAATGCTATGTTTTTCTCCCTAACTTTCCCCACCACCTCCTTTGAGAACCATAGTGTTTATTACTTTTGTTTTGTTTTCTTTATTTGCTCAAATAAAGGCTTGTTGCCTCTATGATGGCAGTTTAGATTTTTTTCCCATTGTTCTTTCACTCCTCCTTCCTGCCCATTTGCTAGTACATCCCTTAGGTACTCACCTATTTTGCCAAAGACAGCCCTTCTAAAGTCCAGTACCCTCATTTTTTGTATGGCTTGACTCCATGGTTGTGTTTATTGTGAACCATGTTGTGTGGTGGTTTCTTGTTCCCAGGTGGCTACCCATTTCTAAATCTGTGATCCTCTATCCATTTGAGATTAACAGGTCCAAGACTGCTCCCTTCCGAGGGTAGCCCATGACATGGGCATCGGTGATTGAGTGCCTGCAATAACAGTGACTCAATCCCGGCGCATGTCATTGGGCTACCAGTGAGATAGGGTAACTGGGTTGGGGGGGTCGGTGCATATAGCAATGGGATATCACTGTACATACATGGAGGGTAGGCGTGAGCATGCTCAGCGAGAGATGGGAGGGATTTTGAGGGGTGGTGCTGTGGTGAGCTGCCAAGCTGGCCTCGTGGCATGGTGGGTGGGTTGGCGGCATCGTTGGGCAGGGTGCTGGGTTTGGGTCGGGTGCTGGTGAGTTTTTGTTGCGCTGGCCACAATTTTATTTTTAAAACATATTTGCACCTCTGACATGCATGCACCCCGAGTTAAGAATTTTAAGTGTGGGTGAGGCAGCCCCTCCCACATAAAACGCTTAAATCCCTGGTGCTGTTTTGTTGTGCACTGGGAGTCGGAGTGCCGAAATTGATTTTGACACCTGGTTTCTATGCATTTAATACTCCCATCAATTAGGCTTTCACTGTTATAACAAAAACCCTCCTGAGAGAGGTCCAACACTAGCTGTCTGAGGCATGCCCCTGTAGGGCATCAAGAATGACCCTGCTCTTGGATGTGACTGCAGTAAATGTGTTCCAGTTAACATCTGGCATATTCAGTTCCCCATCAACAATATATCCCCTTTTTCTGCCATTCTGAGGATGCCTTCTATCATTTCCTTGTCCATTTCTTCCTCCTGAGATGGGGGTCTGTATACAACCCTTGTGCGGATTGTGGTGCCACTCCTGTCTCCAAGGTGGCCCAGAGTGACTCTTCTCCTCCTCCCTGTTTATCCTTTAGTTCCATTGCTTTCATCCCTTCCCTTATATAGAGGGCTACTTCTCCTATTCTTTTACCCTCTCTGTCCCCTCCTGTGGATTGTCTACCCTGGTATGTTGGCATCCCAGTCATAGCTCTTTACATACCATGTTTCTGTGACTGCCACGACATCCAAGCATCCCTCTTCCATCAAGGCCACTAGCTCAGGAAGCTTGTTACCCAGACTATGGACATTGGTACTCATTGCCCTCTATTTTGTGATGGCCTTACCCTTTTTTGCCCCATCCCTGCCCTTACTGCATTTGTCTTTTTTCACCATTTATCCTTGTCCTGCCCCCTGATGACCTTTGTACCTTGGTGTTTGCCTTGCTAACTACCTTGTTTTGTGGGGGGAGGCTTGGAATTCCCTGCTTTCTATCAGCGTCTCCCCCTTGGCTACTTTAAAAGCAACAGAGTGATGTGTATGACAGGTAAGGAAGAACAAAAGATAGACACAGAGGTGGGGAGACAAGATCTAAGGGACAATCTGGCTATTCTGAAGAAATGGTTGGGTATCTGGAAGTTGGGTTTCAATGATAACAAATGCTAAGTCAAGCTTCTGAGTGCCAGGAATCCAGGGATCAGTTACTGGATGGGGTGTACAGGTGACAGTCTCGTAGGAGGAATCCAGGGATCAGTTACTGGATGGGGTGTACAGGTGACAGTCTCGTAGGAGGAAAACGACCTTGAAGTGATTGTCATGGGTGATTTGTTACAACTGGCACAGTGCCGTAAGGCAGCAGCAAAAGCAAATAAGCAGCTGCACTGCATTACCAGGGGAATCACCTACAGGAGAGAGGTAGTCATTCTACCACTACACAGGTTGCTGGTGATGCCACATCTGGAATACAGTATATAGTTCTGATGCCTGTATCTGAAAAGAGATATCAAACTACTGGAGGGAGCCTAGTAGATGGCAACCAAAATGATACACGATATGGGGGACAGAACATATGAGGAGAGGCTAAGGTAGCTCAGCATGTGCTCTCTGGATGATACAGAGGAGGGGTGAGGGACATGATAGAGACCTTCCAGTACCTCAAGGGCAAGCCAAACTGGTAGTACTGAGGCTGGAGGTGCTGGACACCCAGCAGCCCAGGTTCGGGAATGACCTCAGGTCATCAGGGTGCCAGCATAGGATGGCAGGAGTAGTGGGACAGAGCAAGCTGCCAGGCTGCTCTGCTGTCCTGGGGATTGTGGGGGTGGGTTTTTGCCCCTCCAGTAGTTCTGTCCCCATCTGGTGAAGGTCCGTTGGGGTAATGTAGGTGGGTGAGGTGGCAGTACAGGTGGGAGGAAGGGGCTGATTTGGCTACCCATGTATGTGTGCACCTCCACATGCATGTACGGTCTTGTGCTGGGGTCCCGGGGGGGGGGATATGGGAGAAAACCCAGAAAAAAAACAACAACAAATCTATAGAAGAAAAAGGACCTCAAAGGCATACACAGTGTTGGATTGGAGGGTATTTTTAGTTTAAGAAAGAAAGAAAGATACAACAAGGGTGCTTAGCCTGAAGCATGTGGGGGGGGTACATTTAAGAAGGAAATGAGATGCACTTTTTGACTTAAAGGGTCATATTGTGGTGGAATGAGTTGCCAGAGGAGATGGTTGTGGCAAATCCATTGGCTATTTTCAATGAAAGGTAGGGTAGGGTGAAGAAAATTAGGATGAGAGGAGTCAGTATGGGGAAGTGGAAGGGGGAAAGTACTTGGGGGGAGATTGCTGACTACAAGAGGAGTGGGTGCGGCAGCCCCAGTGAACTAAACTGAGCTGCGCATGTGAGCAGACTTGATACACCATTAAGGCCTGTACCTACGGGCAGTTTTGTGGGTTAATATGAACTAAGAAAGCAGTTGCACCCTAGTTCCCAGTGAATGTTAACATCTCCCTTCTTAGGTTGCCACATCGTTTTGCTCTGTACTAATATCAAGGTCCCAGTGACAACTTGCACAACATTGTAGTTTGCAGCAGCTTGCTTTTCTTCTCTGTCTTGGCTTGATTGCATGGCCAGTTCCTTAGGTGGTATTTCTAGTTTGCAAGATGGTCTCGTACTACACGCCAGTCTAATGCTTGTTTTCTGTCACTCATAATTAAATCAATAAACACATTCGTCTATTAGAGCTCTACCCTATGTGTCTGCACTAGCTGTTCCTTGATTGTGGAATTTCAGTGAGCACTACAGTGGGACTAGAGTTTTGCTAGGGAGACAGCAAGCAGAGCCTACCTTACACTGCAGAGCTCTGCAAGTGGATCTCATTCCTTCTCCCCACATTGTGGCTAATGGCCTAGCAGGAAATCAGGTGGTGAACTGGTCATAGTTGAAATACGGGAAGCTTCAGACACAGTAGCGTGTTCAAAGTGGTCCTAGCTGAGGGGCACGGAGAACTCCCTCTCGTCCCCCTTTTCCCTCATGAAGCTACAAAGGGTATGGGTGGACTTAGTTAATGGAGTTTTATTACAATGTTCTTATTTTGTCCTACAATGCTTGTATGTACTAATACTGACTTTTTCCATTATTCATATTAGGAAGGTAAAGGAATAGTATTAATTTTTTAATTTCCTTTTAGTCTCCAAAATGCTCACATTTTGTGACATAAATTTTTAGACATCTGCACATTTCCATTTCTGTATGTGTGCCATAATATTCATGTTTGCTAAAGAATGTTGAATTTTTTGGACAAGGTTTAGTATATCCTATTTTAACTTTTTTAATTGATAATTATCTGAAAAAAATGGATCGTCATTCATTGAATATGAACTCCCTGGAGGAGAGGAGGGAGAGAGGTGATATGATGGAGACATACAAGCACCTTACAGTAAGGAACAGGGTGCAGAAATACACTATTTTCCACTGAAAAATATATTTCAGGACTAGAGGGCATTGGATGAAGTTGGAGGGAGGGCAATTCGGAAACGTAAGGAAGAGTTTCTTCATAGAAGGGGTGGTGGACAAGTGGAACACACCCTGTCAGCGGAAGTGGTGAGGGCTGAAACAATCACAGGATTTAAGAATGCATAAGACAGACATAAGGGAATCATGGGGACAAATGACCAGGCAGGGGAGACTGTGGAAGTAGTGAAGGAAAGGTTCAGAGACTTGGGAAAACTGTGAACAATAGTGTGGGAGACAGTTACCTTCATGGAGATGCTCCCGGTACCCTGTACAAGCACAGTGAGGAAGGAGAGGATTCAGGAATTCAGTGTTTGGCTGGAGGATTGGTGCAGATCAAAAGTGTACAGGAGGGAGTGGGGTGGGAAAAGAACTGGGACAATAATGTTTTATATGCAGGTGATAGGCTGCACCTAAGTGGGGAGGGAAAGGGTGTATTAAAGCAGAAGCTGCAGGGGTATATAGCTACCAAAGTAGATTTAAACTGGGTGGGGAGGTATGTCAGATGGTAGACAAGATACCCAGGGACCGAGAGAGTCTACCCCCCAAGTTAGTAGGAAACATCTAGGGGAATTAGTACAGAAAGGGCAAGGTGGAGAGGAGGAACTGGAAAAAGAGGGAAGGGGAAGGGATGGGGTGGATGGTGGTCTCTGTGAATGCAAGAAGCCTGGGCAGCAAGACAGCAGAGCTATAGGTGCACTTAGATGTATGGAGGATAGACATTGTGGCCACCACAGAAACATGGGCCACAGAGTACCGGGACTGGGATATGGCAATCCTAGGGTACAGACTGTACAGGAAGGACTATGGGGAGGGGAAGGGAGGTGGCTGTCTATGTGAAGGAGGGGATCAAATGTACAATGAACAAAGGGGTGGTGCAGGGAATGGAGGTAATTGGTTACAGCTCCTGGACTCCAGGGTTAGGAAGCTGAAGTTTGGGGTGGTGTATATGCTGCCATCCCAGACAGTGGAAAGGGACAAGGAACTGGTGGACCAAATAGGGAGATTATGTAGGAGGGGGAACGTGATCGTAGTGGGGGATTTCAACCTCCCAAGGGTGGACTGGGCCATGCTGGTCACCTCCAACTCTAGGGAGAAGAACCTCCTAGAAGCGTTCTGGGGGGGGCATTCCTGACACAGCTGCTTGCTGAATCCACTAGACTAGGGAACTCTCTAGACCTAGTACTATCTAACAGTGAGGCAGTGAGGGACATAAGGGTAGAGGACCTGTTAGCTGGCAGCAACCACCAAACAGTGAGGTTCAACATTACAATGAGCAGGGAACCAGTGGGATCAGTAACAAACATGGTGGATTTCAGAAGGAAGAAAGTAGCATGAGCTGCCGCACCAGGAAAGCGTCGTGCAATGGTCTAAATAGATTACAGTTCAGTGTGATGGGAGACCAGCACCTTTGCTAAGGCCAAGAACATATGTCTCAATAAAACGACGACTGAGTAAAATGACTCACCAAACATCAGAAAGCTCTGATTGGGCGAAACGCGTCAGGTGACTTTGGTTTGTAACCAGGAAGTAGGCTAGCGATGTGTGTTATATCTCTCACGCCTCACACTTTTGGATTTATTGGATATATTGTTCTCCAGTTTGGATTTGCACCAATAAAAGGACATTGCACCAAGGAGATTTATCTGATGTTTGGTGAGTCATTTTACTCAGTCCTCGTTTTATTGAGAAATATGTTCTCGGCCTTAGCAAAGGTGCTGGTCTCCCATCACACTGAACTGGATTTCAGAAGGGCAGACTTCAGGAGGATGAGGGAGATAATGAAGGGGGGACTCAAGGGTATAAAGCATGGGATGGAGACAGCACAGAAATGGGACATAATAAAACAAAGGATCAAGGAAGCAAAGGAAACATGTACCAGGCTACAGAGTAAGAAGAGTAGAGTAAAGAGACCGGTGGTTGGCTGAACAACAGGGAATGTCATTCCATGCTCTGGGTGAAAATTGATCAGGTAGAAAATCTGGACGAATGTGAATAGCTGTCAGATTTTGCTACCTAGGGGTATTTTGAGGGAGTAAGTGCCCGTTATACATTAAAAGCAAAAAGGAATTAAATGGAAGTTTAAATAAAGCTTGGGCAGTGATATAAGGGTGCCTGCTTTGTCATTCTGGTGTCCTGAGTTTTACTTAGACCGAGGGTAGCAAAACCTGACAGGTGCGAATAGCTGTCAGATTTTGCTGCCTAGGGGTATTTTGAGGGAATAGGTTACCCAATGTACAGTAAAACTGAAAAGAAATTAGAATTAGGTTGAAATACAGCTTGTCCAGTTACATAAAAGCTCCTGCTTTGTCGTTCCGGTGTCATGTGTGATCCTTTAACTGAGGGTAGCAAAATCTGACAGATGGGAATAGCTGACAGATTGTGCTACCTGGGATAATTTTGAGGGAATGGAGTGCCCAATATACAGTAAAACTAAAAATTAATTAAAATAAAGTTTAGGTAAAGCCTGTGTAGTGATATAAGGTCTCCTGCTTGTCATTCTGGTGTTCTGGGTGATACTTTCACTAAAGGTAGCAAAATCTGACAAGTATGAATAGCTGTCAGATTTTGCTACCTTGGGGTTTTTGAGGGAATGAGGTGCCCAATATACATTAAAAGTGAAAAGGAGTTAAATGAAAGTTTAAATAAAGTTTGGGCAGTGATATAAGGGTGCCTGCTTGTCATTCTGGTGTCTTGGGTTTTATTTAGACTGAGGGTAGCAAAATCTGACAGGTGAACATAGCTGTCAGATTTTGCTACCCGGGGGTATTTTGAGGGAATGGGGTGCCCAATATACAGTAAAACTGAAAATTAATCAAAGGAAAGTTGAAATACAGCTTGGACATTATTATATGGACTCCTCCTTTGTCATTCTGGTGTCCTGGGTTTATTTAAACTGAGAGTAGCAAAATCTGACAGGTGCAAATAGCTGTCAGGTTTTGCTACCTGGGGATATTTATTTATTTATTGAATTTTGTTCACCCGGTAGGCCCACTGGGACTAGAAGTCCCTTTTTCCGGGGTGACTGGGAGGAAGGGGATACAGATGGTAAGCAACTGAAATTGAACCAGAGTAAGCTGTTGGTGGTATTTTTTAGTGAATGGGGGAAATTTGGCCTGGACATTGAGGGTATGGGGTGCCCAATAAACTGTAAATCTGAAAATTAATTAAAATGAAGTGTTAATAATGATTTTGCTATGTTGAAAGGGCAGATTTTTTGTTTCTCATGTGGTTCAGTGCTGTTTCATTGAGGGTCACACACCCTGATGATTACAATATATGAAAGCAGTTAGCACAGTGTGATTTACGTGCATCTAATTTTGATATGTGAGCAAAACACAATTAATATCCTTCTTAACTAGGTTTAAAAGAAAGTTTTTTTATTTTCTTTGTCCTTTGCAGTCCCACTATGACAGCGTTTTTTCTTTATGATAAGTTGCTCATTTACATATCTTTTGCATATTATTCAATTTTAAATGATGTATTACATTGTTCAATGTGTGCTATAAGCAGTTTACAGTTCAAAATCCATGACTGCAACAACTGGCAATGAGTTTTACATCATTGTACTTATCTATCATCTGGGTGGCAAAATTTTATGGGGAAGCATAATCTGACATTACCCTGCTATCAGATTATGCTATCAGGAAGCAAATTCTGTTGGGGAAGCACAATTTGATACTACACCGGCTCCCATTTGTTGTGCCAGTACTCTAACGACCTGGTGTGAGCTTCGTTATCCTCGACCTTTCTGGTAAACACATCCATGGAGGATCAGACGGCTGTTATCTCTTCTGTTAGAGTTAGCAAAGCTTCTTTCATGGGACTAACCTCTTGCAGGAATCTTTCTGCTGTGAGGAATGTGGGAGATGATGTACCTTTGGTCGGAACTGCGGTCTGTGCCTTAGACCGCTTGGAGGTTTTGTCCCACTTGGTGTTGCAGGCGGAGTAAAGCATAGAGGGGCAGTTTTCATTTCTGCCTCCATTTCCGAGCAGTTTCTCAGCTGGCTTCAGGCAGGTATTGGTCCTAAAAAGCCGGTAAAATGCAGTAGAGCAGAAAAAGAACTTATAATTGATATTTTAATAAAAAAAAACCTCGGGAGAGGGACATGGGTTGGAGCTCATGAAGATGCTGTTAGCTCAAGCAGCTCATCATGTGACCCCCCCCCCGATTTTCCATCTTATGAAGGGACCCATCATACTCCTGAATGGTCCGATTCACTAGATGATTTTTTCCATGATCAATAGTGTGTTATAAGAAGAAAAACAAACGTTAATCTTGCTATGTCATGCATAATCACACAGTGTTAATTATATTACTATTCTGTATAAATATGCTATGTTGTGGTGTGTGCCTACATGTGTAACTGTGAAGTGATATCTAGCTCCCAGGAAATAGCTCTGACATGAATCTTACAAAATATCTCTAGTTTACATATTTTCTCCCAGACCTACAGTGTGTCCTTTTGAAACTCCAAGTCACAGTGTCTGTCCTTATGGTTTCAATTCAGTGGGAGCTGAAATGGTGGAGGGATTCAAGAGAGCATGGGACAGACATAAGGGGTTGGAAAACGGGGATGGAAGTATAAAAGTGGGGGGAGCAGGGTAGGATATAAAGGGCAGACTAGATGGGCCATTGTGGTCTCTTTCTGCTGTCAAATTTCTGTGTAATCTGTATATTTATGTTGCTGTTAATAATATTATAATCACTTATATGTCTGCATGGCATGCATGTCTCCAGGTGGAATTTGCCGTTGTTATTTCTGTGAACTGTTTTGCCTTGCTTTTTGCACTAGACTCCTAATTATAAAGTTATGCTCTGTAACTCTACTTTCAACTCATATTTCATGGCTATACCCATGTCATATATATTTGCTGCATAACATTGACTACTAGTCACCTTTGAGCACTGTGATTTGTGTTATTTTTTGATCGGCTGTATTTGTAACCTTTGACCTCTGAGATGTGTTATGCTTTTGATAGGCTGTACTACTGGCTCTCCTAATCAGGACCTCCTTGTAAATGAGCATTGCACAACTGAGCTTTTTCTTTGTAAAAACAAATAAATACAATGTTTAAGATTTCAGTTTTTTTTGTGAATTTCACTAAAGATGATTGGGAAGAATGCAAAGGTTTGGACATTTAGAGGTGAAACTTGACTGCAAGACTAGAAGAAGGTCATTTGGTCTCAATAGTTAGCTGACAGAGCGATGAGATTGCAGAATATCACATATTAATAATCCTGCAAAAGTTAGCTCCATTCTGCTCAGCTGTCTGATCTGAGAATTTACATGACAGGAAGCAAATCAGTTGTAAAAGTGCTGGTTGCATTAAGCTTTAAAGTGGTAACATATGCCAATCACATCCTATCTTCCAGACTGTCTGGGACTGAGCACAGCTCGCAAAAATCAACAAGAGATATACACATCAGCATCAGCAGAGAGATAAGGAAAGGAACTGTAGTCGAAAAAAGCTACACTAAGCCATTGGAGTCATCAGCACAGGGTTCAGTCAAAAAGCGAAGCAGTTAACATCCCTTAGAGAAATAATTATATGAAATGTTTTCATGCTGCACACATAAAACTATCCATGTCATATGCGAGCTGCAAGCATGATTTAAATGTTAAATTGGAACCAATTGCATGCATGTGCATGCGTGCAGCAAGCAAGTGTGGAAAGTATGCTTTTTATGTTAAATTGGAACAGACTGCAGGCATGTAGCATGCATGCTAAAAGAAAGTGGTCACTGATAACTTCACACATTGAGAGAGTGCATTTGAATGACTAAGTCAAGTCAAACTCATAGACAGTGGACAGATAAAAGCTAACTTTTTAAACACGTCTACATAATTTCTTTAGTAAAGGACATTACTTTTGTAATATCTGTGATCTGGATAGATAAGAGGCAAGAATGTCTGAACAGCATTTAAATAATGCATACTTTGTATCACGCATGCTTGTGTTTGCCACTGGATGTACTGTTTAACTTCTGCTGTGGTTCATTATGTTGGGCTACTTGGTGCATGACCAACATCTTATGAGTAATGTAGCAGATTTGTTGGGCGAATGTAGGGCATGCATCAGAATATGCGTCCCCCATTCCCCAATCAGCCAGCAGCAGGCGCTGACCTCACGCATCCCTAATGTGACCACGAGAACAAAGACAAGGTCCACTGCAATGAGAGCGAAGCGCTCGTGCAGTGTGACCACAACACACCTCTGACGTGCAGGCAAACCACCTGTCACAATACCGATGGGAGAGCCCACTCTCCGTCAGCAGCATGCGGCCCACCAACAGTTTTTCTTTGCCGATGGGGGTTCCAATCCCCGTCGGTGTTTATCCCTGTCCCAGTGTATTTTGCCAATGGGGGAGCTCACTCCTGGTTGGCATAATGTCCCCCCCTACTTTTGTTACCTGCCGAGAGGGTGCCCATTCCCCAGGCTTGTGTGCCACCCCAGTGTATGCCAAAGGGTGCTCAATCCCACGTCGCTACAGAATCCCTCAAAAACACTTAGGGTGGCATGCTGGAGGCCCCCAGTGTGCAAAATACCCTGGAAAAAAAGTCCCGTGATGTTTTTTTTTTAAACCTGTAAATCTAAATGGTCCTCGCGGTCTCCCTGCTGCTCTCCTACAACCCTGTGCCCACCCTCTGCACACCCTGCCTCCCCACACCCCTCACCCCATGCTTACCTTCAGAGTCCGCGCGACGATCTTCAGTGGACCGGGAACACGCTTGCACTCTTCAAAGCCGACCGTGAACTGAGGAAATGCCAGTAAGCTGTATAATGGCATAAATAGGGTTTTTTCAACTTTGTTGCATATCTCAGCCATTTTGGGAATTTCGGCATCAAATTTTCAACATGGAGAGTTAGACCTCTCTCTGAATTCAGGCACTGTCATGGTGTTATTCGGTCCTGAAAAGGTGATTTGTGGTCACTGTATGGAATCACCTTTTGGGACTGATTAACGAAATGACAGTGCCACTGTTCATGAGGGGGCTCTCAATAAGCCTATGTTGCTGCAAATTGGGTGGGAAAATCAAAAAAATGGCTGTTTTACGAGCGTGCATTGCACAGTTTCCATGCAGGAGCGTAACTTTGTGAATTTGTAATATTTTCACTCCAGATTTTCAAAATTGCCATTTTTCCACACCTCCTTATGAACAGTACAACTGTCATTTTACATATCCTGACCAAAATGTGTTTTTGCACGTCCAGCACAGAATAGCACCGTTGCTGTGCAAAATCAGTTTTCGGGACAGTTTGAGGACGTGACAGTGACACTGTTCATGAGCAGAGGTCCTAAAATGCCTATGTTGAAAATTTGGTGCCGAAACTCCATAAAATGACTGTGTTACAAGCATGTGTTGCGCAGTTTCCACGCACCCTTGTAACTTCGCAAATTTGCAATATTTTCATGCCAAATGTTCAACACTGGCATTTTTTCACACCTCCTTATAAACAGTACAGCTGTCATTTTTCACATCCTGCCCAAAATGTGTTTCCGCACATGTGGTGCACAATGGCGTGGTCGCTGTGGGAAATCAACTATTGGAACACATTAACAAAATCACAGCACCACTGTTCATGAGGGGAGGTCCCAAAATGCCTATGTTGAAAATGTGGCTAACAAACTTCCCAAAATAATTGGGTTACGGATATCTGTTGCACAGTTTCTAAGCATGCTCATGACTTCACCAATTTTTCATATTTTCACTCCAGATTTTCAAAGTTGCCATTTCTTTTTTTTTTTTTGTAATTGAAATTTTTATTACTCTTTAAACTACAACTTATAACAGATACATAATTATAGTGGTGTTACACAGAAAGCGCGAAATCTTGATTCTAGCATAAAGATTGCACTTACTACAGGAATAACAACAACATACAATGTATATCCCAAAACCCATAACCCCTCCCACCCCCTACCCCTGTGTGATATATAAGAGGTCAGGTACAGATTAACAAAAGATAAGAGGTGTTTGCTTAAAAGTCCAAAGCTTCTTAGTTTGACGGTTTCCAGGTCATCAGAAAATGCTCCAGTGAACCCCATAGGATACAAATGCTCGTTTTCCCGCATACATGCTGTGTTTTTCCAGTTGTATAGCCTGAGTACATTCCCTGTGCCACTCCACAAGTGTTGGGACCTTATCTGACGCCCAATGTCTTAGGATTAACAACTTCGTTACCGATGAAACTAAAGAGACACGTGCTCGCCAAACTTTAGGAGTGGTCACAGGGAATGCAAATAGTAAGCAAATCTAGGGAGTGTCCATTCTAATTGAGCCAAGGATAGGGCCTAGCAGGGTACCCACAGATCTCCAGAGACTTCAAATTTCAGGGCATAGCCATAATCAATGATATAAGGTTCCTTCTTCCTTTTTACACTTCCCACAATGAGGTAAGCTAAGCGCACCCCTTCTAAATAAGTGGGTAGGAGTTAAATATAAATGATGCATAATATTGAAATGTATCAATCTTAGCCTGTCTTGCTTAATATACCTATACGCTGTCTTCCAGAGAGCTTTCCAGACTTTCATGGAGGCATTTATATTCAAGGCCTCTACCCAATAATAACATATACCAGAAGGAGCCTGTGGTCCCATTCTTGGAGGAGTTTGCGAACCTTGGCTACTGCATGTGGTTGCTTCGCTACCTTTAGGAGACCATGGACATTTGCATCTCACTTATTTACCAAGGAAACCAACGAGAAAACCTGGGTTAAAGCTTTACTAAGCTGTAGCCATTTATAGAAATCCAAATCCGTAAGGCCCAAGTTCTTCTTCAGGACCTCAAACGCATACGGCCTATCCTGATCCCAGAAATCCGCTACAGTCAATTTGCTTAACTTGGGCCAAAAAGCTACCGGTATAGAAGAGCCACCAATTTTAATTTGTGGATTATCTACAATAGGTTGGGAGCCACATAACCACCAGCGAACCCCTAAATAGCGTTGTAACTGGTGATAAGCCCTGAATGACCATCCCATAGGGTTATTTTTGAGAGACTTAGGTAAATTGGCCACAGGGATAAACAACAATGCATGTAAAGAGCATTTAGCCCTCTTCGCCAGATCCTGTTCAATATACAACCAGAGAGGTGAATAAACTACCCTAGCCTGGTCCCTGTTCCATAAAGCTAATTTACCAACATGTTGGGCCAGGTAATACATAAAAAGGGAAGGGGCAGCTAAGCCACCTTTAAGTTTGGGAGCCGTTAGATTAAAATATGAACGATGGGTTGTTTTGCCTTGCCACAAAAAAGAACTGAATATCTTCTGTAGCTTAGCAAACCATTCCTTTGGCAGGTAGACTCCTAGCATGTCTAAAGGATAGAGAATCCTTGGGAGAGCCATCATTTTATAAGATTCAGCCTGCCCCACAAAGATAAGGAAACTGTGCTCCATCTCTTGAGATCTTCCGAGATCTCTTGCACTAAGGTTCCTAAATTGTCCCTGAGCATTTGAGTGAAATTGCGTTGATGTTTATACCTAAGAATGTAATAAATTTGGTTTCCATGCTACACTCAAATCCTGCAAATCTGCTCTCCTCGTGTGGTGATTTAAAGGGAAGACTTTAGTTTTAGAGCAGTTCAATTTATATGAAGATACTCTGGAGAAACTATCAATTTCTCTTAAGATAGGTGGAACCGAAGTCCCCCGGTTCTCTATGTGTAATAACACATCGTCTGCATATGCCGAACATACATAACTAGATTTCCCTATTTGTATGCCTTTGATGAGAGAATTCTTCATTAGCCTACGGAGCAATGGCTCTAAATACAAATTAAATAATAAAGGAGACAAAGGACAACCCTGTCTAGTACCACGCCCAGCTTAAAAGCCGTGACAATAAACCATTACATTTCACCTAAGATGGACAAGAATATAAAAATCTAATCCAACTTAAAATTTTGGAGGTATACCAAAAGCTGAGGGAGTGGCAAATAAAAAGGCCAGGACACTCGATCAAAGGCTTTTAATCGAGTGATAGAAGTGCTGTGGGGTTTGAGTCTTTAGCTGCTGCAATAAGATGCATCAGTTTTCTCATATGATCATGAGATAGTCTCCTTTCATGAAACCCACTTGTTCCTGCACACAAGTCGATTCATCACTTTAGACAATCTATTAGCCAAAATTTTTGCTAGTATTTTAATGTCGGTATTAAGGAGAGATATTGGCCGGTAGCTGTTTAAGCTAGAGGGATCCTTTCCTGGTTTTAAAATTAGGGAAACTGTGTCCTCCAGGAAGCCCAAGTCAGAAATTCCAGATTTGGACCAGAACATAAAAGTATCTAGTAAAATTGGTGAGATATCTGGG
Organism: Neoceratodus forsteri; assembly: GCA_016271365.2. Taxonomy (NCBI): domain Eukaryota; kingdom Metazoa; phylum Chordata; order Ceratodontiformes; family Ceratodontidae; genus Neoceratodus; species Neoceratodus forsteri. Next base: position 280,710,570 of record JADMNL010000024.1, on the reverse strand, counting down.
AGAAAGGTTTTATAAAAGTTACTCGGGAAACCGTCAGGGTCTGGAGATTTGTCAGAGGGCAACTGCTGGATAACCTGGTGTATCTCAGAAATTACAATTGGTGCCTCTAAGATTTTGGACTTGGCCTCTGATAGTTTTGGCAAGTTCGCTTCATTTAAGTATGCTGCAACTTCAGAATCGGAAGGCCTAGAACCGGGTTCCTGTGCATATAATTTCTGGAAGTATTCCCCAAATAATTTTGAAATTTCTCTCGGGTCTGTACAAATCCGATCCCCTCGACCTACTCGAACACTCACTATATGTTGAGCTGAGTCTATTTGTTTTATACGCCATGCTAGGAGTTTACTAGCCTTTTTCCCTATATCTAGATATTAGCAACTTTGCTCGAGTGAGGGCAAGTTCAGCTTGTTGAAAGACTATATCCGAATACTGGAGCCTGTAGTTGATGTAACTTTACCCATTCCGAATCTGTTGAGCTGCGGGATAAACAGTGTTCCATATTTTGAATTGAAGATAACACAGAACTCAACCTATCCCTCCGCTCCGATTCCTCCTAGATGCCATCTTAATTAGTTCCCCTTAATGAGCATTTTAAGGCAGCCCATATCATGTCTTTTTGGCTTATGGAGTCTTTATTGTCCACCAGGAAGTATACAATAAAGTCCTTGATGATCCTTAGTGAACATTCTTCTTTTAAAATTTGGGAATTTAATCTCCATTGCGTGGATCTACGAATCTCTGGATAGGGCCTATAAATTACACAGACCGGAGCATGATCTGAAATTAACCTTGCAGAGATCTCTGCCTGAATCATATTGGGGACCGCAGATGAACTAACTAAAATATAATCTATTCTCGAGTGAGAGTGATGCACTGGAGAATAGAAAGAATACTGTCTCCTTTCAGGATAGAATATACGCCAGATATCAACTAAGGCTGATTTATTGATAAAGTCTTTCAGGGCTCTTTGCGTTGAGGAGAGGCCCCTATGCCTATTATAAGACCTATCCAAATCATTTTGAAGTACCAAATTCCAATCTCCTCCAAGAATGGCGATATTATGAGCATCTAGGTCCATTTTGTGAGAAAGATCCTTGAAAAATGAAGGTGATTCACAATTGGGACCATAAATCGGCCCAAAATCACCGGTTGAGATGCTAAGATGGCTTGCACAATAACAAAATGGCCTTCCGGATCCCAACACTCATGTACCAATTTAAAAGCGACCCCTCTTGCAATTAGGATAGCCACCCCGGCTCTCTTGGATGAAGAACCGGCACCAAAGACTTGAGCTACCCACATTCTTTTAAAATAATGAAGATCAACTCTTTTAAATGGGTTTCTGAAGAAACGCATAATTTGCGCTGCTGAGGAGAGAGGTGCTTTAAAACCACCTGCCTCTTGACCCTATCCTTGGCTCCTTTGATGTTCCAACTAACAAACTTATACGGTAAGGTCATAGTGATAGCAGAAATTATAATAAGGACCTATCTGAGTAGTTGTATGGGGTATTACGATGTAATAAACCACCTGAAAGTTACAAGCACTCAAAAGACTGAGAGAAACCCACCTCCTTTTGTACCCTGAAACATGGATCTTCCCCGTCACCCTTCCCCTCCACTTAACCCACCCAACCAACCCTCCCTCTCCCCCTCCCTTATAATAACCCCTCCTAATCTCCTCCCACCCCTCTTAATACATGACCCCCAGTTCCCTAGAACTGCACTCCTAAAGCCAATCTGCCACATGATATACATCCAAACAGCCCAGAGCTGATTATCATCCACTCCCACCCAGAGCCCCCCCCCCCCATAGGAAAACTATCCCACAGCACACCCGTTACATTATGTAGACCCATGGTCACCCGTGTACATTCATCACTAAAGTAGGATAAAAAAAAGAGACACCCCTCGTTTTCTTCTTTTGTTCTTTACTTCCACTATTATTCATTCTCTCTTCTTATTCTTCTTCCTTTTACATTTGTTTTATTTCTTCTGCTGCTCAAAGTATGAGCCAAATAAATTGTCTTGCTATGAGCCAGCATGTCCAGCACTGGTATAAACTCGGAAATCCAGCCTTGTCTCTTTAGGAAAAGTCCAGTATAACATGAGTGAGGGTACTAAGTGCAGCCCCAACGTCAATGCTCCTGAGAGAAGGCTACATCAGACCATACCCCCAACAGAGTCAGCAGTTGGAGAGACCCTTAACTTGCAGAGATAAGTTATCGAGTGGGTCATTCTAGTGGGGGGAGAAGAAAAATAATGTAAAAAAAAAAAAAAAGGAGGGAAAAACACTCCTATACTGGAATCAAAAAGAATATGACCAGAACGTCTCAAATATTGAGTCCATCACTGATAGATGAATAAGTTGAGAGTTCACTTGAAGAGATCCGGTAGTATCCGCTGTAATTCCTGTTGCGCCTGCTGCTGTGATTCGAAGGACAACCATTTCCCCTCATGAGAGACCATTAATGTGGCAGGATATTTCACCCTGAATGACTTCGATGCTGCAATAAGTTTGGAGACAATAGGGTGTAGCTCTTGTCTTCTGATCCTCACAGAATGGGGCAGGTCCTGTACAATCTGAATTTGCCTTCCCTCCCATAAAAGCTCCTTCGTCCCTCTAACTTTATCCAAGACGTGTTGTTTGTCCAGAAAATTAAGAAATCTCAAAATCAGAGGTCTGGGAGGTTGACCCTGGACAGGAGGAGGGCGCAAGGCTTGATGTGCTCTTCCTATTATATAATCACCCCCTCCGGGGGGAGAACCTGCGACTTTGGAGCAGAATTTTTGCATGAAGGTAATTGGGGCATTCCCTTCCTCTTTTTCAGGTATGCCAATGACAACTAAATTGTTCCTTCTGCTACGCGCCTCCAAATCCTCAAGTTTATCTTCTAATTTCCTAATTCTCCTTTTTGCCATCACAAGCTCTGAATCTGCTCCTGCTTGCCTGTTTTCTAAGGAGGCTATGTTTACCTCTGCATCCCCAATCCTTCTCGAGAGATAATCTACTGCTTTTTTAATATCCTGTATGTCCCCAGCTAAAATGGAGATGGAGGCTTGCAGGGGTTTCATGGTCTCCAGGAATTTTGCCTCCATGAGCGGGGAGTCTACGATGGGGAGCTGTGACAAGCTAGCGGCCTGCTGCTTTGCTCTCTTTGTGGCCTGTTGCTTCTCGGGCGTTTGTGGAGGCGAATGCTTTGGTCGCAGCTTCTTCACGTAACTCTCCATCGCGAAGAGCGATATACAGCTGCAGTGTGCTAAAGACCTCGCTCGACTGAGTCGGAATGTTTACTTGCGCTAGGTCCGCTGTTAAAACGAAAAAATAAGCAGTTGTTCGGTGGAGCTCCGGGAGAGTGCGACTACTGCTCAGGCTGCCATCACGTGACCATCACGTTGCCATTTCTTTATGCCTCCTCATGAACAATACAGTTGTCATTTTCCACATCCTGCCCAAAATGTGTTTTTGTCCCTGTGTCATCAAGTGGCATAGCCACTGTGCAAAAACACCTTTCAGCTAAGAAAATGATTGTGCCACTTTTTCTGAGTTGGGCTCACAAACAGCCCATGTTGAAAATGTGGAGTGAAAATACCAACACATGCCTATGGTGTTAGGGTTTCCAACTGTGGCACCCCATCCTGTACAGACTGACAGTCATCAGGGGTGTAACTTGGGATCATCGGCTGTAATGCTCATGCCATTCCACCCCCACCCTGCAGCCACTGACAGGCATCGTGGTGTGCTTCGCACTGTTCAGCCACAAAGATCACCCCATTCTCCTGTACTGCACCCACTTCAGTGTATTTCCTTATGCAATGGGGTAAGTATAACGCCCAAAGACCCCAAAGCACACCACGACATTTGTCAGTATCTACACTGGATTCTACAGGGTAGTGTGAGGTACAATAGCACGAGCATTATAGCTGATGACACAAATGCACACCCCAATTCCTGTTGCTCTCTACAGGGTGGGGGTGGGGTTGGAGTCACTTCAATACTTCACTACCATTCCTATTATGCGTCTCTACCTCCAGCACTACCAATGCCAATGCCAGCGAGACAACATTCGGCATTGACAAATGCTTGTTTTCTAGTGGGGCAGCTTTGTAGAGCTGGAACTGTTAAGAGTTGCTTAATGTCCCTATGAAAATCTCGTACACTCCACATGACCCTCATCATTAAAAAAATTGATGAGTGGAAGATTATGGTAAGCCGTTAGAGACATAATTCATAATCTCTGGCTGTATAGTAAAACACATACACTACATAGTGAAATACATATATCATATATTGAAATGCATACACAATGTAGTGAACCACATACACTATCTACTGAAATATATACATCATATAGTGAAATACATCTACTGTGTACTGAAATACATGTATCATGTAGTGAAACACATACACTATATAGTGAAATGCTTACATTACATAGTGAAATACATACAATATCTACTGAAATCCACATACTGAGTACTGAAAATCCACATACACTACATACTGCAACAAATGTACTATGTACTGAAACATATACACTACCTATTGAGATACACACACTACAGACTGAAACATCCACATAAACTATCTACTGAAACAAATACTCTATACATTGTAACACATACACTATATATTGAAAACAATCTGCATACACTATATACCGAACCAAATACACTATATATTGAAATACATACATGAGCTATTGAAATGCATACTCTACACACTGAAAAAAGCACAAACACTATATACTGAAGCAAATACACTTTATATTGAAATACATACACTATATATTGAAATAAATACACCATGCATTTCAAAATCTGCATACACTATATACTGAAACAAATACATTATATATTTAAAAACACTCTCTATTGAAAAATGTTGCCTACTCTGTATACTGAAAGAAATATATTACATACTGAAATACATACATACACAGTATATTTAAAAAAAAGACATACACGATATACTGAAACAAATACACTACACGGTGAAACACATACACTATGTATTGAAATACTTACACTGTAGACTGAAAAATTCACATACACTATATACTGAAACAAATAAACTACATACTGAAATGGACTATGTTCTGAAACTACCCGTCCCCCTCCCCCTTGAATGGCCTGCAGCTGAACTCCTTGCCTGTTGCATTCAGTTAGCTGCTGGCTTGATGAGAGGATGTTTAAAACTGCAGAGCAGGTAAATAAAACAGGGCTATTTCTTATTCTACTTCTTTATGGGGTTTTACATCTTGTTTTGCTTGCACACCTTTAATCAAATTTCAGAACATTGTGATGTGACAAGAACCTTTTAGAACTAATTTAAAATGTTCTAGTTTATTCTTTTAAATAAGTGCTGCCTTCATTTACTATTAGACAACACATTTGTACAGGAAGCTAATACAGGATGTTCCCAACATACCTGTATACATAGGGTGCTGCATGCATTTTTCCAAGTTAAATTTTTGATTGGATTTATGTGTAATTAATTTACTGTATGTGTTAGTCCAGCAACTTATCTGAGCTGAATGCTTGGGAAGCACTTCAGGAGCTGTGAAAGTGTAAGCCAAAAACTTTGATAGTTTGTACTCTATGGACCATGTTTTGATTAAGTTTTTATTTTAATGTTTTGTTTAATAAACGTTTCTTGGTTAAGAAATAAAAATATATTTTTTGCTGCAATTCCTCAGTATCCAATTCTCATCAGGAGTTTAGCCAGCATATGCATATAATTTGCATTGTTTTACTAAATAACTTTACCGAGATGCCTCACTGGAGGCATGCACAGTCTGTTTTGGGGGTTGAGCTTCAAAAACTGTGTTTTATTTTTTTTTTCCCATAGAGATTTTTATCTCCTTAGTCACCCTGCTACCCCTTTGCCCACTGACATCTCCAGCCCAATCACCCACCATCCCCAGGATGTACTTGCTCTGAGATTCTTCCCCCACACACACACACATCCTCCATGTTGGAGCCAGGAGGGGGAGGGCCAGGGCCACTGACAAGGAGACACATATTCAGACAGGAGCAAAGCCTGGTTAGTAGTGCAAAGCCTGTGGCATGTTGGTGGATTATTTTGCCATTGGAGGTTTTCTACCTTTGGTTTATCCCCTGGGCAGTCAAGCATGCAATGATGCCAATCCAATTAAAGGCAAGTACTGCTTTGTGCCTACCTGAGCCCTGTCAGCGTTCCTCACCTAAGTCGCTGTTAAAGAGCAAGGTGCTCAGACTTCCCCTTCCTGAGAGGAGAGCAGTCCCAGAGATGCTCAATCATCTCTCCTGTCAGTTAATCCCTGTTTGACCCAGGTCCTCCCCCAAAACTGGGGCACTGGCATGGGAAGTAGTATAGCTACCACCAAGCAACTAAGCCAGCCCACCAGACTGTATTTTTATAAGTAAATAAAAACAACTCTCGGATGAAAGAAGAAATTGTATTTTAGTTATAGTTGTTATAAATATTTAAGACACATCACAATGTTTTGAAATTGAATAAAGGTTTTCCAAGGAAAATAACATAAAATAATACATAAAGATGCAGAATAAGATAATCCATTTTTGTTTACTTTCTGCATCTTAAGAGGCATCGGCAGGGGATTTTCAGTCAATTAGGGTGCCATTTTCAGAAGGTTAGTGGAATGCTAAACATCTAAGCACTGTCCCATGTGGGAGAACAGCATGGTTGAACAGGTACCATATATTTATCAGCCCCCAATGCTAACCTGATCATGTGCATGGGCATATGCACTACTAAAGCCTTACAAATGAGGGATCCCCTCCTGCATACAGAGCACAGTGCTATATAAAAGGTTTTGAAAGTGCTTAACAACTGAAATTGCAATACTGTTTACTGCTTCCAAAAATCCTGCCCTCATTTGAGCACACAGTGGTGCATATTGTAACCCTACCTCTGGTCACCATTATGATGCTCCCAAGTAGTATACCAAAATGATCCTTGGCACGTAAAGGTTCTACACCCCTGATTGCAGTTTAAATGACTCCAGTTATTATAGTAAAATGATCCTTGGTGTCTAGTGCCCCCCTCCAGGCATACTAAGCTGGGAGCTTATTTCTAGATGCATCCTGGGGGATTGAGAACTTGTACAAGTGGGACTTAGGTAGCACAAAAGTTCAAAATACATACATGGAGCACAGTGGTATACAACCACAAATTACATTGGGAATAATACATGCAAGATGTGAGAACTTGAGTGACAAGCAATCGACAATGCATATAAATTGCAGTCAGGAGTCAAAAACACATGCTGGCAAACAAATACGGAGCAGTTTAAATCAACACTAGCTGTAAACATTTGTGCATAATGCCTAGAGTGGAAGCATAAGTGCCAAATTAGAGCTGTACCTAAACTGGAAACAAGTCATAGGAGAGCAAGAGGGAAAACTGGAGCAAGTGCAGGAGGGAAAGATGAGACCTCTGAAGTGGTTTGAAAGAATCCATGAGAGGGAGATTGGTGAATGGCTGGGGTGAGGCAATTCCAGATTTTAGGGAAGCGGTGGCTGAATGTGGCTTTGCCAATGGTTGTGGAAACTGAAGGAACTGCTAGGGTTCGAATATTTCAGCTTCTGATGGTATAGCTATTGGGGGAATGACAGAAAGATAGGAGGGTAGGGAAACAAACCAGATTTGCCCACAGAGCTGGCACAGTGAGCAGGTGTCTGTCCACAAGAGAAGAAATGGAGAGAGATTTATATATAGAACAGTGATGAGTCCAAGAAGGATAGTTGAGAGTGTAATGGAAGAAATAGTTGAAGAATATGTCCAGTCTGGTAAGGGTAGTGACTGGGGCTACGCTGTAGACCACATCACCATAGTCAGAGATTGGGAGGATCATTCTCTCGATAATAGCATGGTGTGCTGGAAGTGGAATACAGTCATAGTTCCTGTAAAGTGTATCAAATTGGAGTGCAGCTGTTTGACTGTAGCATCCACTTGTTCAGAAAAGTTTAGGTTCTGGTCTAGCCAGATACCAAGATAACTAAAATTGGTAACAGTCCTCCACAGGGGAGCCATCTAGGAGTATGGAAAGTAGGAAGGGGAGGGAGCCTAGAGAGTCTGTGCCTTGTGCCAAAGGACATGGAGACAGTCTTCTTGGCATTGAGGAAAAGCTGATTTGTATGTGGTCAGGGCTGAACATGATCAAAGTCCAGCTGGAGTCTGTGGGCCTGCTATGAAGAGGACTGTGTCATCCGTGTATATGTGAATGGATGCTGACAAGCATGCAGATGGGAGATCATTAAGGAAAATGGAGAAAAGTAGAGGGCATAACACAGATCCTTGTGGGACCCAAGTGGATACAGGCAGGGAGGAGAGAGGGGTCACCAATTTTGACTGCTTGGGACCTACCCATATGGTAGGAATGGAACAGCCAATGGCTGAGTCAGAGAGGCCTGCAGCCTGGAGTTTGGCTAATAATTGGGGTGGTAGACAGGGTTGAATGCTTTGTCTAGATTGATGAAGATAGCAGAGGTGAATAGGTTGTGATCCATATCATTGTGGATGGATTTGGTGAGCCTGAGCAGGGAGATGGTGGTGGAGTGATTTTTGCAGAAGCCAGACTTGTACTGGGTGAAGAAGGAAGAGGAGTCCAGAAAGGGAGAGAGTTGTGACAAGATAATTTGTTCCTGTATTTTGGAGGGAGGAGAGAAATGAGTTGGTAGCTGTTAGTACCAGATTGGTCACCACCTTTTGTATGAAGAGTAACAGTGGCAGTCTTCCAGTCAGCAGGGATGGAGGAACACCAGAAAGAGAGGTTAAGGAGGTCAGGCAATGGGGAGGAGATTGCAGAAGCAGACAGATGGAGGAGCTTGCTATCCAGGCCATATGGGCTCCTACCTGTGGAAAGATTAAGGGCGGGAAGGGTGTCAATGATGAAGGATGGAGTTACTGGAGAGAAAAAAACAATAGGGGGAAGGAAGGAGATAACAATCATGCAGGCTGGCAGGGGTGAGAGGGAGGTGAGGAAGGGGAGAGGGAGGAGAGGAGAGGAGAGAGAGGTGCATGTGATGAAAAGGAATTACACCTCTGTAGTGATGAAGGAGGGGTTAGAGATAGTGGTGTCACCCACTCTGAGGACAGGCAAAGGAGATTGAGTGGGTGGGGAGAAGAGATTGTGACAGCCTTCCAAAATTTAGACAGGTAACCAGTGTTGGTACTGAAGTTAAATGTAAAATACTCACCTTTGGCAAGCCTTATTGCTCTGGTACAGGTGTTGCGGAGGTAATGATACCTCTGGAAACCATGGGGGATGGGTTACATTTATTTTCTGACCAGGCCAAATCATGCACTTGCAAGCAAGCTATGAGCTTGGCCATGATCTGGGGGAGGTGGGGTACTTTTTCTCATGTCCTGCTCTGGGGGGGGCATGGCAGTCCCATATTTCAAGGAATTTTGTTTTGAAATATGTTAGCAAGGAGTCAGTGGAGCAGGCCAATGAGATAGGGGACCAAACAGAGTGGCTTAGGACATGGCGCAAGGGGGTGAGGTCCAGGGATTTGAAGGAAAATATAAACAGTGTTTTAGTGGGAGTGAGGGGGCTTTAGTTGAATGAGAGGCAGCAGAAGGTTGTGATTATGGTGTCAGATCAGAAGAGAGGGAAGTCAAGAGTGGAATGCCATAGGGATCCATCCTGACTCTTGTTCTCTTCAATATGCTCATTAACAACGTTTGAGAATGAATCTAGGTTTGTTTCTCTTTGAAGATGACACCAAGCTCATGGGAGGGTAGATAGTGATGGGGGGAGTAGGAAACTGCAGAATGACATGTAAAGATTAGAGAGGTGGCCTAAGGTTTGGCAGTTGAAATTCAATGCCAAAAAGTGCAAGGTGATTCACTTAGTGGACAAGAGCACCAGGACAGAGTACTGTATAGGAGGAGTAGAGCCAAGCACTACAGCTGAGGAAAGGGACCTGGTATTCATCATGAGTGACTCCCTTAAACAATCAAGCTAGTACAGTGAGGCATCTAGTAAGCCAAATAGGATACTAGGATGTGCCAGAAGGGGTTCTGATAGTATAAGAAAAGAGGTTTAGTGCCTCTTTATTGATCATTGGTGAGGCTGCACCTGGTATACTGTTCAGAGTTCTGAACTTCTGAAGACCTTACTTCAGGAAAGATAAGGACAAAGGGTGATCAGGATGATTCAGAGCTGACAGGACAGATCATATGAGGATCTGCTCAAGGCACTAAACAAGTCTTCACTGGAGACCAGACAAGAGAGGAATGATGTGATAGAGACCTTCAAGTTCCTGTAAGGAATAAACAAGGCGAATGGAGAAGAACTACTTAGCATGAATAACAGTTCAAGGGCATGGGGGCACAAGTAGAAACTGATGGGAGGGAGGTTCAAGAGGGATATTGGAAAGTTTTATTTTCCAGAAATGGTGGTGGAAATGTGGAATAGTCTGCCAACTGAGATGGCAGGCACCAAAACCATAAATGGTTTCAAGCATGGCTGTGACAACGTGAAGGGTATAATGGTTACTCAGGCTGATAGTAGTAGGGAAGGGAGCAGGGGAATGGATAATGGAGGCTAATACTGTATGGACAGTAGGTTCCGAGGTTTAATAGGGGAAATAGGGGCAGACAGGATGTGCCATTTTTTTTCTGCCATCATTGTCTATGTTTCTGTGTTTCTATTTTTCCATGATCTCTGACATCTAATAGCCCCAAATGCCAGTCTCAAATCTGAGCCCACTCCCAAAGCCATCCAGCCAGGTCCCTCCACCACCTCCCCATTGGCCCTCCATGTACCCAAGATTGCAGCCACTTCCCTGTGACTGTGATCGGTACAGTGTCTTAGCTCATTACCTCTGCTGATTACTGTCTGAGTGAAAGGGAGTTACTGCGCACGTACTGTAGAACATCTGTTTCTATAGTAGGTGTGTGCTCACTTCCTGTCACTCAGATAGTGGCCAAATGAGGTGGTGAGCAGATGGGCCTGACCTGTCACTGTAGCAGTGGGAGGGACTGGCAGCTGGGGTAATTTATGAGCCAACATGAGGAGAGGGGTGGAAGGACCATAATGGGTGGAATTGGGAGGGGGCTCACACTTGCAATCAGGGTGATCTAGATACCAGGGATCCTCTTAATATAATAATCAGAAGCATCTGAATGGTGATTGGGGTGGGGAAATTCTAGAAGCCAGGGATCATTTTATTATATTAAGGGCATCTGAATTGCGATGAGAAGGTGGGGGCTGGCACTGCTCTGTATAATTCCTCCATGCAGTCATGTACAGAGGCATTATGCAGAGATGTTAGTTAGCCCATATGGGCTGGCAAATGTCCCAGTAGCACCTTTCCTGCCCTATGGACTTAGCATGCTGAGAGTTGAAAATGACTCAAGGAGTAAAGGTGCTATCCAATTTGGGACACGCTTTCTCCCTTTGTTCCTCTGAATCCCTGTCCTACTGGAGGCTATGATAGTGCCTAGTCATGTCACAGTGGGCTATCCAGTGGGAACCAGTGATCACTGTATAGTGTGGTTCAATATTACGATGGGTGCAAAGGCAAGCCACAAAAAGACGATGGTCCTGGACTTTAGTAGGTTGGATTTTAAAGATATCGGAGACTTCTTCAGAAGCAACCTAACAGGGGAGGATTGTCAGAGAGGGGTAGAGGAACAGTGGAGAAAATTAAGTAAAGGCAAAGGGAAGGCAACCAGCATCTGCATGAAGGAAGTGAGCAAAAGCAGGAGGAAACAAGCATTTGTCAATGTTGAATGTTGTCTTGCTGGCATTGGCATTGGTAGTGCAGGAGTTAGAGAGATGCATAATAGGAATGGCAGTGAAGTATGAAAGTGACACCAACCCCACCTCACCCTGCAGAGACTGACAGGCATTGAAGTGTGCCTTTGGGTCATCAGCCATAATGCTCATGCCATTTTACCTCACCCTACCCTACAGACTCTGACAAATGTCGCATTGTACCTTGCCATATTTGGTCTTATGCTCACCCCATTCCATAAGGAAATACATTGAGATGGGTGCAGATAGGAGAATGGGGTGAACTTTGGGGCTGAAAAGTCCAAGGCACACCTTAATGCATGTCACAGGCTGCAGGGTGGGGGTGGGGGGGGAATGGTGTGACCACTATAGCCGATAATCCACAGTCACCCCTGATACCAGACAGTCTCTACGGGGTGAGATATTATGGTTAGAAACCTTAATGCCCCAGGCATTTGTTGGTATTTGCACTCCAAATTTGCAACATGAGCTTTTTGTGACTCCACTTCATGAAAGCATTTGGGACCTCCACTCATGAACAGCGGCACTGTGATTTGTCAATGTGTCCTGAACGTTAATTTCCCATAGCAACTGTGGCATTCTGCGCCAGATGTGCGGAAACACATTTTGGGTAGAATATGAAAAATGACAGCTCTACTGTTCATAAGGATGTGTGAAGAAATGGCAATGTTGGAAAAATCTGGAGTGAAAATATTAGAAGTTCTCAAAGTTATGAGCATGCATGGAAACTGCACAATGCATGCTCGTAACACAGTCATTTTGTGGAATTTGTTCACCAAATTTTCAACATAGACATTTTGGGAGCCCATCTTATGAACAATGACACTGTCATTTAATTAATTGGTCCCAAAAGGTGATTCTGCACAGTGACCATGACATCACCTTTTGAGACCGAATAATGAAATGTCAGTGACTGAGTTCATGAGGTGGGGGTCTCAAGAACCCCATGTTGAAAATATGGAACCAAAAGTCACAAAAATGGATGAGATATCCACCTAAGTTGACCCCCCCCCCACCATTGATGCCATTATACAGCTTACCAGCATTTCTTCAGTTCGTGGTCAGTTTGAAGAGTGCAGACGTGTTCCTGCTCCACTGAAGATCACAGCCTGGACTCGGAGGTAAGTAAGGGTGGGGGCTTGGGTAGGTGTGTCAGAGGATGGGTGCAGGTTGGGGAGAGGACCCGATGGCAAAGGACCATTTCTTTGTTTCTAGGTTATAATAAAAATAAAAGAAAGAACACAGAGGACCATTTTCTTTTTTTTTACAGGGGTAAGGAAAATGTTGGGTAACTGGGGTGTGGATTCCCAGTGTGTCCCATAAGTTGGTAGTGTGATGTTAGCCACACTGCAGTGGGCAGGGGCAGGAAAATGCTGATGCAGTCAGCTTTTGAACATGGAGGTACACTGGGGTGGGCTTCCAGTGTGCCACACAATCTTGGGGGGTTAACTATGCCAACAGGAGGATTGGGCACCCCGAAGTCAGCTTGCTGGGGATTATGAAGAGGTGATGGCAACATCAGCAACCATGTTTATTGAAATGTTACACCAGGCAAGGCATGCCCTGCAATGATGGGGAGCACCCTCATTGCAGCGGAGAAATTGTTTCAAGTTGGTGGTACACTTTTGCAGTGCTGTCATAGACAGCATGTTATTTAATTCGTGCCACAGAGCCCAGCCCAAAAAAGCAGTGGTGCCATTGGCCACAACATGACTGCACCTCCAAAACCTGCCACCACAATATGATGTCTGTGCTGTGTGCACAAGACAACATAAAAAGGACCATTATGGTACTGTAGGGAAGTTGCCATGAAGGTGTCTGAAGCACATCCCCCAACCAGTCTGGTTAAGCAGTTCCTACACTGTTTTGGAGGAGTGGGATAGCCCCACAGCAGCACCCACAGCTGAGATCAAGGTGGATGGGCAGATCCTCAGGGATGCAACACCAGGAAAGGGGGAAAGAAAACCCCAGAGGAGGAGGAAGATTCTCTTGGTGGGGGACTCAGTTGTCCAAGGAGTGAAGTTAAGGGAACGTAGCAGGAAGGACATGGAGGTAAAGTGCATTTCAGAAGGCACTACATGTTGGGATGAAAAGTGGATCAATAGGATCACAAGGGTAGTGGCAAGGAGGGAGGAACTGGATGTTATCGTCCACCTGGGGATGAATGACCTGGCAGGAGACAAAGAGGAAGTAGGTAGAACCCAAAAGGACTCAGATAGTTGGGGGAGTCTGAGCAAGTAGAACACTTCAGCGAGGCAGATGCAGAGTGGGTTTAAAGCTCTGAACTGCACACCTGAGACCTGGGTTTGAATCCCACAGCCCCAACTTGCATACTGTGTGACCCTGAGCAAGTCACTTAACTTCCTTGTGCTCCCAGGTCACACCTGTAAACAAACTTCAGCTTAGTGTGTCTCTCCTGGTAAAAAAACAAAAAACACTCCATCTCCTTCTCGGAGGTGCCACCTGTCCATGGCAGGGGAAAGACTAGGGCACTCTACATCCAGTTATTCAATTCCTGGTTGAAGGAATGGATGGAAGGGAGGGTTATGGCTTCATGGGGGACTGGGGCCCCACCTGGATGAATGCAAGCCTGTATAAAGATAATGGCCTGCATCCGTCAGGGAAGGTGACCCGAGTAAGAAGTGTGAATGCTTCAGTGACAAGCATTTAAAATGGCCGGGTGAGGGGAAGTCAGGAAGGTCAGGTGACTTAGTATCACCCCCCCGGCACATGCAGGAAAATTAGTTGAAGTCTGGGACACTGAGAGCAGAAGGAGAGTGGGAAGCAGTGAATTCTAGGCCACACAAGAAAGACAACTGGGGAGGGGGAAACAAAGCTGAGGAGGGGATGGGGAAGGAAGCAGGAGAGCAGCAGCAAGAGAAGGAGGGGGATAGGATACAAAACATAGAAGGCATGGTAACAAATTCCCACAGCCTGGGAAATAAAATCCCAGACCTGGAGGCATTGATAGTAAAGACAGACCTGGACATAGTAGCAATAACCGAGACATGGTACACTGTTAATCATGGGACACTGATGTATCAAGTTTTGTTCTGTTCAGGAGGGTTGGGGGGTAAAAAAGGAGGGAGTGTGGCTCTGTACGTCAGAGAGGCTATAAAGGTGACAGAGGTGCAGGGCAGACAGGGGGAGGCTGAGGCACTGTGGGTCATCCTTGAACCTGGGCAAAGGCTCAGCAATATGAACTGTGGGATCTTCAGCCTTCGGCACAGGGGAAGAAGGGACAGAGACTGTGGATGGAATGCTCAATATGGCAACAAGGTGAAGTCCTGATGCTGGGGGATTTCAGTATGCTAGACGTGGATTGGTTCACCCAGGCAGCTGCTTCAGCCAGAAGCAGAAGTATCCTGGATTCCCTACAGGGGCAGGTCTAAGGCAGCTTGTGCTTGATCCAGAGAAAAGGCCATTCTTGACCTGATACTGACCAATGGGGACAGAACGCAGATGTCTGTGTGGAGAGGTAACTGGGATCTGGCAACCACCACATAGTGTGGTTTAGCATGGGACCTGGGACCCAGTCCAGTTACACAAGGGCAAACATTTTGGATTGCAAGAAGGCAGTCTTCACTGACATGGGGAGATACATCTGAATAGCCTTCTTTAGAAGCTTGTAAAAGGGTGCCATTCAGGAGGTATGAAGAAACACAGAAGAATGAGGATAGAGAGGTGTATCAAGTAAACAGAGGGAAGCAGGTAAGGTAATGAAGGGATCAGTGGTTCAGACAGAAGAAAGCATAGCCAAAGCATATCAAAAGAAGACCAGACTTTCTTCAGGGACTTCACATTTTTGGGTGGACAAGTCCATAGGACCAGATGGATACACCCAAGGGTATTAAGGGAACTAGGCAGGGAGGTGCTTGCTGCACTACTCATGGCCTTATTCAACAACTCACTGGAAACAGGAGTGGTTCCAGAGGACTAGAGGAGAGCAGACATAGTTCCATTTTGTAAGAGCATCGGCAGGGAGCAGGCTAGCAAATATAGTCTGGTCTGTCTTACTTGAGACATGGAGAGATTAATGGAATCCATACTAAAAGGGAGACTGTTAGAGTATCTTGAATCCAGTGGGCTGCAAGACCATAGGCAGCACAGATTCACAGGGGGAAGGTCATGCCAAATTAATCTGGTAGATTTCTTTGACTGGATGACCAAGGAAATAGATAAGGGGAGAGCAGTGGACATGATTGATCTGGAGTTTAGCTAGGCCTTCAGCACTGTGCCACACAGGAGGCTGATACAGAAACTGAATGGCCTAGGGATGGGATCCAAAATGGTTAATTGGGTTCAGTGTTCAATTGGTTTTGTGCTTGTGTAACATAAACAATCTTTGGCTGTTCGCCTCTCTATCCGTGGGAAGGAAAGAAACCCTATAGGAGGGTTCCGCCCCTTGAGATGCCGCAGGAATGATTCCCTTGGCTAATGGTACCATAGGAAGAAGCCCATGGGAAAGAAAGGCATGCTGCTGGAGGAGGAGGGGTGGGTGGAGAGGCAAGGAAAAAATGCTTGTGTGTGGTGTGAAGAGAGCAGCCCTTAAATGGACTGAATGGGAATGTGTCCTGTTGCACCGCTCTCTTGAACTACAGACTGTAGCCTTCCCATTAGTGCAGTAGCTAGTTAATGGATAAGAAACAGAGGGTGGTGGTTAACAGCACTCACTCTAATGATGGGAGGGTGATCAGTGGGGTACCAAAGGACTCAGTACTGGGACCAATCCTTCTGAACGTAGGGGACAGTGCAGAACAACTGAAGGGAAGGTATGTCTTTTTGCAGATGATATCAACATTTGCAATAAGGTGGACACCCAGGAGTGGTAGAGAAAATGATCAGGGACCTTGTGAATTTTGAGGAGTGGTAAAAAGCATGGCAGTTGGATTCAATGCCAGAAAGTGCAAAATCATGCACCTAGGGCATAGGAACCCAAGAGCTGAGTATAGGATTGGGGGGTAGATTGACAGTCAATAAACAGGAAAGAGATCTTGGGGTTTTGTGCTCTGAGGACCTCAATGGTACCTCGTTGCAAAGCAGTGAGTAGGCTAGTGGGATGCTGGGGGTGTGGGAGGGCATCTCCCATCAGAGAGGAGGTAGGTTGCTAGACTGCACCTAGAGTGCGATGTACTTTTGGAGAACAAACCTCAGAAAGAACATTGGGTGGAGGAAGTCCACAGGAGGGCAACTAAAATGGTGCAGGATTTACATGAGAAGCTCTAAGAGGAGAGACAGAGGGATCTCAGCATGTACACCCTAGAAGAGAGGAAAGAGAAAAGTGACATGATACAGGCCTACAAGTATCTTACAGGAGTGAACAGGGTTCGGGGGAGTCTCTTTCAAATATAAAAAAGCACCAGGACCAGGAGGAATGCAATGAAGCTGGAGGGGGGGTCAAGAGAGATATGAGAAAATATTGGTAGATGCCTGGAACAAATTGTAATGGTACTGGGTGGGCTGGTCGGGGGTAGATATTATACTTATGGGGCAGCAAGGGAATCACTCAACACCAAGGATGTGGTATGGAAGAATTACAGCTCTTGCCAGACTACTAATTGGGACATGTGCGGAACCCTGGTCTAGAGATCAGGCAATGGTACTGAGGAATTACTGATCTTACCAAGTGTCTGATTGGGGTCCAGCTGATCAGTGGTGGTGGGGTCTGCTGTCTGCTGGACACATGGGACAGATGTTTTATTACACAGGGATGCAATTTGGGGGGGTGGAGCACTGGACACCGGGACAGTTATGCCACATACCAGTGGAGGGACCAGGGCTAGTGGTAGCCTGACATGGCCAGGTGTTGGGAGTGTAGGAATGCACAGTCCATAACACCTGGTTTGGGGAACCAGTAACTAGTGTTGCACTAATGAATAGCTACACCTCCCCAAACCTCCCAGCATGCCGATATGCCTATGTGCAAGGTACTGTCAGCTGCTTTACATAGATGCACAAGGATGGATTAGGGTCACTTACAAATGGGCTGGTGACTTGGTAACCAAGCTATCATATAACCCTGTGCAGTACTATCCTGCTTTAGAGGTGCAAATTGGGATTAGCAAATTGATAACCTGTCTAACACTCACAAAAAATCTTGAATATTTTGCCTTAGGGTTTTTTAAAACCATTGTAACTCTGTTAAATGAACAAAGAAACACCCTGGAGTTGTGATTGGTGATGGTGCACCTTGGCCCCATGCCCACTGCTGGAATCCACCCACCTGGGTCCCAATCCTCTGCTTGCTTCCTCTGGCTGGATGATGCTGGATGTCTTGGGTGCCAGAAGGAGTGGCAGCCCTGCCCTATGGATAAGCCAGGGAGGTCTCTCGCCAGGCGGAGGTAGGCATTAGCGGAGCCTCGGGAGGGGACCCACAGTGGGTGGGGGGGCAGGTTGGGTGGGAGAGAATTGGGGATGACGCCTGAGAGAGGACACATCTCTGGTGATCAGAGGAAAAAGAATTGGTAAAAAAGAAAAAAAAATTCCCAAACAGCATTCCCCGTTTTGATTTTAACCCAAATCACCTTTTGATAATGCAGCCACCAAACTACCTGACTATCTAACTGCTGCAGGTATTACCAAACCAAAACCTACTGGTATCAGTTCAGAAAGACACCCTGAATTTTGTCCCTGGATACCTAAATGCCAAGCTGCAGGCCTGAGGTGCAGCTGGTTGGCTGGCACTGGCACACCTACCTGAACCAAACAACCCTCACATGTTCCCCTTGATTGCTTTAAGTCTTGAACAGGCTTTCAGCACCAGTGGACTAGAACACAGATAACTATATATATATATATATATATATATATATATATATTTCCTCAGGTGCAGGGCAATTCCTGCCCTCACTCACAGCTCTGCTGTATTAGTCCTAGGATGGCACACGTGACTGAAGTCCTAGGGAAGATGGATCAGCAGATGCAGAATCAAGCCTGATGCTTAGCACTTGAAGGTGTGGAAGCTGCAGCTTGGATCTTCAGTGCGACCCAAGGTCTTGCAGCCCTATCCCCCCGCCCGGCCCACAGAGGCCCACTGCAGGGCATCACACAAGACCACCAGCCACAAGGGACCCAGACATGGGAGCGTCCCCACAGTCTGGCTCCCCCACAGGTCAGAGCACCCCAGCACCCAGGCACAAACCCACAATCCCTTGCCACCAGCAGCCCCACTTGATGGGAGTCAGCAAGCTCCCCACCTGGAATGTTTAGGATTGATTCATCAGATCATTTCCATTCTTTCCTCAATTAACTGCTACTCTGTGTAGTCAAGCAGTCTCAGCTACCTTCTCGAATATCAGGCTCTAGGGAGACTGTGCAGAGTCTGAAAATCCAGGGATTTAACACAACAGTCTCCCATCTTGCTGCATCTCAGGAGCAGACAACAGGCACCCACCCAGACAGCACCCACTCATCTCCCTGCCCCCACAGCCTTTCAACTCCAACACAGTGGCCACTCTTGTGCTCTGGCTCACATACAAGTTCAGCAACTCTTTTTCAGAAATACATCAAGAAAGTCCCTTTTCTCACCGTGCAGGTGCTAGTCAACTCCAGACAGAAGAGGATCTCTTGTCAGCTTCTTAAAACCTGGCTTCAAATCCAGTTTTCATACAATCCAGTTTTTTTCTGGCAGAAAACATTCCTTTAACCTTGTCTTTCCCTTTTCCTGTTGACGTCTTGTCATTGCCAGCGTCAGACAGAACCTTTTACACTTTTTCTTACTTCTCTCATCAAAAATCTTTGATCATCTGTGTCTCACTGATGTGGTACAGATAAAACTGAAGAGGCTTGCTCCCCATCCTCTTGACACAAATCCATTTTCTTAATCCTTTTTCTCAATCCATTTAACCTTTACTCTGAGCAATTTCACCACTGTGGTGCAATTTCTCTGGCAGCAACAGAATACTGCAGATTTCCCTCTCTGCAGAGCTGGCAGCAAAATCCTCTCTTTTCTCTCTAGATGAGGAAAGGCACAACCAGCTCTGGGGGACAGATGGCTGGCAGCCTCCTCACAGCCTCACAACCCCACCTTCTCCCTAGGGGCTGGTGACCCCCTCCCCGTGGAGGGGCTCCCACCAAACTGAACTTTGAAACCGAAGTTCTTTCCCCTTGGGAGCTTTCTGGCAGCTAACCATTGACAGGAGCAACTGTCAAACAAAATTAACATGTACGAGGTTCCCGCAACTCCTCACTGGTTGCTGAAAAAGGTGCACAGACTGTCCCTGGTATTTTTCCTCAAGAGTCTTCACTGAAGTTCTACTCTTTAGCAGCCTCTTCCCTCTGATGGCCCAACAAAAAAAATTAGCATTTTTAGTTATTTTCCAGTCAGTCATAATGCTGAAACTTGTTTTCCCAGCACCAGACAGGCTGAGAAATATGTGTAGTATAACAGCAGGAATGAGGAATAAATGTTCTAGCTGTACCAGGATTAGGTAAGTGGGAGACCACCAGACTACCAAATAATTATTATTTTTTATTGTGCCCAGAACTGACAGTGTGTGTATGTGTGTGTGGGGAGTGCTGACAGGCTGCATGTGTGCAGTTAAAACACAATTCCCAGAATCATTAACTAGCACTAACCACGCAGCATGTTAACACTTCAAGAAAGCATTTGATATACCTGTACACCTTATATGCATTAGAGTAACCCCCAGTTGTATGAGCACCTAGTTGCATTTAGTAATCTTGTGCAAACAAAAAAAAAATAGTGCCACGTTAACAGGTTAGCACTGCACAGAAAAATGCTTTTTAAAACAGTACCAGCCATGCTTATCACAATGCAGTGCTAATTCTGTTACAGTGGTATGTGGGCCCCTATTTTCAGATTAGTGTTGTGCACTCCTAAGTGCTGCACCTGAGACAGTGCACAGCCAAAGAAGGTGGTGGTAAATGGCTCTCACTCCAGTGAGGAGAGAGTGACAAGTAGGGTGCTGGAGGGCTCAGTAATGGGACACATCCTCTTCAGTGTCTTTATAAGTGGCATAACAGAAGAACAGGAAGGGAAAATGTGCCTTTATGCAGATGACACCACAATCTGTAATAGCGTTGATAGGTGCAGATGGAGAGAATGAGGAAGGACCTTAGAAAACTTAGAGCGCTATGTGTCACAAACCCACTCAGCAGGTCATGCCCTCTGCTCCCACAGTGCCAACTTCCGAGCACAGTATTGTGAACAGGGTAACCTTCCTGTCTGTTTGTGGGCTTGAATCAACCTTTGGTCTCAAGTTCTGGAGGGATTCAAACTGTGAACCTCTCGCTAGCGTACCCAATGTACAGGTTCAGATAATTCTGCTCTTCAGGGATGCCAGATATCTTTCGCCTACAGGCACCTAACCAGGTGTACAAAATGAACCCTTAAAAACTCAGTGAAAGACCTCAGATAAACTCTTACCTTTTCCCAGTTTGGTATTACCATTAAGCTATTGCACAGTGTCAACTTTAACCATATATGCTTCACTTGTCAAAGAAAGAATTTCGAAGGCACACCAAGCAGTCTCTTTAAAACAGAGGTTTACTTTAAAATAGATAAAAAATGTAAAATGTAAATACAGAACAATATATCACAATGCATACAATCACTTAAAAGAATAAGGTTTAAAAAGTGCAAATTCCTACCATCAGACAATTAGACTTATCTATCTAATGTATTTCTTCTAACAGTGCTAGAGTAGATGTTTCTTCTTTAGAGTCCAAACATGTATGTGTCTAAAGGTCAGTCACAGCATAATTAAACAAGCATTTGTCAATGCCGAATGTTGTCGTGCTTGCATTGGCTTTGGTAGTCAGTGAGGAACACATTTTGGGCAGGATGTGAAAAATGACAGCTGTACTGTTCATAAGGAGGTGTAAAAAAATGGCAGTGTTGAAAATGTGGCATGTAAATATTGCAAATTTGTGAAGTTACAAGGGTGCGTGGGAAATGCGCAAAGCACACTTGTAACACAGTCATTTTATGGACTTTCAGCACCAAATTTTCAACATAGGCATTTTAGCACCTCTGCTCATGTACAGTGTGACTGTCATTTCCTCAAACTGTCCCAAAAAGTGAGTAGGGAGACTACGAGGGACCGTTCTCTGTTTACAGGTGTTAAAAAAACACATCGCGGATGTTTTTATTTTTTTACAGGTTTTTTTTGTGGGGTACAGTAGCCGACGGGGGATTGGGCACCCCTGTTGGCATATAGGGAGTGGGGGACAGATGCCAACTGGGATTGGGCACCCCCGTCGGCAAACAACAAAAGCGGGGGTGCGCATGATCCGAAGGGGATTGGGCACCCCCTCAGCAACCAAAAAAGGAGGGGACACAGTATGCCAATGGGGTGGCTCCCCATCGCACATACAAGAGGGGCAGGTAAGCTGACCGGGGATTGGGCACCCCAAAGTTGGCAGTTTAGTGGCCACTGTGCCGCCATGTTTGATGCTGAGCAGAACGTAGGAAGGTTCACTGCATGTGACGAGCTTTGCTCGCATTGTAGTGGACCTTTCCTTTGATGTGCTTTCCTTTGATGTGCTCGCCCGGGTGGTATGGCGCCAGCATGCAGGCTGATTGAGGAATGAGGAACGCACCTACTGGTGCGTGCCCTGCATTCGCCCAACAGTGACTGGGCCTCCATATCTGCACTACCACAAGATGTTGGCTGTGCAAGCATGCCAACATAAAAACTGTCTTGAAACTGCCTTCTCCATGATGTCACCCAGCGTTTCCTCTATTTATTAAAAATCATACAACCAGGATGTCTTATAAGTCAGAAGGTAAATTTAATAAGGTGAAACCAGCAAAAACTCATTTCCCCATATGCCCCTTTGATCTAGTGTGTCTTCCTGCCCTTCACAGACATCAAAGACATTTTTTTTTTTTTTGAAATTCAACATCTTTATTAATTTTTTAAAAATAACAGAAGATAAGATTCCAAGTAATAGTAAGACAGGACAAAACCATCCCTCAAAACCCATTGAAAGAAAAAGGATACCAGGATATTATTGGCACAAATAAACCATAACAAAAATAACATACTACTTTACCCAACCCCACCCCTCCACACTCTCCTCCCCCCACCCCTGGGGTGTGCCTTATTAGATTTAAAAATCAGCACATTAAAAAGATGACAAGCTATGTAGTGATCTAGTAATATCAAGCATAAGAAAAAGCAAGATAAAAGGAAGAAAGGGAATAATAAAAACTCAATCCGGAATAGTCAGAGGTAAGCATTACGTAGAACCTAATTCAAATATAGTGCATACAACTTATCCCATTTCAAGTTGAAAGAGGTCATACAATTCCTGGAGCTGGCAATTAACTTCTCGGTATTTAGACAGAGAGACATTTCTTTAATCCACTCAGCATATGGTATGACCAACTGATCCATCCAGTGTTTTAAAACCAGCCTCTTAACTACTATAGAGATTAAAGCCATGCGGAATCTGTGCTCCCGAACTTTAATATTAGAAAGCATACCTAGGATGCATATTTCTATAGTGAACAGCTCACCCAGACCCAAAAGTGGGTCTAGATTGGCCTGAATTGTATTCCATAAAGGAGCCACTTTGTCACAGTGCCAGAGAACATGTATTGGCTCCCTTCTGCTGCCCACAGTACCTACAAATATTAGGGCAATCTACTAAACTTAGCTAATTTAACCGGAGTATAATAGAGATTATTTAAAATATGATATTGAATTAGTCTATGTCTATCTTGTGTAAGATATCTATGTAGGCCCACCCAAATCTGCTTCAAGATCAGAGGGGAGTCAGGTAGAAAAGACATCCAGATCTTAGCTGCAGCAAGGGCATTAGGGTATTTGGTCTCCAATAGAAGGGAGTAAATCTTAGAAATTCCATGGGGCTTGTTCGCATATTCATACTAACATACTAACATACTATTTGCCAGCAGATTAGGCCTTATGGTCTATCGAGTCTGCTCGAACCTTAGTTCCTTAGCTGGGTGCCGAGACCCTCCCCATCCCTTGTGCTCCAGAAACTCCTATCATCCATCCCCACCCCCCTGGGACAGGCCATCATCTGTTACATCCACTTTCTGTGTCTGTCCCACCCTCTCTTGAAGCCCTCCACTGTGGATCTCTGAACCAGCTCACCAGGCAGTGCATTCCAAGGGTCCACCACCCTCTCAGTGAAAAACCTCCTCCTCTTTCCCTCTCACCTTCCACCTTCCAAATTCAAACCATGCCCTCTGGTGATACCTCCTGCTTTAGTCTAAAGATCCTCCATGTTTACCCTATTTATTCCCTTGAGGTGCTGAAGACCTCAATCATGTCCCCCTGTCTCTCCTCTCCTCCAATGAAAACAGGCAGAGCTCCTCAAGTCTGTCCTCATACGTCAAATCCCCTAGCCCTCGTATCATCTTTGTTGCCCTCCTCTGCACCCTCTCCAGGAGCAGTATGTCCCTCTTCAAATGTGGTCTCCAGTACTGTACACAGTACTCAAGGTGTGGTCTAACCAGTCCATTGTACAGCGGCAGAATCACTTCCTTGCTCCTAGAGGTAATCTCCCTTACGATGCATCCCAACATCCTGTTTGCCTTGCTAGCTGCTCTCCTGCACTGCTCAGAGTTATTCATACATGCATCCACCATAACCCCTAGGTCTTTTTCCCCTATTGAGGCCTCCAGCACCTCTCCTCCCAGGGTGTACCTGTGTTTAGGGTTTTCTCGACCAAGATGCAACACCTTGCACTTGGTACATTGAAATTTCACTCCATGTGAGCCCAGCTTTCCAGGGTGTCCAGGTCCTTGCAGGCCAACCTCCCTCTTCTACCTCAACTACTGCTCCCATCTTGGAGACATCCGAAAGAGACTCATTTCACACCCTATACCCTCCTGATGTCCGATATGTATGCATTAAACAGGATCGGACCAGGACCGAGCCCTCCGATACCCCATTACCAACCTCTCTAGGTTCAGAGCTCCCCACAGACCACTACTCTCTGAGTGCATCCAGCTAGCCAGTTTTAATCCATCTGACCATCAAAGGGCCTACTCCTAACCCCATCAGTTTCTCCACCAGACCATTGTGGGGGACAGAGTCAAACGCCTTGCTGAAGTCCAAGAATAATACATCCACAGGCTTACCCCTGTCCAGTTCTGATGTTACCCATTCATAGAACTCCACAAGGTTGGTTTGACATGATCTACCTGGCACAAACCCATGTTGCTGACTATCCAGACCTCCCACCTACTCCAAGTACACCCCCAATCGTTCCTTTAGTATACTCTCCATTAATTTTCCAACCACCGAGGTCAAACTGATGGGTCTATAGTTATCTGGTACTTCCCTCGACCCCCTTGTGGATTGGTACCACATGTGCCTCTCCAATCCTAGGTACCCTCCCTGTCTCAAGTGACCTGCTGAAAAGCTCCGCCAGAAGTGCAGCCAGTATGTCGCCAATTCCCACAGTACTCTCGGATGAATGCCATCCGACCCAGGAGATTTGTCTTTCTTTAGGGCCTTGATGGCTAACCACACCCTTTTGGCGGAGATAGCATCATCTGTCCCCTCCACCTTACTGGCCTTTTTATCCTTACCCAGATGTGACACCCCTGGGGTACCTCTCCCTCCCTCTTGCTCCATTTCTGTTGCTCCCCTGATCCAACTTACTGATGCTTCTATCCCCTTCATGCCTTGCTTTTTAGATATCCCATCCCCTTCTAGTGAACACAGAGGCAAAGTACTCGCTAAATACCTCTGCCTGGTCCCTCGCCTCTTCCACCCACCCTCCTTCTGATCTCAATCTGCTGAGATGGCCCTTAGTTTTTCTCCACTCCCCAATGTACCGGAAGAACCCCTTTTCCCCTCCATGTATCCCCTGTGCCAGCCATTGCTCTTTACTGGACTTTGCTCCCCTCACCATACGGGTGACTTTTCTAGATGCAAGCTGGTACATTTCCTTATCCCTATCCCCTCTTGTTGTTTTATATTTTTTGTAGGCCGCCTTCTTTTCTCTGACTGCTATCTGTACCTCACTGGACCACCAGCATGGTTTATGTGACCTTGCTCCCTTACGTTTCAACTTAGCACAGATCCTGACTGCCTCACTGAAGTCCCGTTTTATGACCTCCATCTCCTTTCCACACTTGTCATTGAGGTAATCCTTCAAGTGATCCTTGACATTATTCCCATGCCCATAAAGTCTGCCCCCTGAAGTCCACTGCCAGTGTCCTAGATCTCACCCCCCTTCCCCATGCTTATTTGAAACCAGACAGTATTGTGATCACTCCCAGTCAGGGGGTCCTGTACAACCATGTCCCTTACCAGGTCCCCATCTGCCAGAACCACATCCAGGACATGCCACTCCCTTGTGGACTCCATCACATGCTGTGTTAAGAACACATCCTGGAAGCCATCCAGCAGCCTCTGCTCCTTGGCCACCTTAGAGGACATGGTTCCCCAGTTTGTACCTGGCATATTAAGGTCCCCATCAACACCACTCCTTCCCTTTTGGTCCACACTGGGCAATGATGTTGTCCAGCAAACCATCCTCTAGAACATCACTCATCCCGGGGGCCTATAGCTACACCCAGCTTGACCTTATCTCCTGCTGGGAATCATAGTGACCCATAAGGCCTCCACGTTTCCCTCTGCCTCTTCTACCTAGCAATTTCTATGTCATCTCTAATGAACATAGCCACTCCACCCCTCTGCCCTCCTTTCTATCCTTCCTAAGCATAGTGTACCCCGTCGTTTAGGTCCCAGTCATGGTTTTTGTTGCCACGTCTCGTGACCGCCGCATCCACCCCCCTCGAACAGCATGGCCTGGAACTCTGGCATCTTGTTTCCCAAGCTCCTGGCATTTACTAACACCAACCCCCAACCCTTATCCCTGATCCTCATTGTCGAACCCCACCCATATTCCTTATACTTCCATCCTCCCTCTGCTCCTCCTGAAACCTCCACCCCCAGTCTGTTTCCCCTTCCCCCCTTGGACTTGAAGGCTACTTCATGTATCTAGTCTAAGAATGGTCTAACCTGGGATGGTCTAAACGTAGTCCCAAAGGTGGAGACTATAAGGTGTCTCAACTGAAACACTCTAAATATATGTTTCTGAGGGATGTTCAGTTTATCGCTTATATCAGTTGATGAAAGGAGAGAATCCTTGGAGAACAGAATTTCTACAGAGAGATTCTGTAGCTGAGGAAGCCAATCTGGGGAAAGCAGAGCACCCCCTATTTTAATGTTAGGGTTGGAAATGAGAGGTTGTGCCATATTTTTTAGAGCAAATGTTAAAGAAATTCCAGCACTGAGTCAAAACTTTTATGGAGATCCCTACAACCGAACTTTGCAGAGAAGGAGGTAATGCAGATGTGGTGTAATAAAAACTCTAGGTGAATAAGTTATATGTATCTAACAGTTTCCTCTCTAATTGTAGCCAGATGGGCGATATGAATCAGGCCAGCTTCAAATCCATTCCCCAATTTGGACAAGTGGTTTCATTCAGTAATATAACATAAATTGGGGAGGCGGAGTCCACCTTTCTCCTTGGGCAAGTTAAGTTTGAGAAAGGCCCTTCTGGGACGTTTGCCTTGCCAAATAAATTTAGAAAAGGCAGAGTGTAGTTGCTGAAAATAAAATGTTGGGAGCCAAATGTTCAATAAATTTAAAGGGTAAAAGATACGTGGTAGAACATTCATTTTTATGATATTTATTCGGCCCCATAAGGACATTGGAAGAGTGGACCATCTTTGAAGGTCTTGCTGTACCTTCGCCAACAGAGCATCCAAATTAAGTTTCCTAAGGGCCTCTGGGTCTCTAGTGAGATGAATACCTAGGTACTTAAATGAGGAGGAGGACCATTTCATACCAAAATGGACAAAGTTAGCATGAAGAGTGAGAGTATTTAATGGGAATATAACAGATTTGGATATATTCAACTTGTAATTAGCTACTTGACCAAACCTATCAGTAATTTGCAATGCATGTGTTAGAGAGGATTCTGGGTTGGCCAAATGCAGAAGAATATCATCTGCATACGCTGAGGTGGTCAGGGATTGTTGGTATACTGAGCAACCTATGACCTGGGGGGAATGTTTAATACTGATTAACAAGGGTTCTAAATATAGATTAAACAAAAAGGGAGATAGGGGACAGCCTTGCCGAGTGCCGGTAAACAGGGGAAATCAAGAGGAGAAAACCCCATTACAATAGATTCTGGCAGTGGGAGATTTGTATACCATCTGAATCCAGTGAATAAAAGTTTCTGGGAAGCTGATTCTCTGAAGAGTGGCCCAAAGAAAGTCCCAGTGTACTCTATCAAAGGCTTTTTCTGCGTCTAGTGAGATCAAAGCCATAGGTATCTGGGAGTCTTGGGCCACTTGAAAAACATGTGAAAGAGTTCGCAAGTGATCAGCAGGGGATCTGCCTTGAACGAACCCCACTTGTTTGGGGCTCAGCAAATTAGACCAAACCTGTTTAATTCTAAGGGACAAAATTTTGGTTAGAATTTTAATGTCACAGTTTAGTAGTGAGATCGGATGATAGCTGGCAGGGTCTCTCTGAGGCTTATCTGGTTTCAGGATCAAAACAATCATGGCTTACAGTAAAGTAGAATCTAGGGAGTCAGAGGTGAATATGTAGTTAAATAACTTCAAGAGAAGGGGAGCAATCTCCTTACAAAAAACTTTATAGAAGTTGGAAGGAAAACCATCAGGTCCTGGGGATTTGTCCAATGCTAGCCCATTAATCGCTTCCTCAACTTCCGTCAATCAACTTCCATCAAAGTAATAGGGGCAATTAACGTCTCGGCTTGGTGGACTTGTAGGGAGGGGAGATGTAAATCATCCAAAAATTGTTCAATACGGACATGGGAAGGCTGAGAAGGGCCCTTACTATATAAGTCCCTATAGAAGGCCTCAAAAATTTGAGAGATATCTCGAGGGGAGGTCACAATAGAGCCATCTGGGGAATACAGGGCGGGAATCAGTCTCAAACTTTCTACTTCCCTTAGTCAAAGGGCTAGCATTCTGCCTGGTTTCTCACCTTGGTCAAAAAAACGGGCTTTGGTTTTAAGGATGGCATATTCTGCCTTTTCCCTTAGCAAGTCAGCGTATTCATTCCGAAGCTTCAACAAAGCTTCTAGGTCAGATTGGGAGGAGGAGGAGAGTAAATTATTTTCGGCCAGCCTAATCTGATTTGACAGCGAGATAGCTCTAGCCTCTCTTTGTTTTTTCCTTTTGGACACTAACTTGATAAATTCACCTCTGATGAAACATTTAAAAGAGCACCATATTAAATCTTCCCTAGTTGTAGAACCCACATTAAAATCTATAAAATCAGAAATCAGCGACTTAATGTGTGAAATTGTGCATTCCTCCTTTAGAAGCTGTGTGTTTAATTTCCATGAGGTCTCTCTATGAGCACTCAGGTCAGGGAGAATCGAAATCCATGCCATAGAGTGGTCAGAAATGACAACAGGTTCAATACCTGTCAGTTGAATACGCTTAAGAAAAATATTGCTAATTAGGATAAAATCGATTCTGGACCATGAATGATGGACTTGGGAATAAAATGAGAACAGCTGATCAGAGGGATGAAACATCCGCCATGAGTCACATAGACCCAGCAGATTCATAAAGTCCCTCAGAGCAAGTTGTGCTGGGGAAAGTGGTTTTAATGGCCTGTAGGTTTTATCCAGGTCTTGTGACGAGGCAATGTTCCAGTCACCGCTGAGAATTAACAAGGAGGGCAGTCAGCCAGTCTCATAAGGAAATCTGGTTTCCACCCACTGGGCCATAGATTGCACCTAAAACCACACTGACATTGTTAAGCAAGCCTTTAACAATAACAAATCTACCTTATTGATCCTTTAAACATTCCTCCACCAAAAATGATACATGTCTTTTCACCAGAATAGCCAACCCTCTGCTAGATGATGAGCCGCAGGAAGCGAAAATTTGGGAAAAACCCTCCCTGCGCAGCCCTCTGACTTCCAAATTCAGAAGATGGGTTTCTTGTATCAAAAGGATGTCAATATTTAAAAGGGCACAGTGTTTGAGAACCTGATATCTTTTGGATATGTCTCTGGCACCTCTGACATTCCACGTTGCAATTTTGATTGGTACTGTAGTCATGTAATTACTTGTTTGGGAGCAGAGTACTCATATATCATTGACTGAAAGACCCCCACAAAAAGCACACCCCCCATCCCTAACAACCCCTGAGACTGAGTTTCGCTATAACAGGCCCGTCTCTCCCAGCACATAACCATAGTTGAAAATGTGAATAACATTAACCATGTCATGTTAACTTTAGACCTTATAGCCAGCGAGACAGATTTTTGATCAGAAAGACTCCCTCCCCCCACAAATCCATCCAACTATATACATGAGGTCCTCCGGTGGGTATGAGGGCAGTTCTGGGCTCATCTGAAACTATTACGGAGGACCAGACCCCATGGGCAGCATTGCAGTGAGAGGCAAAGTCTAAACTAGAGTATTCGTACCAAAGTGAGACACTGTGCTTTGACTCTATCAAGATTAACAAGTGAGAACAAAAGTAACTAGAATCGCTATGCCTCCCATGAAATGCTCCCTTCCCCCTTCTCTGGTGCGCTATGCAGCTCTCCTTGAGCTAGCTCCATCTCGGAGCACCCCCCACCCATCACCCCACTTGATAAAATGAGAATATACCCTACTATATTAAGGGAGCTAGCCAGAACACAAGAAAGGAGAAGGGCTCTTAGATCACACGTACCTGAAGAAATGAAATAGTCATGACACAAAGTTAAACATCCCCACCTACTTTAGATATAACAATTACTCTGGGGAGCATCCTTCAGGTTAGCTTGAGGTACTGGCCCCATTATCCCAAGGGTAGAAGCCCCACTGCGACCCGTGGGACAACATCCAGACTCGGACATTGCCAACCTCACGAGAATGAGGAAGTGACAGGGGGACTGGAAAATTAAAGGACCAAGAGGTCCAACCTTGAAAGCAGTCAGCGGAAATGCCCGCTGAACAAGAGTTCCCCCTATTTACCCACTGGCCGAGTATATACATGCCCGAGGCAAAACCAGGCCTAGGAGGCCTCACCCAGGCCCATCCAGCCTGCACAGCTTGTCCCTAGGGGATCAAAGACCAGGAAAACAAAACCAACCAAGAAGGTAAGAGTTTAACCAGAACAAACATTGAAAACATTAGAGTTCAGACAGTCCCAGTGAGAGTTCATCCAGATTTGAACAAGTTAGGCATTCTAGTGGTGAGATCTGTGGCTGCTTGCTCCTGAGATTCGTAAGAGTGCCATACCCCATTGATCATCACCTGCAACTTGGCAGGATAAACCATTTTATAGTGAATGCTTGCAGCTATCAACTTGCTAACCGTAGGATGAAAAGCCGCCCGTTTTTGGCGCGTTTCAAAGGGAAGATCCTGGGCTATACGTAGCTTAGCCCCATTCCACAGTGTAGCTTGAAGCTCCCTTGATTTGGTGAGCACATGCTGTTTCTCCAGGAAGCTGAGGAACTTCACTATGATAGGCCTTGGGGGGGCTCCAGGCGAGGGTTTTGGCCTGAGGGAATGATGGGCCCGTTCTAAGTGATATTGAGGGTTAAGGGGAGACGGGCTGACGATCTTGCTGAAGAATTTTTGGAGAAAAGTAATGATGTCAGCTCCTTCTTCCACTTCAGGTAAGCCCAAAACCAGCAAGTTATTCCTCCTGCTTCGTCCCTTCAAATCCTCCATTTTTAACTGGAGTTTGCTGATTTGCTGCTTGAGTTGTGCCACTTCAGGGTTTATCCTCTCCCTCCAATTCTCTGGAGATGAGGTTCTTGCCTCCAAATCCCCCATTCTGCTAGACAACGTGCTGAGGTCGCCTCTAAGAGATTTTAGCTGGGCAGATATATCCTCCAGTGTTTCTTTAAATGGCATCAGCTCCTGGAGGAAGCGATCCTCGGTTAGGGGAGTCCCTGAGGTACTAGAAGAGCTTATTTTAGTAGTGCTCCCAGAGTTTTGGTGTTTGGACTTCTTGGTGGATTTCTTGGGAGTAGGTGGCGGGGTGTGCTTGATTCCGGCCTGCTTCATCTCCACTTCCATCGCTCTTACAGAGCTGTTCTCCAAGTTAAACTCAGGTAGAAAGCTAATCTTTGCCACCAGTAGTGTTGAGAAAGCTTAAAACTAAAGTCCGACTAGCGTTATGCCTCAATAGTAGGAAAAAAAAACATTATTATCGGGTGATATGTGGGAGCTCCGAAGGAGTGCTGCTTCTAGGCACTCTGCATCACGTGACCAATCAAAGACATTTATGACTTAGCATCAAAGTGACATAACCTGGTTTCTTCCTCTAAACGTCATAAAAGTTTATGATCTCTATCCTGCCAGCTGGCAGCTACAATTAAGCCAGATAAACAGGAGATCCTTAATTTATGTCTCTTCTAGTCTTTAATTATCTCCTGGCTTTCAGGTTAACATTTTGTAGCTGAAACCTGGGGGGTTATCCCAGGAGCACAGGATTTCTCATGACAGAAATCACACTGCATTTTTATTTTACAAAAATCATACAGTGATCAGAACCAGCTGTCCAAGTGTCACCCTATGGGACATGGCAGCTCGGGTTCAAAGACAAAAAGTGCAAAATCAAGCATCTAGGGAATAGAAGCCTAGAGGCTAAATATAAAATGTAGGGGGAGGTACTCATGGTCACTAAGGAAACCTTTTATATAGTACTGTGCTGTGTATGCAGGAGAGGATTACTCAGTTGCATGGCCGTAGTAGTATATATGCACATGCACATGATCAGGTTAGCATCAGTTGATGCTGAATATGACACTGATCCAACCATGCTGTTCCCACATAGTGTAATGTTTAGCTCTGCACGCTAACCTTCTGAAAATGGGGCCCTAATTGTCTAAAAATCCTGGCCAATGCCTCTTAAGATGCTGAAGGTAAACATAGAAGGGTTATCTTATCTATCTCTTTATGTACTGTTTCATCATATTTTACTTGCAAAGCCTTTATCCGATTTCAAAACATTGTGATGTGACTTAAAATGTTTACAACAAACTAGTTAAAATACAGTTTTTTTCTTTTACTTATATGCTGTCTTTATTTACTTATTAAAACACAGTCTGGTGGGCTGGTCTAGCAGCTTGGTGGTGATTGCACTGCCTCTCATGCCAGTGGCCCAGTTTTGGGGGTGGACCTGGGTTGCACAAGGGTTAGCTGGGGGGAGATATGATTGAGCATCTTGGGGACTGCTCTACTCTCAGCGAGGGGAAGTCTGACCACCTTGCTCTTCAACATCCATCTAGCTGAGGAGGGCTTGCAGGGCAGTGGAGTTGCATAAGCGGGAGGGCTCAGTGAGGTATAAAGCAAGCATGTGACTTTATATGCAATTGCATCATTGCATGCTTGGCTGCCCAGGGGATGAAACCAAAGGTAGAAACCCCCAATGGCAGAATGATCCAACAACCTGCCACAGATTCTGCACTGCTAACCAGGCTCTACTCCTGTCTTAATATGTGTCTCCTTGTCAGTGGCCCTGGCCCTCTCCCTTCTAGCCCCAACATGGGGTATGTGTGTGGGGGGTGGTGGAGAATCTCAGAGCAAGTACGTCCTGGGGATGGTGGGTGATTGGGCTGGAGATGTCAGTGGGCAAAGGGGTCACTGGGTGACTAAGGAGATAAAAAACTCCATGGGGAAAAAAAAAGAAATGAAACACAGTTGGAGAATCTTAAACCCCAAAACCGACTGTAAATGCCTCCAGTGAGGCATCACAGTAAAGTTATTTAGTATAGAAACAATGCAAACTATATGCATATGCCAGCTAAACTCCTGATGAGAACTGGACACTGAGGGGTTGCAGCAAAAATATGTATTTTTGTTTCTTAACCAAGAAACGTTTGTTAAACAAAACATCAAAATAAAAACAAAAACCAAATAAAAAAATAGTCCACAGAGTACAAACTAACAAAGCTTTTATTTATTTTATTTAAATTTTGGTAACTGGGTTGGCCCGTTGAGACCAGTAATAGTCCCTTTTCAGGGGCGACCTGGGATTAATTACACATAGTACAACAGGATATAACTTTTACATTAGATTCATCAACATACAGTTAATTACAGTTCATGAGAGGAGGCAAACATTTTGATGGACAGACTACATAAAGGGGACTATTATTAGTTCTTGCCATACACATTAGGTAGGGTCATCAATCATACTCAGAAATCATGCAAACAACAGGATCAAAGGTGAAATTTAATGAGTACAAGTGCATTGGTTTAATTCCAGCAACTGTGTTTTAAGTCCCTTTTTGAAGCCCCCCGAGTGATTCACATTCTTGGAGTTTAGGTGGAAACATGTTCCATAAGGGAGGAATGATGGATGAGAAGGCCCTGGACCCTTGAGAGGACTGTGTCCGAGGAACCTTGAGAAGCTGTCTGTTTGAGGACCTCAATGTCCTGCTATTCATTTTAGGTTGAAGTAACTCTGCCAGACTAGGCGGAGCAGTAGTCAGTCTGAATTTATAGGCTAGGCATAAAGATGGATAATGTAGTCTTCCTTCCAGGGTGGGCCAGTTTAGGGCTTGCAGGACCTTACAGTGGTGTTCTCTTTGGGGTGACCCTACAGCAAATTTGCCGATCCTGTTGTACAGGGTCATAAGTTTACTCATCTCAGTGCTTTTAACAGAGAGGAGCACAGGAGAGCCATACAGTAGTTTGGTTAGCAGGGTACCAAAGATAATCTTGGCACTTGACCCCAGGGTAAGGTAGGGGCTGAGTTGGTACAGGAGACCAATCCTTTGGTTCAGTGTTCTAGATAGTTGATCTATGTGGGCCTTGAAGTTGAGTTCCTGGTCTATGGTGAGACCTAGGTATGTTAGTGAATCAGCTACCACCACCTTTTCCCCAGACAATAGAGAGAGATTTAATGTTTTTGATCTATTAGGTCCAAGGGTTTTAGGCCCAAACAGCACCCCTTTGGTTTTTTTGCTGTTCAGTAGAAGTTTATTTCTGGACAGCCATTCTTCCAGGAACTTTAGGTCTTTGGATAACATTCTGCTGAGTTTGTCAGGATCCTCCATTGACTTGTAGATAACAATGTCATCTGCATAGAGGATGACCTCTGCGTCTTTGCAGAAGCTTTTGGCTTACACTATCACAGCTGAAGTGCTTCCCGAGCATTCAGCTCAGATAAATTGCTGGACTAACAAAGTAATTAATGACACATAAATCTGATCAAAGGTTTAACTTGGAAAAACGCATGCAGCCCCTTGTGTATATGTTATGAATATCCAGCATTAGCTTACTATATAAATGTGTCTAACAGTAAATGAAGGCAGCACTTTATTTAAAAGAATAAACTACAGCATTTTAAATTAGTTCTAAAGGTTTCTTGTCACATCACAATGTTCTGAAATTTGATTAAAGGTCTGCAAGCAAAACAAGATGTAAACCCCCATAAAGAAGTATAATAAGAGATAGCTCAGCTTTGTTTACCTGCTGCTCTGTAGCTTTAGACATACTCTCATCAAGCCAGCAGATCCCTGAATGCAACAGGAAATGAATGCAGAGCCAGGCCAATTAACAGGGGAGGAGTCATTTCAGAATGTATTCCATTTCAGTATATAGTTTATTTGTTTCAGTATATAGTGTATGTGAAGTTTTCAGTCTACAGTGTATGTATTTTAATACTTAGTGTATGTGTTTCACCATGTAGTGTATTTGTTTCAGTATATAATGTATTTTTTAAATATACTGTGTATGTATTTCATTATGTAATATATTTCTCTCAGTATATAGAGTATGCTAAATTTTTCAATAGAGAGGATAAGTGTTTTTATATATAGCGTATTTGTTTCAGTATATAGTGTATGCAGATTTTTCAATGCATAGTGTATTTATTTCAAAATATAGTGTATGTATTTCAATATAAAGTGTAAATATTTCAATATATAGTATATTTGTTTCAGTAGACAATAAATGTGCTTTTTTTCAGTGTGTAGTGTATGCATTTCAATAGTGTATGTATTTCAGTATATAGTATATTTGTTTCAGTATATAGTGTATGCAGATTGTTTTCAATATACAGTGTATGTGTTGCAATGTATAAGGTATTTGTTTCAGTAGATAGTTTATGTGGATTTTTCAGTCTGTAGTGTATGTATCTCAATAGGTAGTGTATATGTTTCAGTACATAGTACATTTGTTTCAGTATATAGTGTACGTGGAGTTTCAGTACTCAGTATGTAAATTTCAGTAGATAGTGTATGTATTTCACAATATAATGTAAGCATTTCACTATATAGTGTATGTGTTTCACTATATGATATATGCATTTCAGTATACAGTATATGTATTTCACAATATGATGTATATATTTCAATAGTGTATGTGGTTCACTACATAGTGTATGCATTTCACTATATGATGTATACATTTCGTTATATATGTATTTCACTATGTAGTGTACGTGTTTTATTATACACCCAGAGATTATGAATTATGTTCCTAACTGCCTACCATAGAAGATGGCAAGTACAGTGTCATTATAGGACTGAATGTATTAGTAACTGGGTGCTGAATTCAGAAGCTTTGTGACTCTCTTTTAGCATTTACATACTTAGGTGCTTGTGATACCGCTGATGGACTTATTTAACAACTCACCAGTAACACGTGTGGTCCCAGAGGACTGAAGGAGAGCAGACGTAGTCACACTCCATAACAGCAGCAGCAGAGAGGAGGCTAACAACTACAGGCCAGTGAGTCTCACATCAGCGAAAGGCAAATTAA
This sequence comes from Neoceratodus forsteri, assembly GCA_016271365.2. Lineage (NCBI taxonomy): Eukaryota > Metazoa > Chordata > Ceratodontiformes > Ceratodontidae > Neoceratodus > Neoceratodus forsteri. The sequence goes on along the minus strand of JADMNL010000024.1, from coordinate 280,674,073 downwards.
AGGCAGCCCGGTTAAAAGAAAGGTTATTATAATATCCAGAATCTAACAGGTTATAAGACCAAAGGCAGCATGGATTCACAGGGAGGGGGGTACTTTTGCCAGATTAATCTGATTTCTTTGACTGGGTGACCAGGAAAATAGATCAAAGAAGGACAGTGGACCTGGCCTACTTGAATTTCAACAAGGCATTCGACACTGTGCCACATAGAAGACTGATAAGAAAATTGGGCAGGCTAGGGGTGGGATCCAAGGTGGTAAATGGTAAAAAGTTGGTTAATGGATAGGGGACTTGGGGGTGGTAAACAGCACTTTCTAATGAGGGGAGAGTAACCAACAAGGTGCCATAGACCTCTGTACTGATACTGGATCTCTTCAATGTCTTCATAAGTGACAGTGTAGAAGAACTGGAAGGCAAGGTATGCCTTTTTGCAGATGACATCAAAATCTGTAATGGGTGGATACTCAGGATGGGGTGGAGAGAATGAGTACACAAAAACAGAACGAAGAGACCATTACTGCTCTCAAGGGTGGTGGCAGAAAAGGTAAAGGCAAAAAGAGTGGCATTCAGAAGGTATAAGGAGACCCAGAGAGAAAAGGATAGGGAAATGTATCTGGGGAATTATAGGGAGGCAGGCAAACCAGTAAGGAGCGCAAAGGTGAAAACTAAGGAAAGAATAGCCCAGGCAGTATCAAAAGGGGATAAGACATTTTGCAGGTTTGTTAGTGAGAAAAGGAAGATAAAGAGAGGGATTGTACAGTGTGTGTGTGTGTGTGGGGGGACTGTACAGAGGAGGACCAAAAAAGGCAAACATCTTAAAGGGAAATGTCCATCAAGAATCGAGTCATGCATGGATGTAAGGCACAGCCCAATTAGCTGTTTCGCAAAATTATTGTTTTTTTTACCATATAAAATCATTAAATATGTCCCTTGTATCTGGCTGATCCTTCCTCTGTCCCACTGGCATTTTTCAATCAGGCAGCGTGCCACAACCACCCACGACTGTCTCAGCATGACATTTCATACGGGGAGTAGCCGGGGCTGCACCCATAGACTGTCTATGTAAATGCGGCTATTAAATGCTCCAGTTTTCAAACTACATGTCCCGGCGGTATACCAAGACCAGGTATTTACTGACAGCCAAGTGACAGTCTATCCCTGGTCTCGGTATACTGCCAGGCATGTAGTTTGTAAACCAGAGTTTTTAATAGCTGTATTTACATAGGCAGTCTATGGTTGCACCCCCTGCTGCTCCCCGTATGAAACATCATACTGAGACAGCTGCTGGTGGGTGTGCCGCACGATCCTGAAATGCTGGCTGGACAGAGGCAGGATTAACAAGATACGAGGGACATATTTAATGATTTGTAAGGTCTGCTAATTGGGCCATGCCTTACACCCAGGTATGACCCAATTCTTGATGGATGTTTCCCTTTAAACAGATACTTCTGCTTAGTGTTCACAGTAGAAGCGGAAGGGGTGGGACCACAAATAGGCACAAAGAGCTTTGAGGGGAAGGAAGTGGCACCAGTTCTTTTTCTGAGGAGAGGGTCAGAAATGCACTCACTAATCTAAGGGTGGACAAAAACCATGGGGCCAGATGGAGTGTATCCAGAAGTGCTGAAGGAACTCTGGGAGGTACTGGCTGCACCCCTTGCAGACTTGTTCAACAGTTTACTAGAGACTGGTGTAGTCCCAGAGGACTGGAGAAGAGCGGATGTAGTCCCACTTCACAAAAATGGTAGCAAGCAGGAGGAGGTGGGCAATTACAGGCCTGTCAACTTGACTTCAGTGGTAGGGAAATTAATGGAAATACTACTAAAGGAAAGGATTGTGGAATACCTGGAATCTGACAGACTTTAGGACCTGAGGCAGCATGGATTCACAGAGGAAAGGTCATATGCCAAACAAAACTGATAGATTCTTTTTGACTGGTTAACCAAGGTGTTGGATCAGGGAGGGGTGGTGGACGTGGCTTACCTAGACTTCAGCAAGGCCTTTGACAACATTACACATAGGAGACTGGTAACAAATTGGGTAGCATGGGGTGGGAAATAAAGTGGTAACCTGGGTAAGAAACTGGTTAGGGAATAGAGACAGAGGGTGGTGGTAAATGGAGTTTGTTCTGAGGAGGATGAGTGACCAGTGGAATACCTCAGAGGTCAGTCCTTTGGCCGGGCTTCTTTAATGTCTTCATTAGTGACATAGCAGAGGAACTGGAAGGGAAGGTCTGCCTCTTTGTGGATGACACCAAGATCTGCAAAAGAGTGGACACTCCAGGGGGTGAAAAGGAAGGTAAGAGATTTAAAATGGCTGGAGGATTGGTCAAAAATTTGGCATCTAATGTTTAATGGAAAAAAGTGCAAAATAATGCACTTTTTGTTTTCCAATTGTTTAACCAGGAATGGCACACTAAGCTGAAAGCTTGTTTACAGGTGCGACCTGGGAGCACAGGGAAGTTAAGTGAATTGCTCAGGATCACACAGTATGCAAGTGGGGGCTGTGGGATTCAAAAACAGGTCTACAGATTTGCAGCTTAGAGCCTTAAACCACTACACTATACTGCCTCACAGATAACAAGTCACAGAAACACAGGGGTGGAGTACAAAATGGGGGGGGTTGCAGCAACCAAGCAGGAAAGGGACCTGGGGTAATCATATCCGATGTCCTAAAGGTTGCCAGACAATGTGACAAAGTGATTGGGAGAGCTAGTTGGATGCTGGGGTGTATAGGTAGGGATATCACCAGCAGGAAGAAGGAAGTGGTGTTACCCCTATATAGGTGAGTAGTAAGACCCCACCTGGAGTACTGTGTCCAGTTTTGGAAAGACATAGACAGAGTAGAGGTGGTCCAGAGGAGGGCTACCAAGATGGTGCACAGTCTGCATCAAAAGCCCTATGAGGAGAGGCTAAAGGAGTGCAACATGTACACCATGGAGGAGAGGGGGAAATGGGGAATATAATCAAAACCTTTAAATACCTCATGGGTGTGAATAAGGTGCAGGTACAGTAGGAGATATTTTTCCAAGGAAAGGGTGCTCTAGAACAAGGGGTCATGATATGAAGCTGAAGGGGGTGTAGGTTCAGGAGAGATGTGAGGAAATACTTCTTCACAGAAAGGGTGATGGATGCCTGGAACAGTCTTCTGGTGGAAGTGGTGGGGAGGAAAACAGTAGTGGGATTTAAACAAAAGCCTGGTATAGGTACAAGGGAATCATAAGGGAAAGGAAGGGGATGGAAGTGACAGTGCCATAGACCAAGGAGGGTCTGCAGTGAAAGCAACCACAGTGAAGATGGGTAGACTGGATGGGCCACGTGGCCCTTATCTGCCATCAGTTTCTATGTTTCTATGGACCTTAGAAAACTCGAAGAATGGTCAAGGACATGGCAGCTAGGGTTCAATGCCAAAAAGTGCAAAATCATGTACCTAAGGAATAGAAAACCAGGTGCTGAGAATAAAAATGGGTATGTACTGATGGTCACTAAGCAGGAAAGAGACCCATGGATTATCATATGTGATGACCTCAAAGTGGTGGAGCAGCTGGGACACCACAGTGGGCAGGGCCAGTGGGGCCTATGCTGTGGTGCATAGGGAAAGGTATCACCAGGAGGAGGAGGGAGGTGGTGCTACCACTGAATTGATCACTGGTGAGACCCCACCAGGAGTACTGTGTCCATTTCTGGAGGCATCTCAGAATGGACATAGGGTGGAGGCAGTCCAGAGGAGAGCAACGAAAATTATACAGGTGTTGCATCAAAAGCCCTATGAGAAGAGACTGGAGGATCCCAACATGGTCACCCTAGAAGAGAGGAGGGAAGGGGTGACATAATACAGACCTACAAGTACCTCATTGGGGTGAACAGTGTACAGAAGTTTGTTTCAAATGAAGAAGTGCAGCAGGACAAGACGGCGTGCAATGAAGCTGGAAGGGGAAATTTAAGAGGGATGTGAGGAAGTACTACTTCACTGAAAGAGTGGTGGCTACCTGGAACAGTCTGCCAACAGAGGTGGTGGAAGCAAAACAGCGGGGGCTTCAAACATGCATGGGATAGGCTTAAGGGAAATTTTAATAAATAGGCAGGGAGGAGGAGGGATTGATGGCAGCAAGGTAGGGTCTGCAGAGTCAGAACAGGCAGAGAAAATCTAGGCAGACTGGATGAGTCAAGCTATCTTTTTTTCACAAAACAAAATTCTGTTTCTATGTTTCTATCACTCAGTCTGTGCATGTTTTAGCTGGAGACCAGGAGAAAGAGAGGGAATATTATAGAAACCTTTAAATGCCTGAGAGGAATAAACAGGGTGGAGTGTCAAAACCTGTTCCAGTGTCATCACTGATCAACAGTCAGAGCAAAATCATAGGTGGGTGCAACATAGATTCAGTAAGGACATAAGGAAATACTCATTCACAGAAAGAGTGGTGGATAGATACCTTACCCAGAGAGGTGGTAAATGACGAGATGGTGACAGGTTTCCAGAGAGTATGGGATAGCTGCAGGGAGTTGGTGAAAACAAAGACATGGAGGGGTTGGGGTGGGGAGGAGGGCAGGGGCTGAACTGCCACTAGAACATTGGCCAAGACATGTCCAATGTTAAATATGAATGTTTCATGAAGGAAAATGGGCACACACCACAAACTATGAGTACTGGCAACATTCTGTATTTCATGTTTCATTGTGGAAACCGAATTTATTACAATATTATTGCCGCACTGCTTTTACCTGTCAGCAGAGCTGGAAATGGAATTAATTCACTGGGGGAACCTGCCACCTTTGATGTAGGATCGAACATACCTGACAGGGGTCTGAGGACACTTTTCCTCATATATGCTTTACTTTTGCCCTTTATTTAGCCGATTTTATGCTGTAGGAAGCTACATTTTACATAGGAGCAATTCTTTTCCATTTTGCTTGTGGAAATGAGTCAGGCTGTTAATTTCATTCCTTGAACTGAATCCCCCCAGTCCTCCCCCCTCAATTTTCACCTCTGCCTGTCTGGTTAGTAAGTTGATCTGTAATAATGAAGTTGCATGTTATGGGGTTCAGTTACAATTAGGCCCTGTCCACACTATGCCTCTGTAACGTTACAGAGGGCTCAAACTGTTACCGCAACGGTTTGCATTTACACCTGTAACATTACAGAAGGCGTTTTTGTAACCGTTGTTGAAACCACTTATGAGGTGGTTTCAACAATGGTTACGAAAACGGTTCTGCCCCTGTAACGTTACTGGTCATAGTGTGGACGGGTGAGCATGTAGCTCCAGCATTCCCCCAGTGCAGCAAGAAACTGCATTGTGGGATAGGGTGCAGCCGTAATGGTTACACAGCACCCACAATGTGGACGGGCTGTAACAGTTCCAAACTGTTATCGAGACTGTTTGCCGGCAGTGTGGACACACTGTAACGGTCCCGGTCTGTAACGGTTTGGAACCGCTACAGGACTGTGGCAGAAAAGTGGACAGGGCCTTAGTGAGACGGGGCAGTGACTGACAAACTTTAGGGAAAACATCTTTATAATAATAAATCAAAACCATGTTATCATTAATTGATCCTCTAAGTTGCTTATCAGGCTATTTCACCATGTATCCTCTTCTGGTTAAAATCTATAAAAGACACAGAGCGCTGTCACATTTAAAGTATTTATTAACACGCAAAGAAATATTTGCTGTCCTTTGTGCCTGGCTTGGTGGCTTCCTCAAAACTTTATACAGTTTGTGTGTACCTGTGCTCAGCAAATATTTTGTTAAAAAGAATTGCATTTCAGAGGTGTTTCACTGTCGGGTCCAATGAAACTTATGCTGCAAAGGGCTCAGCAGTGACAGCCCAATGATCAGCTAGGCTGATTATGATGTGTTTTTCTTTTTGCGGGGTGCAAACCTCTCATAGTTGAAAGGAGCCAGCTGCTCCATTCACAGAATGGTTGGCACCTTTCATCTGCATAAAACCTTCCATTCTATTTTTTGTTTTATAATCTTCAATTAGATGTCAACTGCCCCATGTTGTCCAGGAATGGGAGTCTGAGCTCCCTCCTACTGCTGCATATCCTCCCCCCACCCATCACTACCCATGCCCAGTCCGTGAAACAAACTCCTCCCATTGCTCAGTATCCCTCCCACCTCCCATTGCTTCTAGTGTGCCTTCTGAATTTGCAGACACTGGGGTGCCCAATCTCTGGTACCAGTTAGTACCCCCACCCTGCCCATTTCCACTGTGTGACACCGGGAGGGGCACACCCCCGGTGTCATCAAACATGACACTGACACTGGGGTGACCAATCCCAAGTGTCAGTACCTGAAATAAATGGTCCATCAATGTCTGTTGGCACCACCCCTCAGCTGCTGTTACCCCCCACCCTCCCCACTCATCACCCACCCACCCATACAACCTCACCCCATACTTACCCACCGGGGTTCTAGTGCTGTAATCCTCTTTGGAATGAAGACACGTCTTCACTCTTCATTGCCAGACTGGGAACTGAGGAAATCAGGTATGCATGCAGTCAATGTATTTCAACGTGTTTTAAACTTGTACTAATAACATGGCAATTTTTTTATATTTCCCCCAAAATTTATGGCCTTTTTGGGACCCCACCTTATGAACAAGGCAGGTGAAATTCTTTCTTCAAATCTAGCCTGAATGGTGATTTCTCAGTCGCACCTCAAAATCATTTTTCAGGCGGGATTTGAATATTTTCACCTATCAGGTTCATGAGATGGGGTCATAAGAAGGCTATGTTGAAAACCTGAAGTGAAAATATTGAAAAAAAAAAAAAAGTTATAAACATACGTTGAAATTTTCCAACACTTGCACATATCTTTCAATATTTTTGACCCCAAATTCTCAGCATAGCCATTTTTTCACACTATCACATGAATGTGACAGTTGCCGTTTTTCAAACCCTGGCCAAAATATGTTTCCACACCTGTGGAGAGAACTGAAGTTACAGATGGGATTTAAACATTTTCACCTACCAGGTTCACAAGGTGGTGTCATAAGAAGACTATGTTGAGCATTTTGAGTCAAAATATTGAAAAACATCAAAGTTATGAAGGTATGCTAACATTTTCAGTGAGCTCATCACTGGCAATCTTCAGTATTTTGACCCAAATTTTCAACATAGCCATTTTTTGACACCACCTCATGAACATGACAGTTGTCACTTTTTGAATGCTGGCCAAAATGTGATTTTGCACTTGTGGCATGTAATGGTATTTTGTGCAGTATATTATAAATGACACCTGTCAGGTTCAGAATGGAGCTCATTAAAAGACTATATTGAAATTTTGGGTTCAAAACTGTTTCATTAATTTATCATCCCCCATGCTGACTAGCCCTATGCACCGGTCCCCCAGCCCTGTCACCCCAGCATCCTTTGGGAGTTACTACCTTGTCTGGCTCTTCCCCCAGGGCTTGCTTCCCTTCGTGGGGTCAGTGGGGCCACCACTCAAGCTCCACCAGAAACAGGATCCAGTTTGCCAGGATGTGCACAGATGGCTGGGTATGGGGCCTGTGGGAGACCAGTGTCATCATACCATCCCTGATGTGGAAGAAGTGGTGTGCAATGGCACCAATGGCTGTACATTGCATGCTCCCATGTGCAGCATGCCAAGCATCTGCCCTGCCTGCCCCCCATACAGTGTCAGTGTGCTAAGCCTCAAGCCACCTCTGGGGTCAGGCTAATGCTGGCCACTGGTCCCACCCCTCCCTGGAGGAGGACAGCGGTCCTTGGGATGCTCAATCCTCCCCCCGGCTGACCCTCCTACTTCCAAGGTTGCTCCCGACCTTGAGTCATTGGCACCACAAGTGGTAGCACTACTGCTGCACTGGTGGGCTGATGGGGGGGGTCAAAACTGTTACAACAAAAAAACTGTGAAGTAATCTTGTTTGCAGGGACAGTCCTTGGCCCAGTGGGAACCACGTTGTATTCCCATAAAAACACAGAAACATAGAAGATTACTGGCAGATAAGGACTGCTAGGCACATCCAGTCTGCCCATTTTTCCTATCTGCATCAGCTGATGTTGACCCTGTGTGGTCATCAGCCTAGCCCCCCCACTTACCAAATCTAGTGTTCCTTTATGCCTGTCCCATGCATGTTTGAATCCCCCCCGAGGTGTCATGTGATGGCATCTGGCTAGATAGCAGCTGGGATACTGAGCTCCCCCCGCTGGCCACCTTTTTTGAGCATTTAACAAAACATCTTGGCTTTTTACCGGACAAATTTGTTTAATAAACGTCTGGGGAAGATACCTGCTAATACCTAGTGATTGCTGTAGCAAGGAAATCGTTTGCAGGCTTGCGATGGAAGTGGATGGGAAGCAGGCCTCAGTCAGGCATACACCTCCTGCTTCCCCAGAGAAGGCCTCCAAGAAACAACGGAATCAGGCCCCTACCAGAGGAGATCGAAGTGGGGACAAAGCGCAACAGGCTACTCCGCTATCGGAAGATAGGTTCCTCCAAGAACTTAATCCCTTAAAAGATATCCTTCAAGAATTAGCTGGGAGCTTAAATCTCTGCGCAGCAACCTTTCCTCCGTCTCCACTAGAGTTACTGATATGGAGACCAGATTAACCTCGTCTGAGTTGTGGAGGTCCAGAACCGAAACTGAGATCACTGAACTTAGGCAACAAATAAAGAAATTGCAGGCTAAAACTGAAGATTTGGAGGGGCGTAATCGCCGAAACAATCTTCTAATTATGGGACTACCTGAGCTGGAAGAAGGCCCAGACATCATGGCCTTCCTACAGAAGTTCCTGTGCAAGGTAGTGGGCCCATCCCCTATCAGCTCTTCCTGTCACTTAGAGCGGGCACATCGCTCCCTGAGGCCTAGGCCTGCAGCTGGGTCCCACCCATGCCCTATTATTATCAAATTATTGAGCTATGTGGAGAGGCACCATGTTTACACGAAGTCCCGCGAATTAAAAGATATCCTGTGGGGAGCATCCAGAATCAGAATCACCCAAGACCTACCTAAAGAGACCCGAGAGAAAAGAGCAGCCTATCATCCAGTGGTACAGAACTGATAGCGCATCTATTCCTTTTAAATGATTTATCCAGCAACTTTGAAAGTTACCATTAATGGTGCTACTACCAGCTTCAACTCCCCGAGGCTGCCCGCAGGATCTGGAGATCAAGCTGCCAGATCTATTCAAGGCACATGGCTGAGAGACTCTACATGTCCCTATCTGGAGATTCAACCTCATATTCTGGCTGGACTAAACCTGTCTTTATCTTTGTGTAATTTTAAAAGTGATGCTTACTCGGTGATGGCTGTGCGCTGCCTTCTGTTTCTCCGTTCTCTCTCTGGTCTCTTCTTTTCTGTTCTTGCCTTTCTCTGGTCTCTCTGGTCTTTCCCCTTTGGTCCCCTTTTTTGGATCTTCTGGCCTGGGTTCGGGTCGTGGTGGCGGTTCCTGGCTTGGCGCTTTCCCCATTCTCGGCCATGTCCCTTCAGGACGGAACGTTTTTCATGCGGTAGTAGTTTCGGGTGGGGACTTCCTGGGAGGCGGACCTTGCTGGTCCCTCTGCCCTTTGGTTCCCCCTGGAAACATCGGCCTTTAGATAGATCTCGGTCAATAGTACTGCCTGCATGGGGATCTGTTCGACTTTCGCTGGCTCTCTGGACTCTCATTTTCTTCTGGCCTGCAGCGACTCGGGTAGGACTCCCTCTTTCCTTTCTTCTTGCTCTGGTTTTACTAGCGAGGATGTTGAGGGGGACCGTTTACTGAACTAATCTGGAATTTTGGCTCTTTGTAGCTGGGTAGTAGTGCTACTACTCATTTTCTTTACTCGACTGTCCCTCCTCTATTTTCTTCACTTTTCTGTCTCTATATTAGCAATGGATTTCTGGGAAGGGGGTGGCTGGGTGGGGGGTCGGGCTCGTGGGCTTGCTCGCTGGATGTGGAATCGTGAGCCAGGTATGGGGGTTGGCCAACCTCCCGGGGCTGGGCTTTGGGAAGTGTGATCCTGGTATTAGTGGTCTGCATTCTTTGGGATTGTTCCTGATCCTATTTGTCTGCTGGTACTGGTGCCTGGCTCTGGGGTTTGGAGGTTCGACTGGGTGTTGGGGCTCGAGCTTTTGGATGCTTGGTTATTTTTAGATACCTGGCTCGGCTTACCCATGTAAATACTTATTTTTGATTTGCATGGGATATTGGTTGTGGGGGTTGGTTGCTGTTGGGAGGGATCTAGTTTAAAATACTACATATTATTGGGACTTTTAGTTGCAGGGGTGGGGGATGAGGAGTACTGCTTTTTAGGATTGTTTTTTGTTAACCTTATGGTTTCTGGGTTCTGGGAGGGGGTTGGGGACTAGGGACTAATAGTATATGACTTGGATGTTTCACATGGTTACTGGTTTGCTGTGATAGTTTATTTCTGGGGGGATTTGACTGGGGTGCACCTCGCATTTATATACTATGATGGCTTGGTCTGGATGTTTATTGGTTTCATTATGCCTTTAAAATGGCTATGAATATTGTCAAAATAGCGTCTTGGAATGTTAGAGGGCTTAGGGATCGGGTCAAATGGTTACAGGCCTTTAACCACTGTTCACTCCTTCACATTGATATCCTTTTTTTACAGGAGACACATTTAAACCATGATGAAGCTAGGCTGCTCTCCCGATCTGGTTTTTCCCAATCTTACCTTGCCGGAAATTCCTGCTTTAGCAAAGGAGTTGCAGTTCTTATTAAAAAGCATGTATTGTTTATGAAAGAGTTAACTGTCTCAGACCCAGAGGGGAGGTTTGTCCTGGTGAAGGGTATCCTGAATGGCGACAAGGTCGTCCTCGGTTCTGTTATGCCCAGTTGGGGAATCCTGTTTTCTTCATGACTTGGCTGATAAGTTGGCTGGCTTTCTCTGCTCAACTTATACTGAGGCGATTGGAATGTGCCTTTCTCATCTACCTTAGACAGGGAAACGCAAGATAAGCGCCATCTTCCCGCTCAGCGGGCTTTTGGGACCTAACCATCGATGTTGGGTCTATCGATCCCTAGGCGGCTCACTAATCCTTCTTGTCATGCCTTTTCCTTTTACTCTCAATCACATGGCACTAAGTCGAGGCTAGATATGATTTTAGTCAGCCCTCCCTTCCTTCCGAATATCTCTTTGTCGTATTGACCCGATAATTGTGTCGGATCATGCTATAGTCTGGATCACGAATGTCCCTAGACCCTGATTACCTCGTGACTCCATGTGGCAGCTAAATACACAGTTATTGAAGGATCACCAACGTGTTTCAGAAATTAGTTCCGTTTCTCTTTTCTGGCTGATAATTTGAATTCCACTTCTAGGGTTGATATGGTTTGGGGCGCGCTGAAGTGTCATCTTAGGGGTGAACTCATTAAGATGACCTCCTTTAGGAAGAGGACACAGTTGGCTAGGTCCTTGGCTCTGATGAACAAATTAAGGGAGTTAGAAGCTAATTATTCTGTAACTTCTTCTGTATCAGATCTTAAGGAGCTTTTACTAACTAAGAATGATTACTTGGACCTTTTGAAAGAAAAAACAGAATATTGTTTGATGAAAACCCAGGCCAAGTATCTTGATTTTGGTGAAAAATCTGGTAAATTGCTGGCTTTACATTTGCGCACACTTGAGAGTTCAAGGATCATCCCTTCTTTGTATTCTTCATCTGGTAGGGTAGTTTCCTCACCTAGAGATATTGCTCGTATCTTCAAAGATTACTACTCAGACCTTTATAGTTATTCCTCGTCACCCCATCCTATCTCGGCTGTCAAGGAGTATATTAGAGGGATAGATATCCCTTGTATATCAGAGACCCAACAAGCGAGCCTACTAGTCCCTATCTCGGCTGAGGAAATTAGCAATACCATTGCCTCCTTGGTTCCAGATAAGGCACCAGGGCCGGATGGTTTCCCGGCAAATTTTTATAAAGTATTTGCAAAAGATCTGATACCTATTCTTCTTAAACTATATAATTACCTACCGGTCTCTTCTGAGATTGATCCTGCCTTGTTTGAGGCTACAATAGTTCTAATCCCTAAAGCAGACAAAACCCTCACTGATCCGGCTAATTACTGTCCCATCTCTCTCCAAAATTATGATATTAAAATTTTGGCTAAAATACTTGCTGAAAGGATCAAGAAGGTCTGGTTGAGCTCTGGAGCCCTGAGCAGGCTGGTTTTGTACCAGGGAGGTCGGCGGCAGATCACTTGAGAACTCTGTCACATATCTCCTAGTACGCCCTAAACTGCCACATGTCCAGTTGCTTTGATCTCTCTGGACGCCGAGAAAGCGCTTGACCGGGTTGATTGGTCCTTTCTGTGAGCAGTAATGGAAGAGATGGGTTTTCAGCTCCTTTTGACTATGATTCAGACATTTTACAATTGCCCTCTGCTAAGATCTATTCCAATGGGGTTTTATCTCCCTCTTTCCAGTCTTTTCGCTGGTACCAGGCAAGGCTGCCTCTCTCGCCTTACTATTCAATCTATTTTGGAACCCCTGCTGATTAAACTCAAGTCGTCTCTCAGGTTAGAGGTATTATGCTTCAGCAACGTGAACTAGTCTCTCTGCATATGCAGATGATGTCTTGTTGCACCTAAAAGATCCGTAACATCCTTAGAGGCCACTCTTGATATCATTAGGCAGTTTGGTTCCTTTTTCGTTACAGCTGAATATCTCTAAATGCGAGATTTACCTTTAAATCACTATACAAACAGGCAAGATTTCTTTCCTTTGGAATGAGATGGACCCTCAGATCAATTAAGTATTTGGGAATCCATTTTTACCGATCTTTCCTTCTGAGAAAATTAAATCTGGATAGAGTTAGGGACTTGATTAGTCAGGATCTGCAGTGCTGGTTAGCTCTTCCTATTTCGCTCTGGGGTCTAATCAATATTATCAAAATGAATATACTTCCCTGGATCTTTTATCCAATGAACCTGACCAATCTCTGATCCCCTCCTTTTCCAACAGCTTCACTGGTTGTTCTCAGTTTTATCTGGTGGGGAAGGGAGCCCGCGCCCCATACCATCTTGTCGCTCCCTAAGGACAGGGGTGGTTTGTGACTCCCTAATCTTGTTGTACTATTAGCTGCCCACCTTTCTAGTTGGGAAGGTGGCTCTCCACAAGTACAGAGAACCCGGTCCAATTTGGCTTCAGCTGGAGCAGGCTTTTCTCCGACCTTGGACCGGATAGCTTTGTCCTGTTTTATTTGCCCCTGAAGACTCTTTCACAGCTAATTCTGGACAAAATGGTGGTCAGCTCTCTTAGGGCATGGGTACAGTATCTTAAGTCTCTTCGGATTTCAAGTGAACTGGACTTGGGACAGCCAGTGGTTTTAAATCCCAACGTCAGATTGGAAAACTCTTGGATACTGCCCAACTGGCTCCCACAATTTAAAGAGGCCAGAGTGGAGCAGCTGTTTAACCAAGATCTGCTCTTTCGCGGATGATATCTTAAAGAAATTTGATATACCAAGTAAAGGGATTTTTAAGGTCTTCCAACTTCGCACTTAGTGAGTATTAAATTCGTACCACTTTTAGGCAATCGGTTGTGCTTCTTTTATCTAATATCATCAGTCTTGCTTCTCAGCCCACTCTATCTCATCAATCTATTCGTATCTCCTGAATTATAATTTGCAGGAGGATGTTGAGGGCCCTCGGTCTGGGCAAATCTTCTTCCTGAGGCTGTCGGTTTGGGCTAATATTTGGTGGTTTGCATAAATATCACACCCAGGATAGGTTGCGATTAACACAGTATTATATTGTGAATAACCTTTACTATACCCCTTAAACTCTTTCAGCGAAATGGTTTCAGTTCGGACTGTTTTAGGTGCTCCAAGTCGGAGGGCATTAATTCATATTTTTGAGAGTGTTCTAAAGTGGCCCCATTGTGGTCCCTGATCTGGGAGAATTTGATCCCTTCTGGGTCTGAGTAGTTTTTGCCCAGAAGTTTGTGTCTTGGAAGAATTTTCTTATATCAATAGTGTGGAGCGTCGCTATCATATGGCTTTAGTGTCTATGGCAGTTAAGAAACTTGTCCTAAGACATTGGAAGGATCAGTTGGTCTTATCGTACGCAGACTGGCTGAAGGAGATGATGTCGTATCTCCAGTCTGAAAATCTGATTGCCAGCTTTAAAGACCGTATGGATTTGTTCCATAAAAGATGGGGTAAACTCCAAACTTTGTGTTTGCATTAATAGTTAGGCCTCTGACCTGATCCTTTGCCCTCTACAGTATCTATTCCTGTACCTTTGCTGATTTTAGATTTCTCTTCTGTTTTATATGATCCATGGGTTTAAAGTTATGATACTTTGTTTTAGGTACATAGCGATATCCAGAATTAGGAAGGTTTCTTTTTAGGTCTTTTGCTGGTGCACCCATAGGGTTTTGGGGAGGGGGGTGGGGGTTCTTTGTTGGATTTTATATGTAAAGGTTATATGCCTTGTGGGTTTGAGAATAGTTGGGCGGTGTGTTTTGGGGAGGTTATTGGGATTTTTCTTTTGGGGGAGGGGGATTTAGGAGGGGGATGGGGTGTGGTTTTGGTTGTACGACATATATACTGACTGGTTCACTGCTTGCTGTTCTTTTTGGGGGGGTTTGTTTGTTTGTGTTTTCTGTTTTTTCTGTTTGTATTTTGGAAACTAATAAACTTAAATTTCAAAAAAATGTTTGAATCCCCCCACTATGTTTGTCTCCACCACCCCCAGTGGTAGGCTATTCCAGGCGTCCACCACTTTTTCAGTGAAGAAAAACATCCTCATGTTTCCCTTCAAACTCCCCCCCCCAATCTCATGTCATGTACACTTGTTCTTGCCCCTCTTTTATACTGAAACATGTCCCCCACCTGTACCTTATTTATGCCTTTAAGATACTTGATGGTCTTAATCATGTCACCCCATTCTCTCCTCTCCTCTAATGTATACATGTGAAAATCCTTCAGTCTCTCCTCATATGTTGTCTGGTGCATGCCCTCTACCATCTTAGTTGTCCTTCTTTGGACCACTTCCAGTCGGTCAATGTCCTTATGAAGATGTGGCCTCTAGAACTGTACACCATACTCCAGATGATGCCTCACTAGCATTTTGTATAGTGGCATCACCACCTCCCTTCTCCTGCTTATGATGCCCCAATCTATGCACCCCAACATGCTACTGGCTTTCCCTATAGCCTTTGTACATTGTTATACATTGTCTGGCCACTTTACAGTAATCTGTCATCATAATCTCCAAGTCTCTTTTTTTCTCTGGTGGCTGGTAGGAATCCCCCACATCCTGTAGTACTCTGCAGGGTTCTTTCGCCGCAGGTGCATGATTTTTCACTTTTTTGCATTGAACTTCAGTTGCCATATTTGGGACCACTCCTCCAGCTTTTCCAGGTTCCTTCTCATATTATCCACCCCATCTGGTGTGTGTAGGCTATTGCAAATCTTGTCGTCATCTGCAAGTAGGCAAACCTTGCCTACCAGCCCTTCTGCAGTGTCGCTAATGAAGACATTGAAAATGCCAGTGATCTGAGTTCAGGTGAGAGCTCAGTGAGCTGGCTGAGTGGGCAGCGGCTGGGCGAAAGGCACTGCAGTGTGTGGCAGTGGTCCCAGCCTGAGGAGGGACACAACAGTATTTTGGCACATGCACGAACTCATGTGCACACACACACACACACACACACGACACCTTGTGGTGGGTCAGGGAGCTTTCCCTCACAAATGGTTGTCATGCGTCTCGAGGCCTGATGGGCCCCATGCACTCCAGTTGGACAAATAAGAGGCAGTATAGGAGGCAGTATAGCACAGTGGTCTAAGGCTCTGTGCTGCAAATCTGGTGACATCCAGCAGACCAGACCTGGGTTTGAATCCCACAGCTTCCACTTGCATACTGTGTGACCCTCAGCAAGTCACTTGTGCTCCCAGGTCACTCCTGTAAAAAAGCTTTCAGCTTAGTGTGCTATACCTGGTTAAACAACTAAAATAAAAAAAAAAGTTAGTCTGACAGTTTTAAATTAGAATGCAGGTGCAGACCTACAATTAGTAGGAAGTTGGGATCCACTACAAATTACTCAGCTCACTACGCATGCCTGCCACACACACCATAAGGACAAATATTCAGCACTGACGATGCTTGTTTTTGTCTGAGTGCTTGCAGTTAGATTACTGACCCACTCATTCTGAATATGCATCTTATGTCTTTATTTTCTGGGTCAAATTCTTCTAATCATCAATAGTAGTCACCAGTTTAGTATAGTACAGCTAAGTATCAGCACTGATTTTTCTGATGAGGAAAACAAATTAGAGTTTTTTAGTGTTTACCACTCATTTGCCGCATAGCTCAGCATGGCTTCTGGCTTCACTAAGAACTCTTATTCACATCTATCAATAGACTAGAATGTCTATCAGTCACTGTTGTCTGTTAGCTAATAGTCTTTAGAAAATGGGCAAGTAAAACTCTGTCTCCTGATTGGCTAGTTCCCTACCCAGACCCCTGGTCTATCTGAGAACAGACCCCGAGTTAGAATAAGTGCCAGTGGTAACTGACCTGATCACTGAACTCATGGGGCCAGTTAGAATGTTCAAGTTTCAAACTAACGCCATTTTTCTCCTGGTTAGGGGTTAATTTTGCCAATCACTCGTCCCACCAACACACATGAATACCAGCCTCCTTTTTAAAATGCTACACACTCTACCACTCAATGCAGGCTTCAGCCAATAGAATAAAAGTGTTTTTTTTTTAATTAGTAAGCAGCTAGCCCATCGCGTGCTCTGCGCTACTGGCAAAAAGCTGCTCTCAGCTCACCCTGCCTGCAGCCATGCTTTCCTGCTCGGTAAGTGAACGACTGAGTGAGACAGCCCTAACACACAAACCGCAAACAAAACCTCACAAATTCCCGATACTCAGTCATCATTTCTGTTTTGTTTGGGACCGGCGACTTCACGGCAGTCTGTCCTGTACAGCACCAGCAGTCCCCACTTGTCCCCACTGCCAAATATCCCACATGCCAGCGATCTAGTCTTAATAAAAAAAAGATCTTACTGCATGTTAAAGCCGTCAGGTCGGCTTTTCCGTAATAGTCTCTGTGCCTCCATCTCCCATAGACTCTTTGCTCACAAATGAAAATCGAAGCCGTCAGCTTTGAGGCAGTCTCTTCTCGTGTCCTCGGACTCCAGGCTAACACGGTGCTCCACTGATGATCTCTATTCTCTGCCTTTCACCCTGAGCCTGCATCATGTGTTGATAAAAGCTGTGCCCCCCCCCAAAACATAGCCACTGTGTGTGTGGAAGGGGATCTTTAACTCAGTGCAATGACCGCTACTTTGGGGGCAGGGAAGATGTTCACAGGCACTTTACACTTCACGGGGCAGTTGCTGGAAGAGGGGGACAATAAAAACATTGACAAAATTCAATCCTTAACAGCTAAAAAAAGGCTTTAAAACTTGAGCCCAGTGAGTGCGTGTGTGTGAAGGAGGGTACAGGTAACCATGACAACCAGCTCAAAAATGTAACATTTTGGAGGCTTCAGAAGCACAGAAGTCTCCAGGTTTAAGAACAAAAACAGCATTCAAAAGCAGGTGGAGGAACTATTTTATTACAAAATCTCAAACAAATATGTGTTCTAACATTTAAACATAAAATTATTTTCTCAAACATATAAAATACAGCTGCCCATTTCTAAGCATAATAATACCCTCCAGGGTGGGCAGTATTATGCAATACGGACCTTCAGAGGCTATAAGGCCCTCCGCCTGCAGCGTCGGGCCTCATTACGCCCCTTGGCGGTCCGGTATTGCACAATACCGCCCACCCTGTTGGGTATTATTGCTTACATAACACACTATATAACCATAACATTCTGCACATTTATTTAAAAAAATTATAACATCAGAAACAAGTAGACCATATTGCACATTTGTTATTTTACTTGGCTGGAAATAGGTCGCCATACTTTTTTCAACAAATACGTGTGTTCTTATATTGGGCTGGAGGCTCAGTGCAGGACTGCTGTAGCTCAGGTGGATGCTGCGTAGAGTAGATGCATAATAACATAACAGTAAATGCATATTCCACGTAGTCCAGTTATATGCCACTTGCATGCACATGCCTCTAGGACCATGCCATGCAGCTATATACATGAGATGTCACCGTTACACAGAAAAGTCCCAATACAACAATGGGCTTAGGTTAAGGGATCCAAACTCACAGGGATCACTTTTTAAGGTAAAAATAGTGAGATCCCATCATCCAAAATGGTGTATTATATTGTTTTAGTGAATGATGGAATTTTAAAATTGAACTCTGTATTATATTTTGTTGTTATATATTGTATATGAACTGTCCTAAATATTGTTAAATGCTCTAAGCCCCCAGGAAGGGGAGCTATATAAATAAAGTTTCTGTCCAACTATCTATCTATCTATCTGTCTGTCTATCTATCTATCTATCTATCTATCTATCTATCTATCTATCTAACTATCTATCTATCTATCTAATATGAAGCAACATACCATAGTACCCCCTCTTCTACAAGGCTAGTTTGCTGGTTTAACATAATCTTCTACACTGAACCATCTCAAGTACAATTTTGTTTAGCAGACTGTACAAAAACAGTTTCACATACAATGCATAATAAATGAGGACTTTTGCACCCCATACACAAAATAAACCCTGAATATTCTAACCATCCCTTCAGTTCTCTTGCTCTCTACAAACTGCTCAGCTTGCTGAGTGGACAGATGACTTCTGATGATGATGATGATGATGTCTGGCCAGTCTGTGTCAATCACTTTCATGACATTTGCTTTCAGGGTGGGAACTCATTAGATGGGAGTTGGAACTCCCCACCACTGAGCCAGAGTGGGATGGCAAGTCCCAGGAATCTGGTGCCTGCTTCATCCCTGGTGGGTCACACAGGCTGACGCCACTGCTCATCAGTTGACAGACCACAGGTCAGTGGTAGCTAGTAAAGCTGGAATCAGCTTTGAACGACCACCCCATAGACACATAACACCCAAACTGCCCTTCCCCTCCCCATCTCACCCAACACCCTCTCAGAGCAGGCCACATTCTTTACAAGTGCAGCCCTAGGAATGAAGTCACACTTACCCACCTCTTCCTGCTGCTGGTACTGCTGCTCCTGTCCAGAGTTCAGCAGCTGCACACATGCACACAGTCTATCTCACTCTACCACACCAGTGAAATGTTTCGCTCCACAGTTGCAGCTCCTCTCTATCAGTCTAGTCTCCTTTTCATACATATGTGCGTGTTAGGGCAGGGAGAACTCGGTGAAGTTCTGATCCTCATTAAATAAGAACAGCAACACAGTGAAGTTCTGATTATTTATAAACATTTGAAAACATGATAAAATGCATAAAAGTGGCCAAAGTCAGTCATATTTAACACAGAGGCCTAAAGAAAATAATTTAATGCATTATTTGTATAAAAAGCTAAAAGCAAAAACTACTACTAGCTGCTTCATGGCTGGCCTCTACTGGTGGCATATTCTGCTTCAGCCCATGACATGAGTGTGCTCTGAGAGATTGAGGCGAGAGAGAGAGCAAGAGAGAGAGAGAGAGAGTGTGAGAGAGAGAGAGAGAGAGAGAGAGACGATGCAAGTACTATTGTACCACAAAGCAATACCAAGGACTGCAGGCAGCCAAGATATGTTTTATCAATGCTGCTGTGTGGGTATTATTTTGATGGATGTACACAGCCTGCCACACTTATATCGAGAGATGTACTCTCTCTCTCTCTCTCTCTCTTCTCTTTCTCCTCCAGATGGAACAAAGTCAAAGATTTATTGCCAGCATGCACTGTCTGCTTCACCGCCACACTGAGGCCAAGATGAAATTTATTTTGTTGTGATTTCTGTGGCTGTAAAATTTCTCATTGGCCCACAGTAGCTGTTTCTTTCTTCTCTGGATGGAACAAGTCAAAGATTTATTTTGTCAGCCTGCCTTGTACACAGCCTGCCACACTGACACCAAGAGATGTAATGTATTTCATTTTTTGTGATGTCTGGGACTGTATTATTTGCCGCCCCCAACAAGTAGTCTCTCTCTCTCTCTCTCTCTCTGTCTCTTCTCTTCTCTTCCTCCTCTTGATAGAACAATATAGTCAAAGATTTATTGCCAGCCTGCCGTCTGCCACTGCTACACAGCCACACTGAGGCCAAGATGAATGTTATTGCTGATTTCTGTGGCTGTAAAATTTCTCTTTGACCCCCAGTTGCTGTCTCTTTCTCCTCTGGATGGAAAAAATCAAAGATTTATTGTGCCTGCCTGCCCTGTGTACCACACACAGCCAGCCAGGGCTTTTCCCCTCCCCCTACTAGTCTCTCTCTCCAGTCTAGGCTCAACAAGAAATCATCAGATTCATCTTCTCTCCCTTCTAATTCCTCTCCCAACCCCAATGAGTTCTATTATTTTTTTCCTCCCCTCTGCTCCAGCACAACATGTACCATGACCCACTGTAAATGAATGATCTCTGCTCTCTTTCTTTCTCTGAGCATCTGGGCTGCATTGTGCACTCACCATGGTTATATACTGTGACTGAGTGCATCACATGACTCTCCCCTGCTGGCATCACATGACTGTTGCCTGACTGAATGCCACCAGCCGCCTCTATGTGATGCGAGCATTCCAATGGCATCCCCATGGCAACAGTCAACACTGTAGGGGGGAAACATGCTCTGTGGCTGTCCACAGACCTGGAGGACTTCTGCAGCCCATATTTATCAGAATCCATCAGGGTTTGATCCAGGGGTCTGGATTTTCGGTAGAACAGTCCGTCCAGCCCTACTGTGTATAAGTGTAAAGGGGATAATAGCCTCTTGTGATCTGTGTACGAAGTTTTATACCACTGTATCTCTTTCCATGGGGTGAACAGTCAGGCAACTTCACTATGCATAGCACTGCTAACATCACTAGTAGCACATCTGTGTTACTACTATAGTATATGTCATCATTTAATTCACTGAGAAAGCTGATTTCAGTGAGAATGACTGGCCACCAGCACCACGACTATGGAGCTTTTTTTTCTTTTACAAGTTAAAGACCCCAACACACAGGAGCATTGCTTTTTATATCATTTGGTGGTGTCTTGGGAGAGGGTGATGGTGTGCCTTAGGGTGGAAGGATCGTTTTATGTTTACAGGGCTGGGTGGGTGTGGAGGAGGTAGGTGGCATGGACTGATGGACTTGAGTGGGGTGAAAGGTGTCTGTTATTCATGAACTTCACCACAACTGGTGGGGGAGAAAAATAGTATAGGTGCTACCAGGGTGAGGGTTGGTGGTGTTACACAAATACTGGGGTCTTATGGGAAAGGGGTAGGTCACTAGTGTTAGGTGGGCAGGGGGCATTTTTGTTTTTGAATACTTTTTTTTATATAAGAAAAGAACTTCCCTGTGTAAAGTTGGGATGAACTCAGGAAACTTTGCCCCACTACATGCAGTGTGAAGAAGTGACGTTGCACCAACTTCACCAACAAAGTTTCAAATTACTGCATCTCAGTCATTCCTACCTATAGAGATCACATATAAGACTTTTTACATGTGATCTCTCTGGAGATATCTTGAGGCAAGCAGGTGGCTGGCAGAGGCACAGTCCAACAAAGTACATAATTCACTGGGTAATTTTCTGCCTTTCTTCCACCAGACCTGTTCTTGAGTGCCCACAAGAAATCTGCAGGATTACACCAAGCAACCTTAAAGAAAAGGTGACTGGATGTGAGTTTTCAGTGCTGTTTGCTTACTTTTGTATATTTTGCTTCCAGTTTCTTCCCCAAAACTGAAAATGTTCCATATAATTCAGCAGATTTCAGTTTTTAGATTTATAGTACAAATTCAGTTGAATAAATTTCGTATATCCTAATACTTACCACATTTAAACTGAAAGTGAACACTTGGGGCCCCAAACACAGTTGCTAGAGACTGATGCTATTTGAATAGTAAAATAGCACAAGTCCCAAAACTTGTGTCGGCAATTTTGTTATTTGTACTCAGTGTCACAAGTGTTCCCTGTGTGGTTGCACATCACTGTGTGGCCATTCAGGGCAGGGGTCACCATGCAAATATCCCACTAGGTCATACTCAGAGCACGACAACGCTCACTGAGACTACCATAGCTCTGTGGTACACCTCCTACTATTTGAACTCTTCTTTAGCTGGTGGTAGTGGATGTCACACTTCTGCAGCAGTCAGTAGTGGGGCAAGCTGGGGACAGGGTACAGCAAAAACCAAACATTAAAGAAGGAGCATATAAGAACAGCATTAGAGTTGTAGGTTCCAGTGGATGACAGGGGCGCCAATATCAATGGGGAGTAGTGGGGGGGACACAGGACCACCAGGAAATGATAGCAAATGGCAGGAAAAATCCAAAGGATGTCATCCCACAAGCAAACCTTAAGGCACAGGGCAGATGCTACTAGTGTAGTCCCATGTCTCTGGGGCTCTGGACATGGCATACCAGCATACAAATGGTTCTGTGCCATGCACAGGCCTCCATGGGTAGCACAAACTAGTACTATACGTTCACAGGCACAATCTCTATTTTCAACCGTGGACATGCGGTGGTCATATTTGCACTGCACCTTAGTCCCCTGAGAAAGCCGCCCCCCATAAACTATGGCTTCCTTTTGTGTTTGGCAGTTTTTGGTGGTAGTGTAACAGTGATGCTGCTGCACCCCAAATGTACACCCCACCAACTGTGGCTGTGCATGGGGCCCATATTTTTTATCTGTCATGGAAAATAAACCCACCTATAAGAAGTAGTATTGTTCAGTCATTTCACTTCCCATTCACTACGAATATTTACAAAGTCTCAAACAAACCACAGTGATCTATGGTGATCTATTAGGCAAAAAATGCCCTACCACACTTACTGGCAGCGGACACACTACCCCATGCCCTGGAACATATGAACATATGAATTTGCCAGCAGAAAAGGCCACAAAGTTCTATGAAGTCTGCTTGAGTGCACAGCTCAGTTATTTACCTGTAGGTGCCCCCCTTCCCTACTCCCCTTGGAGTTATCTCCCATCCTAATCAGAAGGAATGATGTCATGTTTTCTGTCCATGGGACTGACTGAAGGAGTAAATAGTCTCCTCCACCTTACCCTCCTTCAAGAAATGTTTTCTGCCCTCAAATCTATATGCTTTCATGTTAGTCAATGGTTGCAGGGTACTATTTTCTTTCTTAAATGGGTGGTACAAGAACTGGAACCTGAGTAGTGGGAGGCAGCATTGTTTTTTTGGGGGGAGTAAGATCCACTCCACCGCCACCCGAGAAGTTCCTAAAGCACCACCCCCACCTTTTTTTTGATTCATGTGAGAGGGGCATGATGTGGAGCTATCATGTTGAAACAAGACTCACTAGTTTGGGATCTGGACCAAGGAACAGAACAAGTCTGTGAAGTCTCTGCATTTTGTTAAGGACTAGGAGAACAGAAGGTACTTAATGCCTTCAAACTTGACTTAAAACCCTTGGAACAAATGATTATCAGAGCCACCTGCTGTCTCAAAAGGAAAGAGTAAGTAAGAAGTGTCTGAAACTACAGCTTCCTGGTTGAAAGAACCACAGGTATTTTGTAAACATTTATATACTAAAAACAAAGTTCAGCTTTTGGGATTAACAATATTTGTTTACCATATCAATATATATATATTATTTGTCTTTTTAGTAGTTTCAAAACTTTGAAAGCATTGGTGTTAGTAATGCATTTAGAAATACAGTTTTTAATTCTTTGCAGTTAATCATGCAAGTTCATGTGACGGCACATGTTTTGGGGGGAAGGGGTTCAAATTATTTAATCATGGGCACAGTACTTGGTAAACACAGCCTTTGATGAAGTGTATTTTTTTCTTTTAAGTTTGAGAAGTGGAGTTGCCATGCACATGCCAAAAATACCAGCTGCAATTAACAACTACTTGTAGAAACAAAAGGCTGTTTTTTTTTCCTACTTACTTTTTTCCGGCTCAGTTTATATCAGTGAAAAGAAAGACTGGAACAACTATCAGAGCTGCCATCCCCCTGGACGTACCATTTATCACTCATTTAAAATAACACAAATATAGTTTCACATTTTTACCATGAGGGATGCAAGAAGGTGAACCAGCATGGTTAACAAATACATTCATTGACACCTGTGAATGAGCGTGGGAGGGGGTAATTTTTTTCTAACATTCCTGGTGAGTTTATACTCCTTGGAACCTGTTTTTCAGGTTTTTTTATTGCATCTTGTCCCAGGCAATCTTCCCAGAGTGCAGTTTGCTCCATTGTTTAATATTTCCAGTGGGGGCCAGTGTCTTGTTACATTTTTTTGTATCAAATTAACCACAGACATCATGGCAGCCAAAGGAGACACACTTTGAGTCTTAGGATATGTACAGCATAATTAATAAGTTTTCATATACATAATACTTCCATTCATGTTATTGCTAGACATACTGCAGCTAGCTTGGCTTGAGGAAGGGTGAACATGTTCAGGACCCCTTAGCAATTGAGATGCATATGCAGCAAATAAATCCAGATGTGCTAACTGCCTGCTGAATAAGGAAGGGTTGCAGGAACCCAGGGAATGATTACGGGGGAGGGGAGCTGATGGTCATCAAAATGGAAAGGGGATTTTGGGGTAATCATATTGGATGACCTAAAGGTGGCTAAACAATGTACCAAAGCTGTGAGGAGAGCCCGTGGAATGCTGTGGTGCATAGGGAGAGGTATTACCAGCAGAAGGAAGGAGGTGTTGATGCCAGTGTGTAGATCAGAGGTGAGGCCTCATTTGGAATATGGTATCCAGTTCTGGAAGCCGCATTTCTGTCATACAACTTTAAATCACAAATGGGTTCAATGGTTCTATTTTAGATTTCTGTCCCTTTCCCCTACTTCTCCCACTAACTAGTCCTATGGAACGCAACCAGAACATATATTGGTTAGCATGATTAAAATGCTAACTTCTTGTTGAAAATATGGCATAATTTTTCCATCCATGTTATTGTTAGACATACTGTAACTATCTTGGCTTAAGGAAGGGTGAACATAGACAGGACCCCTTAGCAATTGAGATCCATATGCAGCAAATAAGTCCAGATATGCTAACCTACCCTATAACTGTTAAGTGTCACAATTTGCATTTTCTTCTTGAAATAGTTACTTTTGCATTTATGTTTATTTTAAAATATTTAATATTTTGACCATGTGGTTATGTCATGGACCATAAATTATCTCCAGTCTTACCTCCCCCATGCTCCAACTTGAGAAAAAAAATCTAATCATTTTGCTACTGTGTTCTGGCATGTTCTCATTGTGTGTATGTGTATGTGTGTTTGTGTTACTGAAGCAGGAAATGTACAGCTGTAATTTTTTACACTATGTTCAAAAAGTGTTTTTGCACCTGTGGCTAAACAATGTACCAAAGCTATGAGGAAAGCCAGTGGAATGCTGTGTTGCATTAGCGAGAAGTATTACCAGCAGAAGGAAGGAGGTGGTGATGCCACTGTGCATATCACTGGTGAGGCCTCATTTGGAATATGGTGTCCAGTTCTGGAAGCTGCATTTCTGTCATGCAACTTTAAGTCACAAATGGGTTCAATGGTTCTATTTTAGATTTGTGTCCCTTTCCCCAAATTCTCCTACTGGTTATGCATAATCTTTCCATTAATGTTATTGCTAGACATACTGCAGCTAGCTTGGCTTGAGGAAGGGTGAACATGGTCAGGACCCTTAGCAGCTGAGATGCATATGCAGCAAATAAGTTCAGATGTGCTAACTGCCTGCTAAATAAGGAAGGGTTGCAGGAACCCAGGGAATAATTACGGGGGGGGGGGGCTGATGGTTCTCAAAATGGAAAGGGATTTTGGGGTAATCATATTGGATGACCTAAAGGTGGCTAAACAATGTACCAAAGCTGTGAGGAGAGCCCGTGGAATGCTGTGGTGCATTAGCGAGAGGTATTACCAGCAGAAGGATGCCGCTGTGTAGATCACTGGTGAGGCCTCATTTGGAATATGGTGTTCAGTTCTGGAAGCCGCATTTCTGTCATGCAACTTTAAATCACAAATGGGTTCAATGGTTCTATTTTAGATTTCTGTCCCTTTCCCCTACTTCTCCCACTGGTTAGCCTTATGGAACGCAACCAGAACATATCTTGGCTAGCAAGATGAATGCACCTACATAAGCTGCTTCTCAGTCTACAGCACTGTCTTTTTAAAATGCTAAATTCTTTTTGAAAATATGTCATCATTTTTCAATCCATGTTATTGCTAGACGTACTGTAGCTATCTTGGCTTGAAGAAGGGTGAACATGGTCAGGACCCCTTGGCAATTGAGATGCATATGCAGCAAATAAGTCCAGATATGCTAACTTAGCCTGTAACTGTTAAGTGTCACAGTTTGCAGGCTGCAGTCACAGCCTTACCCCTGCTCCAACTAGCATAGAAAATAATGCTTGTAGGCAATTCTAATCATTTTGCCGCTGTGTTCTTGCATGTTCGTGTGTGTGTGTGTGTGTGTTTGTGTTACTAAAGCAAGAAATGTACAGCTATCATTTTTTACATCCTTTTCAAAAAGTGTTTTTGCACCTGCGGTGTCAAATGGCACAGTCGCTGTGCAAAATCTCCTTTCAGCTAATGAACTGATAGTGTCACTGTCATGCGGTGGGGTCACAAAAAGCGCATGCTGAAAACTTGGAGTGAAAATACCAAGAAATGCCCAGGGCATTAGGGTTTCTGACCATAGCACCCTGCACTGTAGGAACTGACAGGCATCGGGGTGTGACTTGGGACTGTCAGCAGTAATGCTCATGCCATTCCACCCCCATCCTGCAGCCAGTGACAGGTATCGAAGTGTGCCTTTGACTCTTCAGCCCCAAAGTTCACTCCATTCTCTTATACTGTACCCATTTCAGCGCATTTCCTTATGGAATGGGGTGAGTGTAAGTTTGAAAACCCCAAGGCACATTGACTCTTGTCTGTGTCTGCAGGGTAGGGTGAGGTGAAATGACGCAAGTGTTATGGGCACTGACCCAAAGGCACATCCCAATGCCTGTCCATGTCTGCGGGGTTGGGGTAGGGTTGGCGTCACTTCAGTACTTCACTGCCATTTCTATTCTGCCTGTCTATGTGTGTGTGTCTCTCTCCTTCTGTTTATATGTCTATGTAATTATCTTTCTATTAATTGCATGTATCACTATTTTTACCCATTTCTAAAATAAACCTGCATATCACATTTGCCTGCACTCTGAGCACATATTTATGAAACTGTGCAAATTTGTACTCTACTTCTGCGTAGACCTCATACTTTCCTAATATTCCCATTATTTTATTTATTTATTTATTTCATTTGCAGATTAACACCTTTGAGCCAACAGACTCTTTTACAAAGGTTCCATGTCGGTATAACAAACAGACAGAACAATTTACAAGGTTACATTTCAAACAGACAGAACAAATTTACAAGGTTACATTTCATTAGTGGGAGAGACAAGAATACAGTGGTAGATTGAGGGGCATTTCTGATGCTGTTTGCTGATAATAGAATACTGACAGGCTGTACATGCAGGCAAGTACTCTATTGCATTTCCTAAGTTGTACAGGTAGTAGAAGTGCATTTGGTAAGTGGTTTAATTTTGTACTGTTAGGTCTTAAAAGAAGGCCTCATGGAGTCTAGCCTGAAGTTTTGGAGGAGTGGCCTGAGGGGCTTTGTCATATGTTGGAAAAGGGGAGGGGTGGAGCTGGAGATAGGGACAGCCACCCAGAGGCTTTGTCAAGGGGGTGCTGGAGCACAGGAGAAGTGTGGGGGTTGGGGTGTGAAGGGGGAGGTTATCATGGCAGTCTGCAACTAGTGGTTGCAGCCACACTGGTTGTCTTCTGCCAAAATGGTTAACAGGTCTCTTTTAAAAGGGCCTATTTTTGTGTGTTCCAGTGCGGTAGAGGGGAGTTCGTTAAGCCATGTGGGGCCGTGGTAGGAGAGTGACCACTGAGCACAGCATGTTCTTTTGAATGGGACATGGAGCACATCCTTTGCTGTTCCTCTGGTGACCTTTGTCAAGGGGTGTCGCTGGAACAGTGTGGCAGTAGAGTCAGGCGTGAGACCTAGTAGGGCTTTTTTTCCTATTATGCATGCCTGATCCTTTGTCCTGAGGTGGAGCTGGAGCCACCCTGTAGAGGAGTAAAGTGTGCATGTACGGGTACTCTGGTTGGCACCAAGGACCAGGCGACAGGCCCTGTTGACTAGTTGTTTAACTCTATTTAAGACTGAGTCGGTGGCAGCACTGTAAATGACTAGTGCGTAGTCTATGATATACAGGCTAGAGCTTTGAGTAACTAGTTTAAGAGCCTCGTAAGTCGTGGCTTGCCTAAGTCTATATAGGATGCCTAGCTTAATATTGCCAGTTTTGACTAGGTGGTCAATATGGTGCACAAAGGAGAGTGTGTCATCAATATGTACTCCGAGGTATTCGAAGGTGTAGACTTGCTCGATGCTATCCCCTTTTGGCTAAAGATAGTCAAGGGTTCAACATTCCTTTTAGAATGTGACATGGTTAGGTGCATTGTTTTAGTTTTTTTTATAGTTCAGTAGGAGCTGGTTTTGGGAGACCCACGCCTCTAGCTAGGCAAAGCTGCACTGTAGGTTTTTAGAGATTTCATAAGCATTGCTGCCTGGGACTGATATCACTGCATCATCTGCATACAGCAGCATTTTAGCAGGGCAGGCTTTGGGAAGGGAATTTATGAAGAGACTGAAGAGAAGTGGCCCTAGGATCGAGCCCTGTGGGATCCCTAGTGTTACCTTTCTGGGATCAGAGGTAATACCCCCTATCTTCACACTCTGCATCCTGTGCGATAGGTAACTGTTGAACCAGGAGATGGTATCTACTGACAGACCCAGGGTCCGTAGGTGTCTTAACATGATTTTGTGGTTGACAATGTCAAAGGCTTTTGTGAGGTCAATAAATATGGATCCCACCATTTTTCCTGAATCAAGGGCTTTGTAAGCGTGGGAGGTAAAGTTGATAAGGGCGGAGATGGTGCTGTGCTTTTGATGAAAACCATGTTGCCGAGGGCAAAGCAGATTGTACTTGTTTAGACAGTCAGTGAGCTGATCAGAGATGACCCTTTCCAATGCTTTAGAGA